>CM054937.1:7265324-7374353 GCA_029168755.2 Tillandsia fasciculata | reverse complement strand
ATCCTCTCAAATGCCCGCTGGTATCCCATATCGTTCGCCTACCCTGCTTGATGGCTTTAGGTCATCTTCATCTGCTGTTTGATGCGGTCGGAGAGGGAAATGCCTCAAACAGCTTTTCTCGGAACGCGGTCCAAGATGGAAGGGCGGTGCCCTCCGAGGGGTCGGGCGCACCGTCTTCCACCACCTGCGGGCGTCTCCTCAAGAGAAAATGGACTGCCAAAGGGACCCATTCATGTTCCTCCATCAATAGGTCTTCAAAAAGCTTCTCCAGGTATCCACCATTTTTCCACTGCCCAAGGGTCGGTAGTCTCTCCCTCAAACACGGGTGGATCGTACCTCTTGAAATTCGCCAAATTCGCTTTCACTATCCCGTTCGGTTGGCCGAAAAGGGGCTTCCCCCGCTGCATCGGCGGGGACACTCTAGGGGTAGGTATCACCACGGTCTCTCTCGAGGGGTCTCCAACAGTGGGCCCCCGGCATAGGTCCCGAAGTTGCTGGTGTCGGGTCCACTGAAGGCGTCTTCGGATGCAACGAAGGTATCGGTCACAGTGGTCGGAGGAGGGGCGACCATAGTCTCGCTGTCCACTACCGGCAGTTCATCGCTGGTGCGGCTGGTCTGGGTAGAGAGGCCTGGGGCGACTCCACTGGTGTAGTCGGCTGTTGCGCCCATTGCCGCATCTGTTCTCTAAGGGTCGCTAACTGCCCGACCATCTCTCGCAATTGTTGTCGGAGAAGTTGATACTCCGCCGCGGTTGGCACCGTACTTTACGCCCTGTGTTCTCCGCTGATAACCCATCTCGGGCCATCATTCGCTGTATACAAAGAAACCAAGTCAAACCTAGACCTAACGGTCTAGGGCCACGAACATACAGACGCACCGAAATTAATTCCCTTTTCCCCCGTACACTCACGATCTACTGCACCTACACCTTGGTTATCTCATGTTCAATTTGCTTGTGGCATCATGCATTGTGGATGTTGGTTACTGACTGCTGTGGTTAAAGCTGTTTTTCTCTGATACATTTAATCTGTCACGCCCCCGGGGGTTTTTAAGTCAAGAAAAGCGGAAAATGCGTGTGTAATTTTTTTTTTTTAATAAAAATAAGCATCAGCCTCGTCCCCGGTGCGTGTCAGACCGCACATACACAAATTCACTCTGCCCACGGACAGAGTCTCCTTTGTATATGCACGGCGTCTCATTTGCAACATCAACATACGATCTTTAACCACATAGTCACAGTCAACAAGTACGAGAGTGTAAAGACATTTAATCACATTAAGAGGAACCTACAAGTTTGCAACAGTGTCCACTCGACACCCATTCCTTTTAAAAACGTCTACACATTCACAGTAAGGCGGCTACATCGTTTTGGAAAGGATAAAACCACAGGTTTTCAAAGCAGTGCCCACACGACACTTGGTTTTGGAAAATATTTTCGAAACCCCTTTTTGTTCGGTATAAAACATGCCGCATATGAGTCATTAAGGAATAATATAAAGACCACATCGCAAAACAGTCACACGATCCAACATCCACAACATTCCACAATCAAACAATTGAAACTTAAATTAGGTATAAAGAGATGAGATAACCCCAGCGAGAATGATGGAATAAACCTTATCCAACTAATGTCCTTTAATCGCTGCCTCACCGTCGTCCCGACTATTACACCTAGTCAAACCTGTCACGGAGTGGGTAAAGTCAGTGACAAACAAAGTAGATGTCTTAACTATAACATGGATTAAAGAACAAACCAATTTCATCGGGACCTTTCGCTAAAACCCTGTCACAAAATAAGCTGGGCACCAACCCCAGAATACCGAGTTAAGCTGGGCACCAACCCCAGAATACCGAATAAGTTGGGCACCAACCCATGATGCTTTTAACCCCTTCACGGTGCTAGTGCGAACACTGAAGCTGGCGTGAAGAGGTCCCCACCCTACACACGTGGGGCACACGGGTCATAACGACCACTTCTCCGGAAAAGTACACCATTGCGGGGGCCTATTCCGCCGGTGTACGTGCAGCATCCAAAGTCCCCGCGACCGCAGCCGCCACAATTATTATGTTAGATTAAACAAAATATTTATGCGAAAGGTTACACTGTCCATCTACTTTGTTAGGTAAATTGAGAGCACTTTTAATGACGAAAGATGCACTTACTGCATTTGTTGCACTTATAGCAACTGTACCCACCTGGTTGAGATATACGTCCGCGCCCGCGACCCTCACAAGCCAAACGGAGCTCCTCGCGGCCTACTAAAATATCCAACAGCACAAATTAACACCTTACCCTAATCAGGTAAAATCAGTGGTCCCGACCACTGTAACATTAAACCCCAAAACTGAGACCACTGCACCTAGAGGACCGGGACGTCAATCAAAAACCCAACAAATCAAAACCGTCAAGTAAAACCGAATGACTCAAATCAAACCGGGTCCCCGACGATAAAAATGATGGTTAACCACAACCGGATCGCGACTACATCATCGCGAACTCCGTCGGAACCCAAAATCCGCTAACGGAAATCCTACAAAAACCAATCCCTCAACTAGTAGCCAACTCGGGACGTCATGGTCCAGCGAGAAGCCCTGACGACGAAAAGATGAGAAAAAGACCCGACGGCGCGCCCCGACAATTTCGTCGAGGCACGGAGCGTCGGCGAAATCGGCACCCAACAAAATAAAATAATGACCAAGTAGGTCCCAAGTGGCTGTACCAAGAAAGCCGCGGAAATAACGATCCCAACGGCGAAAACCGCACTCAAAACGGTGGAAAAACGGACCCAAACGGAGCCACCGAATTTTAGGCTGTCGGGTGGTGCACAGGAGCAACAATGGACCGGGTCTGCGCATCGGGCGGCCGCGCAGCGTACGCCGGGTGCACGCAGGGAGCGTGCACCGCAAGTCTTGGGCCGGGCCGGTGCACGACACAAGCGTGCACCGGGCCTGCGCTGCGCTGTTGCCACGGGTGCGGAGGCGTGCGCCGGGTGCACGCCTAGAGCGTGCACCGCGCAGGCCGGTGCACGGTTGCGTGCACCGGGTCCGCAGATTCCTCGCCGCGGGGGCGTGCAGGGTGCACGCCCAGGCCGTGGACCGCGCTGTACGGATTGCTACAGTAACCCTAAACCCTATTTTCGGCGTTTTCGCTCCCGTTCGCGATTTCTTCTCCGTTTTCGCTCCCGTGCGATCCCGGCGACGACCCCGCGAACATGGTAACGACGGCGGCGGCCTCCCGTCTAACAACGGCGGCGGCGGCCTCCCGTTAACCCACTATGTCCCGCCGGAGTCGCCGGAAAAAATTCCCAGAAAATTCCCGGAAAATTCCCGGTAATTCTAACGGCTAAACCGACGATCGACGAACACCCAAAACGTCGATCGGAAGTTCGATAACATGAGACCCGTTAAAAACCATCAATTAAAATCCGATAAAAAAATCCTCGATCAACCCGATCAAGAACGAGGATAAAATATGGATCAAAACCCGACGAAAATCCGCGAACGATGTTCGATTAAAATAATCTAACAAGAACACGGAAAACCCCCGATTAATTTAACAAACGAAACGATGATGACTAACCTTAAATTTATCGGAATAAAGATCCGATCTTGTTTCTCGCGGCGTCGGAAATCCGGATCCGCTCCCCGTAGACGATGGCGTCTCGTTCTCCGATCTCCGGCACGTGAATCGGGGCGATCGGGTTCCTCCGCTTCCTCCTTCTTTTCTTCTTTTCTCCTCCGGTTAGGGTTTTCCTCTTTCTTTTCTAATTGGGGTTTCGTTTGGTTTTCGGTACGCACGAAAGAGGAGGGTTTGAGGAGGCGGTATTTTAAATTAGGGTTTCCATTCGGTAAGCGGGGGAATAAATAACCCTATTATCAATTTATCCAATTTGTAAGTACGCACGTCAAAACCCCTTTCGGGTATTTTGGACTCCGATTAATTAATTCATCAATTAATTAATCCCTACCGATAACCCGATTACTTAATTTCTTTATTTACGTACGTAGGAAAAATCCGAAATTCCCCGTTCCTATTTCTCAAGAAAATATCCGACTGACGGGATATTTCTCACCTTTAAAACCTGACCACCGATTAATTAATCACCTTAATTAATAATCAAGGGAAATCAAATTCCCAATTGGATTCAAATTACGGATATTTAAATTCCCCAATTTTCAAATCCCGGTCACCGATTATTTAATCCCCTTTATTAAATAATCATGGGAAATAAATCCCCAAATTAAATATCCGGATTTTATCTCTTATCCAATCCGCGAGATAAAATTTTCACTAATTTAAATCCCTTATTTAATTCGTACGTAGGAGGATTTAATTTTTCGTCACCAGACGATTAATTAATCAATTAATTATCCCTACGAGATAACCCACCTTATCTCTAACGGGTGCAAGATATTTGCACGGTTCCCGATGCGTGACTAATCTCCGTATCACTTTGAATCCCGTTCTGGGGATCCCGACATCGGATTTCGAATCCGATCGCACCGTCGGTCATCATTTTCCGCGCTCTATCGCAGAAAAATACACGCACCCCGCCCCGGCCGACTTTTGAAACTTAAATAATTTTATTTCGCTTAAGGCTTAAATGACTACAAGTAAGTCAAAATACCCCGAAAGGCCGGATCACTACACATCCCCACTAGGACGGGATTTACGTGGGCGGTCCCACTCGGACTGCGCGACAAGCTACGAAAGATAAGTAACAGGTGTAGTGTCCTGGGGCCTCGTGTGACTTGATTGGGTGGTCGGCGGTAATAAAATACCTATTTTTGGTGTATCGAGTGCATTGTGCGTCAAACGGACGCCAAAAACGGATTGAGCGTGCGAAAACGGTCAAAATCGGCTATTTTCGGGCTAAATAGGCCTACTGTGCCAATTTTGGAGGTAGGTCGGTCCACAGCCCAGGAGGCGTGCACTTGGACCAGCGAACGCAGGCACCGCCATGTGGCGCAGTGCGATTGGGTGAACCGCACGCGTCCGGCCGCAATCTCCGCGGGAGGGCCACGTGGCGGCCTGCCATTGTCACGCCCCGGGGGTTTTCATTCAGCGGAAACGGTTCACAAAGATATGTATTTAGCATGTAATTTTTTTTTTTTTTGAAAAGCTTTCTCCCCCGGTGCGTGCCCAGACCCGCCGCATACACAGAGTCACTTTGCACACGGACAGAGTCTCCCCTGTATATGCACGGCGTCGCGGCTAGTACATCGTTCAAACGTAGTCAACAATTCAATCACAACAGTTCAACATTCACACAAGCACCAAGACTGAATAAAACTCACGACCGATCAGTTTAAAAGCATAAATCCACAGTTGTTGAAAACGGCGCCCACTCGGCACCTAGTTTTACAAAAACAGTTTTGGAAATAACATAAAACCACAGGGTTGAAAATAGTGCCCACACGACACTTGGGTTTTGTAAGCCATTTTCGCAAACCATAAATCCACAGGGTTTTGAAAATGGTGCCCACACGGCACCCAAGTTTTACAAAAACAGTTTTCGCAATCCCTTTTTTTTTCTTTTATTTTCTCTTTTCTTAAAACGGCCACCAGAGAGGAAAATAAATGCAATAAATAAATGTAAGACGTGCTGACATCCACACCGACCCCACGAGGGTATCGAGAACCACACAATAGACTACAAGAGTAAATGGAAAGCGAAATAAAGGAGGAAGTACAATACGTGGTCTCCAGGGACCCAAAACTCCAGCCTCGGCCTCACCGTCGCCTAACTCTCCCCCCTGAAGGACCCTGTCACAAAGTGGGAAGTCAGCGACAACAAAATAGTAATAAGGAAAGCAGGAAAAAGAAGTGCGCCCAACCGTAAACTATCCGGAGCAACCACTCCCCCAAAACGGGGACAAGACCACGCACACCTGCACAACCTAATCTGGGCACCTGCCCCGGCACCCCAACCGAGCACCTACCTCGGTAAACCACGTCGGGCACCTACCCCGACGGGTCGCACCGCTCACACCTCGGCGCCTCCAAAACCCCCCACCTGCGGGGGCCCCCACTACGTCACCTCGTGGGTTTACACGGGTCATAGACCACTTTTCCGGAAAAGCGCACCCTTTGCGGTGGCCAAACCGCGGGTGCGCGTGCTGCAGCCTCGAGCAAAGTAACCGACAATACCAACAGCACTTAGGAATAAAACTATAACCGCTATCATGTTAGCAACATAAATGTATAATCAAGAGTAAAAACGACTGCCGGAAACCGACGCTAAGCTCCAAAACAAAACCCACCTGCCACGTGCGGTGACCAACGCTCACTACGTCCGCGTCCCGGTGCGCTCGCTCGGACCTACACGTACCTGCTGCAAGGAAGTCAGTAACTCGAAACTCGAATAAGGATTACGGACCGCAAGGCCCTCCCGTTCGGTTGTGGGGCACGGCCCGCCGATCCGGCGGCGTCCCCGGGCAAGGGCAAAGGCACGGACGGCCCCCGGCTCATGCGGCCCGTGCGGCGTCTGGCCCTATGCGGCCGTGCAGAAGCGCCGCCCGTACGCGCGGGTGCGCGTGCGCTCGGCCCCGCGTGGCCGTGCGGGTGCGCCGCCCGCATGCGGCTGCGCGTGCGCACCAGGCCCCGCGCGGGCCGCGCGGGCGCGCCGCCAGCACGCGGGGCTGCGCGCGCGCCCGGCCCCGCGCGGGCCGCGCCGCCCGCACGCGGGGCTGCGCGCGCCCGGCCCCGCGCGGGCCGCGCGGGCGCGCCGCCCGCATGGGGCTGCACGCGCGCGCTCGCCCCGCGCGGGCCGTGCGGCGTGCCGCCCGCGTGTGCGGCTGTGCACATGCGCCGGATTCCGAAGAATCCGTCGCCTGTGCCCTCCCTCCCCCCGATTGCTATGAACAAGAAACTAAAAACGGCAAAACCACCGCTCACCTCGGTTACGTCGTCGGGGGTTGAGAGAGGAGGGATCGTCCCATTCTTGCGTGCCCGGTCCTGGAGGGTGCGCGGTCGTTCTTCCCTCTCCTCGATCGCTCCGCCGCGATTCTCCACGCCGATCGATGGGAAGAAAGAGGGTTGGGGAACGGTTCCTCGTCCGCACTCGCGGTAACGTACGCCTAGGGTGAGAAGAGTGGAAAAGGGGTCGAACCCTAAACCCCAAACACAATTAATTAGCCGTTCAGGTGCAAAAGGGGACTTAACCCCAAGTCCCGAAATTACAGAAATAAAAAATCGGTGAAGTGGGTTGTGGGAAAAATTAAACCCAAACCCCCGATCAACAGAAATGAGGGTTCGGGTGCGAACCTGGGTCCGGTTTGCCTCGAAAACCGTGCTGGTCGCCCGAACTGCTAACAATCTTCCGGAATTTATTCTGGGAGATTCCGGGGTCGGAATGAAAATTCGATCGCGCCGCCGTTCTCCGTTTCGCGAGCTTTACTGCCTAAAAATATCCGCGAGCCCCAACGGTCTGCCTAGAAAAGAGGAGAAAAATAAGTCACACTCCGGACCCCCCAGGCGAAAGCGGTGCAAATAAAAATCAAAATAAAATCCAAAGTATTTCTAAACTAGCGGCTACTACACCACTCACCTCTTAAAAACGAGTTTCGTCCTCAAAACTCAAACCTGGGTCGCGGTGAAAAGATCGGGGTAGCATTCCCTCATTTTTGACTCTAGTTCCCACGTTGCTTCCCGCTCCTCATGGTTGCTCCAGAGCACCTTCACGTAGGGGATGGCTCGGTTTCGCAGCGTTTTACTTTCCCTTGCTAGGATTCGCACTGGGGTTTCCTCAAAGCTTAGATCCTCCTTCAGTTCGAGTGTAGAGACGTCCAGAACATGTGATGGGTCGGAAAGGTATTTCCTGAGCATCGAGACGTGGAACACGTCGTGGACTCGGTAGAGGTTAGGTGGTAGGGCAAGGCGGTAAGCCACCGGGCCGATGCGCTCCAGGATCTCGAATGGCCCCACAAACCGTGGGCTCAACTTGCCTTTCAGTCCGAAACGCTTGATCCCCTTGGATGGCGAGACACGTAAGAGCACGTGGTCTCCCACTTGAAATTCCAAGTCGCGGCGCCTACGGTCTGCGTAGCTTTTCTGTCGACTCTGAGCGGTCAGCAGGCGTTGTCTGATGAGTCGTATCTTCGCTTCGGTTTCTTCCACCAAGTCGGGTCCCAAGAACTTCCGTTCTCCCAAGTCGTCCCAACAGATCGGGGACCGACAACGTCTTCCATATAAGGCTTCGAAAGGTGCCATCTATATGCTGGCCTGGTAGCTGTTGTTGTAGGCGAATTCCACGAGGGGCAGGTAACGTGACCAACCGACTCCCCAGTCAAGTACACAGGCGCGAAGCAGATCCTCTAGGGTCTGGATCACCAGCTTAGACTGTCCATCCGTCTGGGGGTGGAAGGCCGTGCTAAACTGCAGTCTAGTCCCCAACGCCCGCTGTAGACTCTGCCAAAACTTTGAGACAAAGCGCGTGTCTCTATCCGAGGTAATTGATGCTGGAACTCCATGTAATCTCACAATCTTGCTGAGGTAAACTTGGGCTAGTCGATTCCGGGTCCACGTCGTATGAATCGGCAAGAAGTGCGCTGACTTGGTTAAGCGGTCCACTATGACCCAGATCGTGTCGTGTCCCTGCTGTGAGCGTGGAAACCCAGTGACAAAATCCATGGTGATCTGATCCCACTTCCACTCTGGCACTGGTAACGGCTGTAGCTTTCCTGCTGGTCGCTGATGCTCCGCCTTTATCTGTTGACATACCAGGCAATGTGCTACATGTCGTGTCACATCCATCTTCAGTTTTGGCCACCAGAAGGTCTGCTTGAGATCCCTGTACATCTTCGTGCCCCCGGGATGCGCCGCATAAGGGGCGCGGTGTGCCTCTGCCAAAATTTCCTCCTTCAATTCCGTCGAATCCGGCACGCAAATCCGCCCGCGGAACCGTAGGGTGTTGTCGGCCTCCACTGAAAAGTCGTTCTCTTGGTCTGGGGAGATCCTGTCTCGTACAAGCTGCAAGTGAGAGTCGGTCTGTTGCCCTTCCCGGATCTTCTCGAACAGCGTCGGCTTGATTATCAAGGTTAGCAGTCGTGCAACCGTGCCTGCTCGTACCACTTCCAATTTCATACGTGCAAACTCTGCGATCAGGCTGTCCTGCTCAGTTAACCCACCCGCAGGTGTCGCTTCTTGCTGCGCCTTCCTACTCAAAGCATCCGCTACCGCGTTGGCTTTCTCGGGGTGGTATTGGATTGACAGATCGTAATCCTTTAATAGTTCTAACCACCGTCTCTGTCGCAGGTTTAGCTCCTTCTGGGTGAACAGGTATTTCAGACTTTGGTGGTCCGAGAATACAGTACAGTGGACACCAAAGAGGTAGTGCCTCCAAAGCTTCAACACGAACACCACTGCGGCCAGCTCCAAGTCATGCGTCGGGTAGTTTTTCTCGTATTCCTTTAGTTGCCTGGAAGCATAGGCTATTACTCTGCCTTGTTGCATCAATACCCCTCCGAGGCCGATCCTTGACGCGTCGCAATACACTTCGTAGTCTTCACCGGGGGTTGGTAGTACGAGTACTGGTGCCCTGGTTAGCCTTCTCTTTAATTCTTCGAAGCTCTCTGACATCGGGCCGTCCAAACAAACTTTTCTCCTTTTCTGGTCAACCGGTTCAGAGGGGCGGCTATCTTCGAGAAGCTCTCGACGAAGCGTCGGTAGTATCCTGCCAGGCCCAAGAAGCTGCGGATCTCCGTCACTGTGGTTGGCGGCTGCCAGCTGAGTACAGCTTCCACCTTCTTGGGGTCCACTGCAATCCCCTCCGCCGAGATCACATGTCCTAGGAAGCCCACTTCGCGCAGCCAAAATTCACATTTCTTGAGTTTAGCGAACAGTTTCTAGTTCCGGAGGGTCTGGAGAATCGTTCGCAAATGGTCCTCGTGCTCCTCATCGGTGGTCGAATAGATCAGGATGTCGTCGATGAAGACCACCACGAACCGATCAATGTAGTGCCTGAAGATGCGGTTCATCATATCCATAAATACCGCGGGGGCGTTCGTCAGTCCGAATGGCATAACCGTAAACTCATAGTGGCCGTACCGGGTCCGGAAGGCAGTCTTTGGGATGTCCTCGTCCCGAACCCGAAGCTGGTGGTAGCCCGATTGCAGATCAATTTTGGAGAAGACCGCCGCTCCCCACAGTTGGTCGAAGAGATCGTCGATTCTGGGCAGGGGGTACTTGTTCTTCACTGTAACCTTGTTGATCCCTCTGTAGTCGATGCAGAGTCTTAGGCTCCCGTCTTTCTTTCGCACAAATAGTACTGGTGCACCCCAGGGCGACACGCTCGGCCTGATAAATCCCTTGTCCAAAAGGTCTTCAAGTTGTGCCTTGAGCTCCTTCAGTTCCACGAAGGCCATTCGGTAGGGCGCCTTCGTAATAGGCTGTGTACCCGGTAGGAGTTCGATAGGGAACACCACTTCTCGTTCAGGGGGCATCCCGGGTAGCTCCGTCGGGAAAACATCGGGAAAGTCCCTCACCACGGGAATGTCTGTCGGCGTCCCCGAGGGTCGAGTGATCAGGTCCACCGATGCCAAGTAGGCCACGCACCTACCCTCAACTAATCTTCTGGCTCTTGCCGCTGAGATGACCGCAGGGAAGGTAGTACTTTTGCACGCCAGGTACACATGCTCGGGGAAACCCGGTTCTTGTAGCCGCACCTGCCTTTTCTCGCAATCGATGAGCGCTCGGTACCTCGCGAGCCAGTCCATGCCCAACACGGTGTCATACTCCTTCAAAGGTATCACCACCAAGTCCCACGGGCAAGACAGTCGCCGCCCTAGCCTGATCGGCCAGGCGGCCACGAAGTTAACCGCCTCTAAGGCCCCAGCTGCAGTTTGGACCGTCATCTGATTTGGGAGAGGTGTCTCCCCAAGGTCATGCATGAACACGAAGTCACGAGAAATGAAAGAGTGTGTCGCTCCAGTATCAAATAGGGTTCTAGCTCGGGAATTTGAAACAGAAGTAATACCTGCAAGCACGTCCTCTGGTGGGTCCGACTCCTGGCGGGTCATTGAGTAAACCCTCCCGCCTGCTTGAGGTTGCTTCTCCCCTTCTCGTCGTAGTGCAGGGGGTCTGGAGGTTGACCCCATAGGTGCCTTTCCCCGTCCCGAAAGTTGTGGTGATGGTGTCGAAGCTGCTGAGGTAACTGCTCCCAGGGTTAAGGGGCAGTTGTGGCGGAAGTGCCCCTGCTTACCGCAGCGGAAGCAATGATCATGACGCTGGGGGCAGTCAGATACCCGGTGCGCCCCCCCGCATATCACGCAGGGCCTATCCCCCGGCCTCGGTCCTCCTGCTGGCGCGCCTCGAGGTCCTGCCTGCGGTCTCCACCGTTTGGGGGCTCGGCTCCCACTGGAAGAGCCTCCCCCAGAGCTTTGCTGCCATTTTCTATCCTCTTGCCGCGCCAAGCTCTCCCTTCTGGCGCCCGTGACTGCAAACCCGCGCTCCACCGTAGTGGCCCTGTCGACCACTTTCTGAAAGGTGTGCAAGTCGGCTGCTTGCACCACCTCGAAAATGTTGCTCCGCAGGCCATCGACGAAGAGTTGTGCCTTGTGGGACTCGTCCCTTATGACGAACGGGATGCAGTTAGCTAGTCAAACGAATTCCCGCTGATACTCCATGACTGTCCTGCTCCCCTGCTGGATGTGGTTCAAGTCATCCTCCAACTTCTTTTTGACGCTGTTGCTGAAGAAGGCCCCAAACAGCTCCTGTTTGAACGTCGTCCAGGATGGGAGTGCGGTACTCTTTGTAGGGTCGGGGCGTACTGTCTTCCACCACAAGCGAGCGTTCCCCTCCAGGAAGTGGACCGCTAGGGGAACCCGCTCGTTGTCCTCCATGAGCAAACAGTTTTTCCATCGATCCCACCCACTTCTCGACGACCCAAGGGTCGGTCGTCTCCCCTTCGAACACAGGCGGGTCGTACTTCTTGAACTCCGCCAGGTTGGCCCGTACCCGCTCCCACTCAGTCAGCAAGGCTGTCCCCTCTCCCGTGGCGGCGGCGGCCAAGGTAGGGGAAGGCATGACCACGGTCTCCTCCAAAGTACCCCCGCCGGGGGCTCCCGGCGACGGTCCTGTAGTCGCTGCAGGCGGTACCGCTGCCGGCGCAGTTGGCCCCTGCGGAGGGACCGGGGCGGCCGTCACCGTCGCCGCCTGCTGCTGTTGCGTCAACTGACGCACGTGATCCGTGAGGGTTGCCAGCTGCCCCGCCATCTCCCGCAGTTGCTGCCGCAGGAGCTGGTTCTCCGCGGCCGTCGACGTCGTCGCATCAGCCCCTGTGTCCTCTGCTAATGATCTAGTACGGGCCATGCCTGTACACACACACAACACAAGTCAGCTCTAGACTTTGTTAATAGACAGCGGACCACCTATCGAGAGAAAGGACTCGGACTCTCCCCTCCCCCGATCACTCACGTCCTACCTTTCTATGCCCTATCCATTCCATTCATCTGTAGTCCAGTGAGGTATCCGTGAGGTATCCCCACCGATGTCGACACTAACTGTTGTGATTGAAGGAAACGCTCTGATACCATCTTAATCTGTCACGCCCCAGGGGTTTTCATTCAGCGGAAACGGTTCACAAAGATATGTATTTAGCATGTAATTTTTTTTTTTTGAAAAGCTTTCTCCCCCGGTGCGTGCCCAAACCCGCCACATACACAGAGTCACTCTGCACACGGACAGAGTCTCCCCTGTATATGCACGGCGTCGCGGCTAGTACATCGTTCAAACATAGTCAACAATTCAATCACAACAGTTCAACATTCACACAAGCACCAAGACTGAATAAAACTCACGGCCGATCAGTTTAAAAGCATAAATCCACAGTTGTTGAAAACGGCGCCCACTCAGCACCTAGTTTTACAAAAACAGTTTTGGAAATAACATAAAACCACAGGGTTGAAAATAGTGCCCACACGACACTTGGGTTTTGAAAGCCATTTTCGCAAACCATAAATCCACAGGGTTTTGAAAATGGTGCCCACACGGCACCCAAGTTTTACAAAAACAGTTTTCGCAATCCCTTTTTTTTTCTTTTGTTTTCTCTTTTCTTAAAACGGCCACAAGAGAGGAAAATAAATACAATAAATAAATGTAAGGCGTGCCGACATCCACACCGACCCCACGAGGGTATCGAGAACCACACAACAGACTACAAGAGTAAATGGAAAGCGAAATAAAGGAGGAAGTACAATACGGGGTCTCCAGGGACCCAAAACTCCAGCCTCGGCCTCACCGTCGCCTAACTCTCCCCCCTGAAGGATCCTGTCACAAAGTGGGAAGTGAGCGACAACATAATAGTAATAAGGAAAGCAGGAAAAAGAAGTGCGCCCAACCGTAAACTATCCGGAGCAACCACTCCCCCAAAACGGGGACAAGACCACGCACACCTGCACAACATAATCCGGGCACCTGCCCCGGCACCCCAACCGAGCACCTACCTCGGTAAACCACGTCGGGCATCTACCCTGACAGGTCGCACCGCTCACACCTCGGCGCCTCCAAAACCCCCCCACCTGTGGGGACCCCCACTACGTCACCTCGTGGGTTTACACGGGTCATAGACCACTTTTTCGAAAAAGCGCACCCTTTACGGTGGCCAAACCGCGGGTGCGCATGCTGCAGCCTCGAGCAAAGTAACCGACAATACCAACAATACTTAGGAATAAAACTATAACCGCTATCCTGTTAGCAACATAAATGTATAATCAAGAGTAAAAACGACCGCCGGAAACCGACGCTAAGCTCCAAAACAAAACCCACCTGCCACGTGCAGTGACCAATGCTCACTACGTCCGCGTCCCGGTGCGCTCGCTCGGACCTACACGTACCTGCTGCAAGGAAGTCAGTAACTCGGAACTCGAATAAGGATTATGGACCGCAAGGCCCTCCCGGTCGATCATGGGGCACGGCCCCTCCGATCCGGCGACGGCGTCCCCGGGCGAGGGCAAAGGCACGGACGGCCCCCGGCTCACGCGGCCCGTGCGGCGTCCGGCCCTATGCTGCTATGTAGAAGCGCCGCCCGTACGCGCGGGTGCACGTGCGCCCGGCCCCGCGTGGCCGTGCGGGCGCGCTGCCCGCATGCGGCTGCGCATGCGCGCCCGGACCCGCGCGGGCCGGGCGGGCGCGCCGCCCGCACGCGGGGCTGCGCGCGCGCCCGGCCCCGCGCGGGCCGCGCGGGCGCGCCGCCCGCATGGGGCTGCGCGCGCGCGCGCCCGCCCCGCGCGGGCCGTGCGGCGTGCCGCCTGTGTGTGCGGCTGTGCACATGCGCCGGATTCCGGAGAATCCGTCGCCTGTGCCCTCCCTCCCCCCGATTGCTATGAACAAGAAACTAAAAACGGCAAAACCACCGCTCACCTCTGTTACGTCGTCGGGGGTTGAGAGATGAGGGATCGTCCCGTTCTTGTGTGCCCGGTCCCGGAGGGTGCGCGGTCGTTCTTCCCTCTCCTCGATCGCTCCGCTGCGATTCTCCACGCCGATCGATGGAAAGAAAGAGGGTTGGGGAACGGTTCCTCGTCCGCGCTCGGGGTAACGTACGCCTAGGGTGAGAAGAGTGGAAAAGGGGTCGAACCCTAAACCCCAAACACAATTAATTAGCCGTTCAGGTGCAAAAGGGGACTTAACCCCAAGTCCCGAAATTACAGAAATAAAAGATCGGTGAAGTGGGTTGTGGGAAAAATTAAACCCAAACCCCCGATCAACAGAAATGAGGGTTCGGGTGCGAACCTGGGTCCGGTTTGCCTCGAAAACTGTGCTGGTCGCCCGAACTGCTAACAATCTTCCGGAATTTATTCTAGGAGATTCCGGGGTCGAAATGAAAATCCGATCACGCCGCCGTTCTCCGTTTCGCGAGCTTTACTGCCTAAAAATACCCGCGAGCCCCGACGGTCTGCCCAGAAAAGAGGAGATAAATAAGTCACACTCCGGACCCCCCAGGCGAAAGCGGTGCAAATAAAAATCAAAATAAAATCCAAAGTATTTCTAAACCAGTGGCTACTACAGCCATTGGTTGGGCGGCGGGCGCGGAAGACCCGGCGCGGCGAGTGCTCCCCGCTGCTACGTGGCGCGCCTCAATTGGCGGGTGCCAACCATCGCGCATGCGCGCGGAGCGCGAGGGCTGGACACATGGCGCGATCCTGGCGTTTCGAGTGCTGCGGATCGCCGCCACGTGGTTTCGGGCGCGCACTGTGGATTTTGGGTGCCCGAAAGCTGGGCCCGAATCCGAAATGTGGATTTTTGGGATTTTAGCTATAAATAGCCTCTCTTAGGCTTCTTTTGAGGGGTTTTTGGATCCGATTTTGGGGCCATTTTCGACAAGGAGTTTTTTCATCGACTCTTCTTTGCGTTTAGGCATCCCGGAGGATTTTTAGACGCCGCTTCATATTTTTCCTCCCCGACTTTGCGAGCTTCGACGCTTCTTCGATACCGATCTTTTTCGTCGATGCTTCGTTCGCGTGCTCCCCCGAGCTGAGTTCTTGGAGGTTTTCGTTGATTTTTGCGATGACGTTTCCACGAGAGGTAGGCCTTCGATTTTCGTGTTTACCATTGCTCTCCGTTTTGAGTTTTTATGGGGTTTATCGGAGCTTCTTCAGACCCTCTTTTTCTGCGGCATTTTTCTGGACAGTGGGGGAGTTTTCATGCATTTTCTTGGTCGTTTGTTGGTGGAATTAGGTGTTTAAGTACTCGATTTCTATCTACACTTCGCGAGGATTGCAGCCGTATTTTTCTTAAAATTTTTGGAGGGCATTTCGCAGGACGTATTTTACTGTTTTGTGGAAAGACTTGCGGCGATGTTACTGTTTTGGGTGATTTGAGCTTACCGCGGTGATTGGCTACATCTCAGTGACCGGAAGGAGTTTTCGGGTATTTTTCGATTCGTTGGAATCGTGGGAACTTGAGGATCACGCACATCCAATTTCGGCTCATTTGGAGTCCGGACCGATGCGCGCATCTAAGTGGGTTTGTTTCCTCCAAAATCGCAGACTTCCTATTAATTCAAGTATGATAGGACTCAGTATGCTAGTATAGGTGCTATTATTGTTATATCATGTTATTGATAGAATTGTGGAACTTTGACTAGCACCCCGTCATATGTTGCATGATTTTAACCAGACTAGTAGAAAACCCTCACTTGGGCTAGTTGTTGTATTTAGACATCCCTACACAATTTTTATTGCTTTCCTGGACATAGTGTTTCTTCTCACCCGAGTAGTGGGCCGAGTGGTCGGGGTAGTGTAGGGTGCATGCTGCACTCGTGCCTGGGGGCCGAGTGAAATCTGGTAGCTGAGGTCAGTTCAGTACTAGAGTTAGGGAGTCGTGGGTAGACGGTGATCCCGAGCCATGGAGTTTTCGGCTGATGTTGTTAGTGATGGATCGATGTTGTTGCCGATCTGATTGATCGTGGATTTGGACTATAGCTTGCAGGAGCCATATTGAGCTCGACAGAGATGCGCGGATACTTTCCTCGGTGGGGTCGCTCCCCTCGAGTGCTGCTTCGGAGCTGGGCCTGTTACTTTGCTATCGCGACTTGTCGATGCAGTCCGCGTGGGATGCCCTACGTAAATCTCGTCCTCTTGTGGATGTGTGGTAGTAGGTGGGCGCAGATTTGACTGGACCCTATGTGGCAGTCAGGATGATTGGGTTGATTGACCATATCGAGTAGATGCATACTTATCATCAGTATTGCCCTTTGAGCATGATATATAGAGCCATGATAGTTGTAGAGTTATTTTTAGCTTTTATTTCCACCTTTATCATATTGTTTTCTTATGCCTCTAGTAGACTTAGTGGGCAGACCGTTGGTCTTGGAGACGATACCCACTGAGAACTACTGTTGGATGTAGTTCTCACACCCGCTGCGGTGTTTTTATTTCAGAGGTACCTGTTCCAGTTTCAAGTCGTTCGGAGGCTGCTGATCGTGGTAAGGGCGTGGCCGAGTAGTTCCATTCCCTGTATTTTGGAGAGATATAGTACTGGTACACCTGTAGACTGATATATTGTACTGGACAGTCTGGGACTTTTTATTGTATTTATATGTTGGGAGTTGGATTTTGTATATTTGACAGATGTTCAGTTTATCTTTAGCTACTTTTCTTTACTGCTCTGATACATGTTTAGCTATGGATTTGACTTTGCAGGTTAAACGCTTCGCCTATGCGGGGCTTTCCGTATGGGTGGCGGATCTGTTGGCGAGCTCGGGTTGCAGTTTCGACCCTAGAGCGTGACAACAGGCCTAGCTCCGGAGCGGCACTCGAGGGGAGCGACCCCACCGAGGAAGTATCCGTGCATCTCTGTCGAGCTCAATACGGCTCATACAGGCTATAATCCAAATCCATGATTAATCAGATCGAAAATAATAACTCAACACTAACCACATCAACCGGAAACACTCAACGGCTCGGGATCATCGTCCCCAAATGGCTCCCAGAACAGACCACTCGACTGATCACACTAAAGCAACTTGCCGGAGGTACTCCACCGCCAACCACGAAGGAAGGTCCGAAAATTTCGGGGGACTAGCGCCTACAACCTTATCAAACAAGAGCAGGTTCTAGGTACATCCCCCGTAGCTTTCGTCCCAAAATATGAAAACAGTTCCTAGAATCCAGATCACTCGAACCCTCTCGGGTGAGGAAGTTTGCAAGAAAAATTGACAGTTATTACTGAAAATCATTTTGATTTGAGAAGCCCAATTTGATGAATTTTAGTTTTTTAAGAAAATCAGTTAAAACAAGTTGTATTTTTCAAACTCCGAAGGGCTAATACCTTCACCCAATCAAACAAAAATAGGCTCCGGCGGCCCTTCTGTCACGCCCCGGCGTCGAACTGCGACCCGGGCTCCCCAACAGATCCGCCGCCCATACGGAAAGCCCCGTATAGACGAAGCGACTAACCTGCAAAAAATCAACTAAACTATACAGATATCAGAGCTGAAAGTAAACTGCTAGAAAATAAAAGCTCAGTGAACAACTACAACTCTCAAATAACACAAACCAACCTCACCAAAAGTACATAATTCTCTCAAGCAGTAAAAAAAAGAAGAGTACAACTCAATCCTCACTACAAGGTCACTCAACATGAACTCTCAAAAGTAATAAGGGTACATCTACTCACAGGACGACGACTGGTAGGGATCTAGCTCGCGACTCCCTTACCTCGATCTGAAGAAGCAGCAACAGGAGCAACTGGAACAGGAGTAGAAGTCCCTGTGGGAAAAGACACCACGACGGGTGTGAGAACTACGTCCCAAGTAGTTCTCAGTGGGTGCCGCCAACAAGCCCGACGGTTTGCCCACTAAGTCTACTAGAGGCATGAAGTAACAGTAATATAGTACTGAAATGAAAGGGCTGGAAAAGTAACTCTACAGCTACTATGCCTCTATCTAGATGCCCAAAAAGAGGAATAGATGATAACATGGTGCACAACTAACACTCATCTCGGTTCACCCAATCTAAACTGACTGCCACATCGGGTCCAGTCGAACCTGCGCCTACCTACTGCCGTTACATCCACGGAGGACCGGACTTACGTAGGACCTACTGCCGTTACATCCCGGAGGACCGGACTGACGTAGGGCGTCCATGACTGCCAAACTGGCCAGCCAGAGGGACTGTGTCGACAAGTCGCGATACCAAAGTGCAGACCCACTCCGGACGGGGCACTCGAGGGGAGCGACCCTAACGAGGACAAAGGTATCCGCGCACTCTGTCGAGCTCAGGTGGCGCTGCAGGCTATAGTCCAAAATCCACGCTCACGCACTGAACGAAAGGACTCAATCCTAAAACATCCCGCACAACAGTCGGAGCACTCTCGACGACTCAGCTGATCAGCTCGCCCGAACACGAGACACTAGCCTCTCCAATAGCTCACAGCACGAAACACACTGGCTGGAGATACTCCACAGCCAGGATCGACCCACAACTCAGGGCTAACAAAACTGGTCGGACAACACTCAACGACCTGGGACCACCGTCAACCCCACGGTTCCCAACAACACTAACCGGAAGATACCCGACAGCCCGGGATCACCGTCTACACAACGGCTCCCCGCGACAGGACAACAAACTCACAGAAAAGACCGACACCATAAGGGTTCGGAAACCCGATAGACCAGTGCTTAGAACCCTATGAAACAAGAACAGACTCTAGGCTCCGCCTATCGAAGTTCCCGACCCTTATAGTTCGGGAACACCACACCCTCAGTACAACACGCAGAAGACACCAACAGGACCCGAAAGTCCCGACAAGTAACGGCCCCTAGAACCCAGACCACTCGAATCCTTTCGAGTGAAGAGATTTACAGGAAAAATGTGACATTTGTTATTGAAAACCATTTTGATCTGGAAGAAATCCATATTTAATGACTTTAGTTCTTTTTAGAAAAACAGTTAGAAAACAAGTGTTTTACCCAAACCCCGAAGGGCTGATGCCTTTGTCCAATCAAACAAGAACAGACTCCAGCGGCCCTTCGATGCTTGGAAGAAAACATTGGTAAACTAACATCATGTGTATGTCGAAAAAAAGTTCTGGGTTCTAGGTCCGGCTAACACTAATGAACTACTGCCACTAACACAGTGGCGGCAACCCCAAACAGGAGAAAAGCAAAACCTCCCGGGACCACCGTTTACCCCAAACGGTTCCCGGTACAGACCAGCAATCCATTACATCTACCAGACTCCACTCTGCTCCCAAGCACGAGTGCAAATGCAGCCCACACTAAAAAGAAGTCCCGACCGCTCGGCCCACTACCCGGGCGAGGATAACACTAAGTCCAGGAATGAAACATAAAGTGTGGATGTCTAAACATAAATAACCCTAGCCCAAGTGAGGGTTTTCTACTGGTCTGGTTACACATGCAACATATGACGGGGGTGCTAGGTCAAGTTCCAAGATAATTATAATTAAACAGGTAGTAGGAAGCAAAAGAGATCATAAGATCAACAGATAATTACAAGGAAGAACCATTCCTACATTCTAGCATGCTACAAAAGAATCCACTAACATGCATGTTCCTACTATAGCAGATTTACTGTTCAGTCTATCAAACTTGAAGATAAGGCCACCCACCTGAAGGTGCTAACTGTCCAGGGTCGTACAGCTGAGAAAACCAGGAAAATAACTACACCAAGTCTAACAGGTCCAGCGCTGTCCACAAACCCTCCTGGGTACAACACAAGGCTACAATTACACTTAAATCCCCAAATCTGCCAGAAATAATACACTGTAATTTCAGCTGCGAAGAAGCAGATAAATCACCTGCTGGCAGTCCTCGGAAAAATCCAAATAAAATATCCCTGCGATCTACGCGTCGATAGCTTCGAAACGAATACCTGCATGTCCAATTCCGAGTTTCCTACGCTGAGATAAAAATCCGGCAAGAGAAACACCTCATTCATAACTGTACAAATTTTCACAGATAAGAACTCGGGAAGAAGAAATATTTTCACCTTCGAATTCAGCCCAGTAAATTCTGAGAAAAATCCAGGAGATTCCCCGCGAGAAGTAGATGAACTTTTCCTTTTGAATCACCTCGATCCGATGTCGGTACGCAAAGTTATGGCCGAAACTCTGCAATGCTGTCAAAAAATCCGCGAAGAAGAAGAGGCAACAAAAAGCTCAAATACCTCCAAAATCTGTAAGGAATCTGAGAAAACTCTGAACATCAAAGTTGAAGTCCTACCAGTCGTGAGTCCGACGGCGCGAAAATCGCTAAAAACGGAGATCGGAGTGAGTCGGGAGAGTCCGCGCACTAAAACGCGACGAAACGGGTCCTCAAAGTAGAAGCGTCACTGTGCGCCGCGTCGCAGATGAAGTCGAAAAGATGATCTCCAAAAATTCTGAACTTTTGTCGGCTGGTAGAGGAGAGGGAGAAGAACATTTCTCCTTCACAGCTCAGGTGCAGGAGAGCTCGGGGTAACCCTCTAATGGCTGGCCAAAGTGAAGGAAAAACCCAAAACTCCCCTAAAAAAACCTTATCCAAAACCCTTGCACCCGATCCGGTGCAAGGCGGGTCGGACCAGATGGTCCGACCGACCCCGGGTTGCGCCACGTGGCCCAGCTCCACGTGTGGGCTCGGGCGCACGCCACGCGCGCGCGCATGCGCGGTGCGGTGCCCGGTGCACCGCGCGTGCACCGGGCGCCCGCCCGGCTCGTGGACCGGGTGCAGCGCGGCCGTGGACCGCGCTGCACCGGCCGGTCCACCCACGTGCGCCAAGCCGCCGCGCCGCCCCTGCACCGAGTGCACGCTTTTCCCCCGTGCACCGCGATGCACCCACCGGTGCATGGCCGTGAGCCGGCCACCGTGAGCCCGGTCCACCAGCCCAGCAACACCAAACAGTCTACTTAAAGCCCAAAAATGTCCAGAAAAAGCCTATTTCGCACAGTTTTTTGCCCTGAGTCCATTTTTCTCGTCCATTTGACGAACCGAGGCTTCCGACACACCGAAATAGTAACGTCAAACTCTCCCAACCACAAATATAACAACCACCGCACATCCGTACTTCCCCACTATGCGGTTTTTAGCGCTGGATTCGATTTTCGCGTCCTCTTCGCGCACCGACGACACTAACTCACCCCCAAAAAGTACCGACGAGCTACTAATCCACTAGAGACCCAATTCACAAAGGTTTTGGGGTCTTCACATCCTCCCCCACTAAAAGGAAGTTTCGTCCCCGAAACTAAAACAATCCACAACAACAAGACCAAACCAACAAAACTACGCAAACGACGTCCAAGGAAGGTAAGGTCCCATCAACAGGAAGGTCATCAACCCCAACCCTCGATTGAGAAAACAGCTGAAATTAGCGAAAAGTCCGGAAATTTCGAAAGATCAGTGCCTTCGCCCCAATCAAACAAGAACATATTCGGGCACTGTCTCTATTTCTAGAGCAATCTTTCGAAGTTTTCGTCATGTTCGTAAATTTCGGCACAAAGGCGTGAAAGGCGTGAAAAAAAAAGAGAAGTGTTGGTGCCGTTCCTGCTGTGGCTACAAAAACGAAAGCTACAACCTAACCAAGACCTCTAAGGACACAACCTCTCGTCCTAACAAGTAAAGCTCCCGAGGTGGCATCTGTCCAAAGCCGCTGAAGCCGACGCTACTGGAAGGATACGTCGGCAATCCGAGAGCACGAACTCCTCCTGTCCAACTCGCCGAAGGGTAACAACTCTCATTCCATTATCAGTCGTAGCACGGCACCGCACCAACTAGTCCAACCTGAGTGCTCAATCCAAGTCCTGGAGCTGTCCTTGTATCGTCACATCAGCGGGTGAAGTCCCAAGTCTCAACTGCACTGATCATGCACCGCAATCCTCCTCTACTCGTAGAATACAGGGAAGAATCCAATCGCCAAAACATGTAGCATAAATTCCTAACCTAAACCCATGCAAGGATGCCGATGCAGATGCTCAACTAATAGTGCAAAAGGATGCAGCGGTATCGAAATGCTCATCTCAGTTAACAAAATAAAATCATACCTGCCGCGACACGATCTGCTACCGGGGTGTCCTCCACCAGGGCTGCATAAACTCGCCCACTGGGTGCCGCAGATCGTCGTCCCGTCTGTCCCGACGTCGTGGCCCACTCTGTCTGACGGTGTGCCGGAGAGGCTTCCGCTGCATGGATAGGCAAGGGGGGTGCTGTCGCAATCGGCCGCACTGACAAGATGGCCTGGGGGCAAGCTGCGCGGAAATGTCCCAACTCTCCACAGAGGAAACACCGCCCCTGTCTCTGCTCACACTGCGACGGTGGATGAGGCCCGCCACAGAGGACACACCGCTCCTGCCGCTGCTGCCGATACTGCTGCTGCTGCTGCCGGGGTCCACCTGATCTCTGACGCCTACGAAACCCACGACCCTGAGGATGAGATCGTGGAGGTCTCGGAGATCCCTGCTGGCTCGTCTGACTCTCATCATCCGGTGCTGGGCGCTTCGCCCCTGGAGTCACTACAAGGGCGGGAGCCACCTCTGCCATCACTGCCTCTCCAGACTCAACATATAATGCCTGCTCCATCGAGGCCTCCAAAGTCTGCAGTCTGCGGGAGCGAACAAGCTGATAAATATCCCGGCGCAATCCTCGCTCGAACATATAGATCTGATGTGCCTCATCCCTGGCCACGTGAGGCATACTAGCCAATAACTGATTGAATTCAGCTATGTACACCTGCACGGGCCGATCTCCCTGGCGAAGAGTCCTCAGCTGCTCCTCCAGTCTCTGACGGATACTCTCAGGGAAGAAGGCTCCAAGAAGAAGACTGCGGAACTCAATCCAAGTGAGAAGCTGCGTCCCCGGCGGCCCAGCCGGTCGCACACGCCGCCACCACGCCTCGGCGTTGCCCTCCAAGAAATGGGAAGCCAAGAGAACCCGGAAGCGATCCTCGATAAATAAACTCTCAAAATGACGCTCCATGGCCGTGACCCAAGTCTCGGCCTCCCACGGCTCAGCTCCCATACCAGAAAATCGGGGTGGGTCGAACTGGCGAAACCTCATCAATAAATCCACCACTACCCGTTGCTCAGCTGAAGACAGAGGTCCTGTCGACCCAGACAGTGGTCCGCAACGAACCGGCTCCTCAGGAACTACTGGTGGTGGGGGAACAACAGGGGGCGCCGCAACTGGGGGAGAAGGTACAGGCGATCTATCACGGGGTGCTACCACTGGCTGCGACCTCTGCTCTAACAAAGCCATCATCCGGCCTAAGGCCTCCTCCTGACGGCGAGAAGCCTCCTCCTGACGGCGAGAAGCCTCCTCCTGACGGCGCAAGGTCTCCTCCTGGTACCGTACAGCCTCTGACAACTGAGCCATCTGAGCCCGAAGCTCCTGTACCTCACTCTGCTGACCTTGCGCTGGCCCCTCCTGCCCACGCTCATCGGAGGGGGAAGGCTGAGAACGCGTCTGTACCCTGCGTCGGGGAGGCATCGTGCCCACCTGCAACACCTAAGCAAACATCAGGACAGTACCAACCAACACTTGACCCAATCCAGCGAAAGTCTAAGACATGTCATCCATTCCCTAGCATTATGTTGTCTGCAACCAACATAATCGCTTAGGAGAATAAACATGCCAATCACTCATCCCGTCCCTTGGGAGAGGTATAAAACTCAATCAGGACTCTCGCTAAAAGTCACGACTCTCACGTAGTCATCCTAATGTCCAACCACAAGCCTAGGGTTTCTAAGTCCACAATGACCTACAACCTAGGCTCTGATACCACTCTAATCTGTCACGCCCCGGCGTCGAACTGCGACCCGGGCTCGCCAACAGATCCGCCGCCCATACGGAAAGCCCCGTATAGACGAAGCGACTAACCTGCAAAAAATCAACTAAACTATACAGATATCAGAGCTGAAAGTAAACTGCTGGAAAATAAAAGCTCAGTGAACAACTACAACTCTCAAATAACACAAACCAACCTCACCAAAAGTACATAATTCTCTCAAGCAGTAAAAAAAAGAAGAGTACAACTCAATCCTCACTACAAGGTCACTCAACATGAACTCTCAAAAGTAATAAGGGTACATCTACTCACAGGACGACGACTGGTAGGGATCTAGCTCGCGACTCCCTTACCTCGATCTGAAGAAGCAGCAACAGGAGCAACTGGAACAGGAGTAGAAGTCCCTGTGGGAAAAGACACCACGACGGGTGTGAGAACTACGTCCCAAGTAGTTCTCAGTGGGTGCCGCCAACAAGCCCGACGGTCTGCCCACTAAGTCTACTAGAGGCATGAAGTAACAGTAATATAGTACTGAAATGAAAGGGCTGGAAAAGTAACTCTACAGCTACTATGCCTCTATCTAGATGCCCAAAAAGAGGAATAGATGATAACATGGTGCACAACTAACACTCATCTCGGATCACCCAATCTAAACTGACTGCCACATCGGGTCCAGTCGAACCTGCGCCTACCTACTGCCGTTACATCCACGGAGGACCGGACTTACGTAGGACCTACTGCCGTTACATCCCGGAGGACCGGACTGACGTAGGGCGTCCATGACTGCCAAACTGGCCAGCCAGAGGGACTGTGTCGACAAGTCGCGATACCAAAGTGCAGACCCACTCCGGACGGGGCACTCGAGGGGAGCGACCCCAACGAGGACAAAGGTATCCGCGCACTCTGTCGAGCTCAGGTGGCGCTGCAGGCTATAGTCCAAAATCCACGCTCACGCACTGAACGAAAGGACTCAATCCTCAAACATCCCGCACAACAGTCGGAGCATTCTCGACGACTCAGCTGATCAGCTCGCCCGAACACGAGACACTAGCCTCTCCAATAGCTCACAGCACGAAACACACTGGCTGGAGATACTCCACAGCCAGGATCGACCCACAACTCAGGGCTAACAAAACTGGTCGGACAACACTCAACGACCTGGGACCACCGTCAACCCCACGGTTCCCAACAACACTAACCGGAAGATACCCGACAGCCCGGGATCACCGTCTACACAACGGCTCCCCGCGACAGGACAACAAACTCACAGAAAAGACCGACACCATAAGGGTTCGGAAACCCGATAGACCGGTGCTTAGAACCCTATCAAATAAGAACAGACTCTAGGCTCCGCCTATCGAAGTTTCCGACCCCTTATAGTTCGGGAACACCACACCCTCAGTACAACACGCAGAAGACACCAACAGGACCCGAAAGTCCCGACAAGTAACGGCCCCTAGAACCCAGACCACTCGAATCCTTTCGAGTGAAGAGATTTACAGGAAAAATGTGACATTTGTTATTGAAAACCATTTTGATCTGGAAGAAATCCATATTTAATGACTTTAGTTCTTTTTAGAAAAACAGTTAGAAAACAAGTGTTTTACCCAAACCCCGAAGGGCTGATGCCTTTGTCCAATCAAACAAGAACAGACTCCAGCGGCCCTTCGATGCTTGGAAGAAAACATTGGTAAACTAACATCATGTGTATGTCGAAAAAAAGTTCTGGGTTCTAGGTCCGGCTAACACTAATGAACTACTGCCACTAACACAGTGGCGCAACCCCAAACAGGAGAAAAACAAAACCTCCCGGGACCACCGTTTACCCCAAACGGTTCCCGGTACAGACCAGCAATCCATTACATCTACCAGACTCCACTCTGCTCCCAAGCACGAGTGCAAATGCAGCCCACACTAAAAAGAAGTCCCGACCGCTCGGCCCACTACCCGGGCGAGGATAACACTAAGTCCAGGAATGAAACATAAAGTATGGATGTCTAAACATAAATAACCCTAGCCCAAGTGAGGGTTTTCTACTGGTCTGGTTACACATGCAACATATGACGGGGGTGCTAGGTCAAGTTCCAAGATAATTATAATTAAACAGGTAGTAGGAAGCAAAAGAGATCATAAGATCAACAGATAATTACAAGGAAGAACCATTCCTACATTCTAGCATGCTACAAAAGAATCCACTAACATGCATGTTCCTACTATAGCAGATTTACTTTTCAGTCCATCAAACTTGAAGATAAGGCCACCCACCTGAAGGTGCTAACTGTCCGGGGTCGTACAGCTGAGAAAACCAGGAAAATAACTACACCAAGTCTAACAGGTCCAGCGCTGTCCACAAACCCTCCTGGGTACAACACAAGGCTACAATTACACTTAAATCCCCAAATCTGCCAGAAATAATACACTGTAATTTCAGCTGCGAAGAAGCAGATAAATCACCTGCTGGCAGTCCTCGAAAAAATCCAAATAAAATATCCCTGCGATTTACGCGTCGATAGCTTCGAAACGAATACCTGCATGTCCAATTCCGAGTTTACTACGCTGAGATAAAAATCCGGCAAGAGAAACACCTCATTCATAACTGTACAAATTTTCACAGATAAGAACTCGGGAAGAAGAAATATTTTCACCTTCGAATTCAGCCCAGTAAATTCTGAGAAAAATTCAGGAGATTCCCCGCGATAAGTAGATGAACTTTGCCTTTTGAATCACCTCGATCCGATGTCGGTACGCAAAGTTATGGCCGAAACTCTGCAATGCTGTCCAAAAATCCGCGAAGAAGAAGAGGCAACAAAAAGCTCAAATACCTCCAAAATCCGTAAGGAATCTGAGAAAACTCTGAACATCAAAGTTGAAGTCCTACCAGTCGTGAGTCCGACGGCGCAAAAATCGCTAAAAACGGAGATCGGAGTGAGTCGGGAGAGTCCTCGCACTAAAACGCGACGAAACGGGTCCTCAAAGTAGAAGCGTCACTGTGCGCCGCGTCGCAGATGAAGTCGAAAAGATGATCTCCAAAAATTCTGAACTTTTGTCGGCTGGTAGAGGAGAGGGAGAAGAACATTTCTCCTTCACAGCTCAGGTGCAGGAGAGCTCGGGGTAACCCTCTAATGGCTGGCCAAAGTGAAGGAAAAACCCAAAACTCCCCTAAAAAAACCTTATCCAAAACCCTTGCACCCGATCCGGTGCAAGGCGGGTCGGACCAGATGGTCCGACCGACCCCGGGTTGCGCCACGTGGCCCAGCTCCACGTGTGGGCTCGGGCGCACGCCACGCGCGCGCGCGCATGCGCGGTGCGGTGCCCGGTGCACCGCGCGTGCACCGGGCGCCCGCCCGGCTCGTGGACCGGGTGCAGCGCGGCCGTGGACCGCGCTGCACCGGCCGGTCCACCCACGTGCGCCAAGCCGCCGCGCCGCCCCTGCACCGAGTGCACGCTTTTCCCCCGTGCACCGCGATGCACCCACCGGTGCATGGCCGTGAGCCGGCCACCGTGAGCCCGGTCCACCAGCCCAGCAACACCAAACAGTCTACTTAAAGCCCAAAAATGTCCAGAAAAAGCCTATTTCGCACAGTTTTTCGCCCTGAGTCCATTTTTCTCGTCCATTTGACGAACCGAGGCTTCCGACACACCGAAATAGTAACGTCAAACTCTCCCAACCACAAATATAACAACCACCGCACATCCGTACTTCCCCACTATGCGGTTTTTAGCGCTGGATTCGATTTTCGCGTCCTCTTCGCGCACCGACGACACTAACTCACCCCCAAAAAGTACCGACGAGCTACTAATCCACTAGAGACCCAATTCACAAAGGTTTTGGGGTCTTCACACCTTCGAAATTCGGAAGAAAAATATTGGTTTACTGAAATCATGTATGTGTCCAAAAACAGTCTGGGTTCAAGGTCCTACTATCACCAGCTCAACACTACTACTAACACAGTGCCAATGATACTGGTCGGAGAATACCCGACAACCCGGGACCACCGTCGACCCGAATGGCTCCAGACACTAGCCCTGATCTAAGTCTCAACTACCAGACTTCATTCGGCCCCCAGGCACAAGTGTCAATGCATCCCACAATATCTCGATCACTCAGCCTACTATCCGGGGGAGGAGAAACTCTAAGTCCAGAAAAAAAGAATATAGAGTGTGGGAAGCTATGAAGCATGAATACTTCAAATTTCACACCGTACCCGTATCGGACACGCATCGGATACCGATACGCGCCCGGTACACGCCCGATACGTGTCCGATACGGGAATGAAATATCCGGTATTTTTAAAAAATAAAAAAATATCAGATACGGCTTGGATATGGGAGGGACACGGGGGGATACGGCCAGATTTTTTTTTTTGGTCTAAAATGATCGGAATTTAAAATTTTTTGAAAAGTATACACCCAAATCCATTGGAAATAAGAAAAAGAGAGAAAAATGCAAATCTCTCTTCAATTTGTCATTTCTTTTACTCTTTTGCACTTGAAAGGTTGAAGGTGATCCCTCCCATTCTATCTCTACACAGTATTAAGCTATACTTCATTCCTTTACCGTTTCTCTTTTACTTTTTGTTTTATCTAATTTATCAACCTAGAACTAATCAACAAAGGTCATAGAGAATAAATTTTTTTTTTCTTCAATTAAATTGTTAACATTTTTTTTATTGCTGTTTTATATTATAGAACCTAATAAAACATACATATATGTTGAATGGCTAATTATCTAGTTTTTGCGACTAAATATCTATTATTATCATTTGATCAAGTTGGATGATAGTTGTTTGATACCTTTTGAATTATTATTTCATATGATTGATTATTTGTTTTTATAAACAGATATAAAATAATTATACAAGTTAATGTACATCAAAATATATTTCTTAATATAATTTAGATATCCTAATTGTTCTCAATATATCATTACATATAATCAACATACATTTAAATATATTTAAAATAATATTTTATTCAAGTATATTCCGCGTATCGTATCCTAAAAGTTTTAGGAATTGTCGTATCACTGTGTCGTGTAGTATCCGTATCCTCGTATCCGTATTTGTACAACATACGTGGGAAGTCTAAAACATAAAGGAAACTAGCCCAAGTGAGGATTTTCTACTAGTCTGGTTAAATACATGCAAACATATGATGGGGTGATAGTCAAGGTTCCAATACTTTATTATCACAAGAAATAATCAATTTGCTAATTCTATCATACAAGCTTATATCTTGGTCCACAAAAAGGAGTACTTTACTTAATATGCATGCATACTACGACATAGAATTAGTACGCCGCCCGCTAATTTTAGAAGAAATCCAATCCACCTGGAATGCGCTAATCCGTAGTCCGATTAAGCTGAAACTGTGCGTATGTGTTCCTCAGATTCACACGGTTCCAATGAACCTAGAAGCTCCAAAAAGCTCCTCCCGGAGGTACGGCGATGCTCAAAATACCAAGTGTTGCCCAAACGGTTCACTGCAAAATTCAGCATGTGCATAAACGGTGCATAGAAGCCAAACCGCACACAATTTTCAACCGAAACAAAAAAGAAAGATACTCACCTTGATCGTAAGAAAGAGTCCCAACTTTTACTTTCCCCGTGAAACTCCAAAATCTCCGCAAAAACTGTATCACAAGCCGAACGCCGCAAAAGTCACAATCACAAAATCTGCATTTTACTGTTCTACGCAACAGTCCTAAAGAACTGAATTGTTCACCTATGAAAAGCCCTCAGAAAAATCTATGAAAAATACAGTTGTGTTCCTCTCGAAGTGTAGATACAAAACGAGTCCTTAAACTCCCAATTCTGACAACCTTAGGCCGAGAAAATGCAAGATTACTCCTCCACTGTCCAAAAAATGCAACAGAAAAAAGGGTCTAAAGATGCTGCGAGAAACCCCATAAAAACTCAAAATGGAGAGGGGGCTAGGAACACCAAAGTCGAAGGCCTACCTCTCATGAATATCCATCTGAAATTTCAGCTTAAATTTCAAAAGGGTAAGTCCAGGAGAGTTCGCGGAAGAAACGCCGACGAAGAAAACCGCAATCGGAGGAACGTCGAAGCTCGCGGGGTCGGGGAAAAAGCTGATGAAACGATCTCCAAAAATCCTCCAAAACTCCAAAAAGTGAAGAAGACTTGTAGATCTAGCTCGCTATCGGAGGAGGCCCCAAGAGAAAATCCCAAAAACCCAAAATAGCAGCTCAAAGGGGGCTATTTATAGAAGAAAACAACCAAAAGCCCAATTCGAATCCAGGGGGAAGAATCGAGCGCCCGGATCCGCACAGTGCCGCGCCCGGGACACATGGCACTCATCCGCATGCTCTTGCTCAGCGCCCGGAACCACAAGATTGTGCCACGTGTCCTGGCGGGGTCTACGGCGGGGTGCACGCGGCGTGGATCGCGCCGGGTCTACCACGTCCGTGCGCCGCCCAATCGCGGCGCACCACGTGGCCTGGCGCGGTCTACGACGAGGTGAAATCGTACCCTGTCTCCCGTGCTGCCACCCGACCATCCACGTTGCGCCACGTGTCCCTGCCGCTTCTTTGCCGGTCCCGGTGCACGCACAAGTGAGCCGTGGACCGGCCCACTCCAAATTCGGCCCAATAGTCCAAAAAAATTCGAAAATAGCTATTTTCGATCGTTTTCATGCGCTGAGTCCATTTTTGGCATCCATTTGACGCATAACGCACTCGATATACCAAAAATAGGTGTTTTCTCAACGCCGATTACACAGTCAAAACACACGGGGCCTCGGGACACCATAAGAACGGTGGAAAACGTGGGGCGTAATTTTCGCAGTCATAATTACAAGTGTAACCTACGAGATCTTGGCCAAAAGCTCCTTGCACACAGTTTAACCAAGCAAGATAGGTACTCGAAGCTGCAGGCCAAGTGCAGAGATTTTTTCTCGTCAACTTTGCAAGAACCCAACATTGAAGATGAATGGAGTTGGTTGCTAATGGAATACCGTCCAATGAAAAAGGAAAAACATATTCATCTGGACTTGTGGTAAAAGAAGGATCCACGATGAAGCGAGAAGGACTTAGTTCATATAACTTCAAAAAGCGAAAGCCGAAAAGAAGCTTGGAACCTTTTAAAAGGAGAAGAGTCTTCAGAGCAAGATAAATTTTTCTTGGTTTAAGAATTCAAAAGATGACGACCACATTTATGACAGAATGACCTAAATAAGACAAAACGATATAATTAATCTAAGCCGTAGATTGAGAACATTAAATGTGAAATGACCAAAAGGTGCGGTCAATTAAGATTGTCGAAGTGAAGCATTTAATGCGAAAAGACAAAGAAACAACCAATCGCAACCGTTGATTAAGCGCTGATAGTCATTCGAACGTTCATTCGAAAGACTATCGGTGGGTATTGTTGCTACATAAATAATTGCGCTATGAGGAAGACGGCTCGGCCCATTAAGAAGCCAAAGAAATGAAGACATGTGGTGCACCAGGAGTCGGAATCAAAAAGCCTAAAGACGAAAGAGCTTCAGGTGGGAACGGTCGAAGATGCAGGGCATAATTCTCGCAGTCATGATTACAAGAGTGTAACCTATGAGATCGTGTCTACAACACTCCCCGCTACACGAATCGATCAATAAACGTAGGCTGACAGAAGACTACTATAAATAGTAATCTCGAAGTCTATAACAGGGGTCTTACACCCTTGAAACAAGACCAGATTACATTTCTTGCAATTTACATTTTTCTAGAGTAGCTTTACTTTCTACATTTACAGCTTTTCTTACAGCTTTCATTGAAGTAGATTAGCTTGTAACCTAAGTTTTTCTGTTTTTAATATAATTTGATTCGGCACATTCAGCCGAATCTTTTATAAAGCCGAGTCTACAAAGCTTCGGTTCTCTTCGGATTGTTTGATCAGACCCCGATTGAGCAGATTCCTCATCAACTGAATCTTTTGATCCTCAAAAACACGGTGCATCTAAGGGTCAATCCAGAGACCAATCCACCTCCTGCATACGATCTTAGACCTTAATCGTGGGACTCGATCTAGCTCACTACTAATCTGGTTTCTGTCTAGATGGATGAAAATTGGATTATTCTCGAGTTATGAAGCACAAATACTTCAAATTTCATGCTATACCCGTATTGGACACATATTGGATACCGATACACGCTTAATACGTGTCCGATACGGGAATGAAGTATTCGATATTTTAAAAAAATATAAAAATTATAGGATACTGCTCGGATACGGGGGGATACGGGGGAGGTACGAGTAGATTTTTTTTTTTAAAAAAAACTAAAATTATCTGAATTTAAAATTTTTCTAGAAGTTTGCATCCAAACCGATTAGAAATAAGGAAAAGAGAAAAATACAATTCTCTCTTCAATTTATCATTTCTTCTATTTTTTTGCACTTGAATGGTTGAAGGCGCTCCCTCTCGTTCTTTCTCCACATAGTATTAAGTTATGATTCAGTCATTTACTGTTTATTTTTTAATTTTTTTTTTATCTAATTTATCAATCTAAAACTAATCAACAGAAGGTATAGAGAATAATTTTTTTCTTCTATTAAATTGTTAGCATATTTTCTTTTATTACTGTTTTATATAATAGAATATAACAATATATATATATATATATATATATATATATATATATATATATATATATATATATATATATATATATGTATATATATATATGTATATATATATATGTATATATATATATATGTATATATATATATATATACATATATATATATACATATATATATATACATATATATATATATATATATATATATATATATAGAATGACTAATTATCTAGTTTGTGTTGGGTTATGTCTAATATGGATCTAAATAGGGAAAAAAATACCTAGAGGGGGGTGAATAGGTGTAAACAATAAACACTCAAAAATCTTTGCGTAATAAAACCCAATGCAGAAAAATAAATAACACGCAGAGATTTGACGTGGAAAAACTTCAAAACCAGGAGTAAAAAACCACGGGACCGATAACACGGTGAAATCCACTAGAATTATAACACGTACAAGGTGATGTAACGCACTCACTCACGACTCAACCTTTTCCATACGCTCCTAGTAGATCTTCTCCGCTCGCTTCGCAACGCTCCTCGAATCCACGATTTGCGTCCAACGCCGAATCCACGGCGTCCAACATCGAATCCACGACGTCTGACCGAATCCACGGCCTTCACCCAGTAGCACGTCTCGAATCCACGAACGTACCTCACTCCGAATCCACGAGAGCGGTAGCACCTTGAATCCACAAGGCTATGCGAGTCCACGCGCCGATTTTGGAAAAAATCGTTGTTTTTGGGTGGTGATGATCCGCCTAATACTTAGATCAAAGATAGATCGGAAATACCATCTAAGTATTCATTAATTTGATTCTACTCAAAATCTGAGTTTGAAATCCTAGAATCAAATTAATTAATATAGATAAAGAAACATAGAATTAATCTAGTTATTTCCTTTCTTCTCAATAGGTGGATTTTTCTCTTTTTCGGCTTACACGGATCTACCCTAGAAAATGAATCGTAGGGTTTATTTATAGGTTAGAAACCATTGGAAGAGGATAAGAATCAAAAACTAACCTTATCTGGAATTTTTCAGGACGACGGTCCGGATTGGAATACTGCGGTCCGGACTGTCGTAGCTAAACAGACTATTTCCAGAAAAACACACGTGCGGGGTCCGGACTGAAGTTCCACGGTCCGGACTCATGCAGTTTCTACAAAATCCACGTTCGGGGTCCGGACCGAGCAAATATGATCCGGACTTGATTTGCGCATGAACTACCCTATGTTCGGGGTCCGGACTGTAGTGCCCTGATCCGGATCATGAACATATAACATGTCCAGTTTTTGATTTTTATGCGATTAAAAATTCATTCAAGTGTTTCTACACTATAAGAAGTATTCGGATCACCAAATTTATTTAGTTAAACGTACCTGATCCTTTTGAATTCTTCTTTCTTGAGATTGAGGTATATGATCCAAACTTCTTCATCTTCAATCTTCAAGACTTAACCATTTTCACGAAATACGCCAAAACAAATTCCTTAACAATCTCCCCCTTTGGCGGTTTCGTGAAAAAATAAAATTCACTTAAGAAAATTCAAAAAGGTATTTTTGTTGCTATCACCATACAACAAAAATTTACATTTGAGATCCAAATAAAAATGAATACATGAGATAAACTCCTAAAACAGACTCTAAACTTAGACATCTGTACTCCCTGCAAAAGAAATCATTCTTGACAAAAAGAGATCGTTAGATATCTCAAGAAATTTTAGCATTCAAAAACCAAACACAGAGATAGAGTTTATACTCACCATGACATTCATGAACTCAGATATGTAATAAGATCACAATCAAAAATAGACATATCTTCGAAGCATTAAAATCCAAATGTCATAAGTTTGTTAGTCAACAACAACTTGTTAGTTATATTACATGCCCAAATAGTTAGTCGAATAGTTAGTCGAGGCATGCATTCAAACACAATACAAAGCCAAAGTTGAGTTGTACTTACCTTCATAGTTCAAAGTTCAAAGTTCTCACAAACCATTGTCAATCATTTGTCAATCATTGTTTGTTCTCTCTCCCCCTTTTTGTCACTAAATTAAGCCAAAATTACAAAATGAAAGGAGAGTTAAAAGTTCAAAAAGAAAATGTAAGAACTAAAACTAAAAACCTGCAAAACAAAATTAGTACAAAATAAAAATTACTCAGAATCCTCCGAACTGGTACAGCCGAGTTTTTTTAAAGATTTTCTTTATCAGCTTGTTCATAGAAACCTGTTCCTTTTTTACTCCTCGCATTTCTTCCTTCATTTCAATGAATTCATTCGATATTCATTCCTGTTCAGAGGAAAGGCGTTGTTGCTCTCTATAAATGGAGGTAGCTGAGGCATCATCCTCTGAAGTTGAAGGAGGTACAGGTTGTGCTGAAGCTGCTGTAGTTGATGTGGATTGTCGCTGTCTGCGAGGAGGTGTTGGAGGGTCATCTTGTCGTTGAGAGAGTGACTTCACTATGGTCGTATCATTGATAGTTCCCAGACTATGCATATATGCTGATGATGAGATATCCACTTTGAATTTCTTTAAAATTCACATAATGATAACTGGGAAGGGAAGTCGCTCAGTGGGATGGGCATGTTTCACATACCGTGCCATCCTTAACCAGATGAGAAAAGGAATGTTGAAGTTAGAACCCATAGCTGCTGCCGGGTTTCCAAGGAGATAGAGGAATAACATCCTGTCCCATCTTAGAACTTTTGTTTGCATATTTGGTATGATGTTGTAGCAAACAATGAAGTTCAGAAATCTGTACTCAGGTCGAAGTTCTTTAGAAAAGATAGAATTTCCCGTCGACTGAGTATCGGGGAGACAAATCCCGTTAACAACCACTCTCCAGGTTGTATTGTTAAAGTTATGACCCTTCAGGTAATGAGCCCCATCAACCTGGGCTTTCATTCCTAACACCTCTCCAATCAATTGAGGTGTGATCTTGATTTTAGTATTTCTGGCTGACGTGAGAAATTCTCGTGGTCCTTCCTCAAGATCAATAAGCTTCGTCGAATTCTGATAGAACATCCTTACTAGATGAAGACAATACCCAAGGTTGTCAGGAAAGTTGGAAATGGGTCCAAGTCCCATTTGATCAAAAAGAGTCCCAAAAAGTGCAGATCGCTCCTTGAGAGCTTTGACATTCACATGCCTTTCTCCAATGCATTCTCTGTTCTCAAAGTCACTGATTCGCTCAGAACTCACAAAGTCTTGTGGAGGAGACTGGCTTGCGAGTGGCTCCTCAATTGAGATACCCCGAGCACTTCCTCGTTTTTTTGCAACGCTCTTTCTCTTTGTTTTAGCCGGGCTCGCCTCCATGGGGGCTTTTCCTTTCTCAGCAGCAGTAGGCGGAGGCTTCGCCTTTGAAGTTTCAGCAGGGGTTTTCCCTTTTGAAGCAGTAGTCGGAGCACGCGCAATGACTTCCTCCAAAAGCTCATCCCAGTCAATGGACTCGGTCTCGGATCCGGAATCCGATTCCTCTCGAGCTTTCTTAGCCCTCTTGGGCTTGTTTGTTGTTCTCGTGTGAACCATAGTAGCAAGAAGAACGATTATCCAAGTGAACACCATCTCTGCTATTTCTTGTGAGAAACCTGCGAGCAACAACTCAAGAACACGAAAAAATTATTAATTTTCAAAAATTTGAAAAATTATACCTAAACAATCATTATCGTGTAGAGAGACTAGGAATCAAATTAGTTTTGCAAAAAGAATTTTAAAAATAGATCAATTCCATGATTTTTAAAAATTCTCATTATATGCCCTAAAACCGAATTTTTAGAAATCGAAGCCTAAAAATCTGTTAATCAAGAGAATACCTAGCATATAATCAAAACTAATCTACTTAGAGTTCTTATTTCAAAAGAAATTTGATCAAAAACCAATCTCAAACGAAAAAGATACCAATTTTCATTCACATTTTTGAGAAAAGAGAGAAAATCTGTGAAAAAGTGAAGTTTTGATCATAAAAACTTACTTTGATTTGAAGAACCCGAGTTGGAAAGGCTCCAAATTGGTTGATTTCTAGAGAGAGAAGCTCTGGAGACTTGGTGTCACACCCCGGGGTCGAAACTGCGACCCGGGCTCGCCAACAGATCCGCCACCTATGCCAAACCCCGCATAGGCGAAGCGTCCTACCTGCAAGAAAAGTACTTACAGCTAAACAGATATCAGAGCTATACTATAAAAGTGTGGTAAAATTAGAACCATTCATCTGGACAACTGGAATAATAACAAGGTCCACCTCCCAAAATGATAAACATACAATATCCTCCAATACAAAACCCAGAGCTCAACAGGGAGATATCTCAAATAAATCAACAGTGTATAGGCTCTCAATACAAGTAATAACCTCACTACAATAATCTCTCAAAAGCAGAAGTAAACTGATCTACTGTCTGCCCTCAGGATCACCAATGTAGGGGTACTGCCACACACCACAGACGGGTAGGGATCTAGCACGCGACTCCCTCGCCTCGCACAGCAACCACAGAATCAGCAACACCCGCTAAGACTCTGCAAAACAAAGGAGAGAAGAGACAAAAAGGGGGGGAAAAAACTCCCAACGGGTGTGAGAACTACACCAAAAAGGAGTTCTCAGTGGGTGTGGCCACCAGGCCCGACGATCTGCCCACCAAGTCCATAAGAGGCAAAAGATAACCAATGCAGTAAAACTGAAAGAAGAAGCTGGAGACACTCTACAGCTACCATGCCTCTATCTAAATGCTCAAATGGGGAAACTCTGATAAAGATATGCAATACACGCACACGAGGTGCTCAATCGACCCAATCGAGCTGACTGCCACATCGGGTCCAGTCAAGCCTGCGCCCACCTACAACCAGCTCCCGCTGACGGGCAGGAATTACGTAGGGCGTCCAAATGGACTAACTCGCTATCGAGTAGTGGCTCATGCAGGCTATAGTCAAAATCCATGCTCTCTCTCTCTCAGAACGGATAGACTCAAGATGCTCAACCTCTCACACAATGGTCAAAGTACTCACAACGACCACGGGACCACCGTCAAACCCCAAACGGTTCCCAACAACACTAGCACTGGTCTACACACAGCCACTAGACTCCACTCAGTCCCCCTAACGTGAGTGTAACAATAAGTAAATGCCTATAATAGACCCAATCTGGTGCCACCAGTAAAACTGGTATTGCCTGCTCTGCCGTCTCAAGTATCTGCTAACCAATCGGTACTCGCTGACCGATGCATCACTGTCTGGCACTCACTGGCCAACAGGTCTGGCACTCACTGGCCAATATGTCAACTGCCTACTCCGGAGTGGCCTCGAGGGGAGCGACCCACACGAGTGAAGTATCTCTGTCATCAGTATCATAAATCAGCAGGACTGGATCACGACTCTGATCAAAGTGGAAAAACCCAACCACTAAAGAAAGCCTCGGTCCTCAACCAGATGCAAAAGTACTCAAATAGTGGAAAACTCTGTCCACTAGAGAAATCTGATACCCAATCTGATACATAAATAAAGATCCGGTCAACCGCCCAATAGCCGCGGTTGCCGCAATACCCTGCCGTCTATAATCAAGTCCTATAACCGACCTCCGGTCAACCGCCCAAAGTCCGCGGTCACCGCAAAACCCTGCCAGCCTCAATCCAGCACAACCCATCCCTGACACCAATGTCCCGGCTACACTATCCTAGACCCGTGCTCGCACCTGAGCAACACAGACCGCCTGACTAACAAAGAAGGAGAAAAGGATAATATGGTTTCTCCTAAGTCAAATTCCGGTATATAGTGTAGCAGTAAAAGATGGCCTAGCTATATGTCCATATAAGCATGCATTTGTCCTCAAAGAAGAATAAAGAAAATCAACCTCATGCCAAAATTATCAGTGACTATACCTGTCCATAATCCGCGATCCATAATCGCTCCTCAGAGTAGAACCTGCACATAACTACATAATCCTATCCCATTGCATAAATCAGCCTCATAAAAGGTTATGTGCTAACATGGCATGATAATTAATCATATAGGGTAACCTTGCCTTAGGTAAGCTTCCACTAATCATCAACATGAATATTCGATTAATACCATTATCATAAAATGAATAATTAACTTGCAATTCCCATAAAATCAACATTTTTAAGCTTACCGATCAATCCCAGGTATTGTACCATACACCTGCATGCAATTCTAACATATAGAATTAGAGAACCGTCCACCGGTTCTCGGAACAAAGCACCCACCTGAAACGCTTTCCGTAGGCAAAGCCGAAGTCGGTGAAGTGCGTAGTCACACACTAACCAAAATCTGTCAAAATCGCACCCTCGGTAATCGGCCGCACAAGCCTCTGTTCCAAACAACAACATCACCAACAATCAATAACCAACACCACATATCCCCAAAACAGCACACGCTGTTTTTACCAACCAGCAGAGAGAAGAGGGATTTTCACCTGCATACAGTCCTCTAAAAATCCCAGAAAAATCACGGTTGCGATCCTCGCGACGAGTAGCCTCAAAATGGGTATTTATACACCACATTCCGACACCTATAGGCCAAGAAACAATTAGAACAACATTGAAAGCCACATCCTCAATAACACAATCCTGCTGGAAAAATAGCAGCAAAGAAGCTTAATTCTCACCCTCGAAATGACCTCAAAAAAATCCAATAAAAATACGGGTGCGTTCCTCTCGAAGAGTAGATATTAATCGACTCCTGAAACACCTCATTCCGATGCCCGTAGGCTGAGAAATAAATCCAACAAGCCCATGCTGTCCAAAATCTCCACAAAAAAATAAGGGTCACAAGGTACCTCGGGAACTATGCCAAAAAGCCAAAATGAGGCAAAACAATCAACAAGGAAAACGAAGCCGTACCTCTTGTGAATGCGCTGCCGCAAAAATCGTCGAAAATGAAGGTCTGAGTAAGCCAAGGGAGCCTGCGCACCGAAACGCGACGCAAGGGATCATCGGTGAAGGAAAGTCGCACTGCGCCAAAATGCCGCATACCTCGAAGTGCGTGCCACCAAAAATTTCCAAACTTCTGCACGAGGTGCTCCATAAAAAGATGAACAACTTTTGTATACAGCTCTCGGAGAGAAGAAGCACAGAAGAAGCCCGAAACCATCCTTGAATTCGGCCTTATATAGGCCCAACTCAACAATTCCAAAAATAACATCTGTGTCCCAATTTCCGGGCGCCCGAAACCTTTGGACTGCTACAGTGCCGCGAAAACGTACCCCAAACCATCCAACCCGAATCAATCCTGGAGCGCCATGTGTCACAAAACAGCAAACAGCAATCTCGACCACTCCCAGCAAGACACGTGGCACGCTGCACAGCGCACAGTGGCACCAGCCGCTGCGGTCGCGCCATGTGGCCCTCTCCCGCGCTGACGCGTGGCGCGCCCGCTCGTCAACGCCCGTGTGCCGTTCGGTCACCTGCCCTGCCGTACGGCACCTGCCCCGGTCACCTGCTCCGCTCCATGCGTGGACCGCGCGCACAACACCGATCCAACCACAATCTGCCACGTGTCCCCCGCCGGTCCACCGTGCACCCGCTAAACCTTCGTGGACCGCGCCACCTGAACCAGCCTCCCAGCGGCCGCCACGTGTCCACCCTTCCGGTGCACGCCGGCCCCGTTGACCGCGCGCCTGCCCGCGCGCCCGCGCGCCTGCCCACAGCCACTCCGCCGCCTGCCCGAGCCTGCGCCGCTGTGCTCCGCCGCTGCCCGCCGCCGCCGGCGCTGCCCCCGGCCGGCCGGAACAGTACTAAGGCCTCGAAAAACGTGTTTTCGCATCCGGACTCCGAAAAATACAAGTAGTCCATTTTTACCGTTTTCGCGCGCTGAATCCAAATCCGCCATCCGTTTTTCCAAATTCCCCTTCTAAAAATTGCCGAAGGCATCCGAAAAGGTGTTTTTAATCCAAATTTCGTGCTGAGTCTAATTTTGATATCCGTTTTGCGCGAAACAACTTATAAACATTCGACGGGGTCCTCCGATTACCCACGTGATCCATTTTAGGTCCAGAGTCCATCACTTATGTCCAATTGGTGCACAAACACCTCAAATACACAGTACAGGCCCCCAGAAGCTGCCAAACACACTGCAGAAGCTCTGCGGAGATCTAGGTCATCACACTTGGAAACAAAAAATTATTGTAAAAAGAAATCAAAACCCTTTTGTTTCTTATAAAACCCTAGCCGCGGTCCGGACTGCCTTATGAATCCAGTCCGGATCGGCTACCCGCAGATAATTCCTGCGTTCGGGATCCGGAACAGGAAATCCAGTCCGGATCGGCTCCAAACTTTTTTCTTCAGAAAAATTCAGAAAAATTCTAGAAAATCCAAAAAAAGATTGTAAGCACTTTTGCATGTCAACTTTAAACAAAATTCATCATTTCATGTCAAAAGAAATAGATTATGCTAAATCTATCAATAATATCCAAATAATGAAACAGAAATTTATAAAAATTAAAACCCTTAAAGTTGAACAAGTTCAATTACATCTATCACGATCTTATGAGTAATGCGTTTATCAAATCATCAATTTGGTAAAGAAAATGAAATACCAAGATCGATAGATGTTTGAAATCCCAAATAAGTTAGATAATATATCTAGACAATCTGTTGAAGGGAGTGGCTCTTTGAGCATCTTTCAATAAAATTCCCACCTTATACCAACTTGAAATTTGACAGAGTCAAGTATTTCAACATGCATTCTATCCAATCAATTTGAAAAACCATACTTGGTATACATGTGGTAGCTGCACACAGTACTCGGACGACCGAGGTGGTATCTCTTTCCTCCATGTGGTGGTAGTTTTCACACTCCTCATTGGGATGTAACTCTTTCCACATCTTTTGAGCATAACACTTTCTTTGACTCCCCCTCAATTGGCTATCAATTATTTAATATATAAGGTATTCAACCAAAAATTGATCTCGATTTCATACTCGACTAATTGTCAAATAAGATAATGACTATACCAAGAGATCATTGAGAGAGAAATTGACTTTGATCACTTAAAGATGACTTAATTGACATAAATGATCATTGCAACATTGAAATATTATGATATCAAAAGCATAATAAATTTCTAAATGCATGAAAGGATGCAATTAAAGTCAATAATACTAATGCTCAATTAATGTTCTATGTACAAACATAGATAATAAACAAAAACACAAAACAAAACCTAACCTAAGCAAAGGTTTCAAAAAGAGTTATTTCAAGGAAAGCATTCCAATTGCTTTACGCAAATGAATAAAACGTTTTTGATCCAAAGGTTTTGTTAAAATGTCAGCTAATTGATCCTCAGTTGAAATATATGAAAGTTGAAGAATATTTGATTCAACTAGCTCTCTAAGAAAATGATATCTAAGTTCAATGTGTTTTGTTCTTGAGTGCAACACAGGGTTTTTGAAATGTTTATAGCACTAGTGTTGTCACAAAGAATTGTTACCGAAGTTGTTGAAATTCGGAAGTCGCTCAACACGCTTTTCATCCAAATGAGTTGGGTTGAACAACTACCCGCTGAAATATATTCCGCTTCGGCAGTCGAGAGTGCTATGCAGTTTTGCTTTTTACTATGCCATGCAACAAGGCAATGGCCAAGATAAAAGCATGCACCACTCGTGCTTTTCCGATCATCCACAGATCCTGCCCAATCGGCATCTGAGTATCCAACAATGTCAAAGTTGTTCCCATAGGATACCAAATTCCGAAATTGATTGTTCCTTTGACGTACCGGATGATCCGTTTCACCGCTTTCAGGTGAACCTCCTTTGGTGCTGATTGATATCTCGCGCAAATCCCAACACTAAAGGATATATCCGGGCGACTAGCCGTGAGGTAGAGTAGACTTCCAATCATACTGCGATAAAGTTTCTCGTCTACATTCTCACTAAGTGATTCACTTCCAAGTCCCTTATGGCTAGTTCCCATTGGAGTCGGAAAATCTTTAGAATTTTCTAATCAAACTTTTTGACCAACTCCATTGCATACTTGGATTGACACAATGGATGCCTTCATCATTTTGTTTAACTTGTAATCCAAGAAAATAAGTCAATTCGCCCATCATGGACATCTCAAATTCGCTTTCCATGGTCTCCGCGAATTTAGAAGCATCATTATCTCTTGTTGCACCAAATACAATGTCATCGACATAGATTTGTGCCACAATGAAATTATTTTGATAATGCTTCACAAAGAGAGTCCTGTCAGCTCCCCCTCGAGTATAGCCCTTTTCCAAAAGGTGCTTTGTCAACCTTTCGTACCATGCTCGCGGTGCTTGTTTCAGACCGTAAAGAGCCTTTTTCAAACGAAAAACATGGTTAGGTTGTTTATGGTCTACAAAACCTTTCGGTTGAGCCACATAAACTTCCTCATTTAAAAACCCATTTAGAAACGCGCTCTTAACGTCCATTTGAAATAATTTGATTTTAAAATGACAAGCAATCGCAAATAAAATACGAATGGACTCGAGTCTAGCTACAGGGGCGAAAGTTTCATCAAAGTCTATACCTTCTACTTGAGAGTAGCCTTGAGCAACTAGACGTGCTTTGTTCCTGATGATAGTACCATCCTCGTTTTTCTTGTTCTTGAAAATCCATTTGGTACCTATCACATTGTGTTGCTTCGGAGGCTTCGTTAATTCCCAGACTTTGTTTCGCTCGAATTGATGGAGCTCTTCCTGCATTGCTTCAATCCAGTAGTCATCCTGAAGAGCTTCATCGACATTCTTTGGTTCGATTTGGATACGTAGCATGCGAATCCGCAAACCAATTGTCTCCGAGTTCTGACTCCTTCTTGTGGGTCTCCAATAATGTTCGATTCAGGATGATCCTTGGAGATGCGTAACGTTTGAGGTAACGGAGTACTCGGAGGTACATGAGATGATTCCTGCACATCAGATAAACTTGAAGAACCGTTAGATGCATCATTATTATCGGAAGAATTGTTATTAGCAGATGCATTGGCAGGTGTATCATCATCAAGAGAGATATCGAGGGTAGATTTTTCAGATGCAAAGTGAAAAGCTTCATCTACTTTAACATTTATCGATTCTACCATCGTCTTAGATTCCAAGTTAAATACTCGATATGCTCTACTGTTTGTAGAATAACCCAAGAAAATCCCTTCGTCACTTCGAGAGTCAAATTTTCCAAGATTTTCGCGGTCACGTAAAATGTAACACCGACTCCCAAAGATACGAAAATATTTGATATTAGGTTTTCTACAAAACCATAGTTCATATGGTGTATTTAAAGTTCCCGGGCGCAAATACACTCGATTAATTACATAGACAGCAGTGTTCACCGCTTCAGCCCAAAAATATAACGGTAAATTCCGGCTATGAAGCATAACACGTGCCATCTCCTGTACGACCCTGTTTTTGCGCTCGACTACACCATTCTGTTGAGGTGTATAGGGTGCTGAGAATTCATGTTTAATGCCGTTGAAGTGCAAAAATCAATGAATTTAGAATTTATGAATTCTCCACCTCTATCACTTCTAACACGAGTAATCTTTTCATTCTTTTCAATCATAATACGATGGCAAATCTCATGAAAAGAATCAAAAGTATCAGCTTTCTCTTTTAAAAATGCTACCCAAGAATATCTAGAGAAATCATCAACCAACAGAAAAATATACCATTTACCTCCCAAAGATGGTTGACGAGTTGGCCCCATTAAGTCCATATGCAAAATTCCAAAGGCCGTTTTGTACCAATGTGGTTCAAGTTCTTGTGTGCAGTCCTTGACTGTTTTCCCTTTTGACAACCGCCACACACAATGTTTTGTTTAAAAGAAAGTTTAGGAACCCCCTTGACCACATCTTTATTTGAAATTCTAGCAAGTTCCTTAAATTTATGTGACCTAGCCTTTCATGCCAAAGTGTTTCATTATTCAAAGATGCTAGGTTACAATTTTCAGAAATTTTATTTGGAACTACATAGCAATTGTTTTCAGATCTAACCCCTTTAAAAAGAAACATGGTCCTTATCAGTTACAGTACATTCATCAGATGAAAAATTAACTGAAAAACCATTATCACAAAGTTGACTTATGCTTATGAGGTTAGTCTTAAGGCCTTCAACAAATAAAACATTATTCAAAACCGGGCCATCTGGAATAGCTATTGTTCCTTTTCCAACAATTTTGGAAGACCGACCGTCTCCGAAAACTACAAGTCCTCCGGAGATTTTCTCAAAGTTTGAAAACAGTTTTTGTCACCGGTCATGTGACGGGAACACCCGCTATCCAGATACCAAGACGAACTATCATATGCATGCAAGGAAATATGAACAACAAGACAAGGGAAGATTTCACCTTTGCGCACCCAAACCTTTTTGGACTGCGTTGGTAATGGTCGTGAAGTTATTCTCCTAGGTGAAAGCGTCTTGTTTGATTGGTTGCTGCTCCTTGATGACGTCGTCTTGTGAGGTGAACTACCAAGGCTCTTTTCCTTTGAAAAATTTGCATTTGATTTTCGGGGAATCACCTTTTTGGTAGTTGTTGCAAGAGGTGCTTGAGGTGCGTTTGGCTCCAATCTTGCAATTTCTTCTTATGTGCCCTGAAAACCACAACGAAAACATACCTTTGTACTTGACGATCCCGAAGAGGATGAGGTAGGCTTGTTGTCGTTGTTGCGTGAATTCCGGTGTCGGAGGAGGAGATACCGACTGGGGCACAAAAACTGTCCCACTCGAACTTGGACTGTCTCCAGTTTGAGTGTATCCGAGGCCGAACGGTTTGTTTGACCAAGACCAAGAAGCTTATCCAACTTACTCCTTCCAGAAGAAAATCGCTTTAAATCATCCTTGAGTTGGAAAATGGTCTTCGTCATTTCCATTTTTCCTGTCGAGCCTCGGTGTAGAGCTTCAAGAAGTAATTCGCTTTATCCACCAGTTTTACATGTTCCTTCTCGAAATGCTCATTTTTCTCTTGAAGGGAAACATTTACTTTGATCAAGTTATCCCTTTCCACTTCAAGAGCGTTTGAGAGAGAAGTTGCCCTTTTTACTTCTTCTTCGAGATCCTGCAATCTCCCTCTCAAACTCCTGTTTTGCTTTGCCAATTTCTTTGAATCCCTCAAAAGTTTATGGTAGGCAAGAGCAAAATCTTCACCTTCGAATTACTCGATTCGTCGTCCGTTGCATTCTTTTCAACATGGGAGGAGTTGGACAATGAATCGGATGTACTTGCCATTAAGCACATGAAGGGTGAAGTTGTGGACGCGTGGAACGCCGTTGCGTTGTCTTCTTCATCACTTGAAGATGACTCATTTGACGTTGAGTTGTCATCCCAAGTGACGACTTGCATCGCCTTCTTCTTTGCCGGATTCTTGTTGGGACACTCCGTTGCAATGTGGCCGTAGCCTCGACATTTGAAGCACTGGACTTGTCCCTCCGAACTTTTCTTATCCTTTGAGAAGTTCTCTTGCTTTCTTGACTTAAAGTTTGAAGAACCCTTGCCTTTCTTCGACTTTCCGAAGGATGAGTTTTGCTTGAATTACCCCTTCGAAAGTTGCGGCGAAACTTCCTTGTCAAGAGAGCAAGCTGCTTCTCAAAGTCCTCCATAGATAGGTTCTCGTCATCGTCTGAGGAGGATGAATCCGCGTCTTCTTCTTTTGTTGATTTCAATGCAAAACCTGAAGACTTAGAAGAGGATGCTTTTCCAGAAGAATAGTTAGTAGAAAATGTCATTTCATAAGTTTGTAAGTGCACCAACTAATTCTTCTACACGCATTTCGTCCGGGTGTTTAATTGTTTCAATGGCTGTAACCTTCGGGCGAAATCGTTCAGGAAGAGTTCTTAAAATTTTTCTTACAACTTTAAATTCTGGAATCTTCTCTCCCAAGTTAGCACATGAGTTCACGATGTCTTGCAATCGTGTGTAATAGTCTGTGAACGATTCATTTTCTGCCATAAAAATAGAGTCAAACTTGCTCGTAAGCATTTGCAGTTTCTGAATCTTCACAAGGTTAGTTCCCTCATGCGTAACTTGTAGAACATCCCAGATTTCTTTCGCAGTCTCACATGCCGAGACGCGAGAGAACTCAGTTTGTGACAAAGCATTAAATAAGCATTAATTCCTTTGCCATTGTAAGAAGATGAGTCAATCTCTTCCTTGGTCCATTTCGACCTAGGTTTGATGGTGCGAACATCAGCAATAATTTCAGTTGGATTAGACCATCCTAATTCAATTGATTGCCACACCCGTTCGTCGATGGAAATTAAAAAGGCTTTCATCCGTACTTTCCAGTACGCATAATTCGTTCCATCAAAGAATGGAGGTCGATTGATGTTTCCACCTTCAACCATTGTTTACAACCCTATTCCCGCTCTGATACCACTTGTTGGGTTATGTTAATATGGATCTAAATAGGGAAAAAAACACCTAGAGGGGGGTGAATAGGTGTAAACAATAAACACTCAAAAATCTTTGCGCAATAAAACCCAATGCGGAAAAATAAATAACACGCAAGATTTTTACGTGGAAAAACTCCAAACCGGAGTAAAAAACCACGGGACCGATAACACGGCGAAATCCACTAGAATTAAACACGTACAAGGTGATGTAACGCACTCACTCATGACTCAACCTTTTCCATACGCTCCTAGTAGATCTTCTCCGCTCGCTCCACAACGCTCCTCGAATCCACGATTTAAATGCGGCATGTTTTACACTAAATAAAAGGATTTCGAAAATACTTTCTAAAACCAAGTGTCGTGTGGACACTACTTTGTAAACCCCTGGATTTTTCCTTTCAAATGATGTAGCCGCCCTATTGTGACTTGTGTAAACACTTTGGAAAATTCTAGGTGTCGTGTGGACACCGTTTGCAACCCGTAGTTTTATCTCTGGATGTTGTGAATGAATGTTTTGATGTAAATAAATAGTATTACTCTCCCTCGTCGTATTCACTATAACTGTGTGGTTAAAGAAGATGTTGTAAATGTGACACTGTGCATATACAAAGAAAACTCTAGCCGTTTTCAGAGTGAATTTGCATATGTGGCGGGTCTGGCGGGCACCGGTAGGCGAGGTCGTTTACAAAAAAAAATATATATGTGTTACGATATATTTAGTATTATCTTTATTGTTTCTATACTATATATATTACTTACCATCTATAGCGTAGGATTATATAGTATGTAATCCTAGTTATATTATTACTATGGTTGTTATACTATATATTACTTACCATCTATAGCGTAGGATTATATAGCATGTAATTCTTGTTATATTATTACTATGGTTGTCATTATTACTATAGAAATACCTTCTCATGTACTATATAATTGATGTTAATACAAACCATAGGGTATGCTTTTTGCCCATCTTTCATGGTATCGGAGCGGGAACCCTAATATTGGGAATATCGATCCTTAGCCACCATCTACCACGAGTCTCACCTTCTTCCATAGTTTTTTTTCTTTGGATTTCTCTCTCTGTCACAACTGCTGCTACAGTGCCGCTGCTACAGTACCGGCGCTACAGTACCAGCGCTACAGTAATTTCGGCCTCTCTTCATTATTCTGGTGTCGTTCAGATGCGTACTTGCTCCCTGGTGTAGTTTGGTTCTTCTCTGGTGCAGTCAAGGATTTGCCTCGGTTACTCTCTCGTGGTGATATTTTCTTGGTAACATGTCTTCTTTCTCAAATTTACCAGTGGTTAATATCAAAACTCTCATACCACTTGAACTAACAGATTCCACATATCTTGTGTGGAAACAAATATTTCTTAATGTTTTGGAGAGTTTTGGTGTTACTCCACATGTGGACGGAACTGGTATTATACCGCCTCAAACTATTGACACTTCTGAAAAGAAAATAATTATGAACCCAGAATATCTAAATTGGAAAAAAGAAGACACCACTATACTCTCGTGGATTAATGCCACCCTTTCGCTTAGCATATTACAGATGGTTGTTTCTAGCTCTCCTAAAACTGCGTATGATGCTTGGAAAATTATCGAAACATATTTTCTTGATAAAACTGCTTCCACCGCTTTCTCTCTAAAGTCTGAATTACGAAGCATCAAGAAAGGTTCAATGAATATGACCGATTATATGCAAAAGATTAAATCTATTGGCGATGCCCTGCAAGCGATTGGTGAAACTGAGTCAGACCATAACTTGGTCATGACTGTTCTTCTCGGGTTACCAGAAGAATATAGAGGTTTCGTCAGTGCCCTTAATACACACCGAAACAAGCCTACTTTTGATCAACTTCGTCCACTTTTGATGCAAGAAGAAACAGAAGTACAACGTCGTACTAGTTCAACAACATCACCTGCCATTCCCACTATCGACAGCGAAGCTCTCTATGCAAATCGTGGACGCGGAAATCGTGGAGGTCGTGGAGGCAGATATCGCGGTGGTCGAGGACATCGCGGTAGATACAACTCATATCATGGTCGTGGATCTCCTGGAATCTATCCACATTCTTCACCCAATAATCTTCCTCAACCTTATACTCCAAATCAACAATCTTATTTTTCGAAGTCTGGCACACAATGTCAGATCTGTGGAAAGTACAACCATTCTGCTCTTCAATGCAGACAACGCTTCAATCACTCATTCGTGGCCGATGATGTCCCTCAAACTTTTGCTGCTATGAATCTCTATGAACCTGCTGAGGAAGTATGGTATCCAGACACTGGAGCTTCCAATCACATGACCGCGAATTCTGGTATTCTTTCCTCTTCCAAACCTTATACTGGGCATGAGAAAATTCTAGTTGGTAATGGAAATTTACTTGATATTACTCAGATAGGTGAAACTCAATTGAATACATCTTCTAAATCCTTTGCTCTTAAAAATGTTCTTGTTGTTCCTTCCATCAAGAGAAATTTACTTTCGGTGCGTCAATTCTGTCGTGACAATAATTCCGTTCTTGAATTTGACTCTTCTGGTTTTTCTGTGAAGGACAAGGTAACAAGGACGGAGCTTCTGCACTGCCCTAGCTCGGGAACATCACTCTATCCAATTCCTTCTAAAGTTGCAAGTGTAGGGAATAAGCAACAGATTGGTCTTGTTGCATCTAGATTTAGTAGCGATGTTTGGCATAGACGATTAGGTCATCCCAGTCTTCCTGTTCTTTCGGCATTTATTAAAAATAATAACATTATTTCTGATGGTAATTCTGCTTTGACATTATCTGTTTGCAATGCTTGTAACATGGGAAAACATGTTAAACTCTCATTTTCTGATTCGGAATCTAAATCTGCTTTTCCCTTTCATATTGTGCATTCTGATGTGTGGCAATCACCTGTTCCATCTGTTTCTGGTTATAAATATTATGTTATATTTATTGATGATTATTCTCGGTTTTCTTGGCTTTACCTTTTGAAATTTAAACACGAAGTTTTTGACAAATTTCTCGAATTTAAAGCAATGGTGGAAAACAGATTTCATAGCTCAATCAAGATTTTCCAATCTGATAATGGTACGGAGTTTGTAAATGATAAGTTTTCCAACCTTTGTTCACAAAATGGAATTTTTCACCGTTTTTCTTGTCCTTATACTCCTCAACAAAACGGCCTCGCCGAAAGGAAGCATAGACATTTAACTAACGTTGTTAGAAGTTTACTATTTCAAGCTTGTATGCCTCCTCGTTTTTGGGCTGATGCCATTCAAACTGCTGTATTTCTTGTGAATCGAATTCCCTCTCTTACTGTTTTAAAAGGACAATCGCCATATGAAATTCTGCATGGTTGCTCTTCCCCTGACTTGCAACTTGTCAAAGTTTTTGGATGTTTGTGTTACCCTGATGTGCAGGATATTGCAGCTCACAAGCTCTCTCCTCGGTCACTTCCTTGCGTCTTCTTAGGACTCTCTGATAAACATAAAGGTTTTCGATGTCTCCATCCCAGCACTGGCAAGGTTTTTATTTCTCGACATGTTACCTTTGTGGAAACTGTTTTTCCGTTTTCTTGTCTTTCTAAATTCTCTTCTTCTCCTTCCTCTACTTTTTCCAACCTTGATATGTTTCAAAATTTGTTTCAAATCCTCCTTTGCTGGGTGAGAATCCTTCTACCATTGATGCAATCTCTGGCTTCTCCTTCACACGCCCCTCTGCTGAGAGTGGTTCCGGTACACGTCCACCTGTTTCACCGTCTGAGAATTTATCAACATTTCCTTCTACCTTGAATTCTGATGACTCACAGGTTAGGAATGGGAACGATGCCACTGCCGTTGGTCCATCAGAACTTCGTGTCTATACCAGACGACACATTACACGATCTGCTGCTACTACATCTACTATTGTTGAACCACCACCGTCCACCTCTGATCGTCCGCCCTCCCCTCAGCCTACTATAGTGCCGTCTGAGCCTTCTTCACCTCCCCGCATACATCCTATGCGCACTCGATCTATGACTAAGGGTTTAACTGAGTCTACCTCCTTACTGGCCTCTACGGATTCTGCTCTACCTACTGAGCCTAACTCATTTCATGAGGCTTTTCAGGATGCAGGTTGGCGCGCTGCCATGGCTGAGGAGTTTGATGCCCTCCTGACAAATGCTACTTGGGATCTTGTACCTCCTTCGCCTGTTAATCTTATTGGTTGTAAATGGGTATACAAAGTAAAGCAGAAGGCGGATGGGTCTCTTGAGCGTCTCAAAGCTCGGCTTGTGGCTCAAGGTTATAAACAGCAACAAGGCATTGATTTTGATGAGACCTTTTCTCCCGTTGTCAAGTCGACCACTATTCGCACTGTTCTTTCGGTGGCCCTCTCCTCAGGGTGGTCTCTTCGACAACTTGATGTGAAGAATGCTTTTCTTCATGGCACACTCTCTGAAGAAGTTTATATGAGACAACCGCCTGGTTTTGTGCATCCCTCTTTTCCGCATCATATTTGTCGTCTACGCAAAGCCATCTATGGTCTTAAGCAAGCACCTCGGGCTTGGTTTCAACGGTTTACGTCCTTTCTATCTGAAATTGGTTTTGTTGGGAGCACTGCTGATCCTTCAATGTTCATCTGTCACTCCTCTTCTGGCACTCTTATTCTTCTATTATATGTTGATGATATTATTGTCACTGGCAGTTCCTCCTCTCTTCTAAGGGCTCTTATTACCACCTTACAGCAGGAATTTGCAATGAAGGATCTCGGGCCGCTACATTATTTCTTGGGCATTGAGGTAAATAGGTCATCTTCTGGTTTTCATCTGACTCAGCACAAATATGCGCATCAGCTGCTTCAGCGCCATGGTTTTCTTGATAGTAAGCCCGTCTCTAGTCCTCTCTCTCCAACCTCTCGTCTATCTTCTCATGAAGGGCAACTTCTTGAGGATCCCTATAACTATCGTCAGCTTGTTGGTGCTCTCCAGTATCTTACTTTCACCCGACCGGATATATCATATGCTGTCAACTCTGTTGCCCAGTATCTACATGCTCCTCGTGAACCACACATGCAAGCGGTTAAGCGCATTCTACGATATATTCGGGGCACGCTGACTTATGGACTGCCTATATCTCGCTGTGTCAATCCCTCTCTTGTCGCATTTGCAGATGCTGATTGGGCCGGTTGTCCAGATACACGCCGGTCTACTTCTGGATATTGTATATTTTTAGGGCCCAATCTTATCTCCTGGTCCGCCAAAAAGCAGCCCACCATTTCTCGCTCTAGTTCTGAAGCAGAATACCGTGCTGTCGCCTACGCGCTTGCGGAGACGATATGGATCCGTCGTCTACTTCGTGATCTTCGTGTTTTCCTCTGGCGACCTATTAGCATCTACTGTGATAATCTAAGCACTACTTATCTAGCGGCAAATCCTGTTCTTCATGCTCGCACAAAGCATATTGAACTTGATCATCAATTCTTGCGCGAAAAAGTTCATGCTGGTGATTTAGAGTTGGTTCATATCTCTTCTGATAAACAACTTGCTGATATTTTCACCAAGCCCTTGCCACCCTCTCGGTTTTCGATATTACGGCTCAATCTTCGCATCCGTCCACCTGATGCTTAGCTTGCGGGGGGATGTTACGATATATTTAGTATTATCTTTATTGTTTCTATACTATATATATTACTTACCATCTATAGCGTAGGATTATATAGTATGTAATCCTAGTTATATTATTACTATGGTTGTTATACTATATATTACTTACCATCTATAGCGTAGGATTATATAGCATGTAATTCTTGTTATATTATTACTATGGTTGTCATTATTACTATAGAAATACCTTCTCATGTACTATATAATTGATGTTAATACAAACCATAGGGTATGCTTTTTGCCCATCTTTCAATATGCTTTTCCGCTTACCCTTAGACCTCCGGGGCGTGACAGTCGCCACAGTTAATAATGGAAGAAACAGGAAATACTCATGCGATGAGTTTAAACAGTTGATACATCTCATCTACTTTATTAGGCTTGTTATTATACCTGTTATAATGATGACATATAGCACTTATTGCGAGGGTACCCACCTTGTTGAGTGACGATCGGGACACCTTGAACTTTGGCACCCTCCCGCTCAGCTCTTGGACCTAAAGAAGTCCCCAAAAAGAATGATAAGTCAAACCGGACGCACCATGTCGCAAAACGGCGTGCGTACGACGACGGCTCCTCACGCGGTACCCACCCGCGTGGACGCCGTCGCCCGCGGCGTTTGCCCGCGCGGACGCTGTCGCCCGCGGGCACCCCGCGCGACATGAGGCCGCGCGGCGCATGCCCTCAGGTGGCGCCCACGCGGCGCCCGCCCGCCCGCGGGCACCCCGCGCGGCACGGGGCCGCGCGGCGCATGCCCGTGGGTGGCGCCCACTCGCCGCCCGCCCGCCCGCGGGCGCCCCACGCGGCACGGGGCCACGCGGGTGGCGCCTGCATGGCGTCCACCCGCACGGACGCCGCCACCCGCGGGCGCCCTGCATGGCACAAGGCGGCGCGGCTTGCGCTCGCGGGTGGCCCCCGCGCGGTGCCTTCCCGCGCGGACGCTGCCACCCGAAGCCCGGCGTGCGCGCCCCCCGCGGGTGGCGCCCCGCGCGGCGCAAGGCCGCGTGGCGCGCGCCACCGGCGGCGGTGCCCTGGGTGGCCCTAGATCGCGTGGCGGTGGCGGGGGCGGCGATGACGTCGACGACGGAGGTGGCGATGATGACGACGGAAAAAGACACGAAAACCCCAACGATATACTAAAACGAAATCCACTTACCGCAAAATTTCGACGGGGAAGACGATCCGATCGCACTCCTATTTCCGGCACGTTGATCGGACTCCTCCGCCTTCTTCCTCTCTCTTCTTTCTCCGGTTAGGGTTTTATTCTTTTCTTTTCTTTCTTTTCCTCTCCGGCTAGGGTTTCTCTTTTTGTGAAAAGTGGAATTTTCTCTCGTACGTACAAATAATTCCCACATTTAAATATTTATAACTAATTAATTGATTAATTAATTATATGAGATAAACCTATAATTTTCTCGAAAAGCGTGCGGGATATTTTGCACGGATTCTGATGCGCACCAAATCACCGCAACCCTAAAAACCCTATTCCGGGAGATCCCAAGGTCGGATTTCAGATCCGATCGCACCGTCGGTCATCGTTTTTCGAGCCCTTTCACAGAAAAATATCCGTGCAACACATCGACCAACATAAGAAAACTCGATAATTCAGCCTTCCTAAAAGAGGTTCTTTACTAACAGGAGTGTAAAATATTACTAGAAAAGTCGAGTCATTACACGCATGGGGTTCATCAATCTCCCGCTCAGAACCTGGTGCAAAGTAACCCCCTACTGCACGAATGCAGCTCCGCAAATAGCCGCAAGGGGGCCCCCACGCACGTAGCCGCGTGGGGTTCACGGGTCCTCAGACCACCTCTCCGGAAAAGTACACCGACACGGTGGCCAAACCGCTGGTGTGCGTGCAAGCGCCATGAGCATATCAATCGTCAAACCTGTGTCGTACGCCTCCCGCTACACTCAGTCGCACCAATGTAGCATAAGAACTCAGTAGATAAACCGGGGTTGAACCATCTTTGTCACGCCCCGGGGTCGAAACTACGACCCGGGCTCGCCAACAGATCCGCCATCTATACGGAAACCCCCCACAGACGAAGCGTCTACCCTGCAAAAGATCTATAGCTAAACATGTATCAGAGAGCTGAAATAGAACTAATAGCTACATAATCAAACACTGAACATCTGAATAAAAACAAATCCTCAATACAAAGTCTGTCACCCTCACTAAGTAAATAAATACAAATCTCTCAGACTATCCAGTACAAAAGGGGAAATAGATAACACAGGGTACATCTACCTCTGACTCTCAATGCTGGTAAGGAACTACTCGGCCACGTCCTCACCTCGATCAGCTGTCTCCGCGCGAGCTAAGCCGGAACAGCAACCTTAGGAAACCTGTCACCGCAGCGGGTGTGAGAACTATTGCAGAAGGTAGTTCCCAGTGGGTACCGTCACCAATATCCACGGTATGCCCACTAAGTCTACTGGAGGCAAACAGATAGGTATGCAGATAGATAAATAGGAAAGCTGAAAAAAAAACTACAGCTAATATGCCTCAATCATCATGCTCAAGAAACTCTACTATGAACATGCTATGCACACACTCACCACTGCTAATATGCCTCAAGTACCATGCTCAAAGGAAAACTCATCTAAGAACATGCTATGCATACACCACTCGCACACGTGGTGCTCACGAAACTCAAATCTCAATGACTGCCAAAACTGGTTCAGTCAAGCCTGCGCCTGTCGTCTAGGAACGCACCTGCCCACTACCACGCATCCACAAGAGGACGGGATTTACGTGGGGCGTTCTAAACTGACTATCTCAATCTCACTCAAAGTGACCCCATGGTAACTCAGCCAGGGGTATCATCATCATCATCGCATCCGGAGCGTAACTCGAGGGGAGCGACCCCACCGAGCTCAAGTGTGTCTCATCTGTCTCAACAAGCGGCACATGCAGGCTATGATCCACAATCAAACAGATCGGAAACTCAATGCTCAAATAACATAACTCAGTCGGGAAACCCTCCACGACTCGATCAGGAATTGCCCAAACACTCTCACAGCTATGTCGAAGAACCCTCCACGACCCAATCTGATAATGCACAAACACTCTCATAGCTATGTCGGAGAACCCTCTACGACTCAATCTGATAATGCACAACCCACGATCTAGAATAATCTCATCAATCTCAACAAGGAATCTAAAACTCACATGACACTAGAACTCATCCCACAGAGCTCTAAAAATCCACTCGGCCCCCCGGCACGTGTAATACCACAATTTTATGTAACGTTTTACCCTCTTGTGAATAAAGTTTAAGTCAAGGAAAAGTAAATTAATGAGTTTATTTAAATTGATAATCTTGAGGTGCAGATATTTTTCTGTAATAGATATCGAAAAACGGTAAACGACGGTGCGACCGGATCCGGATTCCGACTTACGGAACCCCCAGAAAAGGGGTTGTTAGGATCGCGATAGCCGAGGCGGGGGTTGCATCGAAATCCGTGCAAGTGATTGTGCATGCTTTTCAAGGAGATAAGGAATTATCTTTAAAGAATTATCTTTAAAGAATTATCCTGAAAGATTTATCTTTAAGGATTTATCTCCAAGAATTTATTAATTAATTAATAAATTAGAGTTTAAAAAATACCCGATGTGGTTTTGTCATACATATAATCAAACGATTTTGACTTCTCCCGAAAAGAAAGAAACCCTAGCCGGAGAGAAAAGAAAGAGGAAAAAGGCGAAACCCTAATCGGAAGAAAAAGAGAAGAAAGAAGGAGAAAGTGGAGGAACCCGATCATCCCCAACGAACGTGTCGAAGCCGGGAGTGCGAACGGATCTCCTTCCCCGACGAATCGCGGTAAGCGAGGTTTCTTTTCGGTTTCGTTTCGCGGTGTTTCGTAGTTGTTTGGTTATCATCGCCGCCTTACGGCCCTAGGGCACCACCGCCGTCGCCGCATCATGGCCGCGCCGCGCGGGGTTGGCGCCCGCATGGCCGCGGCGTGCATCCGCGCGGGGCTCGCAGCCCGTGCGACCGCGGCATGCAGCCGCACGGGGCAAGCGCCCGCACGGGGCAAGTGCCCGCGCGGTCGCGGCGTGCAGCCGCGCGGGGCTTGCAGCCCACGCGGCCGCGGCACGCAGCCGCGCAGGGCTTGCAGCCCGCGCGGCCGCGGCGGGCAGCCGCGTGGGGCTGGCAGCCCGCGCGGCCGCGGCAGGCAGCCGCGCCGGGCAAGCGCCCGCGCGGTCGCGGCAGGCAGCCGTGCGGTGCAAGCGCCCGCGCAGCCACGGCAGGCAGCCGCGCGGGGCTTGCAGCCCGCGTGGCTGCGGCATGAAGCCACGCGGGGCAAGCGCCCGTGCGGCCGCGACGTGCGGCCGCGCGGGGCTTGCACCCGCGCGGCCGTGGCATGCGCCGCACGGGGCTGGTGCCCGCGCGGCCGCGGCAAGTGCCGCGCGGGGCCGGTTCCCCCGCGGCCGTGGCATGCGCCGCTCGGGGCTGGTGCACGCACGGCCGCGGCATGCGCCGTGCGGGGCCGGTGCCCGCGCGGCCGGGCATGCGCCGCGCGGGGCCGGTGCCCGCGCGACCGCAAGGCGTGCGGCGACGCGTGGGTGGCCGCGTCCCCCGCCACGCGTCGTTGCTACCGACACGCCGAGTCTTTGTTAGTGGTGTTTTTGGGTTTTTTGACTTGGTTTATCTACCGTAGTATTTCTAATCTAACCGCGGAACTTTTGGGGACTACTTTTAGGTCCGAGTGCCGACAGCGAGCGAGGTCCGGTCTCTGGTGTACCGGTCAGCACAATCGAGGTGGGTACCTTTGGTTATTTTTCGGTGTAGGGTCATTCTCGAGTATTTTGTTTGATAAAGTAGATGTTTTGGTAAACGGACTAACCCCATTGGATGTAAATCCCCTTTCAATTTTAATTGAGGCGGCTGCGGTCGCATTATCGTTTTACTAATCTGGACAAAGCGGCTCAGGTCGCAACATTGTTTATACTCATATTGCTTACACGCACACCGGCGGTTTGACCACCGCATAGGGTGTATTTTTCCGGAAGAATGGTAAGTTTACCCGTGTACCCCACGACTCGTGATGATGGGGACCCTCAAGGAGAGGCGGCTGCTACTTGGGCAGTCGAGGGGTTGGTGGCACCAAGAAGATGAGTACGGTTGTCACGCCCCGGGGGTTTCATTAAGCGGAAGACGACCACTAAAAAGAAAATTTTTTTTTTTGTATATATATATTTTTTGAAACCAACCTCCCCCAGTGCGTGCCCAGACCCGCCGCATATACAAATTCACTCTGCGAACGGGCAAAGTCTCCTTTGTATATGCACGACGTCCTGACTACAACGGCCATACAATCATCACTTTAACCACACTAGTGCAACAGTCGAAAGCATACAACCATTTTCCATAAGTATTAAAGAGGCCGGATAGTTTTGAAAGGATAAATCCATAAGTTTTTAGAAACGGTGCCCACACGGCACCCAAGTTTTTCAAAACAGTTTTCGAAACATTTTCATTTTCTTTGGTAGTTTGAAAGCGGCCAATCGGGGAAAGCAAAACAACCGCCCACAAGGATAATGCAAAGATATTCCAACATCCACATCGACCCCACAAGGGTATCGCAATCCACATAGTAAGCTACTAACAAGTAATGAAATGCGCAATAAGAAGTAAATACGGTCTATGGCCTCGAAGGACCAAAAGTGCTCCTGCCACGGCCTCACCGTCGCCCTAGCTCTCACCCCCGAGAAACCTGTTACAGAGTGGGAAGCCAGTGACCAGAAAAAAATAAAGCACGAAAGCAACTAGGGCTGTAAATAAAGCAAACCGCAGTAAAACCAGAGCAACCACCCTCCTCATCGTGCAATCGACAGTATCCCCTCCCCCTGCATAACCTGGACCGGGCACCTGCCCCGGCAAACCAGACCGAGCACCAACCTCGGAAAACCAGACCGAGCACCTACCTCGGTAAACCACGCCGAGCACCAACCTCGAAAAACCAGACCGAGCACCTACCTCGGTAAACCACGCCGAGCACCTACCTCGACGGGTCGCACCGCTCACACCTTGGCGCCTCAAAACCCCCCACCTACGGGGGCCCCCCACTACGTCACCTCGTGGGGTAACACGGGTCATCGACCACTTTTTCAAAAAAGCACACCCTTTGCGGTGGCCAAACCGCGGGTGCGCGTGCTACAGCCTCGAGCATCGTAACCAAGTACACAGAACATAACCAACAACAATGAACCATAGAGATCATCAAAGGTTAACACAGTTAGTTGAGCAATTTACATATATTTACAGTTTTCAAATCCCGACCCTAAACCTCAGAACGAGTACCCACAATATGATAATCATAACGGTAACGAAATTGCGCATAAAGGGGTTCTAAGGGTGTACCCACCTGAAACGCGAAGAAGAAGGTGTGCGGAACTCCCGCTAAAACTCTCCCACCCTATGCCCGAAAAAGCTACAGTAAGTAATTGTGTTAAAAACATCGTCGTGGTGAAAAACACTGAAAAAGGGGCGAAACGGGCCACAAACGGAGCTTCTGGACTCATTTTCTGAAGTCTGGTGCACGGGTCCAGGCGTGGACCGGGTCCACGACGCAGAGGACGCGGCGGCGCAGACCGGGCTCACCCCGGGAGCGTGCACCAGGAGGATTGGGCTGGGCTGGTGCACGCACAGGCGCGCACCGGGCTCACCCTCCCAGGCCGCGGCGGCGCACACCGGGTGCACGCTGGAGGCGTGCACCGCGATAGGTGGGCCGGGCTGGCGCACGTGCCTGTGCGCCTGGCTCACCCCCACAGGCCGCGGCGGCGCGCACCGGGTGCACGCTGGAGGCGTGCACCGCGGTAGGCGGGCCGGGCTGGCGCACGCGCCCGTGCGCCTGGTTCCGCGCCTTCGGGCTGCAGGACGTGCGCCGGGCGCACGCCACTCCGGTGGACCACGTGGGGTGTGGTCTGTACGGATGAACAGTAAATCCTCCCATTTCGTCTCCCCGCGGCTCCGGTGATGACCCCGCGAACACGGCGACTGCGGTGACGACCCCGTGGGCATGATAACGGCGGCGGCGGCCTCCCGTTTAACAACGGCGGCGGCGGCTTCTCGTTACCAAAACAACCCACACGGCGTACGACACCCAAACGACCATCACCCAACCACCGACCCCACAGAAATTGCAAACAAGAAAACAACAAGATCACTTACCGATCCTGCGAGGAATGGGAAAAGGATCGTCCCTCTCGTCTCCCACGTAAAGCTACCCGAAAGATGGATTCCCCCGTTCTTCCTTCTCCTTTCTCGATCGCTCCCCTAATTCGAATTTTCAACATTCGAAAGTCCCTCCTCTCCGTTCACGTTCACGAAAGGAAACAAAGATAAAATAAAATAAAGGCTCATACTGAAGGGTGCTGTAAAAGAATAAAAAAAAACCTCCAAACCCTAGGCCCAGACTTGACTCAAACTTCCTCGAAAATCATGCAAATTACAATGCACGCATTTCGGTGCACTTTGCGGTCACCGGGAGCTTCGAACCCTATTCCGGGAGATCTGTAAGTCCGATTTCAAATCCGATCGCACCGCCGTTCATCACTTTGCGAGCTCTACCACCTAAAAATACCCGCAAATCCCAACGATCAGCCCAGAAATTCTCGAATTTCAACCTTAACAACTGAAAAGATTCAATTAGGACCCAAAACGAAAAATCGGAAGGTCGAGGTACTACAAAATAAATAAAATAACCCAATGACATAAAAGGATGAAAAGTCCGATCGTAGAAGGATCCCATCCGATCACCTCAAAAAGCGTGCCGGCCACTTAGCATGGATTCCGATGCACCACTCAAAGGCAAACGCTTTGACCCCCATTCCGGGAGATCCGTAAATCGGAATCCGAATCCGTTCGCTTTGCCGTCCTCCATTTTCCGAGCTCAATCGCAGAAAATTACTCGCGGTCCAGGCCAGTCCATTGCAGAAAACACAGTGAAAAGTTTTCCTAACAATCCCGTCATAAAAAAAATGTATACAAAGGCATTGGAACGCCAGGACTCTACATCACTCACCACTTAAAAGAAGTTTCTTCCTCGAAACTTAACCCTGGCCCACAACGAATAAATCTGGGCAGCACTCCCTCATCTTTGACTCCAGTTCCCAAGTCGCTTCACGTTCTTTCTGGTTGCTCCACAGCACCTTCACATAGGGGATCGTCTGGTTGCGCAATCTTTTTTGTCCTCTCGTGCTAAGATCCGCACCGGTGTTCCCTCGAAACTCAGGTCCTCTCTAGGCTCGAAAGCAGCGACCATCCATCACCCAAAACAAGTACGCGGGCTCGGAGCACATCTTCGAGAATCTGGTTCACTCGCTCGGACTGTCCGTCGGTCTGGGGGTGAAACGCCGTGCTGAAGTGTGGTTTAGTCACTAGAGCTCGTTGTAGACTTTGCCAAAGGTTCGACACCAGCCGAGTGTCTCCAATCCACGTCGTACGGGTGGGTGGAAAAAGAGTCGACTTCGTCAGTCGATCCACTGTGACTCAAACTGCATCGTGCCCTTGATGCGATGCAGAAAACTCGTGACGCATTCCAAGCTGATTCGCTCCCATTTCTACTTTGGTACCGGTAGAGATTGTAGTTTTCCCCGTTGGGCGCTGATGTTTGAACTTTACTTGTTAACCATCTAAACGACGGGCAGTGAACTGTGTTACATCCCCCTTTGGTTTAGTCCACCAAAAATTCTGCTTTGAGGTCCTTGTACATCTTCGTGTCACCTGGATGCGCCGCATAGGGAGCGCAGTGCACTTCTGACAGTATCTCTTTCTTCAACTCTGGCAGCTCGGGCACGCAATTCCGCCCTCGAAACGTAATGCGTCGTTCGCACTCGCCGAAAAGTCGTTTGCGTGGTCCGGGGGGTCTTGTCTTGAATAAGCTGTATCTGTGCGCCTGTTTTCCGACCTTCTAGGGTTTTTCTAATAAGGTTGGCTTGACCATCAAGGGCAAAAGTCGCGCGACAGTACCGGTCCTGCTGAGTACTCGCGCTCATCGGTTTCCCCCTCGATTTGACCCTTCCTGCTCAAAACATCCGCTACTACACTTGCTTTTTCCGGGGTGGTACTGAATGGACAAGCCGAGCCCTTCAGCAACTCCAACCAATGCCTCTGCCGCAAGATCAAATCCTTCTATGTGAACAAAATTTAAGACTCTAGCGATCCGAAGACACATTACAATGAACTCCAAGAAAGGTGATGTCTCCCTAAGCTTTAAAACGAAGGCGACTGCTGCCCGTTCCTGATCATGTGTTGGGTAGTTCTGCTCATATTCTCTGCGATTCCCGTTGCTGAAACTGTGTGCCCCAAAAAGCCCACTTCGCGAAGTCAGAACTCACATTTCTTAAACTTAACAAACAGCCTCTGGTCCCTGAGAGTCCGGAGAATAATCCGCAAGTGCCCCTCGTCGTTGATCGAAGTGGTCATCAATCCCAGACTTGTTCTTCACTGTAACCTTGTTTATCTCCCTGTAGTCAATGCGTAGACGTAGGCTTCCGTTCTTCTTTCGCACGAAGAGCATGGGTGCGCCCCCAAGGCGACACCCTCGGTCTGATGAACCCTTAAAAGTCCAAAACAACTAACCCGACGACAAGGAAAACAAACCACTCTAACGCCCTCACAAGGCTCCAAGAGGTGCCAACAAAACAGGCTGGGTTACTAACTACCCGAAATTTCCCCCCGAAAATAATGAACTCACCTGTCACCAACGCGGACCACTTCCACCCGTCACCAACACGGGCCACAATCTCGGAGCCTAACCACCATCCCGGACCACTCGCTTCGACTGTCCGTCCTACCGAGGCGACGGTCAAAACTAACATTAGGTTTCAACTCTAAGACCTACCACAAGGTCTACCCCCCAGCAAGAGCTGCATACAGGGCCTCCTAGCCGAAAGTGACCAGTGCTAAAACTCCGAGTAGTCAACAGATCCCAGACGCTCACAAAACTAGGCCTCAAGGCTATGCCTTAGTCATGGGAAGCTGGTGACAAAACCCACAAGGTAAGGTCCTACCCCCGTCCTGGCACCGACGGGGTGCGACACTCTAATAACCACTAACTCTCGGTCCCAATCCGTTGGCCCCCCCCCCCCCCCCCCCCCCAAGCACCGGGCATCGAATCGAGCGGTAAACCTCCAGACCAACCGTGACACTCCCAACTAGGAGAAAATCTAAGCTCTAGGTCCGCTCAACAAAGACCTCCAGGTACAAACGACTACCCATCCGAAACCTAGCGAGTCGGAAGAAGACATGCAACGAAAACAGCGAGAAAGACCCTGTCCAAAAATAGTTGCCTAGGTTTTCCAAGCGCACTTAAGGGAACACGCGTTAACCCACCAGTAGTGTCACGCCCCGGAGTCGAAACTGCGACCCGGACTCGCTAACAGATCCGCCGCCCATACGGTGAACCCCGTATAGACGAAGCGTCAACCCTGCAAAAGAGAGATGCTATATTAAACAGATATCAGAGCTGGAAGTAAAAGCTGAAATAAATAAATAAAATAAATACAAGTCCACATGATACAATCCAAATCCTCACCAAAATACAAAGTCGCTCTCAGCTATAAAGGAAAGTACAACTCTATCCCTCGCTACAAGTCTCTCAACAAGAAACTCTCAAAATAATAAGGGTACATCTACTCTCTGGACGACGACTGGTAGGGATCTAGCTCGTGACTCCCTCACCTCGATCTGAAGAAGCAGCAACTGGAGCAACAGGAACAGGAGCAGACGTCCCTGGGGAAAAAGACACCACGACGGGTGTGAGAACTACATCCCACAGTAGTTCTCAGTGGGTGCCGTCAACAAGCCCAACAGTCTGCCCACTAAGTCTACTAGAGGCATGCTGTAACAAATGAAATACTGAAGAAAAGAGCTGAAAATGAATAACTCTACAGCTACCATGCCCCTATCTAGATGCTCAAAAAGTGGAACAGATGATAACATGGTGCATCTACTAACATGTCAATATAGTCACCCAATCTGAAACTGACTGCCTCCTCGGGTCCAGTCAAACCTGCGCCTACCTACTGCCGCACATCCTCAACAGGACGGGTCTACCGTAGGTATGTCCGTAGCTGCCAAAACTGGCTCAGCCAGAGGGACTGTGTCCGTAACTGCCAAAACTGGCTCAGTCAGAGGGACGACGTCCGTAACTGCCAAAACTGGCTCAGTCAGAGGGACGACGTCCGTAACTGCCAAAACTGGCTCAGTCAGAGGGACGGCATCAACAAGTCGCGATACCAAAGTGCAGACCCACCCCGGACGTGGCACTCGAGGGGAGCGACTCTAACGAGGACAAGGGTATCCGCGCACTCTGTCGAGTTGGCACTGCAGGCTATAGTCAGAATCCACGCTCACGCTCTGAACGAAACAAACTCAGGATCCTCAAACATCTCGCACAACGGTCGGAGCACTCTCGACGACTCAGCTGATCAGCTCTCTCGAATCTCAAGACACAAGCAACTCCACAAACACATAGCACAATGTCGCATCCACAGCGAACAACTGCCTCATCAGGCCAAACATCACATCCACTGCGAAAAACTGTCTCAACAGGCCAAACAGGCCTCAACATCGCATCCACTGCGAACAACTGCCTCAACGGGCCAAACATCGCATCCACTGCAAAAAACTATCTCAACAGGCCAAACAGGCCTCAACATCCATCATGCAGACTCACTGACAGGATAAACTCCATAACTGACACAATGAAAGGTCCGGAAACCCCGAAAGACTAGAACCTACAACCCAAATCAAACAAGAACAGGCTTTAGGCATAGCCTCTCGTTGTTCTCGTCCCAGAAAAAAGGCAGACCTTAGAACCCAGACCACTCGAATCATCTCGGGTGGTTAACTTTATTGGAAAAAGGCGACATTTCTTACCGAAAGACATTTGATCTGAAAGAAATCCATATTTAATGATTTTTAGTTCCTTTTAGGAAAACAGTTGAAAACGAGTTTTTATATCCAAGCCTCATAGAGCTAATGCCTTCGTCCAATCAAACAAGAACAGACTCAGGCGACCCTACGACGCTTGGAAGAAAAATATTTGGTTGACTAAAATCATATGTGTGTCCAAAAACAGTTCTGGGTTCAAGGTCCTGCTAACACAGGTAAACCGCTGCCACTAACACAGCGGCGACAAATAAAATAAGAAAATGGAATATCTCGGGTCCGCCGTCCTCCCAAACGGCTCCCGCCACAGATGAACGATCAACGACCTCTACCAGACTCCACTCTGCTCCCAAGCACGAGTGTAGAAAGCATCCCACACTAAAAGAAACCCGACCACTCGGCCCACTACCCGGGCGAGTAAAACACTATGTCCAGGAAGAATAGAAGTGTGGATGTCTAAAGCAGAATAAACCTAGCCCAAGTTGGAGTTTTCTAAAGTCTGGCTGAACATGCTGCATATGACGGGGGTGCTAGGTCAAGTTCCAAGATAACAATAATTTTAACAGATAATAGAAAGCAAGGAGAAGACAAAAGTCATCAGGTAATATAAGGAATAGCAGTTCCTACACTCTAGCATGCTGAACAAGAATTCATTATCATGCATGGTCCTACTATAGCAGATTTAATGCACATTCCATCAATCTTGGAGACAGGACCACCCACCTGAAAGTGCACAACTGTCCAAGGTCGTTCAGCTAAGAATGCCCAGAAACAGATATAGCAGTACATCCACCAAGCCAACAGTGCTCAATACATCCTGGGTACAAAACACATTCCAAAAATTACACTTAATTTCACTAAATTCCACATATTAAAAATCTGCGGTAAACAGTCCTCTTTCTGCAAAAATTTCACATGCTGAAAGTGCCCAGAAAATTCCAATAAAAATATCACAGCGATCGTCGCGTCGAGACCTTCAAAACGGGTACCTGCACGTCCAAAACCGAGCCCCGTAGGCCGAGTTACAAATTCCACAGTACCGGCGCGCAAACAATCACAACCACACAACTGTAAACTCTTGCACAGATAAAAAAAGAATAGTATACCTCCGGTAAGGTCTCAAAAAAATCCAAGAAAAATATGATGATAATCCTCGCGACGAGTAGATGCAAAAAGTGTAAAGGCTCGTCTTGATCCGACGATCGAGTGCGGAGATAAAATTCCGACAAGGGGATGCTGTCCAAAAACTCCACCAACAAAACAGCGGCTTAGAAAAGTCTCTAAAACCGTGCCATAATCTCTGAATCCAGCAAGATGATCAATACGGAAAATGAAGGCGTACCTCTCGTGAATCCAACGCCATAAAAATCGTCCAAAAAGACTGTCGGAGAAGCTCTATAGACCTCGCAGACCAAATAGCGACGATAACGGGCCTTCAACAGAAAATCGTCGCTCCGCGCTACGATGTCGAAAACGTCGACGCCGCGGCTTCCAAAAATTCCGGGCCTCAGCCAGAAGATGCGCAACACGAAGATCTACAACTTTACTGAAGGGTCCAAGGGAAGGGAAGCTCGGGAAAAGCTTCAAACTCGGGGAGAAAAGGGCTTTAAATAGGCCCAGCCCGAAAAGAACAAGCTTTTGGACTTTGGCCCAAAAATTCGGGCGCCCGGGGCATTCGGGCTGCTACAGTAATGGGCCCGGCCCGTTACTGTGCGCGCCCGAATTCTTCTCGGGCCGCCACGTGGCCCAGACGCGCTCCCCGCGCCCGACGCACGCGCGCCCGCGAACCGCGCGACGCCGCGTGTCTCGACACGCGGACGTGCGCGGCTGCGCCCGGCCAACCACGGGGCGCCACGTGGTGCCCCCACGTCGTCCCCCCAACCGCCCTGCCGTACGGCCACCTGCTCCAGCCGCTGCGTGGACCGCGCGCACCAGGACCCGCCAACCACAAGCCGCCACGTGTCACCCTTGGTCCATTGTGCACCCGAGACAAAATCCCGTGGACCGCGCCTGCTGCGCCCGCCAGTCCAGAGGCGCCACGTGTCCTCCCCTAAGGTGCACGCCTCCACGGTGGACCGCGCACCTGCCCGCGCGCCCGCGCGCCTGCCCGCGCCGCTCCGCTGCCTGCCCGAGCTCGCGCCGCCGCGCTCCGCCGCTGCCCGCCGCCGCCGGCGCCTCTCCGGCCACCGGAACAGTAAAAGCTGCCTCGAAATCCGTGTTTTTGCGTCCGGGCTCCGAAAAATTCAAGTAAATAGTCCATTCCGCTCGTTTTTGCGCGCTGAATCCAAATCCGATGTCCGTTCGGCCAAATTCCACTTCTAAAATTTTCCAAAAATTTTTGGAAAAGTAAACTTGATCTATTTCTCATGCCGGGTCAAATCCTTGGTTCCAATAAGCGTGCAAAAACCTCAGTCACCCAATATGGACTTCCAAGTACGCAATCTTGCTCCAATTACTCCAGAAATCCAATTCTTGGGCCCGACACGCGCACACACACTCCCAGAAGCCACTAATCCATCAATAAACCCTGAAGTGGGGATTCGGGTCCTCACATCCTCCCCCACTAAAAGAAAGTTTCGTCCTCGAAACAACACGGCTCGAAAGGGAGTCTCCAAGCCCAAAAGTAAGCATCCAACAACATAGTCTCCAACTCCCTAGTCGCTACTCACTCTCCACAAAGCGAGTCCAACCGCTAGATAAACCTCAAGAATTCCAAATACTGGGGACGAGGAAGAACAGCCAACTCTACTCGTCCAAACTACACAAATTATGCCACACAATTAACAAGAAAGGGTAAGGGCCCCACCAGCAGGAAAGTCATCAACCCCCAACTCTCCGATTTAGAAAACAACTAAAATTAGCAAAAAGTTCGAAAGTTCCAAAAGACCAGTGCCCTCGCCCCAATCAAACAAGAACAGGTTCGGGTACCGTCTCCATTTTTGGAGTAGCCTTTCGAATCTTTCGTCATGTTCGCAAATTTCAGCACCAAGGCGAGAAAAGGGAGAGAAGTGTTGATGCCGTTCCTGCTGTGGCCACAAAAACGGAAGCTACGATCTATCCGTGCCCCTAAAAGAAAAACACAACCCTATCCGAGACCCCTAGAGACATAACCTCTAGTCCTAGGCGTCACCTACGCTCGACAAACAGCACCTAACCCAAAACCGCTAAAGCCACTGCTGCAGGAAGGATGCCTCGGTGACCTGTGGAAATGATCTCCTGTGGTCAACTCGCGGAAAGGTCACTGTTCTCAATCCACAATCAATCGTTGCACGATACTGCACCCGTTGGTCCATCCCGTATGCTCGATCTGAGTCGTGGAGCTGTAACAGAACCGTCACACCTACTGGTGTACTTCCCAAAGTCTCAGCCGTCCTGATCAAATCCCAAAATTCACCTCTACTCGTAGGATACTGTGAAGAATCCAAAGGCAAAATTACCTGTAGCAGACTTCCTATCTCCTATCCATGCAGAGATGCAAAAGCCCTACTAACATGTGCAGGAGGATGCAGCGATATCAAAAAAGTTCAACTCGGCTGACAGAAAATAAGGTCATACCTGCGGTGACAGGATCTGCTGCCGGGGTGCCCTCCACCCGGGCTGCGTAAACCCGTCACCACAATAACCCACAATCCACAATCGGGTAAAATAATCAATATTTGGTCAACTGCCTACTGTCCGCGGTTACCGTAATAACCCACAAATCCAACATCAAGTACACCTTGTCTCCGACCCCAAGGTCCCGGCTACACTATCCCAAACCCCTGCTCGAACCCGAGCAACATGACTCGAAAGTCTAAATAAGAAGGATAAAGGAAACAATCATGGTTTCTCCTAAGTCAAGTCCCAATATGATAGTGTAGCAATAAATAGTGGCCTATCTAGATGTCCATACAAGCATGCAAAAGTCCTCATGCAAGGTGAAAGAGAGAATATCAAATAACAGTTCCACATGTGTAACGAATAATAAATCCACATACATATAACCCTCATGCTAAAATCATCAGTCAACTATACATGTATATAATCCCTGATCCATAATAAATCCCAAAGTGGTACCCGCACATAGATATGTCATCATGTCCCAATAATTAGTCCATTTAACCAATTTTCATAAAATCTATGTGTTAATATGGCATGTTAATTATCACTATGAAAGATGTCCCCGCAATCATATTTCCACCACAATATTATCCCCCATAATATTCCCGACATACAATGTCCACAAAATTAATCTCAAGAGATGGGGTCACATTTATATCAGTCAATCATGCATGGTAATCAATCAATATGTCCAAAAGAGGGCTTCTCTAATAAACTTAGTGAGCAAGTCAGAAGTATAGGTATGCAACAACCACCCACCTCGATCGCTAAATCCAAGTCCGAATAGTGCTATCGCCCAAAAAGGTAAACCGCCGCGATCACTGTACAAAATATCCCCAACATACACACAAATAAACACACAAGTACCCAAATACATGCTGTCCCAGATTTCAGTCCCAAAGATGTTCTGTTTTTACCTGTGAGATGGAGACCAAAAATTCCCAAAAAATCACCGCTGCGATTCTCGCGTCGAGCCGATCGAAACGAGTACTCGCACGCCCAAATCCGATGCCTGTAGGCCGAGTTACAAAATCAACAAGATAACCATCCTGAAATTCCCAAGAACAAAATCTGTACAACTCCGTCCAGAAAAAGTGGGATTTTCACCTTCGGGCCTACCCCCAAAAATTCTAGAAAAATCACGATAATGTTCCTTGCGTCGCGTAGATGTAAAACGATTACAGGCACGCCTCCATCCGATGCCTGAGCGCAAAGTTATCGCCGAAATACCGATGTGTTGTCCAAAACTCCGCCCTAGAAAATGAGGTCACAAAATGATCCGTAAAACCCATGAAAAACTCAGAATGGGAAAAACCAGTAAACAAGGGAAATGTAGCCCCACCTATCGTGAAGACGATGGCTCAAGAATCGCTGGAAAATACTGCCGGAGTAGCTCGGGAGAGTCCACTCACCGAAATGCGACGAAGGAGATCACATATGAATGAGTGTCGCACCGCGCCGTAAAAATGAAAACCTCAGGATGCGTGCCGCAGAAAAATTCGGGAATCCACAGATGAAACTAGCTCTAGGAGAGGAGAAATTCTCGTGAAGGTTGCACAGTGAAAAGATGAACAGGGAGAGAGTTCTTTGCAGTTGTTCTCGGCTCAAATATATATGCTGGAAAACAATTCAGATAATTTCCAATGGGTCCCCACTTCCGGGCGCCCGAATTAATCCGGGCTGCTACAGTGTTGGGCCGGCCCAACACTGTTCAAGCGCGGATTCACCCTGGGCCTCCACGTTGCTCGCCGAACAGGCAACAGCCAAAGCTCCCACTCCCGCTGCGCCGCGTGGCCACCCGCAGAGATCGACACGTGGCGACCCGGTCAGCGCACCAGTCGCGCTTGCGCGCGCAGCCTGCCACTGTGCTAGGCACGCAGCCCGAGGCACCCTGGTGCGCCTCCGTGGACCCAGCCTTTATGAGCCCGCCAACCAGAATCCGCCACGTGTCCAGCCGGTCCATGCACCAAGCCTGCCTGCTCCATGGTCCCAGTCCACTGCACCGACCAATACAAACACGCCACGTATCCTAACCTCTGGTGCACGCCGGCCCGTGGACTGCGCGCCTGCCGGCGCACCTCCGCGCTGCCCGCGCCTGCGCGCCGCCTTGCTCCGCCGCTGCTGCCCGCCGGCCGCCGGAACAGTACCCAAGCCTCGAAAAACGCGCTTTTGCTTCCGGACTCCGAAAAATACAAGTGAATAGTCCATTTTTACCATTTTCGCGCGCTGAATCCAAATCCGCCGTCCGTTTTTCCAAATTCCACTTCCAAAAAATTGCCGAAGGCATCCGGAAAGGTGTTCTTAGTCCAAATTTCGCGCTGAGTCTAATTTTGATATCCGTTTTGCGCGAAACAACTTCTAAACATTCGACGGAGTCCTCCGATCACTCACGTGATCCATTTTAAGCCCGAAGTCCAACACTTGTGTCCAATGTGTGCACAAACACCTCCAACACACAATACAGGCCCCCAGAAGCTGCCAAACACACTACAGAAGCTCTGCTGACCCAACAGTAATCCTCTTGTGGAAATTCGGATCCTCACACTTACATGCCAAGTGTACGTGATCCGGGAAGCCAGGTTCCTACAGCCGCACCTGGCGCTTCTCGCAATCAATTACCGCCTGGTACCTAGTGAGCCAATCCATACCAAGTACCACATCGAACTCCTTAAGCAGGATTACCACTAAATCCCAAGGGCATTGTAGCCTTCCCAACCTTATCGGGCAGGAAGGTACAAAACTATTCACCTCTAAGGGTCCCCAGGGGTTAAAACCGATATTATACTACGAAGGGGTGTCCCCTCAAAATCATGAGTATGTGCGAACTCATGAGACATGAACGAGTGAGATGCTCAAGTGTCAAAAAGGGTTCTAGCGCGATAATCTGATACTAGAGTAATACCTGCTACCACGCCCTTCGGTGGGTCCGTCTCTTGGTGGGCCATCGAGTAGACTCTCCCTCCTGATTGCGGCCGTGCCTCCCCTTCCCGTCGGGATACAGGTGGGCGGGTGGCCGATCCTGAAGGGGCCTTCCCCCGTCCTTGTTGCTGCGGCGAAGGTGCACACGCTGCTGAGGACGCTGTTCCCGTGTTCAAGGGGCAGTTGAAACGGAAGTGCCCCGGCTTGCTGCAACGAAAGCAGTAGTCGTGCCTCTTGGAACATTCATTCGCTCGGTGTGCTCCACCGCAAATGATGCAAGGTCTCTCCACCGGCTTCTGGTTCTCTTATCGGCGTACTCTTGGTCCCTTGCTTCGTCTTCGGATGCTGGTGCGGTCGGCGTCCATTGGGAAAGCCATCCCCGGGATGAATCTGGGTCCGTTTCTGTCCCTGGTTGCGCTCATGGTCCTGCTGCCGGGCGCAGGCGATGGCCAAGTCCTGCTTCACCAAGGCGGCCCAGTCGACTACCTCTCGATAAGTGGGCCATCCTACTATTGGCATTACTTGAAAAGTGTCACTTCGTAGACCATCCACGAGGAAATGGGCTGTGTAGGGCTCGTCCTTCACCGCAAAGGGGATGCGGCCAGCCACGCCGGCAGTTTGCATCGACAGGTACGTGCGTTCTGAGAGCGTTAACAGTTGCCCAGCCATGTTGTGCAACTGTTGTCGGAGTAGCCGGTTCTCCGCAGCTGTCGAAGCCGTCGCATCCATTTCTGCGCCGTTGATTGAAGACCAAGTCAACCCTAGGCCTAACTGGTCTAACACTATGACCTGCGAACAAACCGGAACTCTATCCCCTTTTTCCCCAAACACACTCGCGCTCTACGCACCTATTCCTTGACTATCTCTTTGGTCAGTTGCTAGTGGTGATGTACTTCTGTGGATGTTAGTCAACGACTACTGTGATTAAAGTTGTTTTCTTTGATACCATAAAATTTGTCACGCCCCGGGGGTTTAAAGTAAGTGGAAAAAAGATGTATTATTTTTTTTTGAAACATTTCCACCCTCCGGCACGTACCGAGACCCGCCACACATACAAAGTTACTTCCCAAACGGATAGAGTCTCTTTTGTATATGTACGGCGTCACAATCACGACTTATTTTTTAACCACACCAGTCAAGGAGATAAAAAGGGAGGAAAACAACAAGTACATGCACCATCTCCGGTAAGGCCACCCCATTTTGAAAAGATAAATCCGCGGGTTGTAAAATGGTGCACACATGACACCTACATTTTATTAAACATTTTCACAATCTCTTTACTTGGTTTGAAAGGAGTGGCCGAAACAACAACTAGTATGGGAAACATTCATCCACGAAACTACAGTTCGAACCCAACATCCACACAATAAAGTATCACATGCACATAAGCTAACTAACCAAAAGTAAACAAGAAGTAAGTCACCAGCCCCTAATCGGGCTAAGATCCTCGAATCGCGGCCTCACTGTCGTCCTGGACGCCACCCTTGACCGAACCTGTCACAGTGTGGGATGTCAGTGACCGAAGAGTAAGAGGTAGATGTAAAACATAAAAGATGCTAAAATACTGAAAGAAAAGCAAACCAACAACCAGAGCATCCAAAACTCCCCCTCATGAGTCAACAATAACCCTGTAAATCAAAACGGAACACCTGCTAGAAGGTCTAAAGACCCCCCAGCGAGACGGAACACCTTGCTCTCACCTTGTTACCACCAACCCCTCCACGACACTTGTGAAGCCCCTAAAGTAACCGCGACGGGTCCCCACTACGTCACCTTGTGGGGTACACGGGTCAACGTACCACAGTTCTGAAAAAGTACACCATTGCGGTGGCCAAACTGCTGGTGTGCGTGTAAGTAATCATGAGCATAATGACCGAAGTCCATGCGTGATATAAAACACCGCGACACCAGTCGCCACAGATATCAAATAAAGGGGATACTCATGCAAAAAGGGGTTAGTTGAAAACCATTGGCACATCTACTTTACTCTTACATAGAATATGATGAGACCCCACTTAAGAGAAAGATGCACGATAAGGGTACCCACCTTGAATCACGTTGAACAGAATACCTGAAACCGTCCTGCGCTCTCACATGATTCTCGGACCCTATAAGTCCCCAACCAAAACATCGGTAACACTTAACATAAAAACCCAGACCACCCGAGTAGGAAAAACCCAACTAAAAGACGCACGGGTGGACACAGAGACCGGGCGGGGGAGATTAAGAACCCTGCGAGGGCGATTTCCCGGCGCAGCGCGCGTTGCGAAGCAACACTGCGTGGGCACCAGCCCCGCGCGGTAAGTTCCCCGCGCAGCGCACGCTACGGAGCAGCCCCACGTGGACACGCGATGCCTGCGGGCAGCGCCCCGCACGGAACCAACCCGCGCGGACACGTGCGCTGCCTACGGGCAGCGCCCCGCGTGGCACCCTCCCGCGCGGTGCGCGCGCTGCCTTTGGGCACCGCCCGCGCAACCTGTGGGCAGCACCCGCGCAGCACCAAACTGCGCGGACACGAGCACTGCCTGCGGGCAGCGCCCCGCGCGGCACCCACCCATGTGGTGCGCGTGCTGCCTGTGGGCAGCGACCTCGCGGCACCAACCCGCGCGAACACGCGCGCTCCTTGCGGGCAGCGCCCCGCGAGGCACCCACCCGCGCGGTGCGCGCGCTGCCTGTGGGCAGCGCCCGCGTGGTACCAACCCGCGCGGACACGCGCGCTGCCTGCGGGCAGCGGCCCGTGCGGCACCAACCCGCGCGGACACGCGCGCTACCTGCGGGCAGCGCCCCGCGCGGCACCCACCCGCGCGATGCGCGCGCTGCTTGTGGACAGCGCCCGCGCGGCACCAACCCGCGCGGCGCGCACTGCCTGCGGTCAGCGCCTGCGCGGCTCCGCGCCGCGCGCGCTATGCGGCCCAGCACGGGCGGCAGCCCCGCCCGGCAGCGGCGACGACGACTGCGACGAACGACAAAACCCACCCTTTAAACCCACGCAAACCCAAACAAGAACGACGAGAACCAAAAAAAACCAACGTCGCTTACCTTGATCTATCGGAGAAGACGAACCGATCTCGTTCCTCGCAGTGGTTAGAATCCGAATTCGGTCCCCGATGACGGTGACGCTCCGATCCCGGCTTCCGGCACGTTGATCGAAGAAGGTGGAAGATCCGATCTCTTTTTCCCCTCCGAAAAAGAATTTTCGTTTTCTCTTTCTCTCCGATTAGGGTTTCCACTTTCTTGAGAAATAATAATTAAAATTTTTATTTCACTCTCGTACGTACGAAATAAAACCCTTAATCGGCAGATATAACAGAAAGATCCCCATCTCCTCTAAAAGCGTGCCGATCGCGCGGCACGAATTTCGGTGCACGCCAAAGCACCAAAATCCCATTCCGGAAAATCCGCAAATCGGATTTCAGATCCGATCGCCTTGCCGTTCTCCGTCTTTCGAGCTTTAACACCGAAAAATACTCGCACGCACCGACACTATACCCAAAAAATCCCGCTAATTTAATCCCTTAAACAACTCTTTTATTTAAGAAAAAGGTTAAAAGAAATACAAGACAGTTCGTGATATTATATTTATTTTGCACATCTTTACAAAATGTACTAAGAAATGCCACATTTGTTCCAAAATGAAAGTGACGTTAAACTAAAATACGATGGAGACTTTTCTATCAAAAAAGATTCTTATGTAAAAGTTTAACTATATTTGCTACAAAGTGCTTAAATTTTATCGTTTATCTGATAGCTTGGTGAAGACTTAATTCTTTAAGGAGAATTTGTCACGAATACAAATTGCAAACTAAGTCTCAAAACAATTTTTTGTATCTGCATATAATTTTACGAGTTGACTACCATAAATTTTCAGTAATTTCAAGCTGTAAATCACCTTGTTACGTATTCTATATGTTAGTGTCAAGCATAAACATTACTTCTCTTAACAACTATATATAGTTACTGTTGATTCATTGATTGGTTAAAACTTTACTTGCTTTTCAGAATTTTAGTTCGTTGCTTCACCAAATAAGCAATGTCACAACCTGTGAGGTTTGACTCAGCTTTCGTTATCTTCATCAGTAATGTACCTACGGTGGTCCTCAGAATGCTTAGTTCTTATGAAGACTCAGAGACTTGGATTTATGGTTATGGAAAAGCTTTGAGCCTCGTGTCGTTTAGGGAGCATAACAACGTGGTTCCGCTTTAACCACTATTTGTGAGGCTTCAATCCACATAATTACCTATTTAAAATGCTATCGATCCATATAATGTGCTCATTAAAACTTTTTGTGGCTTTAATAATTTTATGCCATGCTTAAAGTTGCAGATATCCTATTATTTGCTTAGTGTAGCAGTTCTTTCATCGTTCATGTGGTGGGCTTCTAATTGGATGATCGTGTCAGACGAATGTGAAAAGAAACATTTGATATATGCACAAACTGTGCACTTAGACTGGTGAAAGAGTTCTTTAGATCTTGGCGTAGTTCTAAGTTTTCGATATTGTAAAATACTTCAAAAAGAGACTATGTAAGATATCGCATATAGATTTGGAGTTAATGTTCTAGGAATAACCAAAGATTAATTAAATATCTATTTTTTATTTGTTGGTTTGATTAAATGTAGGAAAGTCCCCTATAAATTTATTTAGCCTTTTAGTTTAAGGGATTCATTTAACTTGTAGGCTTTAATACTCTAGGAGAACAAAGCGAACATCGCAATATCCATTCGTGAGTTTCCTGCAGCTTAGCCATATAGGTTTAATGTAATTGTATTTCCTTCGAAGTGCTAAATTATACCTTTTCTCTCCGTGGTGCTTGCAAAGCAGTTCCGTAAGAAGAATGAATAGAGAACTAAGAATATTCTGAGTCAATGGGGAAACAGGAACATGAGAAGTAAACCTGGAGCTCACTGATACTAAAACCGCAGTACTACTAGTTGCCGTCATCATTAGTTAAGTTAGAACTAAACTTTAGTGCAAGTAACTAAACTTCAGTACAAGTCTAGTCCTATGCAGCTAATTAAGTAAATAGAGTGTTAGGTTGGATCTACTTCCTTGGTAGAATAATTGCTCAAAAATATAATATAATAATCAATAATAAATGAGCTTGTCTCTTGGCTTAAGGAATGCCTTCTCCTTTTGGAATGTATATAAGCACAATTCGCAACAACGCGTCGAGCTCGGGGATTCCAGGTATCAAGAGGCATTCCACTTTAAGTAAGTGAGCCTTTCTTGTGCTTCCTTTTTTTTTCTTTTACCGCAAGTGATTATGCATTGTTTTCTTTTAGCTTTTAGCTCATCATAGAGTAAGTACACGCCAATGAGAGCTTCCTTTTTAGGAAATCATGGAATGGTGTTGGCTTTTTCAAGTGGTGATTTGATGAGAGGAGAGGCCAATATCCACTATCCTTTGTTGGGTGCATGGTCCCCTTAGAGATTCTTTTTGTCTCTCTTTCAATTACTTCTACATGCTTTCCTAGTTGCATTAGGACTAAGAGACAAGTTCTCCAAAGAAAAGCTGAAGCAACTTGATCTTTTCTGCCTCTAATTTCTCACAGATGTGATGTGATGTTAGTGATACTGTACTGCTGTTTGTGCTGTAGTAGATATTCCACCCAGAAAAGAAAGCAACAATAAGCCAAACTTGTCAATGTGGACTTTTTGATCTGGCTTTTATATGGGGAACATCAACTTTACATCTTCTTAATAAACAATTTACTGACTGAAAACAATGTAATAGACTCAAAATAGTTTGCAGTCAAGCTTATTATCCACAACTCTTGAAGGCTGTATGAATGATACTCATCAACAGATCCTATTTGGTTAGCAGATGGAGCAATCAAGAAGATCAAAATTCGGAAGACTATCGTTTCGTAGACGCCCTTTGGCGGCCTACACAGCAGTGAGTGTATCTACATTAGTTTTAGGCTTTCCAATTCCAAATAATAAAGGAAATTGTGAAACAAACTGCAGAGTAAATATGATTTCCAATATATGGCATTTTAACTGCTTATCATTTATCTCTTTGTTTTCGAATCATTAGTAGATGCAAAAAAAAAAAATTGCGGAATCATTTGAATATGCTTTTTAATGTATGTACCTTCACTTTGTTATAGAATGACAGAATCGAGAAGATCGGAGAACGAAAGCCTGTCGAGTTATACAAAGAGAATTTAGAGATCTCAAATTGTTGTTGCCCTGTGGAAATACCAAATAGTCCTCAGAAGGCCATGGAGTTCCTCTCCAGGACTTGGAGCCCTTCTTCTTATGACTTCTTTCAATTACTTTCTTCGAATGTATGTACTAGAACTACTTCAAATGTTTGTACTAGAACTAACAACTTTCTTCTGGTTTTCCTATTCTTTTTTTTTTTAAAAAAAATCTTGAAAGTAGTGAGTTTTCTGATGTCGTATATACTTTTCTAATGACAATGCAAATATAAATGAAAACTGAGTTTCTTGAAAACGCATGGTTGCGATGAACGAAAGAAGTCAGCAAAAATGAATCATATTGTTTCTTCAAAAACGGCTAGTATATTTATCGAGGAACACAAAAGTTGGAGTAACACTCACAACTGTAGCCTTGTTTTCTTCATGTAGAGTGTTATGCCATGCTCTGAAGATGGAAGATCAGAAGAAAAGAGTGAAGGGGAAGAAGAGCAAGAAAAGAAGAACAAGGTCAATCTCAATGCAAGATCTATGCAGAGAGTAGACCAAATATGGGTATAGCATGTACTTAAATACCAATATACTAGTATAAAAAAATTATTAGGTCCTCCTTGTGCTTATATACCCCTTTCAAATATATGAAATTAGATAAATACCCCTGCAATATTGGTATTTGCTTGCTTGCCCTGCAAATTGTATTCACTTGCATCAATATTCATAGGGGCATTTACGTAAATAAGTTAGGTTTCCAAGGGCAGAGGCATAATTTCCAACTTTGAAAGGTTTTCGCATGATTTTGCATATTTGTAGGGGTCCATATGCAAACAAACCTTAAACTGTGCAGTCTTGAAAGACAGAGTCTAGCTAAATGTCTCATTATTTCTTGTTCTTAACAGACAGTGCATTCAAGAGGGAAGGCTCAACATTCAGTTCCTCAAAAGCACAAAATAATCCACACAACATGGGTAATGAAAATAATCTTCAAGATATTTGATTGGCTTCTTTTTGTTGTCCTACAATAATCGGCCTGATTGAGATTTTACTGGAGTGCTTTTATGAAGCTGTTGGAAGTCAAGGCAGCTTTTTTTATCAAGATCTTAAGAATGGCTTTTCTTCGAAGTGGAAAACTGGATCTGTAATTTGGAGCTTTGTTATTGGAACCTAGAACTTGATTTCTTGCTTTCCGATCAAGCCAAAAGTTTTAGGCATTTTTCTTGCCAAGTGACTTGCATCTACTTTTGCATTGGTGAAGATGCAGCAGTAGCTGGCCAGCTGGAGATTTTGCACAAGTGCTTTTTAAATATAGTCATTCAAAGAAGAACTAATAGCTCTCTTTTAATTTTGTTTATTCTCCTTAGCAACTTCTTGTTGCAATAGAAGCAGATGCTTCATAATAAAGCATTTGGTTTTAGGATCATTAGCCAAACGCCTGATTTTCAGTAGCTGCTTCTTTCTAAGTTGAGAAGTCCTTCCAAATGTCAGACTAAAAACAAGCACTAACTTACATTTCGGCTGAACAGCTTAACATAGAACAAATGAAATCATGGCTTAAAGGGGTAGTGCTTCTGAGCGGCTTTTCTAGAGGGTACAGGCGAAGGAAGAAAGAAGAAGTAAGACTACATGTAGCTCAAGTCCATGCCGCACTTGCTGTCGCAAGACTAGCTGCGGCAGTTGCTGGGATAGTAGCAAATTGTAATATGGAACCAGTGAACTCAAATAGTTTGCTTATGGCGAGAAATGGCGGGGGAGGGGACTGGGACAAAATGAACACAGTTGTCGCCTCTGCTGCGGCCTTAATTGCTACCGTGTGCGCCGAGGCAGCCGAGTCAGTCGGAGCGGCCCGAGCTCATGTTTCATCAGTTATCAATACGGGTCTAGAAACTCAAACTGCAACCGATGTCCTCACACTGACTGCAACTGCTGCAACATGTAAGTTTAGAGGATAACTTACAAATTTGTTTCTCAAATTTTGACCCTGATTTTCTTTATGCACTCGGATGTTCAATTTTAACAATTTTAAAAGTCTGAATATCCATGTATCCCTCCTTGAAAATATAGTTTCGTACAAAAGTACCCCTACTTTAAATCAGAAGTCACAAAATTTATAGGCGAAGGCTAGCTTAGTTTGTACGAAATTAAGCTTTTGAACGGCATATATGAAAATTTAGCTTTCGCAGTGTTATATTCATAAAGATAGCTTTGCCAAGGGCATATATTTCGCAATCTAAACAAGATTGTAACTTGAGTATTCTATTGTTAGTGTTCGTTTATTTCACAGTTCCTTGATGTTACAATTTCAATGATGATGCTTACACAAAATCATTTTATGACGGTCAGTCTGAAGGAAGGATTTAGTTCATTCAGAAACAAACTTCAAGAGAGAATTGCACTTGCTCAATTCTTTTCTTTATGGAAAGTCTAGTGAGGAGGTTAAGCAGGCCAAAGACATAAACTAAGTTCCTCTAATTGCCCGTAATTAACCTCTATTATTAGGATATTAACATGAACTCATCATTGTGTTTTTCTTTCTCTTTTTCCTAGGCTTAAGAGGAGCTGCAGCACTTGAACTGAGGACGACTAATAGGAGTTATGCCTCAGAGGACCATAAAATCCTTCAGAGAGGTGCTCAACTTCCCGTTCGAACACCCGCTGGTAAGGAAATGCAAAAACTTGGGCATTTTGCAAACAAACAAATTGAACTTTTAAAAAAATAAATAAATAAATTGTCATTTAACCCACTTTCTTCATTTATACAAGACTGAACTAAAATCTCTCCTTTTACAAATTAACATACCCTTGACCTACTTAATGGTAAATTTATCGATTAGACTTAATGTAAATGGTGGCATTCTGATTCTGTGCAGTGCAAGGATATTTTAAATCTAAAATCACATAAAACAGAAAAAGTGAACTAAGGTGGAAAAATTGTTCCATTGTTTTCTTCCTCTTTACTGCATCATAGTTAAGTATATTTTTTTACAGGGAGGGTCCAACTAAGAATGGTATCAATATACCTCAAGAATGATAGAGTGATGTTGAGGTTGGGGAAGAAATATCTGCATGGTGCTTTTACCACGTATGAGGAGTGTAAGTTCACGTGTACTTACGTTATTCTAATAGATTATTCTTTATCAGATATTGAAATAATGCTCATAGATCCGTATTTAATTCATGACTCTGAACCCTAGTAAGCTTGTAGACAATCAGGCTAGGATTGGATTCATATAGATTGCTAATTATTTTTTCTCTACTCTATGTTAAATGTTCTCTCATAATTATATATGCCAGTCCAAGCAATAGTATATTCCTATTTGGCTCAACTTCTGAAGCAGACACTCTCATCTAGAAAGGATAAAAAGCTTCATAAATAAAGTATTTTGGGTTATATTGAGCCTGTTTCACCAGCGGTGCGGCAGCCCTACCCAACGCCGCGCACCGCACGGGCATTTTCGAAAAGTATAGCTAATTATGCTTTTCGCCAATGTATAAAATAACACATTGCACGCCGTACTGCCTCCCCAATGCCGGGCCAAAGACCTACCTTGTTCTTGAGTTTTTTTTTTTTTTTTTTTTGCTTTGGTAACAAGAGTTTTTCGAGGCCGAAAGCAGAAGCTTCAAATTTTCAGCTTTTTTTGCAATGAGAAACAGTGGAAGAGATTTTAATGGAAAAGTTGATTGTACTTGTTTGTCGCTCACTCAAAAAGCACTTTTCCATAAGTTTTAATTGGGCCAACCGCAATTAAGCTTTTGTGATGTAGAGCCTCGAATTTAGATTTCACAATTTCTATTGCATATGAATGCATATCAGGGAAAGTGACAACAATAACATATTTACAGTCGGTGATATTTGTAGCAAGTACAACTAAAATTACCTGATAATTTAGATGAAAAATTCAAAAAAAATTCCATGTACCTTTCTGCCCAAAAACGTGTTTGCTCACAATTGTACTATTAATCTAGTCAATACCTTAAAATTTCCTTCTATTTATCTTTGCTGATTTAAAGATTCCAATTTTCAGATAGAATCTTCAATGAAGTGGAGGATACAAAAGAAGATCTCTTCTCACAAGAGAATCATGAGATGCATACAATTACATTGGGCACCACTGGAGGAACTTTTCGACTATTGTTTGAAGACCCAAAGCAATACAGAATCTGGAGATCCAACATTTTCCCTCTCTTGTCAAATCACCATCTGAAACATAGCTAGTGCGTACATGTACATATCCTAGGGTGTGCGACTTTTATTTTGTCATTCCTCCAATTGATGTACCCAAAAATCTATTAAAACTAATTATTGTACCCAAACTACAAAATAGGTTTCTTTTTCTAAGTGTTGGAAATGATGTATATTACGATCTTCCCTTCTACAAGCTGCAACACCATACTGGTTTCATGTGCATTTATCCTACACGTACGTACCCACTGCACCACTTCTTAAGGTTGTGATTTAATTATACAAAAAACTTTAGTTAACCCTTTGTGGTTTAGCACATTTTCCATTTTCTACCTTGTGACTCGAAACGTTTCATTTGTGATTTTGTCTTTGTTTCACCATAAGAACCTGCTATCTAGTAGGATACTGTTGAGAATCTGGTACTCGCCTCGGTATTAGATTCTGTGAATCCGCAACCCGCTCCGGTACCGTAATTCTCTCCGGTACCACCTAGTATTTTCCGCAACGGAAACGTCAAATCGAATTTTTACCACAAATCCGTCTCTCAACAAAAACTGTAACCAATACAATCACAAAAGAGCGAAAAATCAAAACAGAAAATACGGGTGAAATAAGATTCATTAACCAAAAAAAGAATTACACCGAATTCTCTTCTGTAATAGAGTAGTTAATTTCAACCCGAGCCCTCCTGCTGAATTTCTCTCACCTTCTCTCGCCTTCTATAAACCTTGAAGACTGCTCTCTTTTCTCTCTCACATGCACCCGTGTACTAGGTGCATGTAATTTATATGACTTTCTTTAAAGTAAAGGTTCACCTCAAAAGTCTCATACGTACTCTTATATATAAGCTCTCTACATTAGAGAGATATATAAAGCTCTCCCAAGATATAATCAAATCTACCATAATTAGGAATATATCCTAATTAATATTTAAATCCAAATTAATTTATCTCTAGTTAACGTCTACCTCCCTTGGCCATTAGGACTCGGGGCACCTTTCCTTTTGAGTTTTATTTTATGAGAGGTGTACTTGTATATTGATAGAGACCACCATGAGTTCATGAGATGTACATTTTGTAAGGATATTCTTGTTGTATATCTTATGATTAATTCTTGTATGGATAGTTGTGGTTATTATTATTCATGTTTAGTTTAGTTATGTTTTACGCTCTGATCACCTTGTTAGGGTATACATATTTCTTCTTATCGCATTTTATATTGTAGACGCCTTGTATGTACTGAAGGGTACCTTGTGCACACGGCGGGTCTAGGCACGTGCCGGATAAGCTTCCACTAGGGCCCGAGACGTGAAAGTTACTATATCGTGGATAGTGTCATGTCCTGGACTACAAGGGAAGCCTTCCCTGAGCACCTATTTAGACCCGCCGTGTGCATATGAACGCCCTCAAACCCTCAAAGTGTCAATAACTAACCAATTTCAACAATTTTATATAACATTATATAAAAGATGAAATACAAGTTGTTAGGAGCATAAACAACAACTATTTAAGCTTAAGACATTATCCATTCCATACATATCAGTCCCCAAAATGATATACAATTCCAAAACACCTCATCCTATGAGTTTGATAATTAAACTTAAAATATAAATTGATACTTCATCTTTTTAATCATAATTTTACCAATGTACAAAATAGGGTCAACCTTGACATAATCCAAAATAGGGCATATTGGCTCTAGCTATCACTCAATCCCTTCCCTGCGATTTTGGGCTCCCCCCGCAGGAGACGGTTTTGAAAGAAAATATCAAATAAAAGGGTGTGAGGATTATAAAAAATAGTTTTCAGTGGGTACAACTATCAAGAGAGGTGCTCTACACCATTAGGTCAACTTGAGATAAAAATAATAAGAATGGAAGTAAATAACCGCAATAAAGAATACTAGTAATTGAAAAGAATACTACTATTTTGCCTCTACAATAATAATGAGTACAAGAGCTAGATTCAAATATGCATCGACCAATCATAAATCTATTAGATGACATTATGATAAGTACTAAAGCATGATCTATTATTTACCCAACTCATATGCATGCATCGATTACTCAAGTTATGTTAGCAGTAACATTTTACCGTATCATTTAACACCGACCCCAGGGTCCTGTCCTAGCTGCTAAGGATTTTTGTATTGGCGTATTTCATGAAGTGTTTTCAGTCTTGAAGATTGAAGTTGAAGAATTGCCGATCACATACATCAATCTCAAGAAGAATGGATTCAAAATGATCAGGTACGTTAAATTAAATATTTTTAATGATTTGAATACATTTTTGTAGTTTAAAAATACTTGAAATAATTTTCATTGCATAAAAATAAAAAACTAGACACTTTATATGTTCAGGTTTCAGATTAGCCACATCCATTTCGGACCCCAAACATAGTTTGGTTCATGCAAAATTCCAGTCCGGATCAACCTCTATCCAGTACTCCAGACCCCGAACCTTTTTTTAGGAAATTTTTTAAAAAAAAGACGAAAGTTCGGATCAGCCAAAATCCAATCCGAACCGCCATGCGGGAAAAAAAATCTGTTAAGTCAGTTTTTGATTTTTAATCCTCTTCCAGAACGTTTCTAACCTATAAATAGACCTAAAAGTTCATCTTTTAGGGTATCCCAAGGGGGATCAAAGGAAATCCTCGTATAAAGAAGAAAAGGTAAACACCATTGATTTTAGGTTTTCTTTCTCTATATTTATCGATTTGATTCGAGGTTTTTTCAATCTCCTTTTTCTTTTGAAGAATCAAATCGATGAATACTTAGAAGGTGTTTCCTTGTCTATCTATATGATCTAAGTATTCAAATATCATCACCACCAATAAACAAAACAACGATTTTCGAAAGGACAATCGGCGCGTGGATTCGGCCTTGTGGATTCAAGGTGCTATCGCTTTCGTGGATTCGGAGCGAGGTGCGTTCGTGTGATCGATTCGTACCAAAATTGGTGACCCTCTAGGTGGTTTTTTTTCTATTTATATCCATTATCCCATAACCCACAAGTGGTATCAGAGAGGGAATAGGGTTGTAAATAATGGTTGAAGGTGGAAACATTAATAGACCACCGTTCTTCGATGGAACAAATTATGCCTACTGGAAAGTACACATGAGAGCATTCTTGATTTCTATCGATGAACGAGTATGGCAATCAATTGAGTCTGGATGGACAAATCCTACTGGGATTATTGCCGATGATGTTCGCACCATCAAAACTAAGTCGAAATGGACCAAGGAAGAGCTTGATGCATCTTCTTACAACGGCAAAGGAATTAATGTTTTATTTAATGCTTTGTCACAAACTGAGTTCTCTGGCGTCTCGGCATGTTAGACCGCGAAAGAAATCTGGGATACTCTACAAGTTACACATAAAGGTACAAGTTTAGTGAAGATTCAAAAACTGCATATGCTTACGAGCAAGTTTGACTCTATTCATATGGCAGAAAATAAATTTTTCACAGATTATTATACACGATTACAAGACATCATGAATACATATGCTAACTTGGGAGAGAAGATCTCAGAATCTAAAGTTGTAAGAAAGATCTTAAGAACTCTTCCCGGAAGATTTCACCCTAAGGTTGCAGCCATTGAAACAGTAAAACACCCGGACGAGATCAAAGTAGAAGAATTAGTTGGTGCACTTCAAACTTATGAAATGACTTTTCCTACTAACTATTCTTCTAGAAAGTCTTTAGGTATGGCATTGAAATCAACAAAAGAAGAAGTCGCAGATTCATCCTCCTCAGACACTAACGATGATCTATTAATGGAGGAATTCGAGAAACAACTTGCTATCACGCCCCGGGTGTATACCAGAACCCGGGCCCGTTTACAGATCCGTCGTGCACACGAAAGTTTTCGCGTACACGAAGCGCCGGTAACCTGCTCAGATATAAGATATACAATAAAAGAGCACAAAGTACATAGCTGAGCTAAAAACTACAACATCTCAGACTGAAATTGGAAATAAATACAACTATAATAAATACAATAAACTCCCAGCTCACCAAAATAGTACAACCAGCTGTCTAAAGCCAGACCCAAAATAAAAGAAAAAATACAACAGTCTGAGTGGAGAGTACAATAGTAGTCTACTAGACTCTCAGCCTCACAGGAGATCTGTCTACTCAGCGATCCCCTTACCTCGATCAGCCGCCGACGGCCCAGCAGCTCCTGCAGAAGACTCTGCAAAACAAAGGGAAGAAAAAGAGGAAAACAACAATGGGGGTGAAATCCACTAGTAAAAACCAGTAGCCTCCCCCTGCGGGTAAAGCCTCAAACTCCGACGTACCCACTAAGTCTACAAGAGGCAGAAGGAAGATAAAGTGTTAAGCTCAATGGACTGCTGAAAAGGGAAACTACCACTACTATGTCTCTAATATAGTACTGACTAAATAACTGTATGCATGCATCAGTCAACAGTAGCTGCCCAAATAAACCTAATCAATGGACCAGTAAAAACCAGTACTGCCTGCTCTGCTATCATCATCGGGCATGCCAGCCAACACATAGCGCCGAAGTGATATCACGAACCTAATAACCCACCGGCATCTGCCCGGTACAATCGCACACTCCGGAGTGGCACTCGAGGGGAGCTACCCACACGAGTAAAGTAACTATGTCACAAGTATCTCAATATAGCAGGACTGGATCATGTTTATGCTCAAGTAGGAAAATCCATCCACCAAAGAAACCCGATTCCCAATCTGATACGAAAGTAACCATCCAGTCAACTGCCCAATATCCGCGATCGCCGCGACACCCCACAAGTCTAACATCAAGTACAACCTCTCCCCGACTCATCAACCTCGACTACACTATCCCAAACCCCTGCTCGAACCCGAGCAATGAATCATGTATATGGAAAAGGAGAAAAAGAGCAAACATGGTTTCTCCTAAGTCAAATCCCAATATAATAGTGTAGCGGTAAATAGTGGCCTATCTAGATGTCCATACAAGCATGCAAGTGTTCTCATGTAGAATAAAAAGAAAACCATCACATAGTACTCTCGCATAGGCTAGATCAATTGTCCCAACATGATAATCCATTCTGCATAAAAGCTAAATACTAACAAGGCATGCGAATGTATCCCAACAATAATATTCCCACATAGATGGGCTCATAAGTAATGTAATCATGTATGACTTTCAATAGGGTGCCAAATCAATAATAATTTAGGGGTCTCTCTAATAGTCTTAGTGAGCAAGTCGTAGAAAGAGGGATCCAGCAACCCACAACTATAACAGACTCCTCGCGATCCAACTTCCTTTTCCCCCGCAAAACACCCAAAATCTGCGAGCAACTGCAAAAAGAATCGCACTCAGTATAAAAGGAGATCCCCAAAACAGCACTTGCTATTTTTGCAAAACAACCGGGAAAAATAGGGAATTTCACCTCTGCGCAGTCCTCCAAAAAATCCAGAAAATAACGGCTGCAATCCTCACGACGAGTAGATGCAAATTGAGTGCTTAAACATCCCGTTCCGACACCCGTAGGCCAAGATATGGCAAGAACACTCCACCTCTGTCCAAAATATTGCTACATAAAATGGGGTCAAAAGATGCCTTGGGAACCCCACCAAAAATCCAAAACGGAGCAAAGTGATCAACACGGAAATTGAAGGCCTACCCCTTAAGAACACACTACCTCGAAAATCATCCAAAAATTCCTTCGGGGTAGCATAGGGGACCTCTCAGACCAAACAGCAACAAAAATGGGCACCGAAAGGGAAAAGTCGAAGCGCGCCGAGTCGCCGAGATCGTCGATGCCACGGCCTCCAAAAATTCCGGAAATCCTTCAAGAGGTGGAGGACAAACAGGGGAAGAAGTTTGCTTAAGCTTGCTCTCGAAAAAAGCCCAAAAAGACTAGAGAAAAGAATAGGGGAGGCCTATTTATAGGCTCAGCCCAAAAGAGCCCAAGCTCTCGGATTTGGGCCGGGATTTCGGGCGCCCGAAAAATTTCGGGCCCAAAAACGCGCCCGAGGGGGCCCAATTGACGAGCGCTCGAATCGTCTTGGGTGCGACGTGTGTCCCGAACACGGGACAGTGGTGCCCAGCCGCTCGGGCGCTGCCGCGTATCCCACGCGGGGCGGCCGGGTGGGTGGCGGCCGCTAATAGCGGGGCGCCCCCTGGCGCCCGCGTGCGCAGCCACCGTCCGCTACGCCAACCGGTCGCGCCGGTCGCCGCCTGCCACGCCGCGCCTCTTGCCACGCATGCGTACGGCGTCATGTCACACTCCGGAGGTCTAAGGATTAGCAGAAAACGTACATATTTTTTTTTTTTCTGTAAACGACCTTGCCTACCGGTGCACGTCAGACCCGCCACATATACAAATTCACTCTTCAAACAGACAGAGTCTCCTTTGTATATGCACGGCGTCACAATTACAACAGCATTCTTTAACCACACAGTCACAGCGAATACGACGAGAGATTACATTAAACATCCAGAGATAAAGCTACTTGTTGCAAATGGTGTCCACACGACACCTAGATTTTGAAAAAGTACTTACACAAGTCACAATAGGGCGGCTACATCATTTGAAAGGATAAATCCAGGGTTTTACAAAGTAGTGCCCACACGGCACTTTATCAACCAACGGTGCCTGCTGCGAGATCATCAAACTCAGACTCGTCCTCCTACTCAAAGCATCTACCACAACATTGGCCTTGCCGGGATGATAAAGGATACTCAAATCATAGTCCTTTAACAACTCTAACCATCGGCGTTGCCTCAAGTTCAACTCATTCTGAGTGAACAGATACTTCAAGCTTTTATGATCAGTGTAAATCTCGCAGTGCTCTCCATACAAATAATGCCGCCACAACTTCAGAGACCGCTGCTAACTCAAGATCATGAGTAGGGTAATTTTTCTCATAGTCCTTCAATTGCCGTGAAGTATAGGCAATTACCCTACCATGCTGCATCAATACACAAGCCAGACCACTGTGAGAGGCGTCGCTGTAGATCATAAATCCTTATCCCATAACCGGAAGAGCAAGGATCGGAGCGGTCATCAATCTCTGTTTCAGCTCTTCAAAACTGCTCTGACAGGTCTCGCTCCAAATAAACTTAAACCCTTTACTGGTCAGACGTGTGAGGGGGGTGGAAGGCTTCGCAAAGCCTTCCACAAATCACCGATAGTAGCCAGCCAAACCTAGAAAACTCCGCACCTCGGTGATAGTCGTCGGTCTCGGCCAATCTCAAATAGCATCCACCTTGGCCGGATCCACCGCCACTCCCGTAGCAAAAACTACGTGGCCCAAAAAGGCGACCTCCCGAAGCCAAAATTCGCACTTCTTAAGCTTGGCATACAGCTTCTTCTCTCGCAGAAGCTGTAGCACTGTCTTCAAGTGCTCCTCGTGCTCCACATCACTCGGAGAGTAAATCAGTATATCATCAATAAACACTACCACAAACCGGTCCAAAAATGGCTGAAATATCCTGTTCATCAAATCTATAAATACGGCAGGGGCATTAGTCAATCCAAATGGCATCACCGTAAACTCATAATGCCCGTACCTAGATCTGAAAGCCGTTTTGGAGATGTCCTCGGCCCTCACCCTCAGCTGGTGGTAACCGGACTGAAGATCAATCTTTGAAAATACCGTAGCTCCCTGTAGCTGATCAAACAAATCGTCAATCTGCGGTAATAGGTACTTGTTCCGGATGGTCACTTTGTTTAGTTCCCTATAATCCACACACAGACGAAGCGAACCATCCTTCTTCTTCACAAATAGAATAGGCGCTCCCCACGGTGACACGCTGGGTCTAACAAAACCCTTGTCCATCAGATCCTGAAGTTGCCCCTTCAGCTCTCTCAACTCGGCAGGCGCCATCCGATAAGGTGCCTACGAGATTGGTGTGGTTCCCGGGACCACGTCAATCACAAACTCTATCTGCCTCTCCGGCGGCATAGTCGTCAACTCGGGGGGAAACACATCTGGAAACTTGCAGACAATGGGGATATCCTCGAGTCCCAGTGCCGCCGTAGGCACCTCCACAATAGTGACCAGAAAAGCAGTACAACCTCTGCTCAACATCCGCCTAGCCCTCGCCGAAGAAATCACTACAAGAAAATTTACAAATTGTGGCGAAACTAATGGCCACAATAAATGTCAAATTGGTCACAAAATACTTATTGTGGCCAAATTAGCTTCGCCACAACGTCGCCACAGTAGGAGTGCTGCAAAAGGTTATTGTGGCCAAAATAATAATTCGCCACAAAAAGTATTAATAATTTGCGGCGATAGAATTCGTTACAAAACTTCTAACCTCCCCTACAAAAAGTTACCATATGGCTACAAATAGTGATTAAAATAATAATTAATATTCTAACATCTTGTGGCCAAAATTACTTTTGGCCACAAAAAGTATTTTGAATTTGTGGCGATAGAATTCGTCACAAAAATCTTACAGGATTCCTCTACAAAAAGTTACCATATGCTACAGATAGTGATTAGAATAATAATTAATATTCTAACATTTTGTGGCCAGAATTACTTTTGGCCACAAAAGACATCATATAATTTGTGGCCAAATATTACATTGGCTATAATACGTGGTGTAAATATAATGGCGAAATTAAGTAGTCGGCCACAAATAATGTTGAAAATATTGTAACAAATTTATTTGATGGCCATACATAATGCCACACATTTTATGACCAAATATAATATTACCCATAAAATATAGTATAAATATAGTGGCGAAATTAAGTTGTCGGCCACAAATATTGTTCCAGTAAAATTTTCAAATTACATATATTGTGGCTATTTATTATTTAGCCACAAAAAAATTATAGTACTAATTTAAATAAAAAAAAATAAATTTTACACATTATTGCTGCACAATAATAGTTGAATACTACTCAATCAGGATTTAAACATAATATCAATCACAATAATCAAGATATGTTCAACAAAATATAGAAATCAAATATATGTTCAACTGACATAATCAAAATAAGCTAACAGTTAATCGTTTACATTAAAATAAAGATAATAAAAATTCTAGGCTAAAAGTGAAATGAAATTCTTGAGATGATCCAACTCGGAAATCTTGAGCTTGCAAAGTTTAGCCCTGTAGAATAAAAAAAAATAATGATAAAAATTATGCATATATATTATCTATTTATTTTATCAAAAAGTAAAATATATTGCTAATTTATATTCCAATTTACCTTTCTTGTCGATGTTGGCTGAATAGGCGGCAATCCCATCTGTGAAAGTTGTTCCATCATATTACGCATTTGAGAATTCATCTTGTCACGCATCTGTGCTTGCATTTCAGCAATTCGTGCCTCAGCTTCTTTCTCCTTTTGGCTCATCTGCGCATCCATTTCAGCAATTTCGTGCCTCGGCTTCTCTATCCCGTTTCTGCAGTGATAATTATGTGTTATACGGAACATACCGCCTAGCAAGTTCACAAACAAGTTCCTCTGGAGCTTCGGGTAGAATCTGAATCATAAATAATCTTAAATATCAGCAACAATTAAGACTCAAATACGTTCATTTTCTGGTTAGTTTTATCAATTCTTTGTGTCATTTCCGTAGATTTGGGGCGAAGTTCATCAATCTGATGTTAATGCTTAAAAATATATTCACACAATAACCAGAAGGAAGAAAGTGAGACGTACCTTATCTTCGTAGGGATTGCAGTTGTTTTTAAACCACAATCGTAAGAATTCCTAGCAATTTTTCAAATATACAATCAGAAAAATTTTCTAGTAGTTACTGAACATGGTTAAAAACGAGACTAGAATTGATAAATCTGAATTTGTATCCAGTGACCAAAAGGGCATATTGTAAATATAGGTTACCTTATCAACATTTTCAGGTTCAAGGCCAGCATTGAACCTCTCTTCATAAGAATTAGCAATCCAATACCTGCTGGAATCAGGAGTGTGTACCTAATGATAAGATTGGAGCGCAACTATTAGTAAATAATTTTTTAGAGCCATGGATATAACATTTTTCTAGAGCTGTAGATATAACATTTAATTACTTTTAGAACAGCCCGATAACACAAAAATATTCCCAATTCCAAGTAGCTGTTCAGTTTATTATTATTTTTATTTTTCTTTTAAGGAGAATGAAGGTATAAATTTTAACTAATAAAATCTACAGTGCCATTAAAAAAAAAAAAAATGATGAGGATATCCTACCTCGTCAATCAAAAAAATGGTCCCATCAGATCCTTTTCCAAATTCATACTTCGTGTCAACCAGCAGTAGGCCATTCTCTGATGACACTTGCTGCATGCAACAATTTCGCAATATGAGCCAATATCTACAATATTCAATAGTAAAACTACTCAGAAGAATCTATTCCACACATAGAGTGTACTTTCACCAACAACTCTACTCCATAAAGCAAAAGCTTCCACGAACCAAGGCATTTTGCTAACAAAAGGTTTTGAGCTTTCGCTGTCGCAGAAAGCTAAAATTGGCTTCTGGGGGCACAATATTATAACCCTAATCTCACTTCTACTTCTGCTGAAGTGAGCTGATGTAGACGAGATTTTACTGAAAAAGATATTAGTGGTTTGAACAGTTCATCTGCAAAAGCTCTACCTCGCCAAACAGACCCACGTGTCCAAGTTATGAGACATAATTCCAAACGCCAAAGAAAACAGGCAAAGCCAGATACTATAGACATCAACAGAAGCTTCATTGCAACATGAGAAATACTAACCTGCCCACATGCAAATAAGCTCAAGGCTCGGCTGCTTACTTCATCATAATCATCTTTCGTCATTAAACCCATTTGTATTATCTGCCCGTGACCAATAAAAGCACAAAAATACAAATAGGCATATCAATAAGAGATGAAACAATAAAATTTTATATATATATGCAATAATGCAATGAAAGAACATCTTTATTATTGATGATCTTTTTTATACTATAGCTACTTCAAACGATGGAAGAATCCTAGAGAATCCCTAAGAAAGAATCTTACGAGAGAATGGTTGGAGGCCTAGTATAGTTTGTCTAATTACACTGCTTAATAAGGAAAAGCAGGTTTTGCCGTGTAAAGCAGCTACAGTGAAGGAGAAAATAACTAATAAATGAGGCAAAATTTGAAATTATTTATTTCTCATTGTGAAGTTGTTTTCCGCTCAAAGAATTACTTATCAAAGTAAATAAATCAAATCAAAGAGGAGTTAGCTTTAACAAACTTCGTCAGGTGTCACAGGAACATCATGATGAGCAGCTTTGGTTGTAGGAGTAAGAACATTTGCAGGTAGCTTTTGGTTTTTTACCATACCTGCAACAAAGAAAGCAAAAACTAAAATTTACTCATATGAAGCAATCAAAGAGCACCACATATCTCATCCGCAACCATTCCGCATACCTTCAGGAAGGGCATTGCCACAGTAATTCCTCACCCCCTTGTTATAAACCGTCCACAGAGATGTATCAGTGCTTCCAGTAACAAAACCTCTAACTTTACTTGTACACAAAATTGAATAATATCAGTTAAAAGAAAGAAAAATAAAATGACAAAAATACTACATGACAGACTCTTTTATGACTCCAATCTGAGCCCCAAGTCACTAGCATTGCCTTAACACTCAAGAAAACAAATGAAGATTTTGAAAGACTCTTGAGGTCTAAAAAAGTCAAGCAAGCTGAATATCCTATAGAGATCACAATTCAAACACAATATAATTCAATGAAAAGAACACAAAAATAACAATGTAAAACAGTAGAAAGCAGTTAAATTACAAAAATAACAATATGGAAAAGACCCAAACTTATTGATATTTCCATGAAAACAACTAAAGGATCTTACCTCTCTACTACAGATAACAACTAGAAGTTATATCATACTACTAACCGAGACTAATAAACTTCACAACCACATATTAGCAGTTAAATTAGAAACTTCGTAACTTCATATTGACAGAGTGAAGAAGATTACCAATGCTGATGTAATTTATGTTCCATGGTGTCATATACTGGAGCTTTTATCGTACCAATAATGGCCGAAAAAATGATTTTTTTTTTTCCTGGATATGCTATTGCTTCCTAATTAACTACTCTTGGTAAATTTAACTTAAACACAAATCAAATTAATAAGGAAATCAAGTAGAATAAGAAGAATAACAAAAAACCTGGCCCTTAAAGGGAATCGATGCGAGAACCCGATCGAAAGCACTCTGCCGATCAGTAGTAACCAACACCAGATGCTCTCCGCTATCGTATACATCCCTCACCTATAAAAGAAGGAGCTCAACATGGAATCAGGGAGTTCAAAGGAGCGGACGACAGGATCGAAGAAACCCTTATGCCAATCACATCACATCTCTCACCTTGCCCCGGCTCTTCAAGCTGAGCCCGGGAATGGTGCGATCGAGGTGGGTCTCGGAGAGGCAGTTCCCGAGCTCTCCGTGGGCGGCGCGGAGCACGTCCTCGCGGCCGCGGGAGTCTGCGGCGAGGGACGCATCGCGCGGAGGGCGATTCTCCGCTGCCGCCGCCGCAGTCGCCGCCGACGCAGCCGCGGCGGAGAGAGCGATACCGGTGCGGCTGCGCGCGGGGAACGACACTGCGGAGAGGCGGAAGGGCCGAGGAGGAGGAGGGAGGAAGGGATTCGGCGCTAGGGTTTTGGTAGGGTTTCGGTGGGAGGAGGTGGACAGTAGAAAGCAGTTAAATTTTAAAAGATATTTAAATTTATAAATTTTAAATTTTAAAATTTTTTATTTTAAAATTTTTAATTTTTTTAACTTATTTTTTAATAAATCTAAAAATTTTATTTTATTTCATTTTTGAAAAAAAAAATTATTAATTAAAAATTTTTAAAATTTATACAATTATTTTATAAATTTTTTAAAATTTATATAAATTTAAAAATTAAAATTTTTACTCTCAGTTAAAATTTAAAAATTAATTTTTATATACTCTCACTTTAAAATTTTTACTCCCACTTAAACTTTAATTTTATTATGTATTTTTTAAAATTTATATAAATTTAAAAATTAAAATTTTTACTCCCATTTAAACTTTAATTTAAAGGCCAAAATAATCAAAACACATAATTAAAGAAAATTTAGTTATACCGGCGTTTGACCAGTCAGGTCATTTTAGACTTTTTAAACCCGAACCAAGACTGAATTTCACTTTTCTTTCTATTTATTTAAAAATAGAAAAACCTGACTATTACAGTTACTATTCACAACTTAAGTTGTGGGCCCCACTTCACTCTTCGCTGATTTCGAGACAATTCGACGTCAGATCGAAAATTAGTTTACACTATTTTTTATCAATTCGACGAAACGGTCGCACTGGTGATTTCAGATGCTGTAAGTCGGGGGACCGTGTCCCGAAAAGTGCAATTTGTACACCGGTACACAAACACTTAGGTTTCTTTTGCATTTAAATTTCACGAGTCTTACATTAGGTGGCCAAATTTTATCGACGGTTACCAATAGTGAATTGAATAGATAAATGTGTGGCAACAAAATTTGCCACAATAATTACTTATTGTTATTGGGGCCAAAATTTATTGTTGGCCGCAAATAGTGCATCGAATTAGTGACGATCATTAAAACACCCCTACCGTAGGTATAAGAAAATTCTGATTAAGATTAATAGTGAAGACAAGTTGAAAATAGCCACGAAAATCTTAATAAATGTGTGGCCATACAAATTCGCCACAGTTAATTATTATTATTTTAGTGGCCCAACGTTATCGATGGTGACAAATGGTGAATTGAAAAGTAAATATGTGGCGATAAAATTTGCCACAATAATTACTTATTGTTATTGTGGCCAAAATTTATTGTTGGCCACAAATAGTGCATCGAATTAGTGACGATGATTAAAACACCGCTACCGTAGGTATACGAAAATTCTGATTAAGATTATTAGTGAAGACAAGTTGAAAATAGCCACGAAAATCTTAATAAATGCGTGGCCATACAAATTCGCCACAGTTAATTATTATTATTTTAGTGGCCCAACGTTATCGATGGTGACAAATAGTGAATTGAAAAGTAAATATGTGGCGATAAAATTTGCCACAATAATTACTTATTGTTATTGTGGCCAAAATTTATTGTTGGCCACCAATAGTGCATCGAATTAGTGACGATGATTAAAACACCCCTACCGTAGGTATAAGAAAATTCTGATTAAGATTAATAGTGAAGACAAGTTGAAAATAGCCAAGAAAATCTTAATAAATGCGTGGCCATACAAATTCGCCACAGTTAATTATTATTATTTTAGTGGCCCAACGTTATCGATGGTGACAAATGGTGAATTGAAAAGTAAGTATGTGGCGATAAAATTTGCCACAATAATTACTTATTGTTCTTGTGGCCAAAATTTATTGTTGGCCACAAATAGTGCATCGAATTAGTGACGATGATTAAAACACCGCTACCGTAGGTATACGAAAATTCTGATTAAGATTAATAGTGAAGACAAGTTGAAAATAGCCACGAAAATCTTAATAAATGTGTGGCCATACAAAATCGCCACAGTTAATTATTACTATTTTAGTGGCCCAACGCTATCGATGGTGACAAATGATGAATTGAAAAGTAAATATGTGGCGATAATATTTGTCACAATTATTTCTTACTATTATTGTGGCCAAAATCTAGCGATGGCCGCAAATACTGCATCGAATTAGCGGCGCTCATTACTAAATTCCTACGGTATGTATATGAAAATTTGAGTTAAGATTAATAGTGAGGAAACGTTGAAAATAGCCACAAAAAAGGCTAATATAGTAGGGTTCATTAATTGGCCACAAAAGATCTATTTTCTTGTAGTGAATAGTCGCTGCGAACAGCGTGCTCTAGCAACCTCTTTATCCATGATGATGATATTTTTGGCATGAGTTCGGTATCATGATCACTCTGTTTAATCACTTAATTATCCTGGACAGTATGTTTAGTGGCAGGTTAGTAATTAATAACCTTGCAATAAAGATCATCACCTTGAGACAATAATCCTAACATTCGTTGCTTTATTTTAATTATTCCTATGAAATAGACTAAAATACTGGGACAATTGCATGCTTAAATTGGTCACATAACTAAGTCACTATTTACTGATACACTATCTTTTGGGACTTGACTTAGGAGAAACCATGCTTCTATTTTTCTTTCTCCTATTATTTAGACTTGGGGGATAGCATGCTCGGGTTCGAGCGGGGGCTGGGATAGTGTAGTCAGGTTGCTGGGGAGTTGGGACAGGCTGGGCTTTATGACAGGGTATTACGGCAACCACGGATTTTGGGTGGTTGACCGGGTTGTACTATTGCATCAGATTGTGTTACGGAATTTGAGTTGGCGTATTTCGTGAATGTATTAAGTCTTGAAGATTGAAGATGAAGAAATTTTGGATCGTATACCTCAATCTCAAGAAAGAAGAATTCAAAAGGATCAGGTACGTTTAACTAAAGATTTTTGATGATCCGAATACTTCTTATAGTGTAGAAACACCTGGAAGAATTTTTTATTGCATAAACATCAAAAACTGAACATGGGACATGTTCAGGATCCGGATCGGACTCGGCAATCCGGATCCCGAAAGGTGTTGGTTCATACACTGGTTCAATCCGGATCGCAGCATCCTCTGATCCGGATCCCGAACACTAGTTTTACCTGTGTGCTTCCTCGATCCGGATCAGGATTTGCAATCCGGATCCCGAACATTGATGTTCTGGTAAAACTGTATGAACGATCCGGATCGGACTTTGTGATCCGGATCCCGAACAGGCATTTTCTGGAAATCGTCTTTCTTGCTTCTGCAATCCGGATCGTCAATTCCAATCCGGATCGCCGTCGGTAAAAATTTCCAGAAAAGGCAGTTTTTGATCCTATCTTCTTCCAATGGTTTCTAACCTATAAATAGGCCCTGTATTCATTTCTAGGGCATCCGCTATTACAGAAGAAAATAGCCGAAAAGAAAAATCCACATATATAGAGAAGAAAGGAAATCAATAGATTTATTCTATGTTTCTTCATCTATATTGATTGATTTGATTCTAGGTTTTCCATACTCACATTTTGAGTAGAATCAAATCAATGAATACTTAGATGGTATTTCCGATCTATCTTTGATCTAAGTATTCGGCGGATCATCACCACCCAAAACAAACAACGATTTACCCCAAAATCGGCGCGTGGACTCGCGTGGCCTTGTGGATTCAAGGTGCAACCGCTCTCGTGGATTCGGAGCGAGGTACGTTCGTGGATTCGAAGCGTGCTATTGGGTGAAGACCGTGGATTCGGTTGGACGTCGTGGACTCGACGTTGGACGCTGTGGATTCAGCGTTGGGCGCGGATCGTGGATTCGAGAAGCGTCGTGGAGCGAGCGGGAAGATCTACTAGGAGCGTATGGTAAAAGGTTGAGTCGTCTGTGAGTACGTTATATCACCTTGTACGTGTGTTAATTCTAGTGGATTTCGCCGTGTTATCGGTCCCGTGGTTTTTTACTCCGGTTTGGAGTTTTTCCACGTAAAAATCTTGCGTGTTCTTTTATTTTTCCGCATTGGGTTTATTTGCGCAATGATTTTTTGAGTGTTTATTGTTTACACCTATTCACCCCCCTCTAGGTGTTTTTTCCCCTATTTAGATCCAATTACTTATAACCCAACAAGTGGTATCAGAGCGGGAATAGGGTTGTAAACAATGGTTGAAGGTGGAAACATCAATCGACCCCCTTTCTTTGATGGAACAAATTATGCGTACTGGAAAGTGCGGATGAAAGCCTTTTTAATTTCCATCGACGAAAGGGTGTGGCAATCAATTGAATTAGGATGGTCTAATCCAACTGAAATTTTAGATGATGTTCGCACCTTAAAACCTAGGTCGAAATGGACCAAGGAAGAGATAGATTCTTCTTCTTACAATGGCAAAGGAATTAATGCTCTATTTAATGCTTTGTCACAAACTGAGTTCTCTCGCGTCTCGGCATGTGAGACTGCGAAAGAAATCTGGGATGTTCTTCAAGTTACGCATGAGGGAACTAACCTAGTGAAGATTCAGAAACTGCAAATGCTCACGAGCAAGTTTGACTCTATCTCTATGGCAGAGAATGAATCTTTCACTGACTATTACACACGATTGCAAGATATCGTAAACTCATGTGCTAACTTGGGAGAGAAGATTCCAGAATTTAAAGTTGTAAGAAAAATTCTAAGAACTCTTCCTGAACGATTTCGCCCGAAGGTCGCAGCCATTGAAACAATTAAACACCCGGACGAAATGCGTGTAGAAGAATTAGTAGGTGCTTTACAAACTTATGAAATGACATTTCCTACTAACTATTCTTCTGGAAAGGCATCCTCTTCTAAGTCTTCAGGTTACGCATTGAAATCAACTAAAGAAGAAGACGCGGATTCATCCTCCTCGGACGACGACGAGAACCTTTCTATGGAGGACTTTGAGAAGCAGCTCGCTCTCTTGACAAGGAAGTTTCGCCGCAACTTTCGAAGGGGTAATCCAAGCAAAACTTCATCCTTCGGAAAGTCCAAGAAAGGCAAGGGATTTTCAAGCCACAAGTCAAGAAAGCAAGAGAACTTCTCAAAGGATAAGAAAAGTTCAGAGGGACAAGTTCAGTGCTTCAAATGTCGAGGCTACGGCCACATTCAACGGAGTGTCCCAACAAGAATCCGGCTAAGAAGAAAGCGATGCAAGTCGTTACTTGGGATGACAACTCCACGTCAAATGAGTCATCCTCAAGTGATGAAGAAGACAACGCGACAGCTTTCCACGCGTCCACCACATCTTCTCCCTTCATGTGCTTAATGGCAAGTACATCCGATTCACTGTCCAACTCCTCTGTTGAAAAGATTGCAACGGACGATGAATCGGATGATTCTGAAGGTGAAGATTTTGCTCTAGCCTACCATAAGCTTTTGAGGGATTCAAAGAAACTGGCTAAGCAAAACAAGGGGTTGAAAGGGAGATTGCAGGATCTCGAAGAAGAAGTAAAAAGGGTAACCTCTCTCTCAACCGATCTTGAAGTGGAAAGGGATAATTTGATTAAAACTAATGTTTCCCTTCAAGAGTCCAATGAGCAACTCGAGAAGAATTATATGGATATGGTGAACAAACCGAATTTTCGGCACATAAATAAATATAATAAAGGTGGTATGAAATACTAGTGTTATGAAAGTTAGGGAAGTAAAGAATATGTGGACGCGAGTTGGGCCCAAATCGGGTTAAAATGGAGAGATCTAAAAATTTATTTGAGAAAGGGGGCCCAGATTTTTAGTGGAAAATTCACAGTGTCGGAAAATTCCGAGAAAATTACGGGAGCCCCGTAAATATGTTTTAAGACTACAGAAAAAGTTTCGCGTTGATCGGATACCCGATAGTGAAAACGGGATCCGCCAACAGTGTCGAAAAATTCTGAGAAAATTTGGGGAGCTTCGTAATTATGTTTTAAGGTCACAGTAAAAATTTCGTGTTGATCGGATATCCGGATTGTGAGAACGGGGTCCGCCAGCGATTTTAGATACAGGGAGGCTTTTGGTGGCCCAGAAATGGTCCAAAGTGAAATTTAAATTTTTCTGTGGTAAATTAAGCCGAAACGAAGCAGCCTGTCAAATTTGGACGGAAACGGACAAAGAATGGACAGAAAACGGGACAAAAATGGATCTAGAGACGGCGTTGGCGCGCGGCTCGAGGCGCGCTTGCGTGCGCTGCGCGCTCCTGCGGGTCAGGCCGCACAGGCGCGGGATGAGTGCCACGTGGCGTGGGAGCGCCCAATGGACCCGGTGCGCGCCCTCTTTGTGGTGGACCGCCACCCAACGGTTTTCTATTGGGTGGTCCCGTGGACCTGGTTCACGAATCACGTCCTTTCTTTTCTCCTTTTTCTTTTCTTCTTCTTCCTTCTCCCGCAGACCTTCCTTCCCTTCTCTTCTTCTTCTCCAACGAGCGCAAGGGAGATAGCGAGAGGGAGAGAGAGAGATAGAGAGAGAAGAAAAGAGAAAAAAAAAAAAAAAGGGGGGGGGGGGGATTTCGTGGGGTGCGTCACGCCGTGGATCTCGTGGGCGGCGCGTCTTACGAGATAACGTTATTTTTCGGTATTTTTGGGCACAATTTGTAGGGTTCCTTTTTGGACATTAAATTTGACCCCGTGCCGTTTTGCGTGTTGGGACCGAGTTCTACTGTACCGTTGCTGCACGGACTGTCGGGGGCAATTTTGTCGCGCCTCGTTTTGCGTGCCAATCCGAGGTACGTGCTCCGTTTTACGCACAGATTGAGTTGTTGTACACGGTTTTACATGCAGTTTATAATATTATACATCGTTTTTCGTACAGAGATAGAAAAATATGCACCATTTTGCGTGCAACCTTACAGTTAAACTTGCACCGTTTTACGTGCAGATTATTTTATCGCGCACTGTTTTGTGTGCAGTTTATAATATTATACATCATTTTTCGTGCAGAGATAGAAAAATATGCACCGTTTTGCGTGCAATCTTACAGTTAAACTTGCACTGTTTTGCGTGCAGATCATTTTATCGCGTACCGTTTTGCGTGCAGTTTATAATATTATACATCGTTTTTCGTGCAGGGATAGAAAAATATGCACCGTTTTGCGTGCAACCCTATAGTTAAGCGTGCACCGTTTTACGTGCAGATTCGAGGTACGTGCATCGTTTTGCGTGCCGGTTGATTTAACGCGCACCGTTTTGCGTGCAGACTAAAATGACGCACACCGTTTTGCGTGTGGGTTTTTAGTAACGTGCATCGTTTTGCGTGCAGGTTTGGTGGATGTGCACCGTTTTGCGTGCAGACTCGAGAGAAGTGCATCGTTTTGCGTGCAAGCTCGAGGAGACAAGTGGAATCGCGCGGAGACCAATTGCAAGTGTCTACAAGCAATTGGGTACACTACAAGGTGGGGGATTCTGCCGAAATTGGGTGACCTCTCCCCTTGCTCCTTTGCTTTTCGATCTAGAAGCATGATAGTAGCCTGTTAGAGGTGTTGGGTAATTATGATTGAATTTGCATGTGTAGATGGATATAGAAGAGAAGTAAACTTTTCTAATTATTAGAATAAGAGATAAATTTGCATGTGTAGAAGGATATAGATAGAAAAGTGGATTTTTCTGAACTGCTAAATATAGATGATAATTGCCTGCGTAGATGTTAAACTTTATTGATGATTGAGATGGAAATAATTGCATGCGTAAAAAGGGGAATCAATTATTCGTTATCTGTGATCATGTTAGGGTATAGCCCTAGGAATCATGTGAAAGCATAAGGAAAAAGGACATGTTGGTAGTAAGACTAGGAGAAAACCTAGACTCAGGGTTAATAAGTGGCATCAAACTTAGGAGTATATCCTAGGATTGAATGAGTGGCATTGTCTTAGGAGATAACCTAAGGACATTGGATAAAGTGATCAACATAGAGTCAAGGACTCTAGGATGAGCATGATATAAGACTTAGGTAAAGGAAACCTAAGGTAAGTTAGTAGGTTGAGAATAGACTGGTTAACATAGAGTCAAGGAATCTCTAGGTTAAACATGATATGAAACTTAGGTAAGAGAACCTAAGGTGACTAGTGGAGTTTATACTCACAGAAAATGGATTAGAGTCAAGGTAACTCTAAATGCAAAGTGCAACAGGTAAATAGAGATAATGTAACTCCAGGTTCGGCAATAAAAAGAGTATGTGGCCACAAAGTTTAAAGAAATAAACTGATAGCAAAGTGATCAACTTAAAGTCAAACTCTAAGGAAAAGTTTGTGTAATCACAAAGTCAAAAAGCTAAATAATACAACCTTAGAGTGGGTCATAAGGTGTCTGGGCAAATGGACAATCACTTTAACTTCAATTTGAGTTAAATGAATAAAAGAGAAATGATAAGAGTCCAAGTGACTCTCTAGTTATCCTGACGGCGAGACCTAGGATAAGAGGTAATTAATGCAAAAGGTAAAGTTTAATAGCAAGCTAAAAGCGGCTAAAAGAGCATAACAAGAATGTAATTGGCGCCTTCGAATTTGAGACTCGTCAAGTGGAGCAGGACTCCCTGGGCAGTGACCCGTCGGACGAGGTACTTTCGAAGGGCTAAAAGTGAAAGTAAAGAGCTAAATGCTCGAAGAAAAGAGAAAGAGCTTTGCCAATGGCAAAATGGGAGCTATAAGCTCGAATAAGAAAGGAAAGCAAGTGTTCAAAGGCAAAGAGGCTAAGAACTAAAGTAAAAGAGAGAAAGAAAAGAAAAGAAAAGAAAAAAAAAAATATAAAGATAAAACGGGCGGACCTACGGTGAAACCAGCCCATGTTGGAGGTACGGGCAGTATCCCTCTCCCGGGTAGAGACCCGTTCGGGACGTTTCTTCCGTAGGACGGGGTAACACTTGCGGGTGTTATCGGCAACCTTAGAAATCTTATCTTATGGTAGCAGGACTACCGGGCTGGGGCCCGTTGGATAAGAATTTCTGAGGGTTAACTTGAACTAAAGCACCAGAATCTAAAGAATAAAGGAAACAGAGTGGCCAAGGTGGCCGGGTTAGTTTGACCCTGTATACAGCGGCATAGTGGCCGAGTTGGTGCTTAGCAGCCTAGTGTGACTAGACAGAGTAGTGCTGGGTCGATGATTATATACAGACAGTGATTTATTGTTATTGCATAGCTGCATTTGATATTGAGGATTTTAGTTTCCTAGCACTCTATTATTATTGCTTCCATTGGACCAAGTGGTGTAGGACACTTTTTCTCGGTGGTTGAACCCACTGGGAACTCGATCGTAGTTCTCACACCCCTTGGGTGACTCCCCCCACAGGTTCGGGTATGGATGCAGCGATCGTGACGGTTCAGATGCAGACGGCGAGGCATACGACAGGGGCAAGGGCCCAGCAGCATAGTGACCTAGAGGGTCTAGCAGAGGTATCCCTTTTTATATATTTCTTGAGTGAACCTTGTATGGTGAGGAATTATGTAAAAGAATTGTAATAATTTTATTTGCAAGTTCAGAAATGTAAAGTGTAATAAGTTAATTTATGGTTCACTCTTGTATGCTTTCATTTCGCTTAAACTGTTTGTTTATAAAATGAAAGTTTAAATTTATAGTGATTTTTAGTACTCTGATATTGAGCTTCCGCATACACTTGTTGTGTTATTATGGATGTTACCGTTCCTTTCGGGTAGGAAAAGGTCTTACCCGATTGGCGGGTCTGTTGGCGTGCCCGAACCGTACAAATTGGCGGACTCGGGGCGTGACAGATTAGAGTGGTATCAGAGCCTAGGAATAGTCCTAGGTGGTTAGCAAACCTTAGGGAGACTCTAGGGTTTAGGCACGAGAGGGTGCGTGGATTTTTGGGCGAAAGTAATTGATTGGTTACTATTGTTCCCACGAAGGATGTTGGGACTGATCGAGGGAAATGAGCTTTCATTCTTCGGATATTACGTTGGCGGCCGACAACGTAATGTTGGAGATGAAAAGGAGTACCCTCTTATACTTTCGCATGATTGGGTCGACGAGCTTTTCTGTCGGTATATAGATTGCGCGTTGCTCAAATGGCTAAATTTGGGCTAATCGTTTCGTTGTGGTGTGCATATTAGCGATGACACCACATAGGAAGACGCACCTATTTTGACTCGAGTCACGAGAGGGCTCTAGGTCAAACAAGGTACACGAGCTGCGATAATAGGTGACCGCACTTGTTGGTGCGATCCAGCGGCAGGTCAAGCTTCTTGCCGTCAGCGGAGATTTTCGTCGACAGGAAAGCTGATTCCAACGCCTAAGGGTGGTGTCAAGGCGACAGTCGGAGCAGATTGATAGGTCTCAGTGGCTGATAGCGCAGCAAGCTGAGGCTGCATAAATGACGCATGAGCATACGGCGTTGCCGCACGTAGGGGCAACAGTAGAGTGAGTGGCAGTGGCCGCCGAGCTTTTGTCGGCGCACCCTGCACCTTCAGCAAGAGGCATTATAAGCTTGTGTCAGCTAGGTTGCTGGCAAAGTGTGGATAAAGAGGTCCAGCGAGAGACCGACTCATAGAGTGATGGTGATCGCTATGTCGCGAGAGCCAAGTTGCTGTGCCCTAAGGGTTAGGGCAAGGAAGATTTACGGGCCTGGCGGCGTGAGTTCGCCCTGATGACGGTAGTGACCGTGTGGCGTGTTGATTGTGGCTAGGTTGCCACGTAGTAGTGTTGGCGAAGCCTAGAGTAGGCTTCAGGATGCGAGAACCTCTCGAAAGAGCGAGAGTTTTGTGGCGCCGTTCCGATGGATCGGTGTAATGGCAGGGATTGCCACCGCAGGATTTGCGAGTTAATCACCAGAGTTGGTGAACAGTCGTTGTGATGCCTCAACCTAGTTGGGAGAGGTGTACTGGAGTCATACGCGTGTATAAGCAAGTTGCTTAACACTAGATATTTGCGAGTTAGCATAGGGGCGCTAAATGCCCAACTGTTTGGGTGCTCATGGAGCACAAGTATCATTTAGCCAGAGAGAGCTGATTAGGTGGCGTATTAGCCTTTGCCCAATGTGGCCAGAGTTGATAGAGAGTTCGGGTCGTGGATTGACGACTAGTTAGTGGGTTTTTGCTCAGTGGAGCGTAGTGGTCGCGTGGCGACGATTAGCGGGTTCGCTTGGGGACGATCCGTGCCTGGACCATGTTTGTGGACTGTGGGCCTGTAGCCCAGTGGGCAGGCGCAGTTGGCTGTGAGAGACAGCAGCCCGAGACCTGAGGGCGGGGCATGAAAGAGATTTGGTCGAGGCGGTAGTCCGAGCGATGACCCGGGAACGTGAAATGCCACGTGTGAGCCTTGAGGCTGTTAGTACACTGAGAGTGTGTGATGTGATCAGGCCGTAGTGCTAGTGATGATTGAGGTATTGTAGCTCCTAGTGGGAGTGTTGGGATAGTAGTCCTGATCGAGGATCTACCCGTATGACGTTTGGATCTGTGGGCTAGAGAGAGAGCCGTCGCACAGTGTTAGGCTAGTATTTGGGCTATAGGCCCATATTGGACCGCGGTCTGTGGACTTATTAGTAGTCCGAAATAGACGGGTTGGCTTGTAATTTGTGGACTCCGAGCGCTAGTAGCGTGTGTGTGATAGTTGAGGACTCGTGGATTGGCCTTTGCCCTCCACATTAGGCAGCGGAGCGACCAGAAATGCGGTAGATGTAACTAGTTGCAGGTGCAACCGTGTTGTGAAAAGAATGATGGCGGAATTAAAGTGAAAATTTCGCAAGTAAAAACTGGATCATTCGTGGCAATTGAGAGAACAAGTGCTCAACTGTGTCTTTCACCTACTTGGTGAAAGTGGCCAGACACCAGGTCTGTGTTTGTCCCTAAATTGCGATAGGGATTCATGAATGAGTTGCTTGTGTAGTCCCGGCGAGCAGGAAATTTGATGCCGGTCACGATATACAGTGAGCCCAGTAGTGAGGGCAAGATTTCCTCCCTCTCGATCAAGTAGGAGTCGAGATGTGATTCAAGTTTCGAGGACGAAACTTATTTTAAGGGGGGTAGAATGTAATGTACCGAATTTTCGGCACATAAATAAATATAAATAAAGGTGGTATGAAATACTAGTGTTATGAAAGTTAGGGAAGTAAAGAATATGTGGACGCGAGTTGGGCCCAAATCGGGTTAAAATGGAGAGATCTAAAAATTTATTTGAGAAAGGGGGCCCAGATTTTTAGTGGAAAATTCACAGTGTCGGAAAATTCCGAGAAAATTACGGGAGCCCCGTAAATATGTTTTAAGACTACAGAAAAAGTTTCGCGTTGATCGGATACCCGATAGTGAAAACGGGATCCGCCAACAGTGTCGAAAAATTCTGAGAAAATTTGGGGAGCTTCGTAATTATGTTTTAAGGTCACAGTAAAAATTTCGTGTTGATCGGATATCCGGATTGTGAGAACGGGGTCCGCCAGCGATTTTAGATACAGGGAGGCTTTTGGTGGCCCAGAAATGGTCCAAAGTGAAAATTTAAATTTTTCTGTGGTAAATTAAGCCGAAACGAAGCAGCCTGTCAAATTTGGACGGAAACGGACAAAGAATGGACAGAAAACGGGACAAAAACGGATCTCGAGACGGCGTTGGCGCGCGGCTCGAGGCGCGCTTGCGTGCGCTGCGCGCTCCTGCGGGTCAGGCCGCACAGGCGCGGGATGAGTGCCGCGTGGCGTGGGGAGCGCCCAATGGACCCGGTGCGCGCCCTCTTTGTGGTGGACCGCCACCCAACGGTTTTCTATTGGGTGGTCCCGTGGACCTGGTTCACGAATCACGTCCTTTCTTTTCTCCTTTTTCTTTCTTCTTCTTCTTCTTCCTTCTCCCGCAGACCTTCCTTCCCTTCTCTTCTTCTCTCCAACCGAGCGCAAGGGAGATAGCGAGAGGGAGAGAGAGAGATAGAGAGAGAAGAAAAGAGAAAAAAAGAAAAAAAAGGGGGGGGGATTTCGTGGGGTGCGTCGCGCCGTGGATCTCGTGGGCGGCGCGTCTTACGAGGTAACGTTATTTTTCGGTATTTTTGGGCACAATTTGTAGGGTTCTTTTTTGGACATTAAATTTGACCCGTGCCGTTTTGCGTGTTGGGACCGAGTTCTACTGTACCGTTGCTGCACGGACTGTCGGGGCAATTTTGTCGCGCTTCGTTTTGCGTGCCAATCCGAGGTACGTGCTCCCCGTTTTACGCACAGATTGAGTTGTTGTACACGATTTTACATGCAGTTTATAATATTATACATCGTTTTTCGTACAGAGATAGAAAAATATGCACCATTTTGCGTGCAACCTTACAGTTAAACTTGCACCGTTTTACGTGCAGATTATTTTATCGCGCACTGTTTTGTGTGCAGTTTATAATATTATACATCATTTTTCGTGCAGAGATAGAAAAATATGCACCGTTTTGCGTGTAATCTTACAGTTAAACTTGCACTGTTTTGCGTGCAGATCATTTTATCGCGTACCGTTTTGCGTGCAGTTTATATATTATACATCGTTTTTCGTGCAGGGATAGAAAAATATGCACCGTTTTGCGTGCAACCCTATAGTTAAGCGTGCACCGTTTTACGTGCAGATTCGAGGTACGTGCATCGTTTGCGTGCCGGTTGATTTAACGCGCACCGTTTTGCGTGCAGACTAAAATGACGCCACACCGTTTTGCGTGTGGGTTTTTAGTGACGTGCATCGTTTTGCGTGCAGGTTTGGTGGATGTGCACCGTTTTGCGTGCAGACTCGAGAGATATGCATCGTTTTGCGTGCAAGCTCGAGGAGACAAGTGGAATCGCGCGGAGACCATTGCAAGTGTCTACAAGCAATTGGGTACACTACAAGGTGGGGATTCTGCCGAAATTGGGTGACCTCTCCCCTTGCTCCTTTGCTTTTCGATCTAGAAGCATGATAGTAGCCTGTTAGAGGTGTTGGTAATTATGATTGAATTTGCATGTTTGTAGATGGATATAGGAAAGAGAAGAAACTTTTCTAATTAATTAGAATAAGAGATAAATTTGCATGTGTAGAAGGATACAGATAGAAAGTGGATTTTCGAACTGCTAAATATAGATGATAATTGCCTGCGTAGATGTAAACTTATTGATGATTGAGATTGGAAATAATTGCATGCGTAAAAAGGGGAATCAATTATTCGTTATCTGTGATCATGTTAGGGTATAGCCTATGGAATCATGTGAAAGCATAAGGAAAAGGACATGTTGGTAGTAAGACTAGGAGAAACCTAGACTCAGGGTTAATGAGTGGCATCAAACTTAGGAGTATATCCTAGATTGAATGAGTGGCATTGTCCTTAGGCGATCACCTAAGGACATTGGATAAAGTGATCAACATAGAGTCAGGACTCTAGGATGACCATGATATAAGACTTAGGTAACGGAAACCAAGGACGGGGGAGTTAGTTAGGTTGAGAATAGACTGGTTAACATAGAGTCAAGGAATCTCTAGGTTAAACATGATATGAAACTTAGGTAAAGAGAACCTAAGGTGACTAGTGGAGTTTATAAAACTCACAGAAAATGCCTTAGAGTCAAGTAACTCTAAGGCAAAGTGCAACAGGTAAATAGAGATAATGTAACTCCAGTTTCGCAATAAAAAGGTATGTGGCCACAAAGTTTAAAGAAATAAAACTGATAGCAAAGTGATCAACTTAAAAAGTTTCACCTCTAAGGAAAAGTTTGTGTAATCACAAAGTCAAAAAGCTAATAATACAACCTTAGAGTGGGTCTACCAGGTGTCTGGGCAAATGGACAATCCTTTAACTTCAATTGAGTTAAATGAATAAAAGAGAAATGATAAAGTCCAAGTGACTCTCTAGTTATCCTGACGGCGAGACCTAGGATAATAAAAAAAGTTAATTAATGCAAAAGGGTAAAGTTTAATAGCAAGCTAAAAGCGGCTAAAGAGCATAACAAGAATGTAATTGGCGCCTTCGAATTTGAGACTCGTCAAGTGGAGCAGGACTCCTGGGCAGTGACCCGTCGGACGAGGTACTTTCTAAGGGCTAAAGTGAAAGTAAAGAGCTAAATGGCTCGAAGAAAAGAGAAAGAG
>CM054937.1:7210685-7265224 GCA_029168755.2 Tillandsia fasciculata | reverse complement strand
AAGCTTGCTCTCGAAAAAAAGCCCAAAAAGACTAGAAAAAGAATAGGGGGAGGCCTATTTATAGGCTCAGCCCCAAAAGAGCCCAAGCTCTCGGATTTGGGCCGGGGATTTCGGGCGCCCGAAAAATTTCGGGCCCAAAAACGCGCCCGAGGGGGCCCAATTGACGAGCGCTAGAATAGTCTGGGTGCGAAACGTGTGTCCCGAACACGGGACAGTGGTGCCCAGCCGCTCGGGTGGCGACGCCGCGTATCCCACGCGGGTCGGCCGGGTGGGTGGCGGCCGCTAATAGCGGGGCGCCCCATGGCGCCCGCTAGTGCGCAGCCATCGTCCGCTTTTCCAGCTACGCCAACCGGTCGCGCCGGTCGCCGCCTTGCCACGCCGCGCCTCTTGCCACGCATGGCGTACGGCGTCATGTCACACTCCGGAGGTCTAGGATTAGCAGAGAAAACGTACATATTTTTTTTTTTCTGTAAACGACACTTGCCTACCGGTGCACGTCAGACCCGCCACATATACAAATTCACTCTTCAAACAGACAGAGTCTCCTTTGTATATGCACGGCGTCACAATTACAACAGCATTCTTTAACCACACAGTCACAGCGAATACGACGAGAGATTACATTAAACATCCAGAGATAAGCTACTTGTTGCAAATGGTGTCCACACGACACCTAGATTTGAAAAAGTACTTACACAAGTCACAATAGGGCGGCTACATCATTTGAAAGCATAGACCCCAGGGTTTTACAAGTACTACCCACACGCCTCATCTGCTCGACCAACGGCGCCTGCTGCGAGATCATAAGCTCAGACTCGTCCTCCTACTCAAAGCATCCGCCACAACATTGGCCTTGCCGGGATGATAAAGGATACTCAGATCATAATCCTTTACAACTCCAACCACCGGCGTTGCCTCAAATTCAGCTCCTTTTGAGTGAACAGATACTTCAAGCTTTTGTGATCAGTGTAAATCTCGCAATGCTCTCCATACAAATAATGCCGCCACAGCTTCAGAGCAAACACCACCGCTGCCAACTCAAGATCATGAGTAGGGTAATTTTTCTCATAGTCCTTCAATTGCCGTGAAGCATAGGCAATTACCCTACCATGCTGCATCAACACACACCCCAGACCACTGTGTGAGGCATCACTGTAAATCACAAATCCTTCCCCCATAACTGGGAGGGCAAGGATCGGAGCGGTCATCAATCTCTGCTTCAGCTCCTCAAAACAGCTCTGGCAAGTCTCGCTCCAAACAAACTTAAACCCTTTCCTGGTCAGACGAGTGAGGGGAGAGGAAAGCTTCGCAAAGCCTTCCACAAAACGCCGATAGTAGCCCGCCAAACCAAGAAAGCTCCGCACCTCGGTGATAGTCGTCGGCCTCGGCCAATCTCGAATAGCATCCACCTTGGCCGGATCCACCGCCACTCCAGCAGCTGAAACTACATGACCCAAAAAGGCGACCTCCCGGAGCCAAAACTCGCACTTTTTGAACTTGGCATACAGCTTCTTCTCTCGCAGAAGCTGTAGCACTGTCCTCAAGTGCTCCTCGTGCTCCACATCACTCCGGGAGTAAATCAGAATATCATCAATAAACACCACCACAAACCGGTCCAAAAACGGCTGAAATATCCTGTTCATCAAATCCATGAATGCGGCAGGGGCATTAGTCAATCCAAATGGCATCACCGTAAACTCATAATGCCCGTACCGCGATCTGAAAGCCGTTTTGGAGATGTCCTCGGCCCTCACCCTCAGCTGGTGGTAACCGGACTGCAGATCAATCTTCGAGAACACCGTAGCTCCCTGTAACTGATCAAACAAATCATCAATCCGGGTAAGGGGTACTTGTTCCGGATGGTCACTTTGTTAGTTCCCTATAATCCACACACAGACGAAGCGACCCATCCTTCTTCTTCACAAATAGAACAGGCGCTCCCCACGGTGAAACACTGGGTCTAATGAAGCCCTTGTCCATCAGATCCTGAAGTTGCCCCTTCAGCTCTCTCAACTCGGCAGGCGCCATCCGATAAGGTGCCTACGAGATTGGTGTGGTTCCCGGGACCACGTCAATCACAAACTCTATCTGCCTCTCCGGCGGCATAGTCGTCAACTCGGGGGGAAACACATCTGGAAACTTGCAGACAATGGGGATATCCTCGAGTCCCAGTGCCGCCGTAGGCACCTCCACAATAGTGACCAGAAAAGCAGTACAACCTCTGCTCAACATCCGCCTAGCCCTCGCCGAAGAAATCACTACAAGAAAATTTACAAATTGTGGCGAAACTAATGGCCACAATAAATGTCAAATTGGTCACAAAATACTTATTGTGGCCAAATTAGCTTCGCCACAACGTCGCCACAGTAGGAGTGCTGCAAAAGGTTATTGTGGCCAAAATAATAATTCGCCACAAAAAGTATTAATAATTTGCGGCGATAGAATTCGTTACAAAACTTCTAACCTCCCCTACAAAAAGTTACCATATGGCTACAAATAGTGATTAAAATAATAATTAATATTCTAACATCTTGTGGCCAAAATTACTTTTGGCCACAAAAAGTATTTTGAATTTGTGGCGATAGAATTCGTCACAAAAATCTTACAGGATTCCTCTACAAAAAGTTACCATATGCTACAGATAGTGATTAGAATAATAATTAATATTCTAACATTTTGTGGCCAGAATTACTTTTGGCCACAAAAGACATCATATAATTTGTGGCCAAATATTACATTGGCTATAATACGTGGTGTAAATATAATGGCGAAATTAAGTAGTCGGCCACAAATAATGTTGAAAATATTGTAACAAATTTATTTGATGGCCATACATAATGCCACACATTTTATGACCAAATATAATATTACCCATAAAATATAGTATAAATATAGTGGCGAAATTAAGTTGTCGGCCACAAATATTGTTCCAGTAAAATTTTCAAATTACATATATTGTGGCTATTTATTATTTAGCCACAAAAAAATTATAGTACTAATTTAAATAAAAAAAAATAAATTTTACACATTATTGCTGCACAATAATAGTTGAATACTACTCAATCAGGATTTAAACATAATATCAATCACAATAATCAAGATATGTTCAACAAAATATAGAAATCAAATATATGTTCAACTGACATAATCAAAATAAGCTAACAGTTAATCGTTTACATTAAAATAAAGATAATAAAAATTCTAGGCTAAAAGTGAAATGAAATTCTTGAGATGATCCAACTCGGAAATCTTGAGCTTGCAAAGTTTAGCCCTGTAGAATAAAAAAAAATAATGATAAAAAGTAGAGAGATATATTATCTATTTATTTTATCAAAAAGTAAAATATATTGCTAATTTATATTCCAATTTACCTTTCTTGTCGATGTTGGCTGAATAGGCGGCAATCCCATCTGTGAAAGTTGTTCCATCATATTACGCATTTGAGAATTCATCTTGTCACGCATCTGTGCTTGCATTTCAGCAATTCGTGCCTCAGCTTCTTTCTCCTTTTGGCTCATCTGCGCATCCATTTCAGCAATTCGATCGTGCCTCGGCTTCTCTATCCCGTTTCTGCAGTGATAATTATGTGTTATACGGAACATACCGCCTAGCAAGTTCACAAACAAGTTCCTCTGGAGCTTCGGGTAGAATCTGAATCATAAATAATCTTAAATATCAGCAACAATTAAGACTCAAATACGTTCATTTTCTGGTTAGTTTTATCAATTCTTTGTGTCATTTCCGTAGATTTGGGGCGAAGTTCATCAATCTGATGTTAATGCTTAAAAATATATTCACACAATAACCAGAAGGAAGAAAGTGAGACGTACCTTATCTTCGTAGGGATTGCAGTTGTTTTTAAACCACAATCGTAAGAATTCCTAGCAATTTTTCAAATATACAATCAGAAAAATTTTCTAGTAGTTACTGAACATGGTTAAAAACGAGACTAGAATTGATAAATCTGAATTTGTATCCAGTGACCAAAAGGGCATATTGTAAATATAGGTTACCTTATCAACATTTTCAGGTTCAAGGCCAGCATTGAACCTCTCTTCATAAGAATTAGCAATCCAATACCTGCTGGAATCAGGAGTGTGTACCTAATGATAAGATTGGAGCGCAACTATTAGTAAATAATTTTTTAGAGCCATGGATATAACATTTTTCTAGAGCTGTAGATATAACATTTAATTACTTTTAGAACAGCCCGATAACACAAAAATATTCCCAATTCCAAGTAGCTGTTCAGTTTATTATTATTTTTATTTTTCTTTTAAGGAGAATGAAGGTATAAATTTTAACTAATAAAATCTACAGTGCCATTAAAAAAAAAAAAAATGATGAGGATATCCTACCTCGTCAATCAAAAAAATGGTCCCATCAGATCCTTTTCCAAATTCATACTTCGTGTCAACCAGCAGTAGGCCATTCTCTGATGACACTTGCTGCATGCAACAATTTCGCAATATGAGCCAATATCTACAATATTCAATAGTAAAACTACTCAGAAGAATCTATTCCACACATAGAGTGTACTTTCACCAACAACTCTACTCCATAAAGCAAAAGCTTCCACGAACCAAGGCATTTTGCTAACAAAAGGTTTTGAGCTTTCGCTGTCGCAGAAAGCTAAAATTGGCTTCTGGGGGCACAATATTATAACCCTAATCTCACTTCTACTTCTGCTGAAGTGAGCTGATGTAGACGAGATTTTACTGAAAAAGATATTAGTGGTTTGAACAGTTCATCTGCAAAAGCTCTACCTCGCCAAACAGACCCACGTGTCCAAGTTATGAGACATAATTCCAAACGCCAAAGAAAACAGGCAAAGCCAGATACTATAGACATCAACAGAAGCTTCATTGCAACATGAGAAATACTAACCTGCCCACATGCAAATAAGCTCAAGGCTCGGCTGCTTACTTCATCATAATCATCTTTCGTCATTAAACCCATTTGTATTATCTGCCCGTGACCAATAAAAGCACAAAAATACAAATAGGCATATCAATAAGAGATGAAACAATAAAATTTTATATATATATGCAATAATGCAATGAAAGAACTTCTTTATTATTGATGATCTTTTTTATACTATAGCTACTTCAAACGATGGAAGAATCCTAGAGAATCCCTAAGAAAGAATCTTACGAGAGAATGGTTGGAGGCCTAGTATAGTTTTGTCTAATTACACTGCTTAATAAGGAAAAGCAGGTTTTGCCGTGTAAAGCAGCTACAGTGAAGGAGAAAATAACTAATAAATGAGGCAAAATTTGAAATTATTTATTTCTCATTGTGAAGTTGTTTTCCGCTCAAAGAATTACTTATCAAAGTAATTAAATCAAATCAAAGAGGAGTTAGCTTGAACAAACTTCGTCAGGTGTCACAGGAACATCATGATGAGTAGCTTTGGTTGTAGGAGTAAGAATATTTGCAGGTAGCTTTTGGTTTTTTACCATACCTGCAACAAAGAAAGCAAAAACTAAAATTTACTCATATGAAGCAATCAAAGAGCACCACATATCTCATCCGCAACCATTCCGCATACCTTCAGGAAGGGCATTGCCACAGTAATTCCTCACCCCCTTGTTATAAACCGTCCACAGAGATGTATCAGTGCTTCCAGTAACAAAACCTCTAACTTTACTTGTACACAAAATTGAATAATATCAGTTAAAAGAAAGAAAAATAATAATGACAAAAATACTACATGACAGACTCTTTTATGACTCCAATCTGAGCCCCAAGTCACTAGCATTGCCTTAACACTCAAGAAAACAAATGAAGATTTTGAAAGACTCTTGAGGTCTAAAAAAGTCAAGCAAGCTGAATATCCTATAGAGATCACAATTCAAACACAATATAATTCAATGAAAAGAACACAAAAATAACAATGTAAAACAGTAGAAAGCAGTTAAATTACAAAAATAACAATATGGAAAAGACCCAAACTTATTGATATTTCCATGAAAACAACTAAAGGATCTTACCTCTCTACTACAGATAACAACTAGAAGTTATATCATACTACTAACCGAGACTAATAAACTTCACAACCACATATTAGCAGTTAAATTAGAAACTTCGTAACTTCATATTGACAGAGTGAAGAAGATTACCAATGCTGATGTAATTTATGTTCCATGGTGTCATATACTGGAGCTTTTATCGTACCAATAATGGCCGAAAAAATGATTTTTTTTTTCCTGGATATGCTATTGCTTCCTAATTAACTACTCTTGGTAAATTTAACTTAAACACAAATCAAATTAATAAGGAAATCAAGTAGAATAAGAAGAATAACAAAAAACCTGGCCCTTAAAGGGAATCGATGCGAGAACCCGATCGAAAGCACTCTGCCGATCAGTAGTAACCAACACCAGATGCTCTCCGCTATCGTATACATCCCTCACCTATAAAAGAAGGAGCTCAACATGGAATCAGGGAGTTCAAAGGAGCGGACGACAGGATCGAAGAAACCCTTATGCCAATCACATCACATCTCTCACCTTGCCCCGGCTCTTCAAGCTGAGCCCGGGAATGGTGCGATCGAGGTGGGTCTCGGAGAGGCAGTTCCCGAGCTCTCCGTGGGCGGCGCGGAGCACGTCCTCGCGGCCGCGGGAGTCTGCGGCGAGGGACGCATCGCGCGGAGGGCGATTCTCCGCTGCCGCCGCCGCAGTCGCCGCCGACGCAGCCGCGGCGGAGAGAGCGATACCGGTGCGGCTGCGCGCGGGGAACGACACTGCGGAGAGGCGGAAGGGCCGAGGAGGAGGAGGGAGGAAGGGATTCGGCGCTAGGGTTTTGGTAGGGTTTCGGTGGGAGGAGGTGGACAGTAGAAAGCAGTTAAATTTAAAAGATATTTAAATTTATAAATTTTAAATTTTAAAATTTTTTATTTTAAAATTTTTAATTTTTTTAACTTATTTTTTAATAAATCTAAAAATTTTATTTTATTTCATTTTTGAAAAAAAAATTATTAATTAAAAATTTTTAAAATTTATACAATTATTTTATAAATTTTTTAAAATTTATATAAATTTAAAAATTAAAATTTTTACTCTCAGTTAAAATTTAAAAATTAATTTTTATATACTCTCACTTTAAAATTTTTACTCCCACTTAAACTTTAATTTTATTATGTATTTTTTAAAATTTATATAAATTTAAAAATTAAAATTTTTACTCCCATTTAAACTTTAATTTAAAGGCCAAAATAATCAAAACACATAATTAAAGAAAATTTAGTTATACCGGCGTTTGACCAGTCAGGTCATTTTAGACTTTTTAAACCCGAACCAAGACTGAATTTCACTTTTCTTTCTATTTATTTAAAAATAGAAAAACCTGACTATTACAGTTACTATTCACAACTTAAGTTGTGGGCCCCACTTCACTCTTCGCTGATTTCGAGACAATTCGACGTCAGATCGAAAATTAGTTTACACTATTTTTTATCAATTCGACGAAACGGTCGCACTGGTGATTTCAGATGCTGTAAGTCGGGGGACCGTGTCCCGAAAAGTGCAATTTGTACACCGGTACACAAACACTTAGGTTTCTTTTGCATTTAAATTTCACGAGTCTTACATTAGGTGGCCAAATTTTATCGACGGTTACCAATAGTGAATTGAATAGATAAATGTGTGGCAACAAAATTTGCCACAATAATTACTTATTGTTATTGGGGCCAAAATTTATTGTTGGCCGCAAATAGTGCATCGAATTAGTGACGATCATTAAAACACCCCTACCGTAGGTATAAGAAAATTCTGATTAAGATTAATAGTGAAGACAAGTTGAAAATAGCCACGAAAATCTTAATAAATGTGTGGCCATACAAATTCGCCACAGTTAATTATTATTATTTTAGTGGCCCAACGTTATCGATGGTGACAAATGGTGAATTGAAAAGTAAATATGTGGCGATAAAATTTGCCACAATAATTACTTATTGTTATTGTGGCCAAAATTTATTGTTGGCCACAAATAGTGCATCGAATTAGTGACGATGATTAAAACACCGCTACCGTAGGTATACGAAAATTCTGATTAAGATTATTAGTGAAGACAAGTTGAAAATAGCCACGAAAATCTTAATAAATGCGTGGCCATACAAATTCGCCACAGTTAATTATTATTATTTTAGTGGCCCAACGTTATCGATGGTGACAAATAGTGAATTGAAAAGTAAATATGTGGCGATAAAATTTGCCACAATAATTACTTATTGTTATTGTGGCCAAAATTTATTGTTGGCCACCAATAGTGCATCGAATTAGTGACGATGATTAAAACACCCCTACCGTAGGTATAAGAAAATTCTGATTAAGATTAATAGTGAAGACAAGTTGAAAATAGCCAAGAAAATCTTAATAAATGCGTGGCCATACAAATTCGCCACAGTTAATTATTATTATTTTAGTGGCCCAACGTTATCGATGGTGACAAATGGTGAATTGAAAAGTAAGTATGTGGCGATAAAATTTGCCACAATAATTACTTATTGTTCTTGTGGCCAAAATTTATTGTTGGCCACAAATAGTGCATCGAATTAGTGACGATGATTAAAACACCGCTACCGTAGGTATACGAAAATTCTGATTAAGATTAATAGTGAAGACAAGTTGAAAATAGCCACGAAAATCTTAATAAATGTGTGGCCATACAAAATCGCCACAGTTAATTATTACTATTTTAGTGGCCCAACGCTATCGATGGTGACAAATGATGAATTGAAAAGTAAATATGTGGCGATAATATTTGTCACAATTATTTCTTACTATTATTGTGGCCAAAATCTAGCGATGGCCGCAAATACTGCATCGAATTAGCGGCGCTCATTACTAAATTCCTACGGTATGTATATGAAATTTGAGTTAAGATTAATAGTGAGGAAACGTTGAAAATAGCCACAAAAAAGGCTAATATAGTAGGGTTCATTAATTGGCCACAAAAGATCTATTTTCTTGTAGTGAATAGTCGCTGCGAACAGCGTGCTCTAGCAACCTCTTTATCCATGATGATGATATTTTTGGCATGAGTTCGGTATCATGATCACTCTGTTTAATCACTTAATTATCCTGGACAGTATGTTTAGTGGCAGGTTAGTAATTAATAACCTTGCAATAAAGATCATCACCTTGAGACAATAATCCTAACATTCGTTGCTTTATTTTAATTATTCCTATGAAATAGACTAAAATACTGGGACAATTGCATGCTTAAATTGGTCACATAACTAAGTCACTATTTACTGATACACTATCTTTTGGGACTTGACTTAGGAGAAACCATGCTTCTATTTTTCTTTCTCCTATTATTTAGACTTGGGGGATAGCATGCTCGGGTTCGAGCGGGGGCTGGGATAGTGTAGTCAGGTTGCTGGGGAGTTGGGACAGGCTGGGCTTTATGACAGGGTATTACGGCAACCACGGATTTTGGGTGGTTGACCGGGTTGTACTATTGCATCAGATTGTGTTACGGAATTTGAGTTGGCGTATTTCGTGAATGTATTAAGTCTTGAAGATTGAAGATGAAGAAATTTTGGATCGTATACCTCAATCTCAAGAAAGAAGAATTCAAAGGGATCAGGTACGTTTAACTAAAGATTTTTGATGATCCGAATACTTCTTATAGTGTAGAAACACCTGGAAGAATTTTTTATTGCATAAACATCAAAAACTGAACATGGGACATGTTCAGGATCCGGATCGGACTCGGCAATCCGGATCCCGAAAGGTGTTCGTTCATACACTGGTTCAATCCGGATCGCAGCATCCTCTGATCCGGATCCCGAACACTAGTTTTACCTGTGTGCTTCCTCGATCCGGATCAGGATTTGCAATCCGGATCCCGAACATTGATGTTCTGGTAAAACTGTATGAACGATCCGGATCGGACTTTGTGATCCGGATCCCGAACAGGCATTTTCTGGAAATCGTCTTTCTTGCTTCTGCAATCCGGATCGTCAATTCCAATCCGGATCGCCGTCGGTAAAAATTTCCAGAAAAGGCAGTTTTTGATCCTATCTTCTTCCAATGGTTTCTAACCTATAAATAGGCCCTATATTCATTTCTAGGGCATCCGCTATTACAGAAGAAAATAGCCGAAAAGAAAAATCCACATATAGAGAAGAAAGGAAATCAATAGATTTATTCTATGTTTCTTCATCTATATTGATTGATTTGATTCTAGGTTTTCCATACTCACATTTTGAGTAGAATCAAATCAATGAATACTTAGATGGTATTTCCGATCTATCTTTAATCTAAGTATTCGGCGGATCATCACCACCCAAACAAACAACGATTTACCCCAAAATCGGCGCGTGGACTCGCGTGGCCTTGTGGATTCAAGGTGCAACCGCTCTCGTGGATTCGGAGCGAGGTACGTTCGTGGATTCGAAGCGTGCTATTGGGTGAAGACCGTGGATTCGGTTGGACGTCGTGGACTCGACGTTGGACGCTGTGGATTCAGCGTTGGGCGCGGATCGTGGATTCGAGAAGCGTCGTGGAGCGAGCGGGAAGATCTACTAGGAGCGTATGTAAAAGGTTGAGTCGTCTGTGAGTACGTTATATCACCTTGTACGTGTGTTAATTCTAGTGGATTTCGCCGTGTTATCGGTCCCGTGGTTTTTTACTCCGGTTTGGAGTTTTTCCACGTAAAAATCTTGCGTGTTCTTTTATTTTTCCGCATTGGGTTTATTGCGCAATGATTTTTTGAGTGTTTATTGTTTACACCTATTCACCCCCCTCTAGGTGTTTTTTCCCCTATTTAGATCCAATTACTTATAACCCAACAAGTGGTATCAGAGCGGGAATAGGGTTGTAAACAATGGTTGAAGGTGGAAACATCAATCGACCCCCTTTCTTTGATGGAACAAATTATGCGTACTGGAAAGTACGGATGAAAGCCTTTTTAATTTCCATCGACGAAAGGGTGTGGCAATCAATTGAATTAGGATGGTCTAATCCAACTGAAATTTTAGATGATGTTCGCACCTTAAAACCTAGGTCGAAATGGACCAAGGAAGAGATAGATTCTTCTTCTTACAATGGCAAAGGAATTAATGCTCTATTTAATGCTTTGTCACAAACTGAGTTCTCTCGCGTCTCGGCATGTGAGACTGCGAAAGAAATCTGGGATGTTCTTCAAGTTACGCATGAGGGAACTAACCTAGTGAAGATTCAGAAACTGCAAATGCTTACGAGCAAGTTTGACTCTATCTCTATGGCAGAGAATGAATCTTTCACTGACTATTACACACGATTGCAAGACATCGTAAACTCATGTGCTAACTTGGGAGAGAAGATTCCAGAATTTAAAGTTGTAAGAAAAATTCTAAGAACTCTTCCTGAACGATTTCGCCCGAAGGTCGCAGCCATTGAAACAATTAAACACCCGGACGAAATGCGTGTAGAAGAATTAGTAGGTGCTTTACAAACTTATGAAATGACATTTCCTACTAACTATTCTTCTGGAAAGGCATCCTCTTCTAAGTCTTCAGGTTACGCATTGAAATCAACTAAAGAAGAAGACGCGGATTCATCCTCCTCGGACGACGACGAGAACCTTTCTATGGAGGACTTTGAGAAGCAGCTCGCTCTCTTGACAAGGAAGTTTCGCCGCAACTTTCGAAGGGGTAATTCAAGCAAAACTCCATCCTTCGGAAAGTCGAAGAAAGGCAAGGGTTTTCAAGCTACAAGTCAAGAAAGCAAGAGAACTTCTCAAAGGATAAGAAAAGTTCAGAGGGACAAGTTCAGTGCTTCAAATGTCGAGGCTACGGCCACATTCAACGGAGTGTCCCAACAAGAATCCGGCTAAGAAGAAAGCGATGCAAGTCGTTACTTGGGATGACAACTCCACGTCAAATGAGTCATCCTCAAGTGATGAAGAAGACAACGCGACAGCTTTCCACGCGTCCACCACATCTTCACCCTTCATGTGCTTAATGGCAAGTACATCCGATTCACTGTCCAACTCCTCTGTTGAAAAGATTGCAACGGACGATGAATCGGATGATTCTGAAGGTGAAGATTTTGCTCTAGCCTACCATAAGCTTTTGAGGGATTCAAAGAAACTGGCTAAGCAAAACAAGGGGTTGAAAGGGAGATTGCAGGATCTCGAAGAAGAAGTAAAAAGGGTAACCTCTCTCTCAACCGATCTTGAAGTGGAAAGGGATAATTTGATTAAAACTAATGTTTCCCTTCAAGAGTCCAATGAGCAACTCGAGAAGAATTATATGGATATGGTGTAATGTACCGAATTTTCGGCACATAAATAAATATAAATAAAGGTGGTATGAAATACTAGTGTTATGAAAGTTAGGGAAGTAAAGAATATGTGGACGCGAGTTGGGCCCAAATCGGGTTAAAATGGAGAGATCTAAAAATTTATTTGAGAAAGGGGGCCCAGATTTTTAGTGGAAAATTCACAGTGTCGGAAAATTCCGAGAAAATTACGGGAGCCCCGTAAATATGTTTTAAGACTACAGAAAAAGTTTCGCGTTGATCGGATACCCGATAGTGAAAACGGGATCCGCCAACAGTGTCGAAAAATTCTGAGAAAATTTGGGGAGCTTCGTAATTATGTTTTAAGGTCACAGTAAAAATTTCGTGTTGATCGGATATCCGGATTGTGAGAACGGGGTCCGCCAGCGATTTTAGATACAGGGAGGCTTTTGGTGCCCAGAAATGGTCCAAAGTGAAAATTTAAATTTTTCTGTGGTAAATTAAGCCGAAACGAAGCAGCCTGTCAAATTTGGACGGAAACGGACAAAGAATGGACAGAAAACGGGACAAAAATGGATCTAGAGACGGCGTTGGCGCGCGGCTCGAGGCGCGCTTGCGTGCGCTGCGCGCTCCTGCGGGTCAGGCCGCACAGGCGCGGGATGAGTGCCACGTGGCGTGGGGAGCGCCCAATGGACCCGGTGCGCGCCCTCTTTGTGGTGGACCGCCACCCAACGGTTTTCTATTGGGTGGTCCCGTGGACCTGGTTCACGAATCACGTCCTTTCTTTTCTCCTTTTTCTTTTCTTCTTCTTCCTTCTCCCGCAGACCTTCCTTCCCTTCTCTTCTTCTTCTCCAACCGAGCGCAAGGGAGATAGCGAGAGGGAGAGAGAGAGATAGAGAGAGAAGAAAAGAGAAAAAAAAAAAAAAAAGGGGGGGGGGGGGATTTCGTGGGGTGCGTCACGCCGTGGATCTCGTGGGCGGCGCGTCTTACGAGGTAACGTTATTTTTCGGTATTTTTGGGCACAATTTGTAGGGTTCTTTTTTGGACATTAAATTTGACCCCGTGCCGTTTTGCGTGTTGGGACCGAGTTCTACTGTACCGTTGCTGCACGGACTGTCGGGGCAATTTTGTCGCGCCTCGTTTTGCGTGCCAATCCGAGGTACGTGCTCCGTTTTACGCACAGATTGAGTTGTTGTACACGGTTTTACATGCAGTTTATAATATTATACATCGTTTTTCGTACAGAGATAGAAAAATATGCACCATTTTGCGTGCAACCTTACAGTTAAACTTGCACCGTTTTGCGTGCAGATTATTTTATCGCGCACTGTTTTGTGTGCAGTTTATAATATTATACATCATTTTTCGTGCAGAGATAGAAAAATATGCACCGTTTTGCGTGCAATCTTACAGTTAAACTTGCACTGTTTTGCGTGCAGATCATTTTATCGCGTACCGTTTTGCGTGCAGTTTATAATATTATACATCGTTTTTCGTGCAGGGATAGAAAAATATGCACCGTTTTGCGTGCAACCCTACAGTTAAGCGTGCACCGTTTTGCGTGCAGATTCGAGGTACGTGCATCGTTTTGCGTGCCGGTTGATTTAACGCGCACCGTTTTGCGTGCAGACTAAAATGACGCACACCGTTTTGCGTGTGGGTTTTTAGTAACGTGCATCGTTTTGCGTGCAGGTTTGGTGGATGTGCACCGTTTTGCGTGCAGACTCGAGAGAAGTGCATCGTTTTGCGTGCAAGCTCGAGGAGACAAGTGGAATCGCGCGGAGACCAATTGCAAGTGTCTACAAGCAATTGGGTACACTACAAGGTGGGGGATTCTGCCGAAATTGGGTGACCTCTCCCCTTGCTCCTTTGCTTTTCGATCTAGAAGCATGATAGTAGCCTGTTAGAGGCGTTAGGTAATTATGATTGAATTTGCATGTGTAGATGGATATAGAAGAGAAGTAAACTTTTCTAATTATTAGAATAAGAGATAAATTTGCATGTGTAGAAGGATATAGATAGAAAAGTGGATTTTTCTGAACTGCTAAATATAGATGATAATTGCCTGCGTAGATGTTAAACTTTATTGATGATTGAGATGGAAATAATTGCATGCGTAAAAAGGGGAATCAATTATTCGTTATCTGTGATCATGTTAGGGTATAACCCTAGGAATCATGTGAAAGCATAAGGAAAAAGGACATGTTGGTAGTAAGACTAGGAGAAAACCTAGACTCAGGGTTAACGAGTGACATCAAACTTAGGAGTTATCCTAGGATTGAATGAGTGGCATTGTCTTAGGAGATAACCTAAGGACACTGGATAGAGTGATCAACATAGAGTCAAGGACTCTAGGATGAGCATGATATAAGACTTAGGTAAAGGAAACCTAAGGTAAGTTAGTAGGTTGAGAATAGACTGGTTAACATAGAGTCAAGGAACTCTAGGTTAAACATGATATGAAACTTAGGTAAGAGAACCTAAGGTGACTAGTGGAGTTTAAACTCACAGAAAATGGATTAGAGTCAAGGTAACTCTAAATGCAAAGTGCAACAGGTAAATAGAGATAATGTAACTCCAGGTTCGGCAATAAAAAGAGTATGTGGCCACAAAGTTTAAAGAAATAAACTGATAGCAAAGTGATCAACTTAAAGTCAAACTCTAAGGAAAAGTTTGTGTAATCACAAAGTCAAAAAGCTAAATAATATAACCCTAGAGTGGGTCATAGGGTGTCTGGGCAAATGGACAATAACTTTAACTTCAATTTGAGTTAAAGAATAAAAGAGAAATGTTTAAGAGTCCAGGTGACTCTCTAGTTATCCTGATGGCGAGACCTAGGATAAGAGGTAATTAATGCAAAAAGGCAAAGTTTAATAGCAAGCTAAAAGTGGCTAAAAAGCATAAAAGAATGTAAATGGCGCCTTCGAATTTGAGACTCGTCAAGTGGAGCAGGACTCCCTGGGCAGTGACCCGTCGGACGAGGTACTTTCGAAGGGCTAAAAGTGAAAGCAAAGAGCTAAATGCTCGAAGAAAAGAGAAAGAGATTTGCCAGTGGCAAAATGGGAGCTATAAGCTCGAATAAGAAAGGAAAGCAAGTGTTCAAAGGCAAAGAGGCTAAGAACTAAAGTAAAAAGAGAAAGAAAAGAAAAGAAAAGAAAAAAAAAAAATATAAAGATAAAACGGGCGGACCTACGGTGAAACCAGCCCATGTTGGAGGTACGGGCAGTATCCCTCTCCCGGGTAGAGACCCGTTCGGGACGTTTCTTCCGTAGGACGGGGTAACACTTGCGGGTGTTATCGGCAACCTTAGAAATCTTATCTTATGGTAGCAGGACTACCGGGCTGGGGCCCGTTGGATAAGAATTTCTGAGGGTTAACTTGAACTAAAGCACCAGAATCTAAAGAATAAAGGAAATAGAGTGGCCAAGGTGGCCGGGTTAGTTTGACCCTGTATACAGCGGCATAGTGGCCGAGTTGGTGCTTAGCAGCCTAGTGTGGCTAGACAGAGTAGTGCTGGGTCGATGATTATACACAGATAGTGTAGTGATTATTATTGCATAGCTGCATTTGATATTGAGGATTTTAGTTTCCTAGCACTATTATTATTGCTTCCATTGGACCAAGTGGTGTAGGACACTTTTTCTCGGTGGTTGAACCCACTGGGAACTCGATCGTAGTTCTCACACCCCTTGGGTGACTCCCCCCACAGGTTCGGGTATGGATGCAGCGGTCGAGACGGTTCAGATGCAGACGGCGAGGCATACGACAGGGGCAAGGGCCCAGCAGCATAGTGACCTAGAGGGTCTAGCAGAGGTATCCCTTTTTATATATTTCTTGAGTGAACCTTGTATGGTGAGGAATTATGTAAAAGAATTGTAATAATTTTATTTGCAAGTTCAGAAATGTAAAGTGTAATAAGTTTAATTTATGGTTCACTCTTGTATGCTTTCATTTCCGCTTAACTGTTTGTTATAAAATGAAAGTTTAAATTTATAGTGATTTTTAGTACTCTGATATTGAGCTTCCGCATACACTTGTTGTGTTATTATGGATGTTACCGTTCCTTTCGGGTAGAAAAAGGTCTTACCCGATTGGCGGGTCTGTTGGCGTGCCCGAACCGTACAAATTGGCGGACTCGGGGCGTGACAGATTAGAGTGGTATCAGAGCCTAGGAATAGTCCTAGGTGGTTAGCAAACCTTAGGGAGACCCTAGGGTTTAGCACGAGAGAGTGCGTGGATTTTTGGGCGAAAGTAATTGATTGGTTATTGTTGTTCCCAAAAAGGATGTTGGGACTGATCGAGGGAAACGAGCTTTCATTCTTCGGATATTACGTTGGCGGCCGACAACGTAATGTTGGAGATGAAAAGGAGTACCCTCTTATACTTTCGCATGATTGGGTCGACGAGCTTTTCTGTCGGTATATAGATTGCGCGTTGCTCAAATGGCTAAATTTGGGCTAATCGTTTCGTTGTGGTGTGCATATTAGCGATGACACCACATAGGAAGACGCACCTGTTTTGACTCGAGTCACGAGAGGGCTCTGGGTCAAACAAGGTACACGAGCTGCGATAGCAGGTGACCGCACTTGTTGGTGTGATCCAGCAGCAGGTCAAGCTTCTTGCCGTCAGCGGAAATTTTCGCCGACAGGAAAGCTGATTCCAACGCCTAAGGGTGGCGTCAAGGCGACAGTCGGAGCAGATAGATAGGCTCCAGTGGCTGATAGCGCAGCAAGCTGAGGCTGCATAAATGACGCATGAGTATACGGCGTCGCCGCACGTAGGGGCGACAGTAGAGAGAGTGGCAGTGGCCGCCGAGCTTTTGTCGGCGCACCCTGCACCTTCAGCAAGAGGTGTTATAAGCTTGTGTCAGCTAGGTTGCTGGCAAAGTGTGGTTAAAGAGGTCCAGTGAGAGACCGACTCATAGAGTGATGGTGATCGCTATGTCGCGAGAGCCAAGTTGCTGTGCCCTAAGGGTTAGGGCAAGAAAGATTTACGGGCCTGGCGGCGTGAGTTCGCCCTGATGACGGTAGTGACCGTGTGGCGTGTTGATTGTGGCTAGGTTGCCACGTAGTAGTGTTGGTGAAGCCTAGAGTAGGCTTCAGGATGCGAGAACCTCTCGAAAGAGCGAGAGTTTTGTGGCGCCGTTCCGATGGATCGGTGTAATGGCAGGGATTGCCACCGCAGGATTTGCGAGTTAATCACCAGAGTTGGTGAACAGTCGTTGTGGTGCCTCAACCTAGTTGGGAGAGGTGTACAGGAGTCATACGCGTGTTTAAGCAAGTTGCTTAACACTGGATATTTGCGAGTTAGCATAGGGGCGCTAGGACGCCCAACTGTTTGGGTGCTCATGGAGCACAAGTATCGTTTAGCCAGAGAGAGCTGATTAGGTGGCGTATTAGCCTTTGCCCAGTGTGGCCAGAGTTGATAGAGAGTTCGGGTCGTGGATTGACGACTAGTTAGTGGGTTTTGCTCAGTGGAGCGTAGTGGTCGCGTGGCGACGATTAGCGGGTTCGCTTGGGGACGATCCGTGCCTGGACCATGTTTGTGGACTGTGGGCCTGTAGCCCAGTGGGCAGGCGCAGTCGGCTGTGAGAGACAGCGGCCCGAGACCTGAGGGCGGGGCATGATAGAGATTTGGTCGGGACGGTAGTCCGAGCGATGACCCGGGAACGTGGAATGCCACGTGTGAGCCTTGAGGCTGTTAGTACACTGAGAGTGTGTGATGTGATCAGGCCGTAGTGCTAGTGATGATTGAGGTATTGTAGCTCCTAGTGGGAGTGTTGGGTAGTAATCCTAATGAGGATCTACCCGTATGACGATTGGATCTGTGGGCTAGTGAGAGCCATTGCACAGTGTTGGCTAGTATTTGGGCTATAGGCCCCTATTGGACCGTGGTCTGTGGACCTATTAGTAGTCCGAGATATCGGGTTAGCTGATAACCCGTGGACTTAGAGCGCTAGTAGCGTGTGTGATAGTTGAGGACTCGTGGATTGGCCTTTGCCCTCCACATTAGGCAGCGGAGCGACCGGAAATGCGGTAGATGTAATTAGTTGCAGATGCAACCTGTTGTGAAAAGAATGATGGCGGAATTAAAGTGAAAATTTCGCAAGTAAAAACTGGATCATTCGTGGCAATTGAGAGAACAAGTGCTCAACTGTGTCTTTCACCTACTTGGTGAAAGTGGCCAGACACCAGGTCTGTGTTTGTCCCTAAATTGAGATAGGGATTCATGAATGAGTTGCTCGTGTAGTCCCGGCGAGCAGAAAATTTGATGCCGGTCACGATATACAGTGAGCCCAGTAGTGAGGGCAAGATTTCCTCCCTCTCGATCAAGTAGGAGTCGAGATGTGATTCAAGTTTCGAGGACGAAACTTATTTTAAGGGGGGTAGAATGTAATGTACCGAATTTTCGGCACATAAATAAATATAAATAAAGGTGGTATGAAATACTATTGTTATGAAAGTTAGGGAAGTAAAGAATATGTGGACGCGAGTTGGGCCCAAATCGGGTTAAAATGGAGAGATCTAAAAATTTATTTGAGAAAGGGGGCCCAGATTTTTAGTGGAAAATTTACAGTGTCGAAAAATTCCGAGAAAATTACTGGAGCCCCGTAAATATGTTTTAAGGCCACAGAAAAAGTTTCGCGTTGATCGGATACCCGATAGTGAAAACGGGCTCCGCCAACAGTGTCGAAAAATTCTGAGAAAATTTGGGGAGCTTCGTAATTATGTTTTAAGGTCACAGTAAAAATTTCGTGTTGATCGGATATCCGGATTGTGAGAACGGGGTCCGCCAGCGATTTTAGATACAGGGAGGCTTTTGGTGGCCCAGAAATGGTCCAAAGTGAAAATTTAAATTTTTCTGTGGTAAATTAAGCCGAAACGAAGCAGCCTGTCAAATTTGGACGGAAACGGACAAAGAATGGACAGAAAACGGGACAAAAACGGATCTCGAGACGGCGTTGGCGCGCGGCTCGAGGCGCGCTTGCGTGCGCTGCGCGCTCCTGCGGGTCAGGCCGCACAGGCGCGGGATGAGTGCCGCGTGGCGTGGGGAGCGCCCAATGGACCCGGTGCGCGCCCTCTTTGTGGTGGACCGCCACCCAACGGTTTTCTATTGGGTGGTCCCGTGGACCTGGTTCACGAATCACGTCCTTTCTTTTCTCCTTTTTCTTTTCTTCTTCTTCCTTCTCCCGCAGACCTTCCTTCCCTTCTCTTCTTCTTCTCCAACCGAGCGCAAGGGAGATAGCGAGAGGGAGAGAGAGAGATAGAGAGAGAGAAAAGAGAAAAAAAAAGAAAAAAAGGGGGGGGGATTTCGTGGGGTGCGTCGCGCCGTGGATCTCGTGGGCGGCGCGTCTTACGAGGTAACGTTATTTTTCGGTATTTTGGGCACAATTGTAGGGTTCTTTTTTGGACATTAAATTTGACCCCGTGCCGTTTTGCGTGTTGGGACCGAGTTCTACTGTACCGTTGCTGCACGGACTGTCGGGGGCAATTTTGTCGCGCCTCGTTTTGCGTGCCAATCCGAGGTACGTGCTCCGTTTTACGCACAGATTGAGTTGTTGTACACGATTTTACATGCAGTTTATAATATTATACATCGTTTTTCGTACAGAGATAGAAAAATATGCACCATTTTGCGTGCAACCTTACAGTTAAACTTGCACCGTTTTACGTGCAGATTATTTTATCGCGCACTGTTTTGTGTGCAGTTTATAATATTATACATCATTTTTCGTGCAGAGATAGAAAAATATGCACCGTTTTGCGTGTAATCTTACAGTTAAACTTGCACTGTTTTGCGTGCAGATCATTTTATCGCGTACCGTTTTGCGTGCAGTTTATAATATTATACATCGTTTTTCGTGCAGGGATAGAAAAATATGCACCGTTTTGCGTGCAACCCTATAGTTAAGCGTGCACCGTTTTACGTGCAGATTCGAGGTACGTGCATCGTTTTGCGTGCCGGTTGATTTAACGCGCACCGTTTTGCGTGCAGACTAAAATGACGCACACCGTTTTGCGTGTGGGTTTTTAGTGACGTGCATCGTTTTGCGTGCAGGTTTGGTGGATGTGCACCGTTTTGCGTGCAGACTCGAGAGATATGCATCGTTTTGCGTGCAAGCTCGAGGAGACAAGTGGAATCGCGCGGAGACCAATTGCAAGTGTCTACAAGCAATTGGGTACACTACAAGGTGGGGGATTCTGCCGAAATTGGGTGACCTCTCCCCTTGCTCCTTTGCTTTTCGATCTAGAAGCATGATAGTAGCCTGTTAGAGGTGTTGGGTAATTATGATTGAATTTGCATGTGTAGATGGATATAGAAGAGAAGTAAACTTTTCTAATTATTAGAATAAGAGATAAATTTGCATGTGTAGAAGGATATAGATAGAAAAGTGGATTTTTCTGAACTGCTAAATATAGATGATAATTGCCTGCGTAGATGTTAAACTTTATTGATGATTGAGATGGAAATAATTGCATGCGTAAAAAGGGGAATCAATTATTCGTTATCTGTGATCATGTTAGGGTATAACCCTAGGAATCATGTGAAAGCATAAGGAAAAGGACATGTTGGTAGTAAGACTAGGAGAAAACCTAGACTCAGGGTTAATGAGTGGCATCAAACTTAGGAGTATATCCTAGGATTGAATGAGTGGCATTGTCTTAGGAGATAACCTAAGGACATTGGATAGAGTGATCAACATAGAGTCAAGGACTCTAGGATGAGCATGATATAAGACTTAGGTAAAGGAAACCTAAGGTAAGTTAGTAGGTTGAGAATAGACTGGTTAACATAGAGTCAAGGAACTCTAGGTTAAACATGATATGAAACTTAGGTAAGAGAACCTAAGGTGACTAGTGGAGTTTATACTCACAGAAAATGGATTAGAGTCAAGGTAACTCTAAATGCAAAGTGCAACAGGTAAATAGAGATAATGTAACTCCAGGTTCGGCAATAAAAAGAGTATGTGGCCACAAAGTTTAAAGAAATAAACTGATAGCAAAGTGATCAACTTAAAGTCAAACTCTAAGGAAAAGTTTGTGTAATCACAAAGTCAAAAAGCTAAATAATACAACCTTAGAGTGGGTCATAGGTGTCTGGGCAAATGGACAATCACTTTAACTTCAATTTGAGTTAAATGATAAAAGAGAAATGATAAGAGTCCAAGTGACTCTCTAGTTATCCTGACGGCGAGACCTAGGATAAGAGGTAATTAATGCAAAAGGGTAAAGTTTAATAGCAAGCTAAAAGCGGCTAAAAAGCATAACAAGAATGTAAATGGCGCCTTCGAATTTGAGACTCGTCAAGTGGAGCAGGACTCCCTGGGCAGTGACCCGTCGGACGAGGTACTTTCGAAGGGCTAAAAGTGAAAGTAAAGAGCTAAATGCTCGAAGAAAAGAGAAAGAGATTTGCCAGTGGCAAAATGGGAGCTATAAGCTCGAATAAGAAAGGAAAGCAAGTGTTCAAAGGCAAAGAGGCCAAGAACTAAAGTAAAAAGAGAAAGAAAAGAAAAGAAAAGAAAAGAAAAAAAAAATATAAAGATAAAACGGGCGGACCTACGGTGAAACCAGCCCATGTTGGAGGTACGGGCAGTATCCCTCTCCCGGGTAGAGACCCGTTCGGGACGTTTCTTCCGTAGGACGGGGTAACACTTGCGGGTGTTATCGGCAACCTTAGAAATCTTATCTTATGGTAGCAGGACTACCGGGCTGGGGCCCGTTGGATAAGAAATTTCTGAGGGTTAACTTGAACTAAAGCACCAGAATCTAAAGAATAAAGGAAACAGAGTGGCCAAGGTGGCCGGGTTAGTTTGACCCTGTATACAGCGGCATAGTGGCCGAGTTGGTGCTTAGCAGCCTAGTGTGGCTAGACAGAGTAGTGCTGGGTCGATGATTATATACAGACAGTGATTTATTGTTTTGCATAGCTGCATTTGATATTGAGGATTTTAGTTTCCTAGCACTCTATTATTATTGCTTCCATTGGACCAAGTGGTGTAGGACACTTTTTCTCGGTGGTTGAACCCACTGGGAACTCGATCGTAGTTCTCACACCCCTTGGGTGACTCCCCCCACAGGTTCGGGTATGGATGCAGCGATCGTGACGGTTCAGACGCAGACGACGAGGCATACGACAGGGGCAAGAGCCCAGCAGCATAGTGACCTAGAGGGTCTAGCAGAGGTATCCCTTTTATATATTTCTTGAGTGAACCTTGTATGGTGAGGAATTATGTAAAAGAATTGTAATAATTTATTTGCAAGTTCAGAAATGTAAAGTGTAATAAGGTAATTTATGGTTCACTCTTGTATGCTTTCATTATCGCTTAAACTGTTTGTTTATAAAATGAAAGTTTAAATTTATAGTGATTTTTAGTACTCTGATATTGAGCTTCCGCATACACTTGTTGTGTTATTATGGATGTTACCGTTCCTTTCGGGTAGGAAAAGGTCTTACCCGATTGGCGGGTCTGTTGGCGTGCCCGAACCGTACAAATTGGCGGACTCGGGGCGTGACATATGGTGAACAAAGCGAATTACTTCTTGAAGCTCAACGGCGAGGCTCGACAGGAAAAATTGGAAATGACGGAGACCATACGCCAACTGAAGGACGACTTAAAGAGATTTTCTTCTGGAAGGAGTAAGTTGGACAGACTTCTTGGTCTTGGTCAAAGAAATAAGTTCGGCCTCGGATACACTCAAACTGGAGACATTCCAAGTTCGAGTGGGACAGTATTTGTGCCTCAGTCGGTATCTCCTCCTCCGACACCGGAATTCACGACAATCAACGACAACAAGCCTACCACATCCTCCTCGGGATCGTCAAGACCTAAGGTATGTTTTCGTTGTGGCATTTCAGGGCACATAAGGAGAAATTGCAAGACGGAAGCCAAACGCACACCTCAAGCACCTCTTGCAATGACTACCAAAAAGGCTATTCCTCGAAAATCAACTGCAACTCAATTGAAGGAAAAGAGCCTTGGTAGTACACCGCTCAAGACGACATCATCAAGGAGCAGCAATTCTTCAAGCAAGACGCTCTCACCTAGGAGATCAACTTCACGATCATTACCGACGCACTCCAAAAAGGTTTGGGTGCGCAAAGGTGAAATTTTCCCCTGTCTTGCTACCAATGTTTCCTTGCATGCATATGATAGTTCGTCTTGGTACCTGGATAGCGGGTGTTCCCGTCATATGACCGGTGATAAAAACTGTTTTCAAACATTTGAGAAAAACTCCGGAGGACTTGTTGTTTTCGGAGATGGTCGGTCTTCCAAAATTGTTGGAAAGGGAACGGTAGCTATTCCAGATGGCCCGGTTCTAAATAATGTGTTATTTGTTCATGGCCTTAAGACTAACCTCATAAGCATAAGTCAACTTTGTGATAGTGGTTATTCAGTTAATTTTTCATCTGATAAATGCACTGTAACTGACATGAACCATGCTTTCTTTTTAAAGGGGGTTAGATCAGAAAACAATTGTTATGTAGTTCCTCATAAGATTTCTGAAAAATGTAACCTAGCATCTTTGAAAAATGAAACACTTTGGCATGAAAGGCTAGGTCACATAAACTTTAAGGAACTTGCTAGAATTTCGAACAAAGATGTGGTCAAGGGGGTTCCGAAACTTTCTTTTGAACAAAACCTTGTGTGTGGCGGTTGCCAAAAAGGAAAACAGTCTAGGACTGCACACAAGAACTTGAACCACATAGGTACAAAACGGCCTTTGGAACTTTTGCATATGGATTTAATGGGGCCAACTCGTCAACCATCTCTGGGAGGTAAATGGTATATTTTCTTATTGGTTGATGATTTTCTAGATATACTTGGGTAGCATTCTTAAAAGAAAAAGCTGATACCTTTGATTCTTTTCTCGAAATCTGCAATCGTATTATGACTGAAAAGAATGATAGGATTACTCGAGTTAGGAGTGATAGAGGTGGGGAATTCATAAATTCCAAATTCATTGATTTTTGCACTTCTAATGGCATTAAACATGAATTCTCTGCACCTTACACACCTCAACAAAATGGTGTAGTCGAGCGCAAAAACAGGGTCGTACAGGAAATGGCACGTGTTATGCTTCACAGCCGGAACTTACCTTTTTATTTTTGGGCTGAAGCGGTGAACACTGCTGTTTATGTTATTAATCGCGTGTATTTGCGCCCGGGGACATTGAATACACCATATGAACTTTGGTTTTGTAGAAAACCTAACATCAAATATTTTCGCATCTTTGGGAGTCGGTGTTTTATTTTACGTGATCGTGAGAATCTTGGAAAATTTGACTCTCGAAGTGACGAAGGGATTTTCTTAGGTTATTCTACAAACAGCAGAGCATATCGAGTTTTTAACTTAGAATCTAAGACGATCGTAGAATCGATAAATGTTAAGGTAGATGAAGCTTTTCACTTTGAATCTGAAAAATCTACCCTCGATATCTCTCTTGATGATGATACACCTGCTAATGCATCTTCTTCTAACAATTCTTTCGATAATAATGATGCATCTAACGGTTCTTCAAGCTTATCTGATGTGCAGGAATCATCTCGTGTACCTCCGTCTACTCCTCTACCTCAAACGTTACGCATCTCCAAGGATCACCCTGAATCGAACATCATTGGAGATCCACAAGAAGGAGTTAGAACACGGAGACAATTGGTTTGCGGATTTGCATGCTATGTATCTCAAATCGAACCAAGGAATGTTGATGAAGCTCTCCAAGATGACTACTGGATTAAAGCAATGCAGGAAGAGCTCCATCAATTGAGCGAAACAAAGTCTGGGAATTGACGAAGCCTCCGAAGCAACACAATGTGATAGGTACCAAATGGATCTTCAAGAACAAGAAAAATGAAGAAGGTACTATCATCAGGAACAAAGCAAGGTTAGTTGCTCAAGGCTACTCTCAAGTAGAAGGTATAGACTTTGATGAAACTTTCGCCCCTGTAGCTAGACTCGAGTCCATTCGTATATTGTTTGCGATTGCTTGTCATTTTAAAATCAAATTATTTCAAATGGACGTTAAGAGCGCCTTTTTAAATGGGTTTTTAAATGAGGAAGTTTATGTGGCTCAACCGAAAGGTTTTGTGGATCATAAACTACCTAACCATGTTTTTCGTCTGAAAAAGGCTCTTTACGGTCTGAAACAAGCACCGCGAGCATGGTACGAAAGGTTGACAAAGCACCTTTTGGAAAAGGGCTACACTCGAGGGGGAGCTGACAGGACTCTCTTTGTGAAGCATTATCAAAACAATTTCATAGTTGCTCAAATCTATGTCGATGACATTGTTTTGGCGCAACAAGAGATAATGATGCTTCCAAATTCGCGGAGACCATGGAAAGCGAATTTGAGATGTCCATGATGGGCGAATTGACTTATTTTCTTGGATTACAAGTTAAACAAAACGATGAAGGAATTCACTTGTGTCAATCCAAGTATGCACTGGAGTTGGTCAAAAAGTTTGATCTTGAAAATTCTAAGGATTTTCCGACTCCAATGGGAACTAGCCATAAGGGACTTGGAAGTGAATCACATAGTGAGAATGTAGACGAGAAACTGTATCGCAGTATGATTGGAAGTCTACTATATCTCACGGCTAGTCGCCCGGATATATCCTTCAGTGTTGGGATTTGTGCGAGATATCAATCAGCACCGAAGGAGGTTCACCTGAAAGCGGTGAAACGGATCATCCGATATATCAAAGGTACAATCAATTTCGGAATTTGGTATCCTATGGGAACGACTTTGGATATTGTTGGATACTCAGATGCCGATTGGGCTGGATCAGTGGATGACCGGAAAAGCACGAGTGGTGCATGCTTCTATCTTGGCCATTGCCTTGTTGCATGGCACAGTAAAAAGCAGAATTGCATAGCACTCTCGACTGCCGAAGCGGAGTACATTTCTGCAGGAAGTTGTTCAACCCAATTGATTTGGATGAAAAGCGTGTTGAGCGATTTCCGGATTTCAACATCTTCGGTAACCATTTTATGTGACAACACTAGTGCTATTAACATTTCTAAAAACCCTGTGTTGCACTCTAGAACAAAACATATTGAACTTAGATATCATTTTCTTAGAGAGCTAGTTGAATCAAACATTCTTCAACTGTCATATATTTCAACTGAGGATCAATTAGCTGATATCTTAACAAAACCTTTGGATCAAAAACGTTTTATTCACTTGCGTAAAGCAATTGGCATGCTTTCCTTGAAATAACCTCTTTTGAAACCTTTGCTTAGGTTAGGTTTTGTTTTTGTTTTTGTTTTGTTCTTTATCTATGTTTTGTACATAGGACATTAATTGAGCATAAATCATAATTGACTTTAATTGCATCCTTTTATGTATTTAGAAATTTATTATGCTTTTGATGTCATAATATTTCAATGTTGCAATGATCATTTACGTTAATTAAACCATCTTTTAAGTGATCAAAGTCAATTTCTCTCTCAATGATCTCTTGGTATAGTCATTATCATATTTGATTGCTTAGTCGAGTATGAATTCGAGATCAATGGTTTGGTTGAATACCTTATATATTAAATAATTGATAGCCAATTGAGGGGGAGTCAATGAAATGTAAAATGCTCAAAAGATGTGGAAAGAGTTACATCCCATGAGGAGTGTGAAAACTACCACCACATGGAGAAAATGAAAAAAAAAATACTCCATGAATGAAAAGCAAATTTTTGTTTGAAAATTGTTGATGAAATTCATATTGAAATACTTGACTCAGTCGTATTTCATGGTTGGTATAAGGTGGGATTTTTAGTAAAAGATGCTCAAAGAGCCACTCCTTCAACAGATTGTCTAGATATATTATCTAACTTATCTGGGATTTCAAACATCTATTGATCTTGGTATTTCATTTTCTTTACAAAATTGATGATTTGATAAAGGCATTACACATAAGATCAGGATAGATGTAATTGAAGTTGTTCAACTTTAAGTGTTTTAACTTTCGTAAATTTTCGTTTCATTTTTGGGTATTTTTGATAGATTTTGCATAATCTATTTCTTGTTGTATGAAACGATGTTTTTTGTTTAAAGTTGACATGGTAAAGTGCTTACATACTTTTTCTGGATTTTATGGAATTTTTCTGAATTTTTCTGGAGAAAAAGTTGAAGCCGATCCGGATCGGGGTAAGTGATCCGGATCCCGAACGCAGGATTCTTCCTGCGGGTAGCCGATCCGGATCACATTCTCGATCCGATCCGGATCACGGCTAGGGTTTTTATAAGAACAAAGAGGATTTGATTTCTTTTACCCTAATCTTTTGTTCTAAAATCTCTAGAGCTTCTCTCTCTAGATTTCTTGCATTTTGGAGCTTCCAAACTCAAAGTTCTTCGGATTCAAGTAAGTTTTATTGATCAAAATCTCGGTTTTTCACAGTTTTTATGGTTTTTCTTCAAACGTGAGTTGAAATCTTGAAACTTTTTCGTTTGTGAATGGTTTTTGATCAAATTTCTTTTGAAATAAGGACTCTGGGTCAATTAGTTTTGCTTTTATGCTGGGTTTTCTCAAGATAAACGAGTTTTTAGGCTTCGATTTCTAAAAATTCTGTTTTAGGGCATAAAAGAGGAATTTTTGAAAATCATGGAATTGATCTATTTTTAAAATTCTTTTTGGAAAACTAATTTGATTCTTGGCTTCTCTACATGATTATGATTGTCTAGGTACAATTTTTCAAATTTTTCAAAATTGACGATTTTTCATGTGTTCTTGAGTTGATTCTTCACAGGACACCTTCTCCAAAACTCAAAACACTCAGATCAATGGCTCTCTCTTGGTTCTTTCTATTGTTAGTCACTATGGTACACACGAGTATATCTGTTAAAACGGAACAGGATGATTCAACTCAAATCAAGACGAAGGACGCAGAGGAAGAGAGCTCAGACTATGATGAAGAAGAATGGGACGAATTCTTCAAAGATGTTCAACGAAAAATTGATGAGGAGGACAGGCAATTTACCAAAGGAAAAAGACTAATGAAATCAGCCTCAACAACCAGACAGTACACGAGAAGGAAAAATGTCCAAAGGAGTGCGAGTCAGCATAGTGGGCCTCTCACCAGAGCACGCTCACTTTCTGGAATTCTTCAAACTGAATCTCCATGGGTTACGGGAATGAATGCACCATCTGCATCCACACAGCACCCATCACACTCGAAGAAAGGGACTACAGACACAGATGAATTGGAACAGCTTCGTCAGGAACAGCGAAAACTTTTTGCTGCACAAGAAAGAATGTCGACAGAACTTCAGCAACTTTCTTCTCAGCACAAAAAGCTCAAGAAAAAGTATTCAAACATTTCGAAACTGTTCAAGGGGATTTTGAACAAGCTGAGCTGTACCAGTTCAGATTCATCAGACTGAGCAGGACCGTCTGTTCATTTTTTTATGGCTTTACTCTCTTGCAGACCTTGCAGTTCTTAGTTTTTTTGGGACTTAGTTTTTGTTCTAACTTTTAGTTTAGTTCTCAGGTTGTGCATATTGATAGATTTTTTTTAACTCTCCTTACATATTGTAGCTCTTGCTACGTTTTGGCTTTGTTTTGTGACAAAAAGGGGGAGAGAGTTAGAGAGAACTCTGAACAATGGATGATGTGAAACAATGAATGATGTGAACTGAACTTTGTGAATATCAAGGTAAGTATCTTCAACTCAACTTTGGTTTTTATTTGTTGATTGGTGGCATGCCTCTATACTAACTATTCGACTAACTATTTGGGCATGTAATATTACTAACAAGTTGATGTTGGACTAACATAGTTTGACATTTGGTTTTTGAATGCTTAGAAGATATGTTGGTTTTAACTATGATTCTCTTACATATCTGAATTTTTCAAATGTCATGATGAGAATAAACTCTATCTCTGTATTTGGTTTTGTATGATTCAATTCTTGAGGTATCTAACGATTTCTTTTGTCAAGAATGATTTTTGTGTGCAGAGATTACAGATGTCTAAGTCTAGAGTCTGTCTTAGGAGTTTATCTCATGTTTTTAATTTCTGGATCTCTTTTGTAAATTTTTGTTGTATGGTGATAGCAACAAAAATATCTTTTTGAATTTTCTTTTGTGGATTTGTGTTTTGTCACGAAACCGCCAAAGGGGGAGATTGTTACGGAATTTGAGTTGGCGTATTTCGTGAATGTATTAAGTCTTGAAGATTGAAGATGAAGAAACTTTGGATCGTATACCTCAATCTCAAGAAAGAAGAATTCAAAAGGATCAGGTACGTTTAACTAAAGATTTTTGATGATCCGAATACTTCTTATAGTGTAGAAACACCTGGAAGAATTTTTAATTGCATAAACATCAAAAACTGGACATGGGACATGTTCAGGATCCGGATCGGACTCGGCAATCCGGATCCCGAAGGTGTTGGTTCATACACTGGTTCAATCCGGATCGCAGCATCCTCTGATCCGGATCCCGAACACTAGTTTTACCTGTGTGCTTCCTCGATCCGGATCAGGATTTGCAATCCGGATCCCGAACATTGATGTTCTGGTAAAACTGTATGAACGATCCGGATCGGACTTTGTGATCCGGATCCCGAACAGGCATTTTCTGGAAATCGTCTTTCTTGCTTCTGCAATCCGGATCGTCAATTCCAATCCGGATCGCCGTCGGTAAAAATCTCCAGAAAAGGCAGTTTTTGATCCTATCTTCTTCCAATGGTTTCTAACCTATAAATAGGCCCTGTATTCATTTCTAGGGCATCCGCTATTACAGAAGAAAATAGCCGAAAAGAAAAATCCACATATATAGAGAAGAAAGGAAATCAATAGATTTATTCTATGTTTCTTCATCTATATTGATTGATTTGATTCTAGGTTTTCCATACTCACATTTTGAGTAGAATCAAATCAATGAATACTTAGATGGTATTTCCGATCTATCTTTGATCTAAGTATTCGGCGGATCATCACCACCCAAACAAACAACGATTTACCCCAAAATCGGCGCGTGGACTCGCGTGGCCTTGTGGATTCAAGGTGCAACCGCTCTCGTGGATTCGGAGCGAGGTACGTTCGTGGATTCGAAGCGTGCTATTGGGTGAAGACCGTGGATTCGGTTGGACGTCGTGGACTCGACGTTGGACGCTGTGGATTCAGCGTTGGGCGCGGATCGTGGATTCGAGAAGCGTCGTGGAGCGAGCGGGAAGATCTACTAGGAGCGTATGAAAAAGGTTGAGTCGTCTGTGAGTACGGTATATCACCTTGTACGTGGTTTAATTCTAGTGGATTTCGCCGTGTTATCGGTCCCGTGGTTTTTTACTCCGGTTTGGAGTTTTTCCACGTAAAAATCTTGCGTGTTCTTTTATTTTTCCGCATTGGGTTTATTTGCGCAATGATTTTTTGAGTGTTTATTGTTTACACCTATTCACCCCCCTCTAGGTGTTTTTTTCCCTATTTAGATCCAATTACTTATAACCCAACAGATTGGGTGAGGGGGAGGGGATCGGGCTATCTTTTGTGGAGGGTTTTTCCCACTTGATTTGAGTCACGATCCAGTCCTGCTACATCAGGTTACTTGTGGATATTTACTTTTCCTCGTGTGGGTCGCTCCCCACGAGTGCCACTTCGGAGTGCGCGGCTGACAGACTTTGAGTCCTTGAGACTCCTTTGCTTCGGTGTTATGCGTAGGCTGGCATACCCGTCGCGGCAGAGCAGGCAGTACCAGTGTCCACTGGTGGTCAGATTGGGTTATGTAGGCAGGCTTGTAGATACTGATGCATACTTTTTCAATTCTTATTAGCTTGGCATGTAGAGGCACATTAGGGGTAGCATTTTTATCAGTTGTTATACTTAGCTTTCCCCCCTTCTCTTCCCTTTTTGCCTCTGGTTGACCTGGTGGGCATGTCTGAGTTGAGGCTTTACCCACTAGGGGAGGCTACTATTTTATAGTAGTACTTACCCCCATTGTCTTTTCCTTGTTTCTTTTTCTCCCTTGTTTGCAGAGTCCTCTACGGGAGTTGCTGGGCTGTCAGCAGCTAATCGAGGTAAAAGGGTTGCGGACTAGATAGAGAGCCACCCAAGGGATGTTAGTTGGAGTTTTTGGTGTCACGCCCCGGGGTCGAAACTGCGACCCGGGTTCGCCAACAGATCCGCCATCTGTACGGAAACTACCGTACAGACGAAGCGTCTACCCTGCAAAAGATCTATAGCTAAACATGTATCAGAGCTGGAAAAGAACTAATAGCTACAGACATCCACTGAACATCTGATATAAATAAAATCTCAATACAAGCCTCTCAGCTAACAAAAGGTACAAGCAATCCTCACTGATCTCTCAGAATGTTCAGTACAAAAGTGGGAACATAAAAATAAAACCGGGTACCTCTACCTCAGACTCTCAATGCTGGTAAGGAACTAGTCGGCCACGTCCTCACCTTGATCTGCTGTCCCTGCGCGAACCAAGCTGGAACAGCTGCCTCAAACCTGTCACCGCAGCGGGTGTGAGATCTACTGCAAAAGGCAGATCTCAGTGGGTACCGTCCCAATATCCACGGTATGCCCACTAAGTCTACTGGAGGCAAAACAGATAGGTATGCAAATAGATAGATAAAAGCTGAAAGCAGAAAAGGAACTACAGCTAGTATGTACCAACAACATGCTCAAGAAAACTCTACTCTGATCCTGCTATGCATACACCCTCACTACTAATAATATGCCTCAAGTACCATGCTCAAAGAAAAATCTCATCTATGAACATTCTATGCAATCACTCTCTCAATATCACCCAATCTCAATGACTGCCTCATAGGGTCCAGTCAAGCCTGCGCCAAACCTACTGCCACCTCATCCTCACTGGGACGGGACTTACGTAGGGCGTCCTACACGGACTATCACAAGCGAACTCTAGTGTATCAACTAGTCGCATACATCGCAGCCTCGTCAGGCTCGGTATCATCATCGCACCCGGGGCGTAGCTCGAGGGGAGCGACCCCATCGAACTCAAGTATCACATCTGTCTCACTGTCTCATAAGCGGCACATGCAGGCTATAATCCACGATCAAACAGATCGGTGTCACAAGCTCAATAGCACAACTCAGTCGGAAAAGAACCTCGACTCACTCAGGAAATGCCCAACTCCTCACATAATCTGTCGGAGAACCCTCTACGACTCAATCTGATAATGCACAACTCATGATCTAGGGTAAACCAATCGACTTCCCTGAAGGGCCGAATATTCCGAAAGACTGGCACCTACAACCCAAATCAAACAAGAACAGGTTGCAGGCACAGCCGCCCGTAGCTTTCAACCCAACAATGGAATCAGTCCTCAATCTCGCACACAAAAGGCTCGGAAATTCCGAAAGACTAACGCCTACAACCCAAATCAAACAAGAACAGGCTGCAGGCGCAGCCGCCAGTAGCTTCCGCCCCTAAAGTGAAACAAATGCCCAATCTCTCATGACACTAGAACTCATCTCACAAGGCTCTAAAATCCCCTCGGCCCCCCGGCACGAGGACACATGCAACCCGAACTGCCTTGACCATTCATAATGCTCTTGCTGTTTTAAAACATTTTAAAAATCAGAGTTTAACTTAAAACCGGTTATAGAAATTTTATGAAGGTCTAGGTACATTTCGAAACTCAAAAAAATATGCAGTCTAGTGTCAAATCATCTCTAGATCATGCTAAAAATAATCCGGGGTTCCAATAAATTTTACAAAAAATTGCAGGCAACTATCAGATTTAAAAACAGTGAAAAATAGCCTAAAAATATGATCAACATGCATACAGAAGCATTAGAGGGCATTCCATAAATCTCGAAGAAATTCCAACCCACCTAGAAAGCTTTCCGTAGGCAAGCCGAAATCGGGGTCGCACCGAATCCACAATCTGACGAAAAATCTGATCTTGCGCCTCGCGCGCACTGTCGCGCACCCCGAAAAATCCCCGGAAGCCCACGCTACAGCCACAAGGTCCTCTACCAACTCACTGCGCACCTCGGCTCCTTCTCAGCCTACCCAGCACCACACGTGCATGCATGCATGCATGCGGCTGTTGCGGCCCCGCGCAGTAAATCCAACAGCACAAGCTGTTTCCAGCACAAGCATGGAAAAAGAGAGAAGAACACCTTCAAACTAACCCAATAAATTGCTCCAAATCCATAAAAAAAACCCAAAAGCTCAACAAGGAAAAACTGTCAACTTACCTCCAATGAAAGCTGACGCGCGCGCGGCTCAGCTTCTCTCCAAGCAGCAGGAACCCAAAAAAAAGCACTCTTCTTCTTCTCCTTCACTTCCTTGCTGTCTCCCTTTTCTTTTCTTTCCTTAGGTCTTGGTGGAGAAGAAGCAGGGTGAAAAGCTTGTATAAATAGACCAAGTGTAGGGCTAAAGCAACAAGAATGTGAATTTACCTTAATACCCCTCAAAAGAAAAATCCGAGCCCAAGTCCTTAATTTAGCTCCTTGTGAGCTGTGTACCGGTACCCCAAGCTGGGTTCCGGAACACCCCATTGAGTTCCGGAACTCAATGTGTTGGTTCCGGAACACAATGTACTGTTCCGGAACTCAACAGCGCCCCAAGCTCAATTCCTGCAGCAACATGGAAAATCTTCTTCGCCAACTCTCTCTCTCTCACACACACACACACTAACATCCTCCAAAAATCCATTCAGCTCAAATCCATCAATAAAATCTTAAAAAAAACCCACGCTTCAAAAGAAATAGAACTACTACATTCCTCACTCAAGTTCTTCGCGCGCACTCCGCTCGACTTCACGTGGCTACTAGCAGAAGGTTTGCACCATCAACACAATCAAAATCCTCTTTCAAAACCCAATTCAACTCCAACAATTTCAACAAAAATCCAAAAAACTCAAGCTTCAAAAAAAAGAACCATTACTCCCCACTCAAGTTCTTCGCGCGCACTCCGCGCGGCTCCGCACGGCTACTAGCAATAGATTCGCGTCGTCAAGATGATCAAAACCCTCTTTTACTTCCCTTTAATTCTTCTTCTTTTTCTTCTTCTTCTCCTTTCTTCAAATCCTCTGTTTGAAGCTCATTCCTCTGTTTGAGTTTTGGGAAGAAGAAGAGTGACGTGGCATGCTAATTAATTAAGGAATGGTGCATGGTGTATGGTGTAAAGTGAACAAGAATCCCAAATCCACCCTCCAACACCAACACTAGTTCCAACCTATACACCAACACACTCTCTTTTAATTCCATCTTCATTAATAAGCTAATTAACCAAATTAAGCTAATTAATAAGCTAATTCACAGATTACTAATAAGCTAATTAACCAAATTAATTTATTAATTAATTAATCCATTTTAAGCCACTCCAACTCACTTTTTGTCCTCAGGGCCCCCGCATCAGTCCGGAACCTCCCGAACTCCGCTGTAATCTGGAAATACACCTGTCCAAAACTTTTTCTCCTCAAAAAGCTCAATCGTAGAGTCAAGGTGCTCAATCCAAAAATCGGCTCCCATATCTGTTAAGGATTTTTGTATTGGCGTATTTCGTGAAGTTGAAGATTGAAGATGAAGACTTGACAAATCATATACTTCAATCTCAAAAGAATGGATTCAAATGTTCAGGTACGTTAAATTAAATAATCTTTGATATTTTGAATACATTCTTATAGCTTAGAAACACTTTGGAATATTTTCTATGGCCAAAGAATCAAAAACTGGACATGGGACATGTTCAGGATCCGGATCGGACCTTGCAATCCGGATCCCGAAGGGTGATTGTTCATTGGCAATTTCAATCCGGATCCAGGCCATTCCGATCCGGATCCCGAACATGGGATGTTGCTGAATTGCATGAACGATCCGGATCGGACCTTGCGATCCGGATCCCGAACCCTTGGATTTCTGGAATCGTCAATCTCGTTACGACGATCCGGATCGCAGTAATCCCGATCCGGATCGCCGTCCTGAAAAATTCCAGAAAAGGTTGTTTTTGATTCTTATCTCTTTCCAAAAGGTTTCTAGCCTATAAATAGACCCTAATATCATCTTTTAGGGTTATCCCAAGGGGGATCAAAGGTAAGAATCCACATAGAGAAGAAAAGGTAAACACCTCTTTATTTTAGGTTTTCTTTCTCTATTGATCGGTTTGATTCTAGGGTTTCAAAATCTATATCTTTCGAAAGAATCAAATCGATGAATACTTAGAGGGTGCTTCCTTGTCTATCTATGATGATCTAAGTATTCAAAATATCATCACCAACAAAACAACGATTTTCCCAAGAAATCGGCGCGTGGATTCGCGTGGCCTTGTGGACTCAAGGTGTTACCGTTTCGTGGATTCGAGACGAGGTGCGCTCGTGGATTCGAGACGTGCTACTTGGTGAGACCGTGGATTCGGTCTGGCGTCGTGGATTCGACGTGACACGCCGTGGATTCGGCGTTGGACGCCTTCGTGGATTCGAGGTGCGTTGAGGAGCGAGCGGCGAAGATCTACTCGGAGCGTATGGAAAAGGTTGAGTCGTGTGTGTGCGTTATATCACCTTGTACGTGTTTTAATCTTAGTAGATTTCACCGTGTGATCGGTCCCGTGGTTTTTTACTCCTGGATTGGAGTTTTCCACGTAAAATCTTGCGTGTTATTTATTTTCCGCATTGGGTTATTTTTACGCAACGATTTTGGTGTGTTTATTGTTTACACCTATTCACCCCCCCTCTAGGTGGTTTTTCCCCTATTTAGATCCATATTACATACAACCCAACAAGTGGTATCAGAGCGGGAATAGGGTTGTAAACAATTGGTCGATGGTGGCAACATCAATAGACCACCGTTCTTCGATGGAACAAATTATGCCTACTAGAAAGTACGCATAAGAGCGTTCTTGATTTCCATCGACGAACGGGTTCGAAACAATAAAACACCCGGACGAGATCAAGGTAGAAGAATTAGTTGGTACACTTCAAACTTATGAAATTACTTTTCCTACTAACTCTTCTGCTGGAAAGCTCTCTTCTTCTTCCAAGTCTTCAGGTATGGCATTGAAATCAACAGAACATGAAGACGCGGATTCATCCTCCTCGGACTCTGACGATGATCTATCTATGGAGGACTTTGAGAAACAACTCGCTTTCTTGAAGAGAAAATTTCGTCGAAACTTCGGAAGGGGAAACTCAAGCAAATCTTCATCATTCTCGAAGTTCAAGAAAGGCAAAGGTGCTTCTACGTCAAAATCAAGAAAGCAAGAAGGTTTCTCAATGGAGAAGAAGAACGCTGAAGGACAGATCCAGTGTTTCAAATGCAAAGGCTTTGGCCGCACTACAACAAGATGTCCCAGCAAGAATCCACCAAAGAAGAAGGCTACGCAAGCCATCACGTGAGATGACTCTTCTTCTATGGACAAGTCATCTTCTAGTGATGAGGATACAAATGCCATCACATTCTTCGCATCCACGACTTCACCCTTCGTGTGTATTTCATTGATTGCATCTGGTTCGTTGTCTATTTCTTCCTAGGATGATCAAACGACAACGGATGATGAACCAAGCGATTCCGAAGGTGAAGACTTTGCTCACGCCTACCAACTACTTCTACGGAACTCAAAGAAATTGGCGAAGCAAAATAAAAAACTTGAGGAGAAGGTTGTTGGAACTCGAGGAACAACCTAATAGAGCAACCTCTCTCTCAAGGGCTCTTGAAGTGGAAAGGGACAACTTGGTTGAGAATAATACTTTCCTTCAAGAGATGAACGAGCATTTTGAGAAGGAACTTGAAAAATCGGTGGATAAAGCTAATCTCTTCTCAAAGCTCTATTCCGAGGCACGACAAGGAAATTTTGAGATGACGGAGACCCTTTTTCCAACTTTAAAAGGATTTGCATAGATTTTCTTCAGGACAAAGTAAGTTGGATCGCCTTCTTGGTCTTGGTCAAACTAATCATTTAGGCCTCGGATATGGCCGAACTTGTGAGGAACCAAGTTCGAGCAAGACAAGTTTTGTGCCCCAGTCGGTTGCTCCTTCTCCGACGAAAATCATTGCAGCCAACGTTGACAACCCTACCTCATCTTCTTCAGGTTCAACTTTTACCAAGGTATGTCATTGTTGTGGTTTTGCAGGGCACATAAGACCAAATTGCAAGTATGGAGCAGAACGAGCAAATCAAGCAATACTTGCAACTACTACCATCAAGAACACGACTCGGGAAACGAAGAAAAATCTTCCAAGTGTTAAGACAGATGGTAGGACACCCCCAAGTCGAAGTCATTGAGGAAATCAAAGAAAAGTGTATTGAGTGATTTTCGCATCCCTACGACCTCGGTAACTATTTTGTGTGACAACACAAGTGCCATTAACTTTTCTAAAAACCCTGTGTTGCACTTTAGAACAAAACACATTGAATTTTTCCTAGAGAGCTAGTTGAATCAAGTTTTTACAAATTTCTTATGTTTCAACTGAAGATCAATTAGCTGATTTTTTGATAAAACCTTTGGATCAAAAATATTTTATTTGCGAAAAGCAATTGGCATGCTTTCAATTACATAACTTTTTGAACCACTGCTTAGAAAGGTTTTTGTTTGTGTTTTGTGTCCTTTTTGTAATATAGAGCATTAATTGAGCATTTGCTATACTGACTTTATTTGCATCCTTTCATGTTTAGAGAAGTTTATTATGATTTGAATATCATTATAACTCATTTGATGCAATGATCATTTATTTCAATTATTTCATCTCGAATTGATCAAAGTCATTACCTCTCTCAATGATCTTCTGGTATTTATTTTATCTTATTTGATGATTGAAATAAGTATGAACACAGGATCAATTTTTGGTTGAATACTGAATATCTTTCATAATTGATAGCCAATTGAGGGGGAGTTTATTATGTTTTTCATGCTCAAAAGATGTGGAAAGAGTTACATCCTTAATAGGAGTGTGAAAACTACCACCACATGGAGGAAAGAGCTACCACCTCGGTTGTCCGAGTACTGTGTGCAGCTACCACATGTTAACCAAGCATGGTGATCTTGTTTAATCAAATAAAATGCTTTTTGGAATACTTGACTATGTCAAATTCCAAGGTTGGTATAAGGTGGGATTTCTAAAAGATGCTCAAAGAGTCACTTCCCAAATATATTGACTAAATATATTATTTGACTTATTTGGGATTTCAAACATCTATCGATCTTGGTGCTTCATTTTCTTTGCTCAATTGAGAATTAGATAAACTCTATACTCATTAGATCGTGAAGGATGTTTGGAAATTGATCAACTTTAGAGGTTATAATTCTTTTAAATTTTCGTTTCACAATTTGGGATATTTTGATAGATTTATCATAATCTATTTCTTTCTATGTGAAATGATATTTTTGTATAAAGTTGATATGCAGAAATGCTTACATATTTTTTTTGAATTTTCTAAAAATATGGGATTGATCTATTTTTAAAATTCTTTTTGAAAAATGATCTTGATTCCTAGCCTCTACACATGTTAAGGATTGTTTGGGCAAGATTTTTCAAAATTTTGAAATTTAAACAATTTTTCATGTTCTTTGAGTTTTTGCTCACAGGTGCTATTTTTTCAAATACTCTATAACAATGGCTCTTGAGTGGACAATCATGTTCATCACCGCGTTGGTTAGCACGAGGATGACCAATAAATTAAGGAGAACAGAAAAGACTGATTGAATCTCAAAGGGGGAGAACATAGATGCTCAAGACAGGGGGAGAACATGGAGAACAGAGATGATAAAAAGAGATGCTCAACATAGGGGGAGATGAAAAAGATGAGGAGCCACTTGCTGAGATTGTATCGGTGAGAGACATGTGAATGTTGAAGCTCTTCGGGAACAACAAAGACTATCATCTGAGCAGGAGCGAATTTCAATTAAACAAGGTCAGATTTCTCTTGACCTGTAACGGATTAGTACAACACAAGTGGTCTTGACGAAGAAGTACAATGCACTGATGAAGTTGGTCAAGAAGATTTTTGCAAAACTCGGATGCAGCAACTTCGATGACAACGATACCGTTTCAGATTGATTTTTGATGAAATTGACTTTAGTTGTTTTTCTGACAAAAGGTTTTTCGTTTGTCTATTTTTTTCTCTCTTATAATTTTGGCTGGTTTTTGTGACAAAAAGGGGGAGAGAAAGGAGAAAAGAACGAGCCAATAGATCGTTTGGAAAAAGGGGGAGAAGGAAAAGAACGAACATGACCGGATAACTTGAAACTTGAAGTTTAACACTTACTATTCTACTGACTATTTTGCGTTGTAACTTCTAACAAGTTTTGTGACAGGTCATGCAAAAGGTATGAACATTTGAACTTCTTTGACATTATGGTTGGAACTAACCCTGATGATTGATAAAGATATGTGATATGTTGATTGTCTACTTTTATGCATATCTGATACCTAATGTCATATTAAATGTATAACTCTCTGGTTGCTTAACGATTAAATTCTTGAGGTATTAATGATTTCTTGTTGTCAAGAATTGTTTCTTTTGCAGAGAGTACAAGATTTGAACACTCCTAGTTGTGTCTAAGTCTAGAGTTTGTTTTAGGAGTGAATCTCTTGTATTTACATTTATTTGGATCGTTCATGCGTATTTTTGTTGTATGGTGATAGCAACAAAAATCGTCTTTTTGTTTTCTTTTGTGGATTGTGTGTTTTGTCACGAAACCGCCAAAGGGGGAGATTGTTAAGGATTTTTGTATTGGCGTATTTCGTGAAGTTGAAGATTGAAGATGAAGACTTGACAAATCATATACTTCAATCTCAAAAGAATGGATTCAAATGTTCAGGTACGTTAAATTAAATAATCTTTGATATTTTGAATACATTCTTATAGCTTAGAAACACTTTGGAATATTTTCTATGGCCAAAGAATCAAAAACTGGACATGGGACATGTTCAGGATCCGGATCGGACCTTGCAATCCGGATCCCGAAGGGTGATTGTTCATTGGCAATTTCAATCCGGATCCAAGCCATTCCGATCCGGATCCCGAACATTGGATATATGTTGCTGAATTGCATGAACGATCCGGATCGGGCCTTGCGATCCGGATCCCGAACCCTTGGATTTCTGGAATCGTCAATCTCGTTACGACGATCCGGATCGCAGTAATCCGATCCGGATCGCCGTCCTGAAAAATTCCAGAAAAGGTTAGTTTTTGATTCTTATCTCTTTCCAAAAGTTTCTAGCCTATAAATAGACCCTAATATCATCTTTTAGGGTTATCCCAAGGGGGATCAAAGGTAAGAATCCACATAGAGAAGAAAAGGTAAACACCTCTTTATTTTAGGTTTTCTTTCTCTATTGATCGGTTTGATTCTAGGGTTTCAAAATCTATATCTTTCGAAAGAATCAAATCGATGAATACTTAGAGGGTGCTTCCTTGTCTATCTATGATGATCTAAGTATTCAAAATATCATCACCAACAAAACAACGATTTTCCCAAGAAATCGGCGCGTGGATTCGCGTGGCCTTGTGGACTCAAGGTGTTACCGTTTCGTGGATTCGAGACGAGGTGCGCTCGTGGATTCGAGACGTGCTACTTGGATGAGACCGTGGATTCGGTCTGGCGTCGTGGATTCGACGTGACACGCCGTGGATTCGGCGTTGGACGCCTTCGTGGATTCGAGGTGCGTTGTGGAGCGAGCGGCGAAGATCTACTCGGAGCGTATGGAAAAGGTTGAGTCGTGTGTGTGCGTTATATCACCTTGTACGTGTTTTAATCTTAGTAGATTTCACCGTGTGATCGGTCCCGTGGTTTTTTACTCCTGGATTGGAGTTTTCCACGTAAAATCTTGCGTGTTATTTATTTTCCGCATTGGGTTATTTTTACGCAACGATTTTGGTGTGTTTATTGTTTACACCTATTCACCCCCCCTCTAGGTGGTTTTTCCCCTATTTAGATCCATTATTACATACAACCCAACAATATCTGCCGACTCCAACTCACTTTTCGCCTTCGGAGTCTCCGCACCAGTCCGAAACCTCCCGAACTCATCTGTAAATAGAAAATACACCTGTTCCAAACCTTTTCCAATTTTTCTGCATACAACAGTGGAGTCGCGGCTCTAGCAAACCAGTCCCCAAACGGCGCACAAAGCCCGGAAAAACTCCGATTCAAGCTGGGGCTTCCGCATCGGTCCGAATCAACCCGAAATCATCTGTAAACAAATATGGAACACGTGCAAGGAGATTTCTCCGCACCACGCCATCTTGCTAGGTCGGTGCGCTATCCGAAATCCCGGTATTCTACATTTGGTGTACCTGATTTTTCTCAGACAGTTCTTTTATATTTTTTTGGGTCTGACTTTTGCCAGCTAGTTGTATATTTGTGGTGAGCTGGGAGAGATGTTTGTATTTATTTTACAATTGTACTTTTTACTTCCAGCTTTTGTCTGAGATACAGTAGTTTTAGTTTAGCTCTGATTCTTATGCTCCTTTATTTATTATCTCTTATATCTGAGCAGGTTACCGACGCTTCGTGTATGCGGGAAATACCGCATGTACGGAGGATCTATAGACGGGCCCGGGTTCTGGTTTACACCCGGGGCGTGACATGACGGCTTGCATAGCCTTCTTCTTTGATGGATTCTTGTTCGGACACTCCGTTGAGATATGGCCATAACCTCGGCATTTGAAGCATTGAATTTGTCCCTCATAGTTCTTCTTGTCCTTTGAAGAACCCTCTTGCTTTCTTGACTTAAAGCTTGAAGATCTTTTGCCTTTTTTGGACTTAACAAAGGATGAAGATTTTCTTGAATTTCCACTTCGAAAGCTTCGGCGAAATTTCCTCGTTAAGAGTGCAAGTTGTTTCTCGAAATCCTCCATTGATAAATTCTCATCACCGTCTGAGGAGAATGAATCCGCATCTTCTTCTTTTGTTGATTTCAATACAAAACATGAAGACTTAGAAGAAGAGGATGGCTTTCCAGAAGAATAGTTAGTAGGAAAAGTCTGTTAAGGAATTTGTATTGGCGTATTTCGTGAAATTGTTTAAGTCTTGAAGATTGAAGATGAAGATGGTTAGATCATATACCTCAATCTCAAGATAGAAGAATTCAAAAGGATTAGGTACGTTTAACTAAATATTTTTGGTGATCCGAATACTTCTAATAGAGTAGAAACACTTGGAAGAATGTTTAATTGCATAAAAATCAAAAACTGGACATGGGACATGTTCAGGATCCGGATCAGGCATCACAATCCGGATCCCGAAATAGGTTTGTTCATGCGCAATTCCAATCCGGACCATGGAATTTCAGTCCGGATCCCGAACGTGGAATTTGCAGGAATTGCATGAACGATCCGGATCGTGAAATTTCATCCGGATCCCGAATGTCCTTTTTCTGGAAAAAGTCTGTTTCGCTGAGACATCCGGATCGCCAATTCCAATCCGGATCGCCGTCCTGTAAAATTCCAGAAAAGGTTAGTTTTTGATCCTTATCTTCTTCCAATGGTTTCTAACCTATAAATAGACCCTATGATTCATTTTTAGGGCACGAAAAAATACGACCGAAATAGAAAAATCCACATATAGAGAAGAAAGGAAATCAATAGATTAATTCTATGTTTCTTCATCTATATTGATTGATTTGATTCTAGGTTTTCCAAACTCAGATTTTGAGTAGAATCAAATCAATGAATACTTAGATGGTATTTCCGATCTATTTCTAATCTAAGTATTCGGCGGATCATCACCACCCAAAAACAACGATTTACCCAAAATCGGCGCGTGGACTCGCGTGGCCTTGTGGATTCAAGGTGCAACCGCTCTCGTGGATTCGGAGCGAGGTACGTTCGTGGATTCGAAGCGTGCTACTGGGTGAAGACCGTGGATTCGGTCGGACGTCGTGGACTCGACGTTGGACGCTGTGGATTCAGCGTTGGGCGCAGATCGTGGATTCGAGAAGCGTCGTGGAGCGAGCGGAGAAGATCTACTAGGAGCGTATGGTAAAAGGTTGAGTCGTCTGTGAGTACGTTATATCACCTTGTACGTGTGTTAATTCTAGTGGATTTCGCCGTGTTATCGGTCCCGTGGTTTTTTACTCCGGTTTGGAGTTTTTCCACGTAAAAATCTTGCGTGTTATTTTTTTTTCCGCATTGGGTTTTATTGCGCAATGATTTTTTGAGTGTTTATTGTTTACACCTATTCACCCCCCTCTAGGTGTTTTTTCCCCTATTTAGATCCAATAATACATAACCCAACAAGTGGTATCAGAGCGGGAATAGGGTTGTAAACAATGGTTGAAGGTGGAAACATCAATCGACCCCCTTTCTTTGATGGAACAAATTATGCGTACTGGAAAGTACGGATGAAAGCCTTTTTAATTTCCATCGACGAAAGGGTGTGGCAATCAATTGAATTAGGATGGTCTAATCCAACTGAAATTATTGATGATGTTCGCACCTTAAAACCTAGGTCGAAATGGACCAAGGAAGAGATAGATTCATCTTCTTACAATGGCAAAGGAATTAATGCTCTATTTAATGCTTTGTCACAAACTGAGTTCTCTCGCGTCTCGGCATGTGAGACTGCGAAAGAAATCTGGGATGTTCTTCAAGTTACGCATGAGGGAACTAACCTTGTGAAGATTCAGAAACTGCAAATGCTTACGAGCAAGTTTGACTCTATCTCTATGGCAGAGAATGAATCTTTCACTGACTATTACACACGATTGCAAGACATCGTAAACTCATGTGCTAACTTGGGAGAGAAGATTCCAGAATTTAAAGTTGTAAGAAAAATTTTAAGAACTCTTCCTGAACGATTTCGCCCGAAGGTCGCAGCCATTGAAACAATTAAACACCCGGACGAAATGCGTGTAGAAGAATTAGTTGGTGCTTTACAAACTTATGAAATGACATTTCCTACTAACTATTCTTCTGGAAAGGCATCCTCTTCTAAGTCTTCAGGTTACGCATTGAAATCAACTAAAGAAGAAGACGCGGATTCATCCTCCTCGGACGATGACGAGAACCTATCTATGGAGGACTTTGAGAAGCAGCTCGCTCTCTTGACAAGGAAGTTTCGCCGCAACTTTCGAAGGGGTAATTCAAGCAAAACTCCATCCTTCGGAAAGTCGAAGAAAGGCAAGGGTTCTTCAAGCTACAAGTCAAGAAAGCAAGAGAACTTCTCAAAGGATAAGAAAAGTTCAGAGGGACAAGTTCAGTGCTTCAAATGTCGAGGCTACGGCCACATTGCAACGGAGTGTCCCAACAAGAATCCGGCAAAGAAGAAGGCGATGCAAGTCGTCACTTGGGATGACAACTCCACGTCAAATGAGTCATCCTCAAGTGATGAAGAAGACAACGCGACAGCTTTCCACGCGTCCACATCTTCACCCTTCATGTGCTTAATGGCAAGTACATCCGATTCATTGTCCAACTCCTCCCTGTTGAAAAGATTGCAACGGACGATGAATCGATAATTCTGAAGGTGAAGATTTTGCTCTTGCCTACCATAAGCTTTTGAGGGATTCAAAGAAACTGGCAAAGCAAAACAAGGGGTTGAGAGGGAGATTGCAGGATCTCGAAGAAGAAGTAAAAAGGGTAACTTCTCTCTCAAACGATCTTGAAGTGGAAAGGGATAATCTGATTAAAGCAAATGTTTCCCTTCAAGAGTCCAATGAGCATTTCGAGAAGAACATATAAAATGGTGAACAAAGCGAATTACTTCTTGAAGCTCTACGGCGAGGCTCGACAGGAAAAATTGGAAATGACGAAGACCATACGCCAACTAAAGGATGACTTAAAGAGATTTTCTTCTGGAAGGAGTAAGTTGGACAGCTTCTTGGTCTTGGTCAAACAAATAAGTTCGGCCTCGGATACACTCAAACTGGAGACATTCCAAGTTCGAGTGGGACAGTTTTTGTGCCTCAGTCGGTATCTCCTCCTCCGACACCGGAATTCACGACAAGCAACGACAACAAGCCTACTTCATCCTCTTCGGGATCGTCAAGAACTAAGGTATGTTTTCGTTGTGGCATTTCAGGGCACATAAGGAGAAATTGCAAGATGGGAGCCAAACGCACACCTCAAGCACCTCTTGCAATGACTACCAAAAAGGTGATTCCTCGGAAATCAAATGCAAATTTTTGAAGGAAAAGAGCCTTGGTAGTTCACCGCTCAAGACGACATCATCAAGGAGCAGCAATCTTCAACAAGACGCTTTCACCTAGGAGAATCAACTTCACGATCATTACCGACGCATTCCAAAAAGGTTTGGGTGCGCAAAGGTGAAATTTTCCCTTGTCTTGTTACTAATGTTTCCTTGCATGCATATGATAGTTCGTCTTGGTATCTGGATAGCGGGTGTTCCCGTCATATGACCGGTGACAAAAACTGTTTTCAAACTTTTGAGAAAATCTCCGGAGGACTTGTTGTTTTCGGAGATGGTCGGTCTTCCAAAATTGTTGGAAAGGGAACGGTAGCTATTCCAGATGGCCCGGTTCTGAATAATGTGTTATTTGTTCATGGCCTTAAGACTAACCTCATAAGCATAAGTCAACTTTGTGATAATGGTTATTCAGTTAATTTTTCATCTGATGAATGTACTGTAACTGACAAGAACCATGCTTTCTTTTTAAAAGGGGTTAGATCAGAAAACAATTGTTATGTAGTTCCTAATAAAATTTCTGAAAAATGTAACCTAGCATCTTTGAAAAATGAAACACTTTGGCATGAAAGGCTAGGTCACATAAACTTTAAGGAACTTGCTAGAATTTCAAACAAAGATGTGGTCAAGGGGGTTCCTAAACTTTCTTTTGAACAAAACATTGTGTGTGGCGGTTGCCAAAAGGGAAAACAGTCTAGGACTGCACACAAGAACTTGAACCACATAGGTACAAAACGGCCTTTGGAACTTTTGCACATGGACTTAATGGGGCCAACTCGTCAACCATCTTTGGGAGGTAAATGGTATATTTTCTTATTGGTTGATGATTTCTCTAGATATCTTGGGTAGCATTTTTAAAAGAGAAAGCTGATACTTTTGATTCTTTTCACGAGATTTGCCATCGTATTATGATTGAAAAGAATGAAAAGATTACTCGAGTTAGAAGTGATAGAGGTGGAGAATTCATAAATTCCAAATTCATTGATTTTTGCACTTCTAACGGCATTAAACATGAATTCTCAGCACCTTATACACCTCAACAAAATGGTGTAGTCGAGCGCAAAAACAGGGTCGTACAGGAGATGGCACGTGTTATGCTTCATAGCCGGAACTTACCTTTATATTTTTGGGCTGAAGCGGTGAACACTGCTGTCTATGTTATTAATCGAGTGTATTTGCGCCCGGGGACTTTGAATACACCATATGAACTATGGTTTTGTAGAAAACCTAACATCAAATATTTTCGTATCTTTGGGAGTCGGTGTTTTATTTTACGTGATCGCGAAAATCTTGGAAAATTTGACTCTCGAAGTGACGAAGGGATTTTCTTAGGTTATTCTACAAACAGTAGAGCATATCGAGTTTTTAACTTAGAATCTAAGACGATCGTAGAATCGATAAATGTTAAGGTAGATGAAGCTTTTCACTTTGAATCTGAAAAATCTACCCTCGATATCTCTCTTGATGATGATACACCTGCTAATGCATCTTCTTCTAACAATTCTTTCGATAATAATGATGCATCTAACGGTTCTTCAAGTTTATCTGATGTGCAGGAATCATCTCGTGTACCTCCGACTACTCCTTACCTCAAACGTTACGCATCTCCAAGGATCACCCTGAATCGAACATCATTGGAGATCCACAAGAAGGAGTTAGAACTCGGAGACAATTGGTTTGCGGATTTGCATGCTATGTATCTCAAATCGAACCAAAGAATGTTGATGAAGCTCTTCAAGATGACTACTGGATTAAAGCAATGCAGGAAGAGCTCCATCAATTTGAGCGAAACAAAGTCTGGGAATTAACGAAGCCTCCGAAGCAACACAATGTGATAGGTACCAAATGGATTTTCAAGAACAAGAAAAATGAAGATGGTACTATCATCAGGAACAAAGCAAGGTTAGTTGCTCAAGGCTACTCTCAAGTAGAAGGTATAGACTTTGATGAAACTTTCGCCCCTGTAGCTAGACTCGAGTCCATTCGTATATTGTTTGCGATTGCTTGTCATTTTAAAATCAAATTATTTCAAATGGACGTTAAGAGCGCCTTTTTAAATGGGTTTTTAAATGAGGAAGTTTATGTGGCTCAACCGAAAGGTTTTGTGGATCATAAACTACCTAACCATGTTTTTCGTCTGAAAAAGGCTCTTTACGGTCTGAAACAAGCACCGCGAGCATGGTACGAAAGGTTGACAAAGCACCTTTTGGAAAAGGGCTATACTCGAGGGGGAGCTGACAGGACTCTCTTTGTGAAGCATTATCAAAACAATTTCATTGTAGCACAAATCTATGTCGATGACATTGTATTTGGTGCAACAAGAGATAATGATGCTTCTAAATTCGCGGAGACCATGGAAAGCGAATTTGAGATGTCCATGATGGGCGAATTGACTTATTTTCTTGGATTACAAGTTAAACAAAACGATGAAGGAATTCACTTGTGTCAATCCAAGTATGCAATGGAGTTGGTCAAAAAGTTTGATTTAGAAAATTCTAAGGATTTTCCGACTCCAATGGGAACTAGCCATAAGGGACTTGGAAGTGAATCACATAGTGAGAATGTAGACGAGAAACTGTATCGCAGTATGATTGGAAGTCTACTATATCTCACGGCTAGTCGCCCGGATATATCCTTCAGTGTTGGGATTTGCGCGAGATATCAATCAGCACCGAAGGAGGTTCACCTGAAAGCGGTGAAACGGATCATCCGGTATATCAAAGGTACAATCAATTTCGGAATTTGGTATCCTATGGGAACAAGTTTGGATATTGTTGGATACTCAGATGCCGATTGGGCTGGATCAGTGGATGATCGGAAAAGCACGAGTGGTGCATGCTTCTATCTTGGCCATTGCCTTGTTGCATGGCACAGTAAAAAGCAGAACTGCATAGCACTCTCGACTGCCGAAGCGGAGTATATTTCAGCAGGAAGTTGTTCAACCCAATTGATTTGGATGAAAAGCGTGTTGAGCGATTTCCGGATTTCAGCAACTTCGGTAACCATTCTATGTGACAACACTAGTGCTATTAACATTTCTAAAAACCCTGTGTTGCACTCTAGAACAAAACATATTGAACTTAGATATCATTTTCTTAGAGAGCTAGTTGAATCAAATATTCTTCAACTTTCATATATTTCAACTGAGGATCAATTAGCTGATATTTTAACAAAACCTTTGGATCAAAAACGTTTTATTCACTTGCGTAAAGCAATTGGCATGCTTTCCTTGAAATAATCTCTTTTTGAAACCTTTGCTTAGGTTAGGTTTTGTTTTTGTGTTTTTGTTCTTTATCTATGTTTGTACATAGGACATTAATTGAGCATAAATCATATTGACTTTAATTGCATCCTTTTATGCATTTAGAAATTTATTATGCTTTTGATATCATAATATTTCAATGTTGCAATGATCATTTATGTTAATTAAGTCATCTTTTAAGTGATCAAAGTCAATTTCTCTCTCAATGATCTCTTGGTATAGTCATTATCTTATTTGATTGCTTAGTCGAGTATGAATGCGAGATCAATTTTTGGTTGAATACCTTATATATTAAATAATTGATAGCCAATTGAGGGGGAGTCAAAGAAATGTAAAATGCTCAAAAGATGTGGAAAGAGTTACATCCCAATGAGGAGTGTGAAAACTACCACCACATGGAGGAAAGAGCTACCACCTCGGTCGTCCGAGTACTGTGTGCAGCTACCACATGTATACCAAGCATGGTTTTTCAAAATTGATTGATAAAATGCATATTGAAATACTTGACTCTGTCAAATTTCAAGGTTGGTATAAGGTGGGATTTTTAATGAAAGATGCTCAAAGAGCCACTCCTTCAACAGATTGTCTAGATATATTATCTAACTTATCTGGGATTTCAAACATCTATTGATCTTGGTATTTCATTTTCTTTACCAAATTGATGATTTGATAAAGGCATTACGCATAAGATCAGGTTAGATGTGATTGAAGTTGTTCAACTTTAAGGGTTTTAATTTTTATAAATTTTCGTTTCATTTTTGGATATTTTTGATAGATTTTGCATAATCTATTTCTTGTTGTATGAAACGATGATTTTTGTTTAAAGTTGATATGGTAAAGTGCTTACATACTTTTTCTGGATTTTATGGAATTTTTCTGAATTTTTCTGAAGAAAAAGTTGGAGCCGATCCGGATCTGGACAAGTGATCCGGATCCCGAACGCAGGATTTCCTGCGGGTAGCCGATCCGGATCACATTCTCGATCCGATCCGGATCACGGCTAGGGTTTTATATAGAACAAAAGGGTTTTGATTTCTTTACCTAATCTTTTGTTTCTAAGCCTCTAGAGCTTCTCTCTCTAGATTTCTTGATTTTGGAGCCTTCCAAACTCAAAGTTCTTCGAATCCAAGTAAGTTTTTTGATCAAAATCTCGGTTTTTCACAGTTTTTCATGTTTTTCTCAAAACGTGAGTTGAAATTTGGATCTTTTTCGTTTGTGAATGGTTTTTGATCAAATTTCTTTTGAAATAAGAACTCTGGGTAGATTAGTTTTGATTATATGCTGGGTTTTCTCTTGATAAACGAATTTTTGGGCTTCGATTTCTAAAAATTCGGTTTTAGGGCATAAAAGAGGAATTTTTGAAAATCATGGAATTGATCTATTTTTAAAATTCTTTTTGCAAAACTAATTTGATTCCTAGCTTCTCTACATGATTATGATTGTTTGGGTACAATTTTTCAAATTTTTCAAAATTGACAATTTTTCGTGTTCTTGAGTTGTTCTCACAGGACTCTTCTCTCAAAGCACTAGCAACAATGGCATTTCATGGATAATCTTCCTTCTGGTTGCAATGGTGCACACACGTGCATCTGTCAAAAGAGAACAAGGTGACTCACTCAAGAAGAGACAAGAATGCTGATCTAGACAGCTGACTTTGATGAAGAAGACTGGGAAGAATTCCTGAGAGAAATCAACAAAAATTGATGAGGAAGACAGGCAATATTTAAAGAACAAAAAGCTGATGAAATCTGCCTCAACAACCAAGCAGTATACAAGGCGAAAGAGTTCAGGGGAAGTGGAATTCAGATAATGAACCCCTCACCAGAGTCTCACTCTCTGCCTAGAGAATCTCCATGGATTGAAGGCCAGAATGCACCATCTGCATCTACACAGCATCCATCGACTTCCAAGGAAGACACTTCAGAAGCCAATGTTTTGGAATCTATTCGTCAAGAACAGAGGAAAATCTCTGCTGAACAGAAGAAAATGTCGAAGAACAAGAAAGAATTCAACTGACATTCGCAAAATGAAAAGAAAATGTTCAAATATCAGGAATGCTTAAAGGAATCTTGAACAAGCTGAATTGTACCAGTTCAGACAGTTCTGATTAGGCTTGATTTTTTTTTTTTTTTTGCTTATGTGATCTTTTCTTTTCTTGTGCAGTTTTTAGTTTTAGTTTAGTTCTCAGGTTTTTCTTATTTTTGGAATTTTTAACTCTCCTTACATTTTGTAATTTTGGCTTTGTTTTGTGACAAAAAGGGGAGAGAGAAGAGAAACTTTGAACAATGCTTGTGAATGACAATGATGTGAACAATGCTTGTGAAATCTTGAAACTAAGGTAAGTATAACTTCAACTTTGGTTTTTATCTTGTGATTTGATGCATGCCTCTACTAACTATTCGACTAACTATTTGGGCATGTAATATGACTAACAAGTTGATGTTGGACTAACATTTCTGTGACATTTGGTTTTGATTGCTTAGAAGATATGTTGGTTTTTAATTATGATTCTCTTACATATCTGAATTTTCAAATGTCATGATGAGAATAAACTCTATCTCTGTATTTGGTTTTGTATGTTTCAATTCTTGAGGTATCTAACGATTTTGTTTGTCAAGAATGATTTCTTTGTGCAGAGAGTACAGATGTCTAAGTCTAGAGTCTGTTTTAGGAGTTTATCTCATGTATTTTAATTTTTGGATCTCCATTGTAAATTTTTGTTGTATGGTGATAGCAACAAAAATATCTTTTTGAATTTTCTTTTGTGGATTTGTGTTTTGTCACGAAACCGCCAAAGGGGGAGATTGTTACGGAATTTGAGTTGGCGTATTTCGTGAAAGTGTTTAAGTCTTGAAGATTGAAGATGAAGAAGTTTGGATCATATACCTCAATCTCAAGAAAGAAGAATTCAAAAGGATCAGGTACGTTTAACTAAAGATTTTTGGTGATCCGAATACTTCTTATAGTGTAGAAACACTTGGAAGAATGTTTAATTGCATAAAAATCAAAAACTGGACATGGGACATGTTCAGGATCCGGATCGGGCATCACAATCCGGATCCCGAACATAGGTTTGTTCATGCGCAATTCCAGTCCGGACTTGGGAATTTCAGTCCGGATCCCGAACGTGGAATTTGCTGGAATTGTATGAACGATCCGGATCGTGGAATTTCATCCGGATCCCGAATGTCCTTTTTCTGGAAAACGTCTGTTTCGCTCTGACAATCCGGATCGCCAATTCCAATCCGGATCGCCGTCCTGTAAAATTCCAGAAAAGGTTAGTTTTTGATCCTTATCTTTTTCCAATGGTTTCTAACCTATAAATAGACCCTATGATTCATTTATTAGGGCACGGAAAAATACGATCGAAATAGAAAAATCCACATATAGAGAAGAAAGGAAATCAATAGATTAATTCTATGTTTCTTCATCTATATTGATTGATTTGATTCTAGGTTTTCCAAACTCAGATTTTGAGTAGAATCAAATCAATGAATACTTAGATGGTATTTCCGATCTATTTCTAATCTAAGTATTCGGCGGATCATCACCACCCAAAAACAACGATTTACCCAAAATCGGCGCGTGGACTCGCGTGGCCTTGTGGATTCAAGGTGCAACCGCTCTCGTGGATTCGGAGCGAGGTACGTTCGTGGATTCGAAGCGTGCTACTGGGTGAAGACCGTGGATTCGGTCGGACGTCGTGGACTCGACGTTGGACGCTGTGGATTCGGCGTTGGGCGCAGATCGTGGATTCGAGAAGCGTCGTGGAGCGAGCGGAGAAGATCTACTAGGAGCGTATGGTAAAAGGTTGAGTCGTCTGTGAGTACGTTATATCACCTTGTACGTGTTTCAATTCTAGTGGATTTCACCGTGTTATCGGTCCCGTGGTTTTTTTACTCCGGTTTGGAGTTTTTCCACGTAAAAATCTTGCGTGTTATTTTTATTTCCGCATTGGATTTTATTGCGCAATAATTTTTTGAGTGTTTACTGTTTACACCTATTCAACCCCCCTCTAGGTGTTTTTTCCCCTATTTAGATCCAATTAATACATAACCCAACAAAGTCATTTCATACGTTTGAAGTGTACCAACTAATTCTTATACCTTGATTTCGTCCGGGTGTTTCAATGGCTGCGACCTTAGGGCGAAATCTTTCCGGAAGAGTTCTCAAAATCTTTCTTACAACTTTTGATTCTGGAATTTTCTCTCCCAAGTTAGCACATCTATTAACGATATCTTGCATTAGTGTATAATAATCTGTGAACGATTCATTTTCTGCCATAAAAATAGAGTCAAATTTGCTCGTAAGCATTTGTAGTTTTTGAATCTTCACTAAACTTGTTCCCTCATGTGTAACTTGTAGAGTATCCCAGATTTCTTTCGCAGTCTCATATGCCGAGACGCAAGAGAATTCGGTTTGCGACAAAATATTAAATAAGGCGTTAATTCCTTTGTCGTTGTAAGAAGATGCATCAATTTCTTCCTTAGTCCATTTTGACCTAGGTTTGATGGTGACAACATCGACAATAATCTCAGTAGGATTTGTCCATCCAAACTCAATTGATTGCCAAACTCGTTCATCGATGGAAATTAAAAATGCTCTCATGCGTACTTTTCAATATGCATAATTTGTTCCATCGAAGAACGGTGATCTATTGATGTTTCCACCTTCAACCATTGTTTACAACCCTATTCCCGCTCTGATACCACTTGTGGGTTATGAATAATATGGATCTGAATAGAGAAAAAACCACCTAAAGGGGGGGGGGGGGGGGGGGGGGGGTGAATAGGTGAAAATAATAAACCCACCAAATCGTTGCGTAAAAAATAACCCAATGCGGTTAATAAATAAAGTGCGCAAGATTTACGTGGAAAACTCCGTCACAGGAGTAAAAAACCACGGGACCGATAACACGGCGAAATCCACTAAGATTAAACACGTACAAGGTGATTTACCGTAACCCTACGACTCAACCTTTTCCATATGCTCCTAGTTGATCTTCTCCGCTCGCTCCGAACGCTTCTCGAATCCACGATTCGCGTCCAACTTCGAATCCACGAAGTCCAATGTCGAATCCATGACGTCCAACCAAATCCACAGTCTTCATCGATGCGACACGTCTCGATCACACGAACGCGCCTCGCTCCGAATCCACAAGAGCGGTAGCACCTTGAATCCACAAGGCCACGCGAATCCTCGCGCCGATTCTTGATAAAATCGTTGTTTTATTTGGTGATGATCATCCGAATACTTAGATCAAAGATAAATAAGGAAACACCATCTAAGTATTCTTCAATTTGATTCTACGAAAAATAGGAGTTTGGAAACCCTAAAATCAAATTGAACAATATAGATGAAGAAACATGAGTTTAATCGTGTTTTCCTTTCTTCTTTATATTTGTAGATTTTTCTATAATCTTTCGATTATCTCGATTAATTTTTTGGATTAACCTAAAAGATGAAATTAGGGTTTATTTATAGGTTAGAAACCTTTGGAAAGAGATAAGCATCAAAAACTGACTTAACAGAATTTTTTTCGCACGACGGTCCGGACTAGATTTGGCTGATCCGGACTGTCGTCTTTTTTCAGCAGATTTTCTGAAAAACACAATTCGGGGTCCAAACTGAAACAGGGGAGGTCCGGACTGTTCATGCAATTTTGCAGAATTTAAGGTTCGGGGTCTGGACAGAAACAAGTGTGGTCCGGACTGGAAAACCGCATGAACTAAACTATGTTCGGGGTCCGGACTAGAATGGTCTGATCCGGATCATGAACATCCAACTTGTCCAATTTTTTATTTTTATGCAATGAAAACTAATCCAAGTGTTTCTAAACTGCACAAATGTATTCGGATCACCAAAAATATTTAGTTAAACGTACCTGATCATTCCGAATCCATTCTTCTTGAGATTGATGTAGTTGATCCACAATTCTTCATCTTCAATGTTCAAGACTTATACCACTTCACGAAATACGCTAA
>CM054937.1:7132459-7210585 GCA_029168755.2 Tillandsia fasciculata | reverse complement strand
GTTATCCAGCCAAATACGAGCAAGCCGATCCCGCTCGTGTTGTTCGGTTCGTTTATATATATATATATATTCGAGCTGTTATCCAGCCAAATACGAGCAAGCCGATCCCAGCTCGTGTTCGGTTCGTTTATTAAACAAGCTGAAAAATTTAGCTCGTGTTCGGCTCGATTACTAAGCGAACGATTCGATCTCGAGCTCATTTCGAGCCGATCACGAGCTGGCTCACGAACAACGAGCTTGATTGACATCCCTACGTTGTAATACACAATATACTACATTCACGACTCGTAAATATTTTCACAAAAACCATCGTCTCCTTAACATGAATTGGTAAGTTCAATGTCCCCAAAACTGGTTGACAAAGTATTTACCTAGTAATTTCGAACAAGAATTATATAATTCTACCGACCATCCCTAGCGGAATAAAAGTAATTAATTATAATTTTAAATTAAAAATATTTTTATTTAATTAATTAACATCAAATATTAATTAAAAATATTTTAATAAATTAATTAAGAAATATATTAGCTATATGAATATTTTATGAGCTAATGAAAAATTATATTAATTAATTAATTAGTGTAACTTAACTTTTTAATTAATTAATAAATTATCTAATTAGTTGAATGATTAATTAATAAATTAATTTATTAGTAGTTCTACTTTACCCCGGATTTGAAATGTACTTTTTATACCCATCTTGAGATGCCTCGAAGTAACTAAAATTTTATACTACAATAAATGAGATATATAGCATACACCCTATTTAAAATGTATGAATAGTATTATTCTCTAACTATTAGATAAATATATTAAATAATTAATTTTTAATAAGTAAATTAATCATAAATAATAAATTACTTAATTACTTAACCATTTAAGCAATAGATAATAACTTAAATATATTAATTAGATTAATTAATAAGTTTATACAAAAATCAAAAGTAAATCTAAGCTTTAATTAAATGTGTACTTATTCAAAAAACAAAAAAACAAAAACAAAAAAACAAAAAAAAAAAGAAGAAGAAGTAAAACAACTATTCCAAAATTATACCAGCTAATTTCGAAAAAAAAAAAAAAAAAAAAAAAAAAAAAAAAAAAAAAAAACTATTTTTACTACCCAAAATAATCTTCGGATATAAGGTGAGGAATAAGGACTATCCCTATACCCCCAACCAAACAATCCCTAATAAATATACAACGAAACTACATTTATTCTTCTAGGAATGTTATCTTAGAACTCCTACGTATTTCTGCACCAGAAATGACACGTTTTTTCAAAGTATTGTAATATAATACTGGTTGCCTGCACCTTCACCAAAAAGATAAAATAAAATAAAATAATAAAAAAAGTAAAAAAAAAAAAAAAGGAAAGATAGTCATTCGACACCATTATTGCAAATGGTGTAGATCTTATGAATTTTCTATGACTTCTTCAAATTTACAATCATTTATGATTAACAAAACATGATACAAAAACTCTCAATTAGTATAAAAGAACTAGTTAGAAAAATATAGCAGAAAGCACACAAAAAAAAAAAGAAAAAAAAAAAAAAAAGAAAAAAGAAATTTAATTCTATAACAGAAAAATAAAATAAAAAGGAAAACTTTTGTTGACACGGACATATGAATTATTTTTGAAGTGCATGTTGCTTCAAACAGCCTTCAACAAATGGTGGCTTGGATCGTAGATACGCTCTAGTTTTTCCCAAGAGATCGCCATGCAAAACCTGCAAACCAAAAAGTCAGAAAAAGGGTAATTTTGAGCCTATTTTGCACGTTCAGACAAGCTTGTGTTTTCATCCATCAAAACTAGCACAATTTGTTTTAATTTCATATATTTACGAACTTATTTTGAATTTTTTTAAAAAAACCCTAGAATAGCTGAGAAAACGTTAATGAGGAACGGATATGATATGCAAAATAATGATGCTTTATATGAAAATTCTTACTAAGAAAAATTTGTACATGGAACACCCATGGCATGTCTGCCATTACACTGAAAATCATGATTTGCTTATCATACTATATTCATTTCACGCCATGTCATATTGAGTGACCTAAAATCATGCTTTGTTTGAGCAGTGTATTTCAGTAATATTTCCCCAAAGGGCGATAGGTATTATGCATGTAAAACCTTACCCTCAGCATTCCGATGCTGTTCAAGGAAATGAGGGGATATCTTCCCTTATCCTTAATAATAAGGTATTGATTGATAATGTAACAATGGAGCGCAAGGATAAAATCGAATATTGAAAAAAACTGAGAAATACTCAATAATACATATATCTTTGATCACTTTGTAGTAATGCCGTTTCGATGATAACTTCCAATTAAGTTGCTCATTTCATCACAAGAAATAAAAACTTCAGATGGAGAGATTGAAGTTTTGTATTGATTCTCTTATATCTTATAAACTTATTTTGAAATTATTGAAAAAAACCTTAATATAGCTGGGAGAAACTCAAACTACTAAGATATCAAAATAATGATCCTTACACATGGAAAAACCTAGTGAGCAATCATTTATACATCAAATAGTATATATCATGTTTGCAATTGCACCGAAAATCTCTGTTTACTTGTCATACCAGATTCATCTTTCATTGTTCCCATTATATAACATACAAGTATAATTTATTTGTGTGGAAGTATTTCAATAATTTTCCCTCAAGAGGCTAGAGACAACTTGTCAATATATTATTAAGGCACGTCAAGCGACAAAATACTAATAAGGAGCTCCTTATAGAAAGATTGTATGAGGGGCTGGATAATGTTTATCGTGTCAATGCTTTTAATCTAAAACCATCAAATCAACTATGTTTGTTTCCCAACTTAAAATACATTTCTTTTTCTAAAAGTTAGTTTGTGGCCTAAGTTGGAAAGCATGAGTTGGATGAAGAACATCCAACCCTAATGCAGTCTTCTACATGGAGCTTTTGATGGAATTTAACCTGTGTTTGGGGTCGAGGATAATAATTTTAAGGATATCTTTGTTGTCCCTGAGATAACTCACTGCTCTGGGACGAGAGAATAAGAGCAAAATTACATTAAGTCGGATTATCATTCTAGAGAATAACTAGAATTGTGTTTGATTGGTATTTTTGGAATTACAGATAGTAGTAGAAAAAAAGTAGGTAGACAAATTCCAAATGTCAACTTTGTCCTTTTATGATACTATACCAATGTATGGATAAAATGTATGAGATATTGTTATGATATAATACAAAAGAAATAACATTATATCACGTTGTAGAGTATACTACATTGCAAATCATATTATTAAATATTATTTACAATATAACAAATTATAACTTTTTTCCTCCTCTCTCTCCTTTTTTTTCTGAGAACCAGGAGCTTCACGCTCTACACTAAATCCCTAGTTTCCCCCACCAGGACTTGAAACCACAACCTCACCCTTCCCCTTCTTGTGCCTTATTACTAGGAATTCTACTATTTTGGCATAACAACTTATACAGTAGTATCATATTGCATTTAATTGAATTAATTAACATGTGTTATAATGTATATAAAATATGCAAAGTTCCATGCTTTTGAAACAAGAGACAAAACCCCGAAAAGCTGCCTGCCTAAATGTTATTTCTACTTACTAATATTGTAATAGGCATTGAATGGTAGAATACGAAGATTAAAACCAGCAGAGAAAAAAGAGTGATAGTCACATAAGACTATACCTTGACTGTGATCACAGCAGCAAATGTGTATTTATATATAGCTCTATTCCTTTCTGTACACCAAGGTTGGATACACTGGATTCCACATGTTGTTCTTGACATATGCAACAGTCTCCTCCTTCAGTAAATGAATGTACATGTCAAAATTACGAAAGGCGTAACGCTAATTCTACGCACAAAGAAATTGGTGTTAGCATTACGATATTTATACCCCTTGAAATCATTCAAATATCATAAGAGAGCAATGCTCTACTCATACACCCTATATTATGGGGGGTAATTTTACACCCTAGACTCCTTGTGGTGTATATTATTACTTCACTTGTCACATAATTTTTTTTAAATACTACAACCTTTTGGAGTTTTATATACCCTTGGGTCAAAGGGGTGTAAGATGTACACTCCTATACGCAGCCGGTAGCATTTTTCATATCATAATACACATTAAGGTTCGTAGTATCAAAGATGATTGAGTAATTATGCAGATATTTTGACAAATGCCCTTGCTGAAAGGCATTGTACAATATTCTTATGAATTATGATACTTACAATGGCATCTGTGATATTTTCAATTTTAGGAGAGCATATATGATATTATTGACAGATGGAGGGGTACAGGTGTAATTTTATCTTAGTAGTAATAATGTTAATATCAGAATAATTGATGCAGCTTTCTACGTATATAACCTGTTAATACACAAAATTACACAAAATCCCCTGCAAACCTGGTATAAGCGCGTAAATGACATACCATTAAAAGTCGCATTTATTTGAATGCATACCTCTGCTAGGGAATCTATGAAAACTTGCCTTTTGCTTATATTCCCCTTGCAGGTGTATGATTGTAAATAAATATATTTCTCAAGGATGTAAGCAAGGATATTTGTGCAATTCCAAAATATTTATAGGATATGGCAGAAACATGTAACAAAAATAGTAAATTCAGAACCTGACTGAGTCTTCGAAGCTCCCGTGCATCCATGTCACGATACCCCTCTGCAAGATCCTCTGCTATAGCTTCCCTCACTACGGCTGCAGCCACCTCCTTTGTAATGTCTCGGATACTAAATTAAATAATTTTTGTTACGAAAAAAATGCAAAAGGAATAAAAAAAAATAGCATAGGACTATAATAACCGACCAGGATATTGGAGGATATATTATCCCTTTCAGAACTTCCTCTTCTTTCATATATGCTGCTAGGCTGTAGAAATTCGAAGTAATGAGACATATAAAAGTCCATGAGGCAAATGTCAAGAAAGCATTGTACAAATCTCAGGGTTAATTTTGATATTAGCCCCTAAATTTCAATCCTAATTTGAATTTTGTACTTAAGAGCTCCTGTTTAGACAATTTGAGTCCCTAAAATTTGTATCATGTGATAATCAGTTCCTGCCTTCTGAAAAAGGAGCATCAGCGTCATCATTAGGGAAAATTATTGCCTAAACCTGTTTCACTTTCAGAACATCAACCATGGACTTCCCAGCGAATCTGCTTCAATCTCTTATTTCAGTAAATTACCACCCAGTGATATTGCTGCCTTTTCCAGATTTAAACATGAATACTTTTAAGATTGGTAGAGATTAGAAATGGGATTGATGGAGATCACTAGGGACTTTCAGCTGACATGGTGGACCAGGTAGGCAAGTGTATCTCAATCATTGTGGTATATTGATGTGGCATTTATAGGACTTCGGCATGGGGTGCAAATGATATTAACATGGCGTTTTTCATGAATTAGACTGAGATTGTGTAACAGTGCTTACAGACTGAATTGCTAAAATTGAAACTCTTAAGGTCGTAACCAAAATTGGGATCAACCTAAGCAACTATATCATCAAACAAAATCTCATCACAGAAAGGTTGTTAAGACCTACCATTCAGAAGCAACCTGAAGCATGCCATCGGAGATAACCCGTGCACCGGATAAAAGGGCACCAAGACCTATCCTGTGTAACCATGTAAGAAATAAATTAGTCAAAAGAAAAGAGGAAAAGCATATGAATGTGTGTATAATACTACATATATATATATATATATATACAGAGAGAGAGAGAGAGAGAGAGAGAGAGAGAGAGAGAGAGAGAGCTAGGCAGGAATACGATTAATAGTACCAAGTCATTGGTACCATTAAGTTTTTAACCCTTGGATTAAAAGATGTGTGGTTTAGTTGATAGTGGGCCTCTTGAGTTTAATAGGTGGTTGGGAAAATAATAAAATCTAACGAATGAAAATGATCAAAGGGGTTGATCTAAGGGTAGAAAACTTGATAGCACTAATAACTTTGTACTATTAATAGTATAGTAGCCGAACACTCTCTCTCTCCTCTCTCTCTCTTCTCTCCTCTCTCCTATTATATATATATATATATATATGTATAGTAGCCGAACACTCTCTCTCTCTCTCTCTTTCCTCTCTCTTCTCTCTCTCTATATATATATATATATTATATATAGAGATAGAGTGGAGAGAGAGAGAGAAAGAGAGAAAGAGAGAGAGAGAGTCCGGCTACTATACTATCAATAGTACCAAACACTTGGTACTGATAGATGGGCAAAAGAGCATGTATTATGGTTTGTATTAACATCAATTATATAGTACATGAGAAGGTATTTCTATGGTAACAATGACAACCATAGTAATAATATAACTAGGATTACATGCTATATAATCCTACGCTATAGATGGTAAGTAATATATAGTATAGAAACAATAAAGATAATACTAAATATATCGTAACATCCCCCCGCAAGCTAAGCATCAGGTGGACGGATGCGAAGATTGAGCCGTAATATCGAAAACCGAGAGGATGGCAAGGGCTTGGTGAAAATATCAGCAAGTTGTTTATCAGAAGAGATATGAACCAACTCTAAATCACCAGTCTGAACTTTTTCGCGCAAGAATTGATGATCAAGTTCAATATGCTTTGTGCGAGCATGAAGAACAGGATTTGCCGCTAGATAAGTAGTGCTTAGATTATCACAGTAGATGCTAATAGGTCGCCAGAGGAAAACACGAAGATCACGAAGTAGACGACGAATCCATATCGTCTCCGCAAGCGCGTAGGCGACAGCACGGTATTCTGCTTCAGAACTAGAGCGAGAAATGGTGGGCTGCTTTTTGGCGGACCAGGAGATAAGATTGGGCCCTAAAAATATACAATATCCAGAAGTAGACCGGCGTGTATCTGGACAACCGGCCCAATCAGCATCTGCAAATGCGACAAGAGAGGGATTGACACAGCGAGATATAGGCAGTCCATAAGTCAGCGTGCCCCGAATATATCGTAGAATGCGCTTAACCGCTTGCATGTGTGGTTCACGAGGAGCATGTAGATACTGGGCAACAGAGTTGACAGCATATGATATATCCGGTCGGGTGAAAGTAAGATACTGGAGAGCACCAACAAGCTGACGATAGTTATAGGGATCCTCAAGAAGTTGCCCTTCATGAGAAGATAGACGAGAGGTTGGAGAGAGAGGACTAGAGACGGGCTTACTATCAAGAAAACCATGGCGCTGAAGCAGCTGATGCGCATATTTGTGCTGAGTCAGATGAAAACCAGAAGATGACCTATTTACCTCAATGCCCAAGAAATAATGTAGCGGCCCGAGATCCTTCATTGCAAATTCCTGCTGTAAGGTGGTAATAAGAGCCCTTAGAAGAGAGGAGGAACTGCCAGTGACAATAATATCATCAACATATAATAGAAGAATAAGAGTGCCAGAAGAGGAGTGACAGATGAACATTGAAGGATCAGCAGTGCTCCCAACAAAACCAATTTCAGATAGAAAGGACGTAAACCGTTGAAACCAAGCCCGAGGTGCTTGCTTAAGACCATAGATGGCTTTGCGTAGACGACAAATATGATGCGGAAAAGAGGGATGCACAAAACCAGGCGGTTGTCTCATATAAACTTCTTCAGAGAGTGTGCCATGAAGAAAAGCATTCTTCACATCAAGTTGTCGAAGAGACCACCCTGAGGAGAGGGCCACCGAAAGAACAGTGCGAATAGTGGTCGACTTGACAACGGGAGAAAAGGTCTCATCAAAATCAATGCCTTGTTGCTGTTTATAACCTTGAGCCACAAGCCGAGCTTTGAGACGCTCAAGAGACCCATCCGCCTTCTGCTTTACTTTGTATACCCATTTACAACCAATAAGATTAACAGGCGAAGGAGGTACAAGATCCCAAGTAGCATTTGTCAGGAGGGCATCAAACTCCTCAGCCATGGCAGCGCGCCAACCTGCATCCTGAAAGGCCTCATGAAATGAGTTAGGCTCAGTAGGTAGAGCAGAATCCGTAGAGGCCAGTAAGGAGGTAGACTCAGTTAAACCCTTAGTCATAGATCGAGTGCGCATAGGATGTATGCGGGGAGGTGAAGAAGGCTCAGACGGCACTATAGTAGGCTGAGGGGAGGGCGGACGATCAGAGGTGGACGGTGGTGGTTCAACAATAGTAGGTGTAGTAGCAGCAGATCGTGTAATGTGTCGTCTGGTATAGACACGGAGTTCTGATGGACCAACGGCAGTGGCATCGTTCCCATTCCTAACCTGTGAGTCATCAGAATTCAAGGTAGAAGGAAACGTTGATAAATTCTCAGACGGTGAAACAGGTGGACGTGTACCGGAACCACTCTCAGCAGAGGGGCGTGTGAAGGAGAAGCCAGAGATTGCATCAATGGTAGAAGGATTCTCACCCAGCAAAGGAGGATTTGAAACAAATTTTTGAAACATATCAAGGTTGGAAAAAGTAGAGGAAGGAGAAGAAGAGAATTTAGAAAGACAAGAAAACGGAAAAAACAGTTTCCACAAAGGTAACATGTCGAGAAATAAAAACCTTGCCAGTGCTGGGATGGAGACATCGAAAACCTTTATGTTTATCAGAGAGTCCTAAGAAGACGCAAGGAAGTGACCGAGGAGAGAGCTTGTGAGCTGCAATATCCTGCACATCAGGGTAACACAAACATCCAAAAACTTTGACAAGTTGCAAGTCAGGGGAAGAGCAACCATGCAGAATTTCATATGGCGATTGTCCTTTTAAAACAGTAAGAGAGGGAATTCGATTCACAAGAAATACAGCAGTTTGAATGGCATCAGCCCAAAAACGAGGAGGCATACAAGCTTGAAATAGTAAACTTCTAACAACGTTAGTTAAATGTCTATGCTTCCTTTCGGCGAGGCCGTTTTGTTGAGGAGTATGAGGACAAGAAAAACGGTGAAAAATTCCATTTTGTGAACAAAGGTTGGAAAACTTATTATTTACAAACTCCGTACCATTATCAGATTGGAAAATCTTGATTGAGTTATGAAATCTGTTTTCCACCATTGCTTTAAATTCGAAAAATTTGTCAAAAACTTCGTGTTTAAATTTCAAAAGATAAAGCCAAGAAAACCGAGAATAATCATCAATAAATATAACATAATATTTATAACCAGAAACAGATGGAACAGGTGATTGCCACACATCAGAATGCACAATATGAAAGGGAAAAGCAGATTTAGATTCCGAATCAGAAAATGAGAGTTTCACATGTTTTCCCATGTTACAAGCATTGCAAACAGATAATGTCAAAGCAGAATTACCATCAGAAACAATGTTATTATTTTTAATAAATGCCGAAAGAACAGGAAGACTGGGATGACCTAATCGTCTATGCCAAACATCACTACTAAATCTAGATGCAACAAGACCAATCTGTTGCTTATTCCCTACACTTGCAACTTTAGAAGGAATTGGATAGAGTGATGTTCCCGAGCTAGGGCAGTGCAGAAGCTCCGTCTTTGTTACCTTGTCCTTCACAGAAAAACCAGAAGAGTCAAATTCAAGAACAGAATTATTGTCACGACAGAATTGACGCAACGAAAGTAAATTTCTCTTGATGGAAGGAACAACAAGAACATTTTTAAGAGCAAAAGATTTAGAAGATGTATTCAATTGAGTTTCACCTGTCTTAGTAATATCAAGTAAATTTCCATTACCAACTAGAATTTTCTCATGCCCAGTATAAGGTTTGGAAGAGGAAAGAATACCAGAATTCGCGGTCATGTGATTGGAAGCTCCAATATCTGGATACCATACTTCCTCAGCAGGTTCATAGAGATTCATAGCAGCAAAAGTTTGAGGGACATCATCGGCCACGAATGAGTGATTGAAGCGTTGTCTGCATTGAAGAGCAGCATGGTTGTACTTTCCACAAATCTGACACTGTGTGCCAAACTTCGAAAAATAAAATTGTTGATTTGGAGTATAAGGTTGAGGAAGATTATTGGGTGAAGAATGTGGATAGATTTCAGGAGATCCACGACCATGATATGAGTTGTGTCTACCGCGATGTCCTCGACCACCGCGATATCTGCCTCCACGACCTCCACGATTTCCACGTCCACGATTTGCATAGAGAGCTTCGCTGTCGATAGTGGGAATGGCAGGTGATGTTGTTGAACTAGTACGACGTTGTACTTCTGTTTCTTCTTGCATCAGAAGTGGACGAAGTTGATCAAAAGTAGGCTTGTTTCGGTGTGTATTAAGGGCACTGACGAAACCTCTATATTCTTCTGGTAACCCGAGAAGAACAGTCATGACCAAGTTATGGTCTGACTCAGTTTCACCAATTGCTTGCAGGGCATCGCCAATAGATTTAATCTTTTGCATATAATCGGTCATATTCATTGAACCTTTCTTGATGCTTCGTAATTCAGACTTTAGAAAAAAAGCGGTGGAAGCAGTTTTATCAAGAAAATATGTTTCGATAATTTTCCAAGCATCATACGCAGTTTTAGGAGAGCTAGAAACAACCATCTGTAATATGCTAAGCGAAAGGGTGGCATTAATCCACGAGAGTGTAGTGGTGTCTTCTTTTTTCCAATTTAGATATTCCGGGTTCATAATTGTTTTCTTTTCAGAAGTGTCAATAGTCTGAGGCGGTATAATACCAGTTCCGTCCACATGTGAAGTAACACCAAAACTCTCCAAAACATTAAGAAATATTTGTTTCCACACAAGATATGTGGAATCTGTTAGTTCAAGAGGTATGAGAGTTTTGATATTAACCACTGGTAAATTTGAGAAAGAAGACATGTTACCACAAAAAGAAAATATCACCACGAGAGAGTAACCGAGGCAAATCTTGATTGCACCAGAGAAGAACCAAACTACTCCAGGGAGCAAGTACGCATCTGAACGACACCAGAATAATGAAGAGAGGCCGAAATTACTGTAGCGCCGGTACTGTAGCAGCAGTTGTGACGGAGAGAGAAATCCAAAGAAACAAAAAACTATGAAAGAATGTGAGACTCGTGGTAGATGGTGGCTAAGGATCGATATTCCCAATATTAGGGTTCCCGCTCCGATACCATGATAGATGGGCAAAAGAGCATGTATTATAGTTTGTATTAACATCAATTATATAGTACATGAGAAGGTATTTCTATGGTAACAATGACAACCATAGTAATAATATAACTAGGATTACATGCTATATAATCCTACGCTATAGATGGTAAGTAATATATAGTATAGAAACAATAAAGATAATACTAAATATATCGTAACAGGTACTATTGACTTTATGACCCTTGGATGAAGGGATGCGCTGCTAGGATTATAGTGGTCACCTAGAATTTATACTATTTCACCAACAACCCACTAAACCCTAAGGTACCACTATAATCCTAACCGCACATCCCTTCACCCAAGGGTCAAAAAGTCAATAGTACCAAGTGCTTGGTACTATTGATAGTATAGTAGCTAATTCTATATATATATATATATATATATATATATATATATATATATATCGTGCGACTTGTGTGTTTTTAAAAGCACGAAGGCCTTTGTGCTTCGAAGTTGTTTCCGATGTTGAGACTTTCGAATCAACGACCAGCTCCGTTAGAGTTGATCTAGAATATTTGAAATATCTAAAAAATAAATTTCACAATTTTTTGCTATCATTTACCTAGTGATCGAAAGGGCTGAAAATCAACGGCTTAAAATAAAAATCCCACAAAATGTAATGAAATGATACTAAAAGTTTAAATCAAAGATATTGATCTTGTTTTATATATTATAAAGAATTTTCTAACAAAATTTTACGTGATTTGGATATTTCTACACCGTTAAACTTGCAAACGGCTAACTACGATCACTAAAATTGTTGATTTTGAACCCCTTTCATCAATAGGCAAATGATATCAAAAAATCACAAAATTTATTTTCTAAACCTTTTAAATATTCTAGATCAAGTTTAACAGAGCCGATCGCCCATTCATAAGTCCGAACATCGAAAACGACTTGGAAGCACGGAGACCTCTGTGCTTTCAAAAGTACACAAGCCTAGCACTATATATATATATATATATATATATATATATATATATAGAGAGAGAGAGAGAGAGAGAGAGAGAGAGAGAGAGAGAGAGAGAGCGGCTGGAATGCTATCGATAGCACCAAGCAATTTGTGCTATCAATTTTTTAACCGTTAGATTTACCTCTTTGATCATTTCCACCCCTTAGATTATACTATTCAACCAACCACCCACTAAACCCTAGGGGACCACTATCATCCTAACTGCACATCGCTTAATCCAAGGGCTAAAAACTTGATAGCACCAATAACTTGGTATTATCGATAGCATTGTAGCCTAGTTCTATATATATATATATATATATATATATATATATATATATATATATATATATATATACACACAGAGAGAGAGATAGAGAGAGAGAGCTAAGCGTCATGGATACCGATACGGGACACGGGACACGACACGACTCGGACACGGCGACTCAGCAACTTCCAAAAAACTAGGACACGAACACGGCATGAATATAGATAATAAAATATAATATTATTAATATAATAATATATGTTTATTATATATAAAATATAAATTTTGATAAAATATTGTTACATTTCTCATACGAATGAAATTTTATTAAATTTTTCATTGATAATTCATATATTCTAAGAAAAAATCCTCCACCACACTAATTTATTATATTGTTCAAAAAAAAATTGTACGTACTCATCAAAAAGATAAAATATTTATCATCTCGCATTATATATGTATAAATAAATAAAATAAAAATATATATATACTTTTTTAATTGTATGCACTATGATTCGGTATTAAACACGCATCACGTGTCCGACACGGACACGCGACACTTATAGAAGTGTCCGTGATACATAGATAGAAAGAGAGAGAGAGAGAGAGAGATGAGAGAGAGAGAGAGAGAGTTAGGCTAGCATGCTATTTATTATATATAAAATATAAATTTTGATAAAATATTGTTACATTTCTCATACGAATGAAATTTTATTAAATTTTTCATTGATAATTCATATATTCTAAGAAAAAAATCCTCCACCACACATAATTTATTTATATTGTTCAAAAAAAAATTGTACGTACTCATCAAAAAGATAAAATATTTATCATCTCGCATTATATATGTATAAATAAATAAAATAAAAATATATATATACTTTTTTAATTGTATGCACTATGATTCGGTATTAAACACGCATCACGTGTCCGACACGGACACGCGACACTTATAGAAGTGTCCGTGATACATAGATAGAAAGAGAGAGAGAGAGAGAGAGATGAGAGAGAGAGAGAGAGTTAGGCTAGCATGCTTATGAAAGCATGGAGCCTTCCGTGCTTATAAGTCGTTTTCGATGTTGGGGCTTCTGAATCGACGATCAACTCCGTTAGACTTGATCTAAAGTATTTGAAGTACTTAGAAAATAAATTTTGTAATTTTTCGATATCATTTGCTTGATTATCAAAGGGGCTCAAAATCAACAATTTTAATGATTGTGGTGAGCCGTTTGCAAGTTTAACGGTGTAGAAATATGAAAATCACGTTAAATTTTAATAGAAAATTCTTTATACTATATAAAACAAGATCAATATATTTGATCTAAAATTTTAGTGTCATATCTATTTTTTGTGATATTTTTATTTCCAGTCTCAGTAGTTGATTTTGAGTCTATTCAATTACTAGGAAAATGCTATTGAAAATTGAAAATTTTATTTTCTAGATACTTCATATAGTGTACTGGACCATAGCAAATTGGCAAGATTGTAGTGTGAGATATTAATCAGCACCTCTAGAGAGTGCTGGAATAAGTACTGGACTGAGATGGAGTCGTTTTGACGCAAAATTGATGTGAAAACTAACTCAGAATATCGAAATCAACTCATTGTGTTCTTGGACGGGCTTCCGGACGCTGGAAAGTAGATTCAAACGCCTATAGTATTCTTCGAGGATTCGGACGATGGTTGCAGACGCCCAGAGGTTCCTACTGTAGCTACGTTGAATCAGGCTCACTTCCGAGCGCTCGAATCTCGTCCGAATGTCGATTAGCAAAGCGGTTTGGTTGTATACGGTGAGCCGCTGAGTCACACAATGGTTTCGGACTTCCGAATGTGCTTTTGAGCAACTGAATTGGGTTTTTGGCTGAGGATGTTTATTTCAATGCTTAGAGACCTTTCTCTCTTCATTTTGCTACGAACTCACCCTCTAAACCAGATAAAGAGAGTAAGAGCTGGGGAGAAGGGAGTTGGACTTAGAAGAGCTCTTGGATGATCCTGAGCGGCAAGATTTGCGCATGATCGGCATGGTGTAGACCCCATGCGCGAACTCGTCGGGACTTGGTGTTTAGCACTCCACTATAATAACTATAATTTTAAATTTGATGAATTTGAATTCAATTTGAATTTTTAAATTTGAAATTATACTCAAATTTGGGGATCGAAAGAGAAGGCTAAATTCGCACAATGGGGATTGTTTCTGACGAAACAAAATCATCACTTTAATGGTTTGACAGTGCCGAAAGTCACGGTGAAGATTGTTTTTGGATTCGGTGCATCGAAACCACGAAAAAGCGTGTGAAACACGACAAATGTTCAAATTTTCAAATTAGTTTTAATAGAAAAAAAACAACATTTTATGTATAGATTTGCATGAAATCGCACGTGGAAGGGCCTTTACGCATTTTACGCGCGTTGTGGGGGACTGGGTTGAAAATTTCGAGTATAGAGGAGTCTATGCGCAAATTTACTAAGCACCCTATATACAAACCTAGGGTTTCACGACTCCCTCTACCTTTCTCTCGCAACCTAGCCACAAAAGGACCTTCCTCGCGTCGCCACCACCAATCTCCACCCTCCGACGATCTCCTTTGGTGGCCGAAAAGCCAGCCATCAACTCCCTCTCCAATTCTTTCTCTCTCTCTCTCTCTCAGCCTTGGTGACCTAAGGCCTCAACCCACGACCGCGCCACCTCTAACCCACCCCGCCAACCTCTCTAGGCTCCGGTGACCCGTCTCAACGAGCCCCAATGCCGCCGTGCACCGCCGTGGCTGCGAAACCCCTTTGAAGCAATCTAGCGCAAGGTTGGCCGCTGGTTCTTGTGCGATCGCCGCCGCCACTGCCCACCGCCTCTGCCGTCACCTCAGGGCACCGGAGGACCCCCTCGATGTCGCCTCGTCGATCCCCAGCCATCCTATGTGTCGGGATCTAGTCTTAAACCTGTGGGCGGACAGGGTTGGCCGCAGCTTCTTGATTGCCGCTGTCACTCCTCCAACCACCCGCCACCAACCCTGCCGGTCTCCTCTCATCCGCTGCACCTCCCTCCAGCAGGGGCGCGTGCTCTCAGGCCACCGAAACCTCATCATTTGCTCCCTGATCCAGGTATGCCCGAGCTCACGGTAGTTTTGGCCGAGCTTATTTTTTCGGCCAGTACGACCGCCGGTGACCCTACAAAGGTGGAGCAAGACTATCCTTGACATTGATATATCACAGTGTTCGCCTTCGCTGGATCCCGATTGGTCTCGAATTACGGGTTCCTCTGTGTCGCTCACATTGACATTGAAACCAGCAGTTCGGTTGTAGAATCAGGTAAATTTAATTTGAAATTTAATAAATTTTTTCTTCTAAAGTTTTTAAGTTTTCGGCAATTTATTCACTTTTTGGGTAATGTGGCTTAACAGAGAAAAAATCTGATGAAACGAAAATATCACTTAAATGATTTGGCAGTGTCAAATCTAGTGGTGATGTTAATTTTCGAATTTGGAGATCATAGACTCATGATCGGAGTATTTTTTGGCAGATCGCTAAACAAGAAATTTTGAAGTTTTCACAAAAGTCCGTATATTTTATACGTGGATTTGCGAGAAACTTGAGGGGCAAAGGTCTTTCCGCGATATTTATCCGCTAGAAGTCTCACTTTAAAATTTAAAAGTTTGGGGGATTTATATGCAATTTTGCATATATAAAGTCCATAACTAACACGTTAGAGACAGGATTTTCAAAAATTTCAGATCAAGAAAACCCTAGCTGTCGACTACGCATTCTTCGCGATCTTCCCCGACGATTCGAGCATCTCCGGTCATCTTTCCAGCGATCTTTTCCTTTCTCTTTTCTTCTTTTCTTTCTTCATTGTTTTCTTACAACCGAGAGGAAGAGAAAGGAGAGGGATGGATGGCCTCAGCTTCACCCTCCACCTCTTAGGGGCCGAGAGAATCTTCAGGTTTTGTACTGCATTGCTGCTTGGGGCCGCGAGCTGCATCAGGAAGAAGTGGTGCAGGATTGGGTCAAGATCCAAGCCGCATGCACCTCGGGACTCCCTTGCTACTCTCCAACGCCGACAAGATCCATCTCTAACGTCCTCTGGTTGATCTAGGGTCCTTCTTGCTTGAGCACGACCCTTGGATCAATCGGAGACCAAGTTGACCAAGATCGGTTCTTGATTCGGCTTAAAGTTGGAGATCGGTTCAAGATTTGGACTTCTTTCGTCTCCGCGACCTTCCAGGCAGCGAGTAAATGATTCTTGGTCTTCTTGGACTTCAAGACTCATCGAATCGAATCTTCATAGGCGCGGCATCCCTGTTGCGGTCGACGACTCTAAAAAACACCAAACGAGCGATTGAGTGACTCCAAAATCATTTTGGGTTATTGATTGATCCCCTTATAGCGAGCGCGGGTTTTGGAGCATTGTGATCGTTGAGCATACATATTTGGTCGGGTTCGAAAACTCCGAGTCATTGGTAAGATCCCTTAACTACTAGCCTAGGACTTGCTTGGTGTTTTCGGACTTGGGTGTGGTCTTACACGATGTGTCACCATCGGTTGGGGTCAACGGACTAGTTGTCCAGGATCCGGGCACTTTACAGAACAAAAAACGATTTTCGGTGAAATTTCTGGTAAAAGGTTCAATCGAAAAGTTGTGTTTTTAATTTATAATTTATAGTTTTGGTTTTTTTTTATAAAAGATTATCCTAAAGCCTCGTTGGCTGCGTTTGAGGATGTTCCATAGGTTTGGTAACGACAGTTAGACTCCGGTGGCTTCCGGAGATCAAACCAGGTGTTTCGGAGATTCGATGGGCTTGTTTTTGGTTCTTTTGGTTAGGAGAACATCTATTAGTGCGCGGCTGTTCTGACGCTCAAAAGCGAGTGTTCCGGGACAGCGAGGGAAAGCCAGTGGGTTTTTAAAGTGTTTCATAACGCTTGAGGGCAAAATCTGATCTTGAAAAGCGAAAATCGGGCGTTTCGGTGCGCGACTTTGGGTCACACGGGTTGCTGCTGTTCGCAGCGGTGGAGTAGCTTTAATTGCTGGAATTTTAGGTGGTGGGATATCTTAAATTGCAGCACTAAAGTCATTGGTCGGTTACCGAACCAATTGGGCATCCTGGGAACCAAATCGACAAAGTTTCGAAGTCCCGATTTTTCATTTCGGTGCATTTTTTGTGCGGTTGTTCCCACGGCTTTAAATTGTATATTCAGGACAGCGTGTGAGGTATATCGAGTGTTAGACTTGTTTCGGGGTGTCCCATGGGTTGGGGTGACTTTCCGACACATCGGTGTGGTAAGTCGGGAGTCCTACGGTGATTCTTGTTGAGATCCGTAACTCCAATGTTATTCGCAAGGTTATCAAGGTTGAGATCACGGGCTAAGGTTATTAGCGGATTGGACTTGTTGTAGGTCCAAGCTTGGACAGGGAGTGCGATCAATAAGAGGGTCGGCAACCCGAGGTTTGATCGATTGAGGTGGGTAGTCGGTAGGCTTGTATCATCTCCTTTTCTCTCATATGTCAATTTTATTCTCTATCTCTATTATTGTCTTGCATATAGACAGGCCGGTTTTGACATATATGATCGTTATTATTTATTTGAGCATATTTGGATCTTTGGGGCCGAGGGGTTGGGCATATGGCATCACGGTTCGGCTTCGGTCGAGGTTATCGGCTTCATACCGAAGGCTTTATTAGTCATAGCACTTGAGTGTATTCATGGTCACCGAGTCAGTTTGGCAACCGACAAGGGTTGCGTTTATCCGGATGGGTCGTCTTTATGGCGCATGGATTAGGTCATGCAGAATGTGACAGGCAGTGCCGAAGGTCGACGGGCCGATGGCAGGTTGTGGTTTATCCACAGGCATAGGTTTGGGTTTGGCATTGGCATGGCATATAGTGAACAGGTGGTATTATGGTATTATGGTAGTGGCATATTTCTTATCTTGACTACTGCTGGTTGGCATTATTATTTTTGCATTACCTTACATCTCCATTATATCTCTCGTTATATCTCCACTATATCTCTTTCTCTTGGCGAGCATGGCTTGTCCTCGTGGCGGGTTGCACCCTCCAGAGAACTTTTGATTGGTTTCTCATGTTTTCTACTCCACAAGTGATGCGGTTGGCGAGGCGGGTATGGGTAAAATGTGATGATCACGACAGTCTAGAGATTAGAAGCTTCCCTGGTTCGGTTACTTTACGTTTTGTTTTATACAGTGGTTCAGTTAGGCATGGTTTATTTGGACATAGTTTTCTTTACTTATATACTTGGTTGGATTTTGATAGGATAATATTATGGTTATATTATGATTTAGATGGATTTGGTGATTTTTGAGTTGGCTTTTAGATTGGTTTTCTACCCCTTGTAGTACTCATTTTTAAATAAAGGGTTTCTGTGTGGGAAACGGTTTTCAAACTATTTTTAAGTGTTTTTGGTTTCATATCTTAAACCTTTCAAAGTTGTTCTCGGGTGTGGAACGTCTTCAAAGGCATAGGTTGATTGAATAAAATGCATGTATTTTCGAAAAAATAATTGTGTAATTGAATGATTATTGTGATTGTTGGCTAGACCGGTACACCATGCAAATATAGGAGAAACTCTATATTTGTGGCGGATTTGTACTTTCCGTTGTGAGGCAAGGAAAAAAAAAATTGGCTTTCCGCAAACTCTGATTTTAAAACAAAATTCCAGCCAGCGCCTCAGGGCGTGACATCGTGTGATGATCCGAACTTCCGCGGAGGCTTTTGTGGTATGAGCAGCGGCTACAGGAGACCTATGTTGTGTGACGGAGTTGGTTGCGTGCAAATCGGACCTCAGGAGTGGACCCGGCGCGAAAATTGGATCAAGTTTGCCTATCCGGATGCCTTCGTCAAATTTTAGAAGTGGATTCTTGAAAAACGGACATCGGATTTGAATTCAGCACGTGAAAACGATGAAAATCAGCTATTTACGTGTATATTTCGGGATCCGGACGCCCTAAAACGGACTTAGGGCAGGTTTGGTACTGTTCCGGGCAGGCGGGCGGCGCGGGCAGGCCGGTCCACGGCCCAGGCGCGTTCACCGGGACCAGGGAGTTTGCGCACATGCCACGTGACAGCACAGGATTGGCCGGGCCGCGCCAATCGCGGCGTGACTGGCGGGGCGACGCCACGTGGCGCCTTTTGATTGGTCGACAGGATCCAGTAGACCCGGCGCGACGACCGGTGCGTGGACCGCACGTGGACTACGTGGGACACGTGGCGCGCTCCTATTGGTGGGCGCCAGCCGCCGCGCGTGCACGGAGCAGAGGGAGCGGGACACATGGCATCATCCTGTGGTTTCGGACGCTGGGCGTGGACGGCCGGATGAAGCGCCAAGTGGATTCGAGCGCTGCGGGTCAGATTCGGGCACCCGAATCTTGCCCTTGACGCGAATATTAAGTCTTCTCGATTTTCAGCTATAAATAGCCCATTGTGAGCTTCTTTTGAGGGCTTTTCAGACCTAGTTTTTGGCCCATTTTCGACAAAGAGCTTCTTCATCGAGTCTTCTTCACATTTTGGCATCCCGGAGAATTGTTAGACGCCGTTTCATATTTTTCGTTCCCGACATCGCGAGCTTCGACGCTGTTTCGATACCGATCTTTTTCGTCGACTCTTCGTCGGCGGGCTCCCCCGAGCTGAGTTCTTGAAGTTTTTCGCCAATTTTTGCGGCGACGTTTCCACAAGAGGTAGGCCTTCGATTTCCGTGCTTACCGTTCCTCTCCGTTTCGAGTTTTTTGGGGGTTTCCAGCAGCATCTTTAGACCCCCTATTTGCTGTTACACTTTCTGGACAGAGCTGAAGTAATTTTGCATTTTTTCGGCCAACGGTTGTCGGAACTGGGAGTTTAAAGACTCGATTGATATCTACACTTCGAGAGAAACGCAACCGTACTTTTTCTTGGAATTTTCTGAGGACTCCTCGCAGATGAGAATTTTTGTTTTTGGGGACTATTGTGCCAAACAGTAAAATACAGAATTTGTGATTGTGGTTACAGTTTTCGTGGACCGTTCAGCATTTCGCAGAAGAAAGGGAAGTTGGAATTTTCATCACTGTTGAGGTTAGCATCTTTCTTTTCGGTCCCAACTGAAAATTTTATGCGGATTGGCCACTGCATCAGCTTGACGCGCTCACTGATTTTTGTGCCAAACTTGTTGGACAGCACTTCGGTGTTTTGCTTGCCACCGCCGATCCGGGAAGAGTTGTTGGGAGCTTTTGGATTCGTTGGGATCGTAGAAACTGGGGGAACGCGCACGTCGAATTTCAACCCGACCGGACTCCGGATCTGCGCATTCCAGGTGGGTGGTTGTTGTATACCTCTTTCTACGGCTTACTCACTAGGGCTATTAGAGAGACCCCCGACTTATTATTTATCGTTTCGCCACCCCAACGGAGATCATGCATGAATAAATTATCCTGATTAATTCTTAGCCTATCTATGTGAGACTGGTACACTATGATGATTTTAATGGACATGTATAGTTGGTTAGTGATTATGACCCGATGATCTATTCCTTATGAGATTGTTAAGTGTAGGATTTTTACACCGTATACTAGTGTAGTTTTACTACTATTCATATATATATATATATATATATATATATATATATATATATATATATATATATATATATATATATATCTTGCTACTAATGCTTCTATTGGACCAAGAGGTGTAGAGCATATTTCTTGGTAGATGAAACCACTGGGAACTATTCGTAGTTCTCACACCCCGTGGTTTCTACCTTTTTGCAGATCCAGATACAACCGGTAAGGCACACGACAAGGGCAAAGGCTGGCAGCATAGAGGACTTAGAGGGTCTAGCAGTACTTTATCTTTTTGTAATTTGAGTGAACTATGTATTTGGTGAGGAAAGAGAAAAAGAAAAACTGTAATTAAATGTTATATCGAAATGTTCACTCTTGTACCCTTTACTTTCAACTTGCTATAACTTTATGTTTAAAGTTGAATATTACAGTTTTAGTAGTTTCACTCTAATATTATGTATCTCATTATACATATTGAATTGATTGAAATGGTTGCCATTCCTTTCGGGTATAGGAGAGGTCATGCCCGATTGGCGGGTCTGTTGGCGCGCCCGAACCGACCAAATTGGCGATCTTGGGGCATGACAGTTTGCTCTACTTTTATCTTATGTTCATCATGATTTAGTAGTTGGGCTGTCCTTATTTGGGCATCATTATATGATCTGTTTGACCTGCTTGGTTGGTATGGCATATTTGTGAGATTGGATGACCTGATTGGTCGGTACTTTCCTATTGTGGATTTCTTGTCGGCTACTTGCTGGTGGTTGATTATTGATCATATTACATCGATCTTCATAGCTCGTGTATATTTCACATACACCAACGGTTTGACCACCGCAGTGGTATTCTTTTCCGAAAAAGTGATCGCATTTCCGACTCATGAGCCCTATGTGGTCCCTGCTAGGGTTATATGCCAGGTTGAGCAGGATGTGACATTGCCTGAGGTCTTTTGACCAACATGGTGGTTGATTGGGTATAGTAAGACTATCTGTCCAGTTGACGCTTACTTTTAGTTACAATAGTGGTAGTTGTACTTTTGTTATTCATTTCTCTTCATATATGATTTGCTACTGTATTCGTTATTGCTATTTTATACCCTTGCTTATTGCTCGTTACCAGTGAGTACAGCTCGCCTTCGTCTACTTATGGTACCCACTGGGAGACCCTAGTTGGTTTCTCATTTTCCCCCATTTCAGGTGTCGTGGGAGGTGACGATACGTGAGGTGTTGGCGTAGTTAGAGAGCTTAGCGATCCCGAGGAATATTTTCCATTTGTGCTATGGTTTATTATCTTTCTTGACCCTTAACTATTTGTTAAATAGTTTAGATATTGTTTGGTGGTTCAGTTTACGTTTGAATTGCTTGATTGCTAAATACAAATTTTGGTTTAATAAAGATTTGATGCTAGTACTGATTTTATGGCAAAAATATTTTCTACCCCACGAGGTAGCTAGTTTTCAAAAGAATATATTTCCGTATGAAAAACTGTTTTAAAACGAATTTTTGATTTTATTGTATTCTTAGATTTTAAAATAATGTTTCCGGGTGGAAAATACTTTCAAAGGATAGTAATGTTTAATAATCTGTGCATTCTCATCATCTTCGGTAAGGACGATGTAGAGCATTTCAAGCATTATATCCCTAAGGATTGTTTAGCTGTTTGTGCATGCGCATCGTGATTGTTGTTTGTTGTATGAGTTGAGATTGGTTGATTGTTATATTGTATTGTGTAGTACACCGTGCAAATATAAGGGAGACTGTCTGTGTATACAGAGAAATTTCTATATTTGTAGCAGGTCTGTCAGTAACATGGGCAAAGTTAAAAAATAAAAATTGGGGCATTTTTCTACTGACTCTATTTTCAAACTGACCATGTTTCTAAAAAGGCTTTACAAAAGGGACCACGGGGCGTGACATCTACTTCCTCTTCTTCTCCGGGGTTGGATAGCTTCTGCAGGTGGGTTTTATGCTGCCAAAGATGATGAACTCACATCTACATCTATTGTGTAGAAATAGCATGTTTGATGCTTTGACATAGTGATGTTTGTGAAGTTTGACATATAGTGTGAGAGGTGCTCGTATATATGGTTTATTTGGCAGCATAGTAGCAAGTTTTACTACCTGATTGTTGTACCATGAGACACTTGATTCTATGTGTCTTAGACTATTAGTATCTTCATTTTGCTAGTAGTAGCATAGAGGTGCTTATGACAGTACTAAGAGGATATGCTTTTTTTGACATAGTAGTAGTAGCAGAGTTGATTATTTTACTATACTATGCATATACATTGTTTTCCTCATTGTGATTATTAGAGGTATTCAGCTGTAGAGTTAGTTAGATACCTGCATGTCTGGTGGTCAGACAGTGAGATGATGTACTGCCGCATCAGTAGGACTGTAGTTGGTGTCCTATGGTTATTGCCGAGGGTTGGTTGGCAGTTTGACACCGAGATAGGTCCTGATTTTATCAGTTAACAGATATGTGATTGGTTGATCATTGCATCTGACCATGGCCTGTCTGAACCAATGTGGTTTCGTAGTGACGTGTATTCCTCTGTGGGGTCACTCCCCTCGAGTGCCGCTCCAAATTATGGTCATTGACACTTATTATATGCATGTGCGGCTGAGCCTTGGATCCAGGCAGTCGGGCACGTAGTGACGCGAGCTAGACTGGACCTTTGGGCCGGTTGATATGATTGGGTTATTATTGTTATTCGGATATCTAGTATTTTGTTGATACATGAGATATATCATTCATAGGTTTCAGTAGCTTATAGAGGCATGATAGTGGTAGATTCATTTCAGTTTCATTATACTGATTTCTATCAATTCAGTATTCTCCTATTTTGCATCAAGTAGACCTAGTGGTGTAGATCGTCGTGGTTGGCGGCTGTTACCCACTGGGGACTATTGTTTACATAGTTCTCATACCCTCCATTTATTGTTTTTATTTCAAAGTCGTCAGCACCGGCATCACCAGCATCTGAGCAAAGGTAAGGAGACCGTGGGCTAGATAAGAGTCTCCTACCTTGTACCTGAGCTAGAGGGGACCCCAGCTATTGTTGCAACCCTATAAAATAGACTCTCTCTCCTCTCTCTCTCTCTAGAGAAGAAGGCCACCATTGTTGGAGAGCTTCCAAGCTCGGGATTGATCTCACCCGGACCTAGGAGACGGAGAGAAGCTTCAAGAGGAAGATCTAGGAGGAAGAAGGAACCCTTCACCTCATGTTTTGACTTGCAACAAGAAAGAGATGAGTTGAGATTTTTAGGGCTTCAAATAGAGATCTTTGGATTTTTTATCATGTTAGAACCATTTTAGGATTCTTCTTGGTAGTCCAAGAGATCCAGTCCACCCCATCAGTAGAGAGCTTAGCAAAAGTAGGAAATATCACGGAAAATGGGAATATTACCTTTTAATATAATCTACAAAATCTAGTCAAATCTAATCTAATCTAGAATCTAATATAACATATACGCAAAATTATCTAATCTAATTTAGAATTACCAAACCTAATCAAATCTAATCTAGAATTATCTCTTCGAATTAAATATAATAGAATATAACTAATTAGATTCGATTTACGTAATTCCATATTACCTAAATTAATCTAACCTAGTTTAAATAATCTATTCTAAAATTACCTTATTTAATCTAATATTGAATCTAATCTAATCTAATTTATATTTAAGTTTCCTAATCTGATTTAGTCTAATCTAATCTTATGAACAAATTAATGTAATCTAGAATCACTTAACCTGTCCTATTCCAATCTAGAATTTGTAAATTAGCATAAATAGAAAAAAAAAAAATTTGATTTAGTATTATTAGAAATATTAGAATATATAGCTGATTATAGTAGCTTATATAGCTAATTTAATTTGGCATTTTCTATTTTAATTTTATATTTTATAAATAAAGTAGATTAAAATTGTATAATAAAAGCTCATAAGGTTATTTATACTTACATAAAAATCTGCTATTAAATTAGTGAAATATATTTTTATTAATCCATAGAAACCTAAAAAAGTTTTGCAATTTTCAATGAAAAATTCTTTTTTCTAATTTTAATTTGTAATTTTGAAGAATCCAAAATAAAAGAATTGAAAAATCTATGGAAATAATGTCTATATTCACTTGATACAGAAATATATAGTCCCTCAATAAATTCCTCGGAGATATCTTATAATTTACTCCATATGTAGGACCTACAATTATATTAGTTAATATTTAATGGACTACTGCTAATCTGAAGAACAAATAATAAAGCCAGGAATCATGATTATTAGCTAAAAACATCTCAAAACTATTTTATAAGACCATATTTGGATTTAAAAAAATAATAAAGCCATGCCAAGTGTGCCTGAGTGTGCCCGTCAAAGGCCTTTTGTGCCCATTGGCACACTACCGTGCCACATGTCGGCACGAAACCGTGCCTATACCATATCGTGCCAGCTCAGAATTAGCAACTCCATGTCACAACACTTAAATCCTTGTTGCAAAAGCCAAATTGGACTCTGTGGTATATGTGATACTTGATACTCAGTTGGGGTAGCGCAGACTTGACGAGACCTGTGAGTGGATCGATGTGATTGAGTTATATGGCATTTACTTTTATCAGTTATCCTAGTTGATGCATATGAGTTATGATTTATAGTTCCTAGTATTTACTTAGGCATGATAGGAGATATTTATTTCCAGCTCAATATATCATTATTTATTTAGTTTAATTTTTACTATTGACGTCTCTAATAGACCTAGTGGTGTAGGTCTGCGCTGTTATCGACTGTACCTACTAAGAACTATTTTTTAATAGTTCTCACACCATCCCATTGTTATTTTTATTTCAATGCTCCTCAGTGTCGACGATTGATCGAGATAAGGGAATCACAAGCTAGGTAGTATCTCCTATCCTGAAGAGTACTTAAGGAGGACCACTTGACGTATATTTATAGCTGACTGTACATATTGGGCTCATAGGAGGCCGATAGAGTTGTATTTATTATTTTGGGTCGTGTAGATGACTCGTGTAAAATGGTAGCTATAGTTGTATAGTAGTACTTAGACTCCAACACATGTTCTTTTATATACATATACACTCCAAATACATGATTTGGACAAATTAGTTGTCTACGTTTCGTATGTGTGGGGTGCATCCTCATGCATACAGCAGGTCTGTTGGCCCTGAGGATTCTGTTGTGATTCGAGGCGTGACAATTTGGATCCAAAATCAAATTTAAAATTCACTTCAAAACTAGAATTTAAATTTGAAATTGGAACCCATCAAATTTAAATTTAAAATTTCAATTAAAAAATCTAACTTTGAATTTTAAATTTTAATTCAAAATATAATTTAACATATTAGTTGAGTGTACGTCACAATTATTTTAATAGTTATTTCAAATCAACATAAATTTGTGTATCATATTTATCAAAAAATTTATAACAAAAATTAAATAAAAAAATCAATTCATTTGTTATATTCTATAGAAAATATCTATTATATCCTAACTTAAATTTAAATGGTTGTTGCCAGCAATAATTATATAATTTAATATATATATATATATATATATATATATATATATATATATATATATATATATATTGAGCTCCTCTACTTTTAAAAGTACCAAGTCATTGGTGCTTGTGAGTTTTTAGCCCTTGGATAAAAAAATGTGCGGTTAGAATGATAGTGGGTGGACCTCTTGAATTTTGTGGATGGTTAGTGGAATAGCATGATCTAAGGAGTAAAATTAGTCAAAGGGATAGATCTAACAGTGAAAAACTTACAAGCACCAATTAATTGGTACTTATACAAGCATAGTAGCCGGACTCTATATATATATATATAGAATATTTTGCAAGTTTTTCAAATTCCGGTGAACCCAAAATTTATGTCTTTAAAACTAAAAGTATCGAAATTTTAGTTTAACTTTAATTCAAATTTACAATCTAATTGATCCACCTTAATTAAAAAATTTAATTATTAATTCAAATTTGATATCCAAAATTAAATTTAAGTTACGATTTAAACTCAATTTTTAATTTTAATTTTAAATTTCATAAATTTAAATTTAAATCGTATAATTAGATTTCAACTATGAATTTAAGATGAAATAAAAATTTAAAATTAAATAAGATTAAAATATAAATAAATATTTGAAATTAAATTCAAATTTGATTGTTTGTTGCAATCAACAAAAAATTAATGTAACAACTAAATATTAGTAGATAGTACCGACATAATCTGAAAATATTCACCTAAGAAGAAAAGATATGGAATGGTATAGAAATATTAAATAAGAAAAGAAAAGGTTATCCGTTAAAAAAAATTAAAAAATTAAAATTAAAAGCTTGTTTCATTACATTATTTGTTTGCGTAAGAAAAAAGAGAAAAAAAAAAAAAAAAAATCCGCTAAAAGGTGGGTGTTGACAAACCCAAATTCAAAATACGTGTTTTTATATAGATATGTATATGTATAAGCACCCCTACATGATGATCTATTTACATATGCAAACCTGCACTTTTTTTCATTGAATAATGCTACCCATACGCCCCAAATGGGATGTATAATGTACTCCCCACCCATCGAAGGGTGGGGACTCTTTCACTAGTCACATTAAAGTGATTAGTAAAATTCACCCCACCATAGAATGGGTGGGGTGTAAGATGTATACCCCATTTGGAGTGTACAAAAAGCATTTCCCTTTTTCATTTGTGCCCCTAAAGAATGCAATTTCTAAGGAAAACACCCCTAAGTTTTGGAGTCGTCTAATTCCAGGGAAATGTTGGTTTTCTACTAGTAGCTTTTAAAAAAGGAATTTTTATAAGCATAAGGTTGTACAAGAAATAGAGTTTTGAAAGGTGTATAAAAAAATTCAGGTTTCTAGGGCATGGGCATATATTGTAGTGCACTTCTGTTGAAAAGTAGCATTGAGAGCTATACTTGTAATCCCGGCGAAGTTTAGAGTGTATTCGAATGTTTTCAGCACAAACTCAGTGCAAAAACGGACTTCGAGAAGTCAAATAAGCTAAACTGCAGATTTTGTATTAAGTAACGATACTAAATTAGAGTACCGAATCTCTATTGCGAGGAGAAAAAACCAGCGTTCGAATTTTGCGAAACTCATGTCGAATACCGATATTAATTCATCGAGTATAGACACTGATTCGAGTGAGTACTGATAGACAGTAGAAAATCCAGAAATCCAACATTCGAGTTCTGCAGAACTAGGCTGATGGTACCGAAACTAAAGCCTGTGTACCGATACCGAACTGCGAGTACCGATACTGAATGCTGCGAAGTGTAGATGTTGACAGATTGTAATTAAGTGGATTTGGGGGACCTAGTTCCAATTTTTGCAACCCTATTAGAGAGCTAAAATACCAGCCACTTTCCCCATTGTGCACGCAAAGAGTTTTCCCCCTTGTCTTCTCTCTTACCCTCCTCTTCCTTTCTCGCTCTAGGAATCTCTCCTATATTTGGAGATTTGAAGAAACCGAGCTTGGAGAACCTCCTTGAAGGTGAGGAGACCTCTCCTTGGGCAAGGAGTTGGAGAGCTTGGAGTCTAAGGTGAGTTTTTTAGATTTTAGGCTAGGGTTTTGGATTTAACCCTTGTAAATGGGATTTTAGAACCCTAGACAAATTTAGAGTACAAATTGTAGGAATTTGTCGTTGAAATTGGGTTTTGTTGTAATTTTGGAAACCATATGCATGAAAGAGGATTTTTGGATATTGAGGGTTTAAAAATTATTTGACCCCTTGGAACTCTAACTCTAATTGAAGGTTAGAGAAATGCGTGGAACAACTTTGTTTCAAGGAACTAAAAGATCCCGAAGGTCGATTTGGTGTAACAAACAAATTGTGGATATACTAGCTCGGAGAAGGGCAAATAGCCTACGGAAGCCTAATTGCAAATGTCGACAAGCAATTAGGAGCGAATCAAGGTGGGTTGTGTTACACCAAAGTGAATAGGTAACTTCATGTCTAGAGTGTAAAACTCTAATGACTTGATGCATGTTATATAGGTAGCTTACAAGTAAATATGCATGTACGAGATATATGTTATTTAAGAGAAATAGCTACCATTGAAAAAGAGGAATGCATGTGTTGATATGTTTATTTATATACCTATGTTGTGGACTAAGTAAATAGGTTGACGTTCTCTAGAGATATTAGAGAACTCAACATGTGAACACAAAGAACATAGTGCCATTGAACATAGGTTGGAAAATATAGTGGGTAGGATACCAGTTGAACATGATGACATAAACCTAGAAGGGTCGATAATATAGGGCGAAAACATATGGGCCCTGGACTAGACCATGAAAGAGGTGAATCCGGAATCCCTATACCTATGGCCAAGGGCGAGCGGTGATGCACCCTAATGCCAAGATATGACTTGTTATTATGCACCTATAGCCGGGGTGTGCGGTGATGTTACCTAATGCCAAGATGAGAATGAATAAGTTGCTATGTATGCACCTGTGGCCAGGGGTGAACAGTGATGCAACCTAATGGCCAAGGTGAGAGTGATGAATTCGCTACGTGTGGACTTGTGGTTGTGCCACCTAATGCCAAGATGTGAGAGAAGAATCCGCAATGATTAACTCAAGATAAGAGTCAAGTGACATGGTTAAGGTAATGAAATAGTAAGTAGAGTATGGACAACTTGTGTAGATTTCATTATCGCGTGTATAGAGGCATCAGTATTATTGAATAATTGTATATAGTAGATATACAGGTTTAGATGCTACTATTGATTCATGTTATATACCATAATTATGTTGCCTCATTTGGACCTAATGAGCCGAGCTTTTCCCTTAGGTGGTTGTACCCACTGGAAACTATGTTTATAGTTCTCACCCCCAAATTTTTCAGGTCCATCCGCGAGCAACACGGCGGAGCGAGGAAAAGACATAGCTAAGTAGATAGTAGCCTTTCCATTTTGGTGGTTCGATAGATCTATCCTTTTGGACAATGTATGGAAAAGGGGAAAAGAAAAGAAAAGGAAAAATGTAATCATTCTTTTGGATTGCATATGGAAAAATATTGTAACTTATGTGATGAATGACTGTAATAACTAGATTTATGTTTATGTGATATTCTCCTAATACAATCCATGTATTCTATTCCTGTTTAGAATGTGCTGAATATACAGGTTGTGACGCTTTGGGCGAACAGAGGAAACTCTGTCCGTTCCGCGAGTCTGTGCACGTGTCCTGCGAATGCTTCTATTGCGGGCTCAGGGCGTGACATATATGTAAGTAGATGATTAGGCAGAGATTTATCCATAAATGTCTTTTAAAGAAAAAGGGCAGCGCACAAACCCTGGAAAGAGATACATGTTGTTCCCTTGGTTACTGTGTCCAATCTTACCGTCTCCTGGAAAAAGAAGAAAGCAATTTTTAACCATATGATTTGTAAATTCTTGTTACACCAGAGCGGACTAAGATGCAAGTATCCCATACCATAGTGACTTATCTTGTATCATTAGTAGCAACAAAGTAAAATAAGTAAAAGAGATTATTAGAAAAGTTTAGTGCAAGCGCATTTAATTGTTTGACAAATCTTTTGAAGCCTGAGCGCTGCGAAGTCTAGTGATTGACAGTTGCTAGCGGACGGTCCATAACCACACAGCAGTGCGGCAGCTGGAAGATCCGGATTCTACTTTGGGCAGCACTTTTTTGCGGTGCAGGCCCCACCTCATCACTACAAGTTTGCACCAACAGGCTAAAACAACCGGACAAAACTGTGATGTTCCCAAAAAGACGGGCCAATCAGGCCTCAAGTAAACCCAGTTTGAATAAATTCTCAAGCTTTAATACACAATGATGTGAAAAAGTATTGGTACATTCATGAACTTCTAATAGAAGACTGGAAATAATGGAAATTACTATCAGAAAGGCATACCAAGAATCACGTCATTAAATGGGCTTCCGCTAGCAAAAATGATATTCTCATCCAGAATGGAAAATGCTTCCTCAGGTGTGCATTCAGCTAACACACATAAAAAAAATAAAAATCAGGAAACTTGAAGATAATATATAGTAAAATAAGAACTTTCCGCACTTGACAAACCATTTTTGGTAGGATTTGACATTGCAAAAACTGCTGGCCTAGAAGATGTCGAGTCCTTAAGGGCTTCCAGAACCTGCATGCAAAAAAGAATTTTTTTAAAAAAAAAATATCAAACATGCTTGGAGAAAAAAAACAATATATATATATATATATATATATATATATATATATATATATATATATATATATATATATATCAAGGTTTTAAGTATCCATCGGCACGGACCGTATCTACCGTGCCGTACCGTGCCAACAAGATACCGGCACGATACAGCTCCCGTGCCGATGACACTGTTCAAAACTCTTTTTTCTTAAAATTACTAAGTAATTTTCTTAATAAAGTTCAAAATATTTGATAAAGATACATAATAAGCAATTAAAAATTTTGTTGCTAAAGAAATTAAATATTTCATGCCATTACGTGTCGGCACGCACATATTTTTTGTGACCGGCACTCATCGGCACAGCTCGGCACGCACCGTGCCATACCTTGCCGGCAAGTTTTCGGCACGACCCCGTGCCACGGCACTTAAATCCTTGATATATATATATATATATATATATATATATATATATATATAGTGAGAGAGAGAGAGAGAGAGAGAGAGAGTTCGGTTATGGTGCTTTTCAAAGTACAAAGCTCTTGGTGCCTGTAAGTTTTTCACCATTAGATCTATCCCTTTGATAAATTTCACTCCTTAGATCATGCTATTCCACCAACCACCTGCTAAACCCTAGGAGACCACTATCGTCCTAACCGCATATTCCTTCATCGAAGGGCCGAAAACTCACAAGCACCAATGACTTGATACTTCTAAAAGCATAGGAGTTCAATTTTATACAAGCATACATACATACATACATACATATATATATATATATATATATATATATATATATATATATATATATATATATATATATATATATATATAAAAAAAATAAAACTAGGCTACTATATTAGTAATAGCACCAAGTCATTGGTGCTATTAGGTTTTCAACCCTTGGATGAAAGGATGTGCGGTTAGGATGATAGTGGGCCCTAAAATTTTAGCGGGTGGTTGGGAAAATAGTATGATCTAAGGGTTGGAAATGATCGAAGGGGTAGATCTAACGGCGGAAAACTTGATAGCACCAAGTGCTTGGAGGCCTCCATGCTACCAAGTTGTTTTCAATGATGTGGCTTCCGAATCAACGATCGGTTCCATTAGACTTGATCTACACTATTGAAAATATCTAGAAACCAAATTTTATATTTTTTCAACATCATTTACCAAGTGATCAAAGAGGTTTCAAAAGTAACAGTTTTAATGGCCGATGTGGTACGTTTGTAAGTTCAACGGTGTAGAATAATTCAAATAACATGAAACTTAAATAGAAAATTCTACTTAACATAAAGAGTAAGACTAAAATTTCCGATTTAAAATTTAAGTATTTTATTACTATTTTTTATGAGATTTTTATATTTAGCCGTTCATTTTTAGACTACTCATTTGATATGTAAATAGTGTCGAAAAAATATGAAATTTGGTTTCTAGATATATTTTTAATAGCATACATCAAGTTTAACGGAACTGATCGTCAATTCAAAAGGTGCATCACTGAAAACAACTAGTAGCACGGAGACCTCCGTCCTACCGATAGTATAGTAGCCCATATATATATATATATATATATATATATATATATATATATATATATATATAGAGAGAGAGAGAGAGAGAGAGAGAGAGAGAGAGAGAGAGAGAGAGAGTTTTTTTAAAATGATCCTCTTAAAATTTTTATTTTTGAAAATGATCCTACAAAATTTGTATTTAAAAAAATGGCCCTATGGGTGCCAACTGTATGCCACGTGTGCCCGCCACGTGAGCGGAGGAGGTAGACGTGTAATTAGTTGAACACGGGAAACCATTCCCCATGTTTAAACACGGGGAATGGTTCCCCGTGTTCATATTCCGCATGTAATGAAATTTTTATTTTCGAAAATGATTCCCGAAATCAAAATCTATATTTGAAATTAAAATTTTAATTCAACAATCAAATCAAGATTTGAATTCAAAATTTCAATACTTCAATTTAAATTTAAATTCAAATTTCAAATTTAAATTTAAACTCTGATTTGATTTTTAAATTTAAATTCAAATTTTAAATATAAATTTGAAATTTGATTTCGAACCTAAATTAATATTTAAAATTTAGATTCAATTTCAATATTTTGAATTTAAAGTTTAAAACTAAAGTTGAAATTCAAATTAAATTCAAATTTTCAATTTGTTTTTAAAACTAGTGCAAAATATAAATTTGAATTCAAAATTAAATTTGAACTTGAAATTTGAATCCAAAATCAAATTTTAAATTTAAATTTGGAATCTAAAATCAGTTTTAATTTTAAATTTTAATTTTGAAAATTTAAAATTAGAATTTAAATTTAAAATTCAAATACGAGATAAAAATATAAATTTAAAATTTGAAATTCAAATCCAAGATATAAATTAGATTTGAAATTTGAATTTAGATTTAAATTAAAGTAATAAAATTTTGAATTTAAATCTTGATTTGATTTTTTAATTGAAATTTTAATTTAAAATATAGATTTTGATTTCAATTACACGAAATCCATTTTCAAAAATAAAAATTTCATTATACGGGGAATATGAACACGGGAAACCATTCCCCGTATTTAAGGACGGAAAATGGTTTCCCGTGTTTAAACACGGAAAATGATTTTCCGTGTTCAACTCATTCCACATCCGCCTCTCCCCTCACGTGGCAGGCACGCGTGGTGCACAGGTGGCACCTAGAGGGCCAATTTTATAAATACAAATTTTGTAGGGTTATTTTCAAAAATAAAAATTTTCAGATGGTCATTTTCAAAATATATATATATATATATATATATATATATATATATATATATATATATCAAGGATTTAAGTATCTATCGGCATGGGCCGTATCCACCGTGCCGTATTGTGCCAACAAGATAACGGCACGATACAGCCTCTCGTGCCAATAGCACAGTTCAAAACGCTTTTTTTAAAAATTACTAAGTAATTTTCTCAATGATGTTCAAAATATTTAATAAAGATACACAATAAGCAATAACAAATTGTGTTGCTTAAGAAAATAAATATTTCATGCCATTATGTGTCGGCACGCATGTATTTTTTGTGACCGGCACTCATCGGCACGGCTCAGCACGCACCATGCCGTACCGTATCGGCAAGTTTTCGGCACAATCCCGTGCCACAGCACTTAAATCCTTGATATATATATATATATATATATATATATATATATATATATATATAGAGAGAGAGAGAGAGAGAGAGAGAGAGAGAGAGAGAGAGCGAGAGAGAGAGAGAGAGAGAGAGAGAGAGAGAGAGAGAGAGAGAGTCCGGTTACTATACTATTAATAGTACGAAGCCATTGGTGATATCAAGTTTTCTACCCTTAGATCAACCCCTTTGATAATTTTCACCCGTTAGATTTTACTATTTCTCAACCACCTATTAAACCCAAGGGCCCACTATCATCTCAACCACATATTTTTTAATCCAATGGTTATATATATATATATATATATATATATATATATATATATATATATATATATATATGTCAAGAAGTGGAGCTATTATGTTTCATAGGTCTAAAGAAGTTTACCTCCTTCGAGAACAAGCCGCCAACTGCAGATAATCCAAGTAGAACATCAGGCTTTACTTTTTTAACCTGATTCAGAAGAACATATAGCCATACTTAATATAACATAACAACAAAATTCACAACTACTTAATTGAGTAATGTAATGTACAAACCACTTCAGCTAAGGTTGCTCCTTCACTTAGACCTTGCTGGCTCACTTCTTTGAGTTTTCTGGCAAATGGTTTTACGTTTGGATCAATATTTTCACGACCTTCTGTTATTAAACCCTGAGCTCTCATGAAAAATAAATGGTAGGTCGAATTATATGTCAAGACATAAGCATCAAAAGGAAGAAAATGAAAAAGAAATTACATTAGAGTAGGAAAAGGTAAACTTCTTTCATTACAGAAACTAAGGTACATTAATTATAAATTCCAACCTTAAGGAGTTTGCAGAAACTACTTATAGAGAGTGGTTTGGAAAAGAATTATATGATAATACATGATTGCATCTCCTTGGACATTGCGACAAGTTGACTTCTGACAGTGAGTATACGGGAAATAACTCAAATGAGTGCAGTATATTTCTAATTGAATTCCATCAACATTGACTAACTAGACATAGAAGTGTCATGTGGGTCGTGCCGGGCCAGCACGACCCACATTTACACGGAGTTGAACCTAGCCGCAAGGGGGCCCAGCCCGGTCCCTAATCCTAGCCGGGTCGGGCTGGGCCGAATTAATCAGATCTACGGCCCAGTACAGCCCCGAGCCCAGATGGCATGGGCTATACTGGGCCGAGCTGACTTTTTTTTATTTTTTTATTGTTTAAAAAATACATAAAATTTGAAAATATAGAAAAATAAAGATGCTCCTTTAATCAAAAAAAAAAAAAATTAATTTATAAAAATATTGTAAAATAATAACAATTTTTAAAATTTATAAAATTTTAACTTATAATATTTTAAAAATAAAATTTCATTCGAACACTTCTCCCAAGGGCCTACTATCTGCCATGGCAAACTAATAGGATAAGTCCATCCTTAGGAGATGCAGACCCTTCTCCCAAGGACCATTCAACGCCCCCAAGGCCTGAGGCCTCGCTAGGACTAGGGCCTTGGGGGCTGGGTTGTGCCGGCCTGGCACAGCACCGTGTCGGGCCGATAGGCCCAGAGAAGCTAGTCCAACACAGCCTAAAGGTTCGGGCCAGGCCAGGCCGAAACCAAGGATTAAAGTGTCGTGGCACGGGGGTGTGTCTGCCGTTGCCCGGCACGGTACAGCACAGGCACGCTTGCGTGCCGACACATGGCACGCTTGCGTGCTGACGGACATGCACAACCTCCTAATGGAACACTTTGGCATGATCTTATTTTAACTTTTTTTTAATCCAATAAAACTTTATAATGTTATTTAAAAAGTTTTAGAGTAATAATTATAAATTTTGGTTATATATTGATTTATCTTGATCTAATGTCAATAATAACTTACTAACTTACTAGTTAATAGTAGCATTCTTCTTTATATATGAAATAAAATACAATTATAGTTTATCTAGAAAATTATTTTTTCTTTAAATTTTTATGAAGATTTCCAAGATCCATTAGTATTGATTCAATAAAAGACCGTACAATGACTATACTAACTATTATAGGACCATAAGTGCGCTGATAGCAGGGATTGAAGTGCCGCCCGTGCCGGGGCGGCACGGGCGGCACGTACCGTGCCCCTCAATGAGGGGCACGGTACAGGGGGGGTCTCTCACCCCCCCCGTCTCGAGCGGTACCCACAGGGTATCGCTCGAGACGGAGCGATACCCTGTGGGGTATCGCAGGCCGTGCCGGCCCGTGCCGGCCGGCACGGCCCCGTTTTCCTTTTTTTTTTTTTTTTTGTTTTTTTTTTTTTGTTTTTTCTTTATATTGTTTCCTGTTTTTTCTTTATAATTATATATGCATAGTAATTATATTAGGGTTTTTCCCTAGCGGATCGGATCCATACCACAAAATTTCGAAGTCGCACCGCGAAACCGTCGGCGAACTTGAATCATAATATCGAAGCGATTCTGATTTTGAGTCACAACTAACAAGTATGTTAATTGGTGAGTGTAGTAAGCTATATATAGTCAATATTCATAATTTTTATTCTCTATGAGATATAGTTATTTCTATTCTTTATGAGATATAGTTATTTCTATTTAAAATTTATTTATTATATTGTTATTTCTATTCTCTATGAGATATAGTTGTACTTTATATATTAAAAATAATTATCAGTATGTCAATTGGTAAGTGTAGTAAGCTATATATAGTCAATATTCATAATTTTTTGACTAAACAGTTCAAAACAATATTATAAGAGCTTATTGGGAACAAAAAAAACAAAAAAAAGCCGTGCCAGAGCGTGCCACTGGGAGGTCATGCGTATCCATCGGCACGCAAGCGTGCCACGTGTCGGCACGGGGGCGTGCCGGTACCGTACCGTGCCAGGCGGCGAGCGGCACGCCCCCGTGCCACGGCACTTCGAACCTTGGCTGATAGTTACTTTTCATTTTAAAAATTTTTAAAAATATTTATGAAAAATTGAAGAAAGTTATTTTTTCCAAAAATTTTTAAAAAATTGTTAGATTTGTCTATGAAAATTTAATAATAAACCATACTAAGCAAGTTTATGATAAAAATTGATTAACTTCTAAAAAAAATTTGATTTATCCTTTATTGTTTTAGAATTTTAAAAATTATAAAATATAAATAGGAGAAAATTATTTTTTAAAAAATTTTATGCAAAATTTGCAAGATTCATCCAAGAAAATTACTTTTTCTTAAATTTAAATAAAAAAACTTGTAAGATTTATTTATGAAAATTTAACAATAAACCATATGACATATACATTAAGCAAATTTAAATATCAATTGCTTCTATTTAGTTTTCAATTTAATTAGAATTTTCATGTTTCTAAATCCAATAATAAAATTTTCAAAGTTAACAATATCTTAAATCTCGCACAAAATGCTAAATCCATCCAAGAAAATTAAAAATGGACCATATAATGAATAAATCAAGTGAATATATTTTTAGATTTTTATAAATTGTTAATAAAAAATTGTATAAGAAACTTTATAAGTTAAATATATTCTAAATGTATGAAAAAAAAAATTAAGTTGTAAATTTGTTGACTCACCTAATAAGTAGATCTTTAATTTTGCTATTTCTTTGCATTTTCTTTTAAAATCAAAATGATCAAAGAATAATAAGAGACTAAAAGAAAAAATTAAATAAAAAATTATGAGAAAAAAAGAGAGCAAAAAATAGAACGAAAAAAAAAAATAGGGAAAGAGATGTGAGAGGAAAAAAAAGTGTAGAAGAGAATAAAAGATAGAAATGAAAAGAAGAAAAGGTAGAAGTGAAGAGAAGAAAAAAGATAAGAGAAGGATAAAGGTATATGAGAGAAACCAAAAAAAATGGTCAAAGTAAAAAATAAAAAAATAAAAACACTTTGTGTATGTGGGCATGCACCGGCACGTGCAGTGACACCCTCTGGATATCATTCTGTCTCGTTTGATACTCAGAGAGTATCGCGGCACAGAGGGGCCAAAAGACCCCCCCCCCGGTATCGTGCCCCCTAATTGGTGGCACGATACGTATCGGGGAGAAACTTAATTCCTTGACCACAACGGATACTATAGTAACTGTGTTGTGCACGGACTGTCTGGCCCATTTTACACCCCTACCTAGACATCACTAATAGTTTGTAGAGAAGTAGAGAGAACAAAAAAAGTATGAACATCAAAAAGCTATGAGACAATTTTCATCGGACCCGAAAGTATAAAGAGCCTTTTGATTGAAAAGTAGCAGTTAAGTGACATGTAGTTCATCTTCAGTGAGGAAAATTTAGCACAAAATGTGTTTAATTTCCTTCCATCTTTATGATAAAGGAAAGAAAGCATCATAATAATCGAGTATCTTCTACCTTTGTTAGAAAAAGTTAAAAAGAGTATTGTGCTCACATTGGCATCAACCACCCAAAACTGGCTCCTAGCACTCTCAAAAGCGGACTCATTGTTTCCCAGCATTCTTGCCATGGTTTTACTTGCAGCATTTACCACTCCTACTCCGGCGCTGTAATTTTAAGCAACAAATATTTTTATAGCATATATTTAAGCTTTTTAAGGAAAATGCATACTAGAAGACGAAAAATTCCTTGAATAAGACAGGTTGTCAATCGATAGTAAAAGAAAGATAAAACTTATTTCAGAAAAAGAGAAAAAATAACTAGCAAGTGAATTTCACTCAAATAGTCTAGATACAAGTCTATCCACCCTATCATTCTCATCAATAGTAAATGAAATGCCTATCACGGCTTTACTCTTAACAATCTCATATTAGTCTATCATGTACATTTTTACCAAATGTATCTTTCCTTTTTCTCTTTTTAATAACACTATCATACACACTTACAAGCCAATATCTAAAAGACCATTTTCACAAAGAATTTTCAAATAAGCCCATTTATTAATACTACACTTAGTATTGCTACATCGGCTTTAATACTAGTTTGAGCAACTTTAAACTACTACTTTGTTCTTGTAGACACTAGCCAAACTTCTTTTTCCTACATTCATCAATCATCTTCATTATAGTAGATTACTAATCTTCAATTTAACTAGTGTAGGGACCCGCAGATGTGGCAGGTAAAAAATTTTTAGATTAAATAAACAAATATAAATGTAAAGAAGAGACAGAATGATATAACCGTATTTGATCAGATTCAATAATATGAAAAACGCATTAAAGACTAAATGGAATAACAACTCAACGAAAAACAATAAAAGAAACCGAAAAGAAAGAAAGAACTATAGAAGAAGAAAAATTATTACACATATATTCTGAAGAAATATTTGGAATATTATAAAGAAAAGATAACAAACAGCACACTGAAGAGGCTCAAATTCACATACCAAAAATTGAAATGAAGCCAAATTGTGAGTATTGTAAGTGGACGTATCGAACCAAAATAAAATCTAAGATAGACATCTTGATAGACTAATTTAGTTTTTTCTAATTTTCCTAATTCGCGAAACTGAAAAGTCTTCAAAATCCGTCGGATTCCGGTTCGGGTTCGGGTTTGGTAGTCAGGTTCGGGTTCGGGTTTTTGAAAATCCGCCCCGAATCCGACCAGTTGACATCCCTACATGGAACTTGTTACTCGTCTGAAATTATGGGATGATAAATTCCTTTGGAATTACTGCTCAAGTGTAGGAGTTAGATTATTCTAAGTTTCTAACCTATCTAAAAAAGGAGTAAAAAGATTTTTCTCTTTTCTAAATTATTTTCTTTCCTGAAAAAGCTAATTTGACTAACGATCTAAAGCAAATATAGTAAGAATCAGTAAAGTCAGCAGTATTCTTATAAGAGGGGAAAATGAATCAGAAAAATTTTATTTTCTCCTTTTTAATTCAAACAGAGAATGAGCAACAGTAATCAAAGTTTTTAGCCTATAATTCTTTTGATGTAATAAAATATAAGGAATTTTTGGCACTGTTACAAACCTTCCTGCACCAGCAACAACAATTTTTTGCTTCGGAAAGTCTATCATTGATCTTCCTTGTGCCCTTACCGCTCCTAAAAGACCAGCTATTGCAACACCAGCAGTTCCCTTTGTACATTAAAAAGGTGATCAACTTAAATTGAATATATCCTCATATTTGTCTACATACATATGATTGTTAGTTATTTACTTATTACAAACAGCAGAAAGAAAGTAAGTCATATTTAAATTGAAACAAGTCATTACCTGGACATCATCGTTAAACATGCGATAAGTATTTCTATATCTCTTCAGCAATTTCAATGCCCACTTGCTTTGGAAATCTTCGAACTGTTAAAGAGCAAGTTATCAGAAAATGTAAAATGATAAATACGATCAAAGAACCGATAAGAACTTGAACTAAACATCCAGAACACCTGTACAATGACATTTGGCCAACGGGTGAAGACAGCTTCCATAAATTCATCAATAACAGATAGATATTCTTCACCATCAAGTCGATGCTCTTGAAGTCCCAGATCTACTCAGTAAGAATAAGAGAAATTGTAAATTCCTATATACAATAATGATATCAGTCATCACAAACTCTTTCAAAAAGAGGGAAACGTCATGTACCATTCGAATGACAGTAACTAAACAAACCTTCAATGTCATGCATCATTTGAATGACACTAACTAGCAAACCTTCCTCAAAGCATAAAAGACAATAGCAACCAAAAGTTCTCCAGAAATTTCATATTGGTAATCAGTAAGTGATACTAGCACATATTCAAGATAAGTAAAATGTGAAAAAATAAAAAAAAAAGAGAGAAATATAGTGATTGTGATCAAGTACTTTGTAAGCACAGGGACTACCACAACAAACAGCAGATCATGATGACAGTTCGTTTATTATGAGCATTCGTGTATTTGGAACATGAAAAAATGTTTAGAATATACAACAAACTGACAAAGGCAACAATAACAACTACACTTTCAGTCACAGCTACTTGGGGTCGTCATATGGATCCTATTTTCTCTATTCAGTTTTACACAATATCATTTGTCAAGAAACCATATTGTTATCATGTCTTCTCTTATTGGGTTACTACGTAGAATCTGTTGCCTTCATTCCCAGCTACTTATTATGGTCATCCTTATGGATCCTATTCCTCCATTCAGTTTCATGCAAATATCATTTGTCAAGAGACCAAATTGCTATCATTTCTATTATTATTAGGGCTCTACGTGGTCTCCATTGCACATGACTAAAGTATCTTAATCAACTTTTAGACAACTTATCCTGAACTACTAAATAACAAAAGGCCATTGAGAACATCCATAACAGAAAGGTCACAGGTATATGACACCTATAAATTAAGTTACCCTTATGGCTACAACAACCAACCAAGATAAACTGAACTGAGATTCAAAAGCTATGTTGCACAGATACGGATACGAGGATACGGATACGACATGATACAGATATTGTGATACGCCAATTCCTAAAACTTCAAGGTACGATACGTGGGATATACTTAAATAAAATATTATTTTAAATATATGTTGATTATATGTAATGATATATTGAGAACAATTAGGATATTTGGATTATATTAAGGAATATATTTTGATGTATATTAACTTGTATAATTGTTTTACATCTGTTTATAAAAAAAGATAATCAATCGTATGAAATAATAATTCAAAAAGTATCAACCAACTATCATCCAACTTGAACAAATGATAACAATAGATATTTAGTCGCACAAACTAGATAATTAGTCATTCAACATATATATACATTTTATTAGATTCTATTATATAAAACAGTAATAAAAGAAAATATGCTAACAATTTAATTGAAGAAGAAAAAAATTATTATCTATGACCTTTGTTGATTACTTTTAGATTGATAAATTAGATGAAAAAAAAGTAAAAAAGAAAAGGTAAAGGACTAAACTATAGCTTAATATTGTATGGAGATAGAACGAGAGGGATCACCTTCAACCATTCAAGTACAAAAAAGTAGAAGAAATGACAAATTGAATAGAGATTTGCATTTTTCTCATTCTTTTTCTTATTTTCAATGGGTTTGGATGCATACTTTTCGAAAAAAATTCAATTCCGATCATTTTAGACCAAAAAAGAATCTGGGCGTATCTCCCCTGTATCCCCCCGTGTCCCTCCCGTATCCAAGGCGTATCTGATATTTTTTTATTTTTAAAAAATACCGGATACTTCATACCCGTATCAGACACGTATCGGGAGCGTATCGGGCGCATATCGGTATCCAATACGTATCCGATACGGGTACGGCGAGAAATTTGAAGTATCCGTGCTTCATAGTTCAAAAGTATCCAGTGGCATAATGGAAGAAAAATAAAGCCTTAAGGCTAATTGATTTGATGGATTTAACACACCTAGACTGAAAATGTAGCACAATGTAGGCAGCGACAGTACAATAAAACAATACTACAGAAACTGACTATCTTTGTCTAATTGTTTCAACAGCATGGGATCTTTTTTGTTTTGATTGTCCATTTCTTTGCTATGTTAGCTAGAACATGACAATGGGCCTGTTTGGCCAAGCTGTCTTAAGTAGTGTTGTTGTAGAAGTGCTGTAGAATGTAGCATTGTGCTATTTAAAAAAGTTGTAGAGCGTTTGACAATTCTGTTGACAATTCTGTCGTATAAGTGTTGTCTACAATTAAACGTTGTTTGGCTAATGTTAGTCTACACAGTGTTTTAGCATATTATAAATTGATGAAATAGAGTCAAAACATTATTTTTAATAACATATTTAATAAATTAGATTTAAAATATCAATTAGAGAACACATAATATTTTTAATAACTGTAACGCCCCCCTTCCCAAAAGGTCACCCATCCTAAAACTACTCTAACTTTAGCACGCTTAACTCTCTTAACATTTTGGGCCTAGCCATCGTCCAAAATGCTATAACCGGATTAAGAAACTCACAACCACCAGGCAATATGAGATTCGCGTCACTAGCCTTAGTCGACCTTGTGGGGAGCCAATCTCCACCCACAACAATCGTTAACCGAAAAACTGCCCCACTTCCCAAGAGATCACCCATCCTATAACAACTCTAGTTCTACCACGCTTAACCCTCTTAACCTCTTGACCCTAGCCACCACCCAATATGCTATAGTTGGGTTAAGAGCTTTAGCCCTAGCCACCACCCACCCGCGTTGACCGGGAGCGGCCACGCGACGCCCCGCGTGTGGCGGGGCTTGCTGTCGCCTGTTCGGGGTGACGTGGCACTCCCAGGGTATTTCGGGCGCACGCTGTGCGGGGCCTTGTAGTTGATTCGGGCGCCCGAATCTGGTGTGGGCGCCCGAATCTAGGGACACGTTGGGTATTTTGGCAATTGTTTTCGTGGGCCTATAAAGAGGCCCCTTGGAGCTTCGTTTTTGGTTTTTCTGGCCAGTTTCTCTAGGGGACTTCTACAAAGAAATTGTTCCCCTCTTTGATCTACACCTTGTGGAGGAGTTCTAGGATTTTTTGGTGGCACGCACTTGGAGGTTTTCGATTTTACGGCGCAGCGAGACGTTCTTGCATTGGTGTTCTTCTCCGTCTCATTTCGGTGCGTGGACTCTCCTGGGCAGTATTTTCCGGCGATTCTTGCGCCGTTGGCTTCACGACAGGTAGAGCTACGACCTTCGTGTTTTGAGCTCCCCCTCTTTTCGAGTTTTTCTTGGAGTTTCCCGAGCTTTTTTTTGACCCATTTTCTTTGACGGAGTTTTGGACAGTACCACAGTGTTTCGGTGATATCTTCGCGCTCAGGCATCGGATGGAAGCGTGCCTGTAGTCGTTTTGCATCTACACATCGCAAGGAACGTCCTCGAATTTTTCTGGATTTTTCTGAGTTTTCCCCGAAGGTGAATAATCCCTTTTTCCAGAGCTAAGTGCTACAGATTTTTGTACAGGATTCTTTTGAGAGGGTCACCTTGTCGGATTTTTATCTTGATGTACGAAACTCGGATTGAGACGTGTAGGTACTCGTTTCGATCGGCTCGACGCGACGAACGTAACTGTTATTTTTTCAGATTTTTCCGAGTTCATCTCGCATGTGAGATTTAGCCATCTTCAGGGCTGGTTGTGTGGACAGCATCATGTTGTATGTTATTTGAGATTGATTGTCCGCCGTTTGGTTATTGTTACAGTTGGGTGTTTTGCGTGGACTACGGTTATTGGACAGCGATGGGGGTTTTACAGCGGTGGATTACGCGTGTCCAGGTGGGTGGTTGCTATATCCCTCTTTTCTGACATACCCACTAGGAATATTATAAAGATCTTTTTGGGACATTTATGATTGGTATTTGCTATTCCTATGAGCCTATCATGTGAGACATATCATGTTGGGGAGGTTATTAGTAAATTACTAAGTTGGAATTATGATTGTATTTGGAACTTATACATGCTGGCATGGACATACTATTAGTATTTAATCTTGCATGTGGTAGTTAGTGTCATGTTTGGACAATGTGAAATATCTTGTTGGTAGGTACTACTTGAGGCTCTTTTGGACATGTATAGGTGGATGGTTTATGTGAGGGTAGTCAGTGGATTTTAGACGTGTAAATGCTTAATGACTTTAGCATGATGGTTATATCTATGCGGAACTATTACCTAATACACATGTGGGACTATTAGTTATTATACATCTTTCAATTTGCATGAGGACAATTGCATGCTTGTATGGACATCTAGATAGGCCACTATTTATTGCTACACTATCTTATTGGAACTTGACTTAGGAGAAACCATGTTTGCTTTCTTTCTCCTCATTCTTTAGTCGGGGGATATTGTTGCTCGGGTTTGAGCAAAAGTTGGGATAGTGTAGCCGGGGCCTGGGTTTTAGCTTTTGGGGTATAGCGGTGACCGCGGATATTAGGCGGTTGACTGGATGTCGATTGTGGGATATGATTGTGGATGGCAGGGTATCATGGCAACCGCGGACAGTAGGCGGTTGGCCAGGTGTCGATTATTGGGCTTGGCTATAGATTGTGGGATATTGCGGCGATCGCAGATTTTGGGCGATTGACCAGATGTTCATTTGTGCATCAGATTGAGGATCAGTTTTCTTTTAGTGGAGGGGTGTGTTCCACTGGGGCTTTATAGTGATCCAATCCTGCTTTTATGATACTTGTGACATGGCTATTTTCCTCGTGTGGGTAGCTCCCCTCGAGTGCCACTCCGGAGCGCGCAGGGCACCAGCTAGGTTATCACATCGGCGCGGCTTACTTGCCCGATGTTGAGGGCGGCAGCAGAAATTTTGCTATCACATCAGCGCGGCTTACTTGCCCGATGATGAAGGGGGCATAGATTGGGTTTATTGGGTTGGTTTTGGTAACTGATGCATACTTACGGCTGTTTCGATCTGAGACTGTACTTAGAGGCATGGCAGGTGCATTTAGAGGCATAGTAGTGGTAGTTTCCCTTTTACAGTAGTTTTATTGCTTACCACTCTTCTTCCCCTTTTAGCCTCTGGTAGACCTAGTGGGTGCGTCAGGGCGTGAGGCTTTACCCACTAGGAGAGGCTACTGGTTTACTAGTAGTTCTCACCCCCATTCTTCTTTTTTTTCTTTTTCTTCTCCTTTGTTTTGCAGAGTCTTCTGCGGGTGCTGCTGGGCGTACAGCGGCGAGTTGAGGAGAGAGGACGGCTGAGTAGATAGACAGTGGGCCTGACAGTGAGTTAGCTAGACTGTACCTCTTATGTATTCTATCTCAGACGGTTATACTTTTACTTTTTGGGGTCTGGTTTTAGCCAGCTGATTGTATCTTTTTGTGGTGAGCTGGGAGAGATACTTGTATATTTATTTTACAGATGTATTGTATTTTTACTTCCAGTTCAGTCTGAAATATAGTAGTTTCAGTTCAGCTCTGTTTTTATTGCTCTTTTATTATATCTGATATATCTGAGCAGGTTACCGGCGCTTCGTGTATGCGAAAAATTTCGTGTACACGGCGGATCTGTAGACGAGCCCGAGTTCTGGTTTACACTCAGGGCGTGACAGTACGGGTTGTCTCCCGCCAGATTGAAACATGTTTATTAGTCTTCGCGGCCTAGTGGGCGAGCTTAGGCCGGGTCTTTATGACAAGCTTGGGTACACTTTGGACGACTTACATGTCCAGTTGATGCATAGAATCTCTATTTGAGTAATGCATGGCATTCAGATAGTTGTTTGGATTACAATAGTAGCATTCCTCGTTTAGCGATTCATGATATTTAGTTATGTATTATCTTACTACTGTAATTGATGTTCTTATCGTCAAGGAATTAAGTATCCATCCGTGCCTTACAGCACGGAGCGATACGTATCGTACCACCAATTAGGTGGCACGGTACAGGGACGGTCTCTCTTGGCCCACCTGTGCCGCGATATCCTCTGGGTATCGAACAAGACAGCGATACCAAGAGAGTATCACAGTACATGCAGCTGCGTGCCCACACAGGTGCACAGTATTTTTAATTTTTTGTTTTACTTCAACCTTTTATGTTTTTTGGTTTTTTGCATAGACCTTTATCCCTCTCTCATCTATTTTCTTCTTTTCACTTCTACCTTTTCTTCTATTCTGCGCTTTCTTTCCTTTCCTCTCACATCTCTAACTCTATTTTTTTTCCTTTTTTCTCATAATTTTAAAAAAAAAAAAAATCTTTCAATCTCTTATTATTTTTTTATCACTTCAATGTTAAAAGAAAAAGTAAAGAAATAGTAAAATCGAAGATCTACTTATTAGGTAAGTCAAAAAATTTGCAACTTAAATTTATTTTTATATATTTAGATTATATTTAACTTATAAAGTTTCTTTTGTAAAGAAATATGAAATTATACAAATTTTTATCAACAATTTACAAAAATCTGAAAATATATCCACTTGATTTAATCATTATATGATCCATTTTTAATTTTTTTTGTACAGATTTAGTATTCCGTGCGAGATTTTAGATATTCTTAACTTTGAAAATTTTATTATTAGATTTAGAAATATAAGAATTCTAATAAAATTGAAGACTAAATAGAAACAATTGATATTTAAATTTACTTAATGTATATGTCATATGGTTTAGTATTAAATTTTCATAAATAAATTGCACAAGTTTTCTTATTTAAATTCAGAAAAATTAATTTTCTTGGATGAACTTGCAAATTTTTCATAAAAATTTAAAAAAAATTAATTTTCTCGGATTTATATTTTATAATTTTTAAAATTCTAAAAAATAAAAGATAAATCAAAAAAAAATTAAAAGTTGATCAATTTGTATTATTGCTTAATTTATTCATGGTATGGTTTATTATTAAATTTTCATAGACAAATTTTATAATTTTTTAAAAATTTTTAGAAAAAATAAATTTCTTTAATTTTTCAAAAATATTTTATAAAAATTAAAAAATGAAAAGAAACTATCAGTGCACTTGGGATCTCATTCTAGTTTAGTCTAGTCATCATATGATCTTTCATCGAATCAATACGAATGGATTTTGCAAATTTTTATAAAAATTTAAAGAAAAAATAATTTTCTCTATGAAATGTAGTTATATTTAACTTCACATATAAAGAAAACTACTACTATATTAAACTATTAACTAATAAGTTAGTAAGCTATTATTGACATTAGAGCAAGACAAATCAATACATAGCCAAAATTTATAAATATTACTCTAAAGCTTTTAAAATAACATTCTAAAGCCTTATTGGACAGAAAAAACTAAAATAAGACCGTGTCAAAGCGTGCCACTAGGCGGTTATGCGTGCCCGTCACGCAAGCGTGCCTATGCCATATCGTGCCAGGCAATGCCCGGCACACCCCCGTGCCACGGCACTTTAATCCTTGCTTATTGCATTTATATGTGACTTTCATTTATAGTAGCGGCAATAGATTTTATTCTATTTCATGATCCTTACATATTGATTCTTCACGCTACAGTGGTTGATTATGTTTATACTTCAGTTATCTCCTAGCTATTGTTGTTATCGCTTTATCGTACTTCTTTGTTGACCAGTGAGTGTGGCTTGCCTTCGTCGGCTGGTTGCCCCCACTTGAAAACATATTCTCAGCTGACAGTGTGGATCAAGGTGCGGCATAAGGACGCAGCTAGCTTGTGCCATAGATCTAGGTTCTAGTCCCAAATTTACTTTTATTCGTTATATTGATATTATGCGGAGTTGTATTGGCTTTTCTTATTGTAGTGGTTTAGTAGATTCTTGGTTATGGTTGTGGATTATTAGTAATAGTTGTATGATGATTCCTCCCTATTTGGGTTGTTGTTGTGCTTGTAGTTGTTTACTTGTACTCTGACGCCATACATGTATAGGGAAGACTCTGTATGTGCGGAAAGAGAAAACTCTGTGCATGAGGCGGGTCTATGCGGATCTCGGATAAGGTTTAAAGAAAATAATTATACGTTTTTCCATAAACTCTGTTTTCAAAATAAAAGGATTGTTCCAAAAATGCTTTCCAAAAGGGCCTGGGGCGTGACACCCGTTTTGGACCGAGTAGAGGTCTACCCTTTTTTATCTTGGGGAGCTATGTGGATTTAGAATTACACTAATTATGGATTTAGTAATATGTTAACTTGAGAGTTGATGCGAGAAAAATTATGTATCTTTTCGGAAGTGATGTATGGATGTAATTTATTTCTAGTTTAGTAGTAGATGATGTTTATGCTCTAGATACCTATCAACTTGGATATCATCTTCGATATAAAAGTTATTGAAATTGGAAAGTTGTTGACCCTTCGTGTGCATGAGGGTGTCCTTGTGCACACGGTGGGTCTGTGCACATAACCGACTTAGGCTTCCGTTGTGGTCTGGGGCATGACAGAAACTCTTCATACGAATAGCTGAATAACTGAACCAGATGCATTCTTTTATTAGTGTGTTAAAGGCATCTATTAGGTAGTACGGTTTAGCTACGAAAGTACATGCCTATCTTACTCATGAGAACATAGTGATACAGTGAAAAAATAGTCTCATTAATCAAATCATCTCTTGCTGCCAATCGTTAAAAATTGCTTGGTTTACCTGAACTCTCATCATTAATCAATATCACAATACGCTACAGTTAGGAGTAGGAAATGCTTGTCTTCAATATAAGGATATGGAAAATGGTAGCCAATGGCCTAGAAATTTCTTTTCTACCAAGAAAAAGAAACTTAAAAGGTAGAGTTATATATTATTCAAAAGATCTAGCAAAGTCGTGGCTCAAAAAAATATGAAAGAGGAACTTACAAAGAGGGTCTTTAAGTAGTTTCTCATTGTTAGTTCCGACATCAATCATCACAGGAAGCACCTGTGTGATATAGATAAGATTAGAGTAGAAACAACAGTGATAGAAGTCGCAAAAAGGATTTTCTCCTACAGGATAAAACAAGAAAATTAAAAGTGTGGTTTCCTACTAATCATATGTAAAGAAAGAAATGAAATCAACAAAAAGCCGCATATAAAACTATGCTAGCGCCAGAAGAAGAAACAACTTACATGTTTCCTAATAGGATATGTGAATTGAATAACTCATATTAAAATAAGAAATAATAAAACTATCTAAATAACTAAACTCACCCAGCTATTCTAATCTCTACCCATACTATAAGAGAGCATAAAGCCTGTTTAATAATCTATCAATCTTTCAAGTTCCAATAACTATGTGGTTTGAATATTTCCGAAAGTAGAATGGGTTTATCCTTTTGAATTTTTTCTGCAACCCAAAACAAACCAAATAGTGGGTAGAGACTGAGCCAAACCAAATTAACTGAAGTAACCAAACCTAATTTGGTTGGCTTACTAGGTCTGGGTATTTATCATATCCCATCCCTTTCGTAAAAGGTACATTAACTGAACTTGCCGGTTTTAATATCACCTCTACATATTATTGATCATATCCCCACCCTTTCATGAAAAGTATATTAACTGATCTTGCCTGTTTTAATATTCCCAGTATTTTGGCATTACATTACTGCCGGAGCTAAAAACAGAAAGCTACAGTCTGGCTAATCATATTTTCAGTAATAGAATTATAGACAACCTAGCATCATTTATTAATCTTATATAGCGCAAACTAAACGCTCCCTTAATATTTTGATATGAAAGGCTAAGACTCGGCTGTAAGATCATCATCTGATGGCTAATAGTGTTAAGTTACTACATGGCTAATAGTATAAAGTTACGATATGGCTAATAGTATTAAGTTACTATATGTTCAGGTAATTTGGTTCGTTCTGTTTGCTTGGTTTTCATTTTGCACAGCCAATTCAGTGCTTAAACCGAATCAACCAAAATAACTAGTTTGCTTCAGTAAGTGGTTTAGACTGAATAACAAACACTCAAATCAACCATTAAAGAAAAACAATATGTGGTTTCAAAGTCAAAATACATGATAGAAGAATAAATCTACCCTTTGGGGATTTATTCCAGCAGCGGCAACATATAGATCCAACTTCCCAATTGCTATGCCAATACCCTGAACCCCAAGATCACCAAGGCCCAATATCCTGCTTCCGTCCGTTACCACTATCATGTCGACCTACAATACATTGTCACCATATTATTAGCAATGACTGAAACAAAAAATTTATACCATTAGTCTAAATATTGGGATTTCAAAAGAAGCTAAAAGAGCAATGAGAGATCTAGTTGACAAGATTAAAATTAAATAATAAAGCTAGGTCAAAGAATTGAAACAATAATCTAAGCCTAATTTTGTATTGTTGTCCTTTATTTTGTTTGTATAAATCAAAATTTTATGAAGTAGAATCTGCTGGCAGATGGACTTCCCTATTCTTGTCACCATAGGCTAGCTAGCAAAGCAACTAGGAAGGAAGCCAAGAGGCATCTTCAAAAAAACCAAAAACAAAACAAAAAATATTTACTAAGGCATTTGTTTTTCATTGCCAAACAACTACTAAGTTTTTTTGCTTTCATCACCCGCAGTAGATTAATAGACTACAAGCACTAGGTCCATCTGTGCACTTAATCATTTCGTACAATTTATGTTTTACATCAATTAGAAGAAATGCAAAACAAGCCCTCCAGTAATGAAGACATGTATAATGAGATTCAATGGCGCTGTTTTGTTAAAGATGGTCCAAGATTGAGTAGACCATAAGACTCATCAGAACAAAATTTTATATCTGTCTACATTGTGGGCACATAAAAAATATAGGGCACCATCAAATTTTCAAGAAAATGGACTATTATCAAGCCATGATTGCATGAAAGCTGAGTATAAGATCAATTAACTGCAAGTTCGTCAAAGCATAATAGAATATAAGGCCACCGTACACAGTTTGATGGACTAGGGTCCTGTGAGCAAGAAGGCCCACTATCGAAGAAATACAAATCATAGAACAAAAAGGATGTAAAAAACAAATGAAATATAACACAACATAGTATGTCTATACAATAAACAGATCAAACAATATCAGCACATAGCAAATTCAGCCAACAAGACTATAAGATGGCATAGTTAGGTTGACACAAAGAGGGAAATAGATATTTAAAAGGTAGAAAAAAGTACTCTAACAAAGAGAAGTCCTTGATATGAATTTCAGGTGAAGAATTAGTAGCATTTTGTCAAAGAAATTAATTAATAACTGGTTATTGCAGAATGACTAATATAGGCAAAACAATTGCAGTTGGACAGGCCATAACAAAAATCACCTGATCAGCTGGCCAATTGTAAACCATTGACATCATTTCCCCACGATCTGCTGCACTAAAGTACATTCCCCTTGGTCGTCGAAATAATCCACTGTAGTTCTGGCAGGCAAGGCCAACAGTGGGCGTGTAAACTATAGGCGCATACTCTTCGATGTTTTCAACTAAGATCTGCCAAATGGTCAAGAACTCATAAGAAGAGTAATTATTGAAGCAAACTTCATATGAAACAGTTTAACCAAAAGCACTTTGTGATAATAATTACAGAACGTGCTTAAACAATAATATCATACGAAAAGGAATGGTTGCCAATGATCTCAAAAAATATGAGTGATTGCAAATCCAAAATTCACCTGTAGAAAACTATTAGCTTAATGTTATTAGCAACTCAAACTGAACAGACCTAACAACAATGCCTAGACATACTCCAAAGTAAAAAATAGAATGCTAGTACTTCACATACTTCACATATATCAATTTATTGGCCTAACTTCTCCCAATATGAAACTATCAGGTGTGAACTACCCCCTCCCAACCTTGATTCCCTGATAAATTCATTCTCAAACACACACAAACAAAACTAGAAAACTCCACCCAAATGCCAAAACACATTCATGCAAGGATCTGTGCCCATCGGCACGGGCAATGCCAACAATACCATATTATTCTGACAAAGTATCGGCACAATACAACCCCGTGTCAATGGTATGGCTCAAAGCCCTCTTTTTTCAAAATTAGAAAGTAAATTACATCAATAGAGTACAAAAGATTTGATAAAAAATATATTAGGAGTAACTAGAATATACTTAAGGCAAAGAAAATAAATATTTCATGTCAAAGTTTCTCGGCACGCAAGTATTTTTGTCTCCATCACATATCGGCACGGCACGGCACACACCATGCCATACCATGCAAGTAAGTGCTCAGCATGACCCCATGCCACAACACATTAATCCTTGCATTCATGTGATCTACACAGAATGGTAAGGACCATATTGTCAAACAAAGAGTAATATCTAGAATGCACAATCAGTTGTAGGGGTGAAAACAGAACAGAGACCATCTAGTTCAACCAACCTTCGTGTCTAAAAATTACAAGATATAAGTTAAGGTTCTAATATGTGACTAGGATTTCAATCTGACGTCAGATCATGAATTAGCATTTCTGGATGCAAATCCCAATACTTTCTTATTCCTATATGTTATTAATAAGGTTATGATCGTTAGTATCCATTTAATACCTGTATCCAAATCCCTGTCCATTGAATAAATATCGATAAAGATAGGACTGAGCACTACCTGATCCCACTCTGAGCTGTTTTCACCCCTAATGAATCGGCCTTATTGATTCCTTGTCAAAGACTCTCATCCTATATGTAAAGCTTTACAAGCCCAATAGTACCAACTTGAGTGAAATAGGCCTAGTGATAATTTTGAATAAAATTATTAAACTTTAGTTACTGATATCAATATGCTAATCCTGATATACATGGACCTACAAGTAAAGATACACATATATGAAAGAATAAGAATTGAAAAACAGAAAAGCATGCCTTGTAGTACATTGTCTCATTTCTGTCATGTAACCTGTTGAGGATGCGCCACTTGGCCAGTGCATTTGTGTCTGATGGTCCATCTCTTGCATTTACTTCCAGCCTTTTCAAGTCCAGCACTGTTGATAAGTGAACAGTGATTATGGTTTGTGCAACCAGATATGTTACCAAACTCTAATCCAAGAGGGAAAAATATAAAACAGAACTTTTGTTTAAAAGATAACTCAGATGATCAGATAGCTAACTGCAGCTCATCCAAGTTCCTAAACATAACGTGGAAACAAGCAAGCACTGGATTGCATCATCATGTAGTGATGGTTCAAAATTCACGTAAGAAAGCTACTCAAAAATCCATTTGAAAACATGAATCCATATAATAATTGAATCAACAACATCATAAAGAAAAACAAGGGGGGCATTTCCTACTTGTGCTGTCAATTAGCACCGACTTCAGCAGAATCTGCTTCCATTACTTTTAAAATTAGACAAACTAACAAATGCACAGTGATGACAATACATTCAAAGGCTGCTCAAGATTTTGGAACGTCATACTAAGCCCTCGGCATTCCTCTTGAAACCTCCTACACTCTCTAAGGTCCAAAAACATTGCCTATGTACCTCTGATATTGACTATCTCTAAAAACTGATTGACATCCTCGATCCCAGCTATAATGATGCCAGTTTTGGCAAAAGTTTGTGTTAGGTAGTTCTGACCAGCCGAAGGACTGCATAGCTTGTAGGTTTGGGCCCATTAGCCTATATCAACCACCTAAGTTAGATGTGATCTGAATTATTGCGCCTGGTCCGCTTTGTGATGCAGCCCAAAATTTTTTGGAGTAGAATTAAATAGAAAATTTACTAGAGGTTTATGATCGAAGTGCAGGGCTGGCCCAAGCTTGGAACCCTCTGCTTAACCTCACGGTGGGTGTGAGGCAAAGGCCCCGTGGTATGGACTAGTCTAGTTACGACTCAAATTTTGTTAATCCTGTTCTATTTTTGCCAACTTGAAAGTAGGATTTATTAGCTTTTTTGGTAACACCTGCATGCCTCTAGTTATTATTCCCAATGGGACCAGGCTCTTTTCTTTTCCATAACTCTCTCCCATGAGCTGTGCTCACAGGAGGCACTAATTCAGTGGCACCACAATGTTTATAATACTAACACAGGATCTTCAGCCATCAGCTCCAATATCAGTTGTTAGAGAGTTTTAGCCTCTAGCACAAGAACTATATAGGCTTAGGATGAGACATATCTATCAGAACCCATCCAATACGAAAGCTTAAGATAGTAGGTCTAGACTTAGTAGCCTACATCAACCATTCAAACCTCCGGTTATCATTCTATGTGAGATTATTCTCATGTGTTAATTCCCAACAGTTTTTAAGTTGAACCGGCTCCCCTTGTGGGTTCATCAATACGTACCCACAGTAGCTAAAATGGTAAACTAAAGGTTTCAAAGCTACTCAGCCTATTTTTCGTCCAAACATTCAAAATGCAGTAGAAACATACAATGTACTAGAACTTCTTGACAACTTCAAGCATTAGGGCCTAATTTTGCACAAGGAGGATTACTTGGAAGCACTTATCTATTGGTTAAACGGATTCCCACTATACTTTTCTCAATAAAACTAAAAGTACCGCTATCTCATACTATTCACATCCTAACAAGTGTCAGATCTTTACGATTAAAGAGAGCCCACGATCAATCACCTAATATCCAATCTACTTATTCCCAAAAGAACTAGAATTCGAAATACTCACTGAATCGATCGATCTGCTGCTGCGGCGTCATCACATTGGGCGGGAGCAGCCCCCGCAGATCGAGGCGGTCCCTCTCTGTCATCGAGAACGCCGTGCCCTAATTCAAAAAAAAAAAAAAAAAAAAAAAAAAAAAAGCTCGTAATTCGTGTATAAATCACCATCGTAGTGTGATTCGTGAAAAGGAGAAGCAATTGATCAGAGGACCTTGTTGAACCAGGGATCGTGGAGGATGTCGGTGCTCCGCTTCTGGACTATGTTGGGGCGGGAGCCCTCGGTGGTGGTAAACGACCTCGACGGCGCGTCCATGGCGGCGGCAACGAAGGTGGCGGAGCTGCGGCGACGCAGTCGCTGGAGAAGGGAGCAGGAGAGAGATCGCCGCAGATGCGGGGAGAGCGAAGGGAACATCGCCATGATGCACGATTGATTGAGCGATTTCCCTTTTTTTTTTTTTTTATTTTACTTTTGTTACTCTTTTTCGTTGAACGAATTCGCAAAGGAAAGGGAGCCGCAGACTCGTAGACTGCTAGATTCAAGGCGAGTGTCGATCCGAAAGTTGGAACGACGCTGATTGGTGGATGAAGCCGGAAAAGCGGGTCGGATTATTCGGTCGAATGAAAAGTTATGGGATAATATGTAATATAACAGGTATAAATTTAATTTTTATATTTGATTATTTCGGAATAACAAGTTATCCCAGTTATAAAAAAATTTATACCTCTCTTAAATTTATACTCGAACCGCGCTTAAAGAATATACCTCTTAGGGGGCCACGTTTGGTTCGGATATAAATTTAAGAAGTATAAATTTTTTTATTTATAACTGAGATAACTTGCTATTCCGAGATAATAAAGTATAAAAATTAAATTGCATTTGGTTCAAAAATTGGTATTTTCTGGAATAAAAAAAATTATGTTTGGTTAAAATTATGTAATAATAAAGAATAGTAAAAAATATGATAAATTTTTTATCAAAATACTAACTTTGCACTTACCTTATATATATATAAAAATTAATTTTAATTATTATAAATTAATTAAAATGTTAATTTAATTATGAATAATAAATTATATCTTATCTAAACAAAATAATTTTTTATATTTTATAGTAAATTTTAGTAAATAATAATTAGTAAACAAAATATAAAATAATTTTTTATATTTTATAGTATATTTTAGTAAACAAAATTAGTAAATATAATTAGTAAATAGTATTTTGTAATAAATATAATTTCAGATTGGAAAATAAGCTAAAGTAAAAAACAAAAAAAACAAAAAAAAAATAAAAAAAAAAAAAATTCATTCATTGTCCTAAGTATAAACCTTATTTCAGGGGAAGATGGAATAGAGCTTAACGGATTATCCTGAAATAATCCGTTAAGGATGGAATATTTTAAACTTTTATCCTTAGATTTTTTTTTTCTATTGTTTGGCAAGAATTGGGGGATAAAGGGTCTAAAAATTTTATCCCCTAACCAAATAGGATCTAAAAATTTTAAAAATATCTAACCAAAAAATTTTTATTTATTTTTAAAATTCCTTCAAATATTTTCTAATTACCTAAAATTTTAATAAGATTTAGAATTTTTAAAAAAAATATATTTTAATAATTTTAGAACAATAGTAATCAGAGTAAATAAATAAAAACCTTCAAAATTATAGTTCTCAAAAAAATATATATAATACCTTTACAATATAAAAAAAATACTAAAATTGTACATTTAAAAAGGAGCAATGCTACGAAGCTCACGGTAATAACTGTAAATTTTAAATGAACAAAAATTTGAAAATTAAAATTTTTGGAGTTTATATTTTGAAAAATTGAATTTCGAAGAGGTATTCGTGAAAAAACGGCTAACTTAACAAAACAAGATCCGAATACGACGAAATAAAATCGCTACCCGGACGGTCAAATCGCGCTGAACTTTCTGGTGAAGTCCGATTTTGATTTCGGCAAAGCGAAACCATGAAAAAATACAAAACAAATATTTTTCAAAAGTTCTTATGGAAAAAGCGCAGTATTTTATGCGCCATTTTGAACGAAACTTGGCGGAGAGACACCTAAAGGTAAGTTACACGTGCTGTTAAAGACCCAATTAAAAATATTAAATATGGAGGAATGCAATTTAGCTCTCTCTCTCTCTCTCTCTCTCTCTCTCTCTCTATATATATATATAATTGAGCTTCTATGCTTGTAAGAGCACACCAAATTATTTGTACTTGTGAGTTTTTTATCCTTAGATGTAGGAATATGCGGTTATGATGATGGTGGGCTCCTTGGGTTTAGTGGGTGGTTGATAGAATAATATGATCTAAGAGGTATAATTAATCAAAAAGTTAGATCTAACGGCAGAAAACTTACAAGCACCAATTGCTTGATGCTTGTACAAGCATAGTAACCAAACTATATATATATATTACGTGTTTGCTTTCTATTTTATTTTTTACATCACAATCCCTCATCTTTCCAACCTCTTATCTGCCATGTTCTTTTTTTTTTGGATCCTTCTCCCATCGTGTCCCTCTATTTTCCTTTCTCTCTCTCTCCTCTATCTACATGTTCTCTCAACCTTGTTCCTCTCTTGGATCCCTTCCCATCTCCTCCTTCCCTATCCCAAATTTTGATTTTGGCTAAATATAGGTTTTCTATATTTATCCTTTTTAATTATACTATTTTCTTAAAATTTAAATTTTTACTCCCCCTTTTGATCCCAAAATTGAATTTTTCTAAATAGGTTTTCTCTAATTGTTCTTTTAATTATTTTTCATCAATTTTAATTTTTCGTTCTAATTTATCTCAGAATTAGATTTTTTACATGGGTTTTCTTTAATTATTTCTTCAATTATTCTATTTTTCTTTCAATTTTAATTTTTTTTCTAATATTTTAATCCAAAAATTAAAATATTCTATATGTGTTTCTCTAATTGTTCATTCATATTTGCTCATTGTAAGATAAATGATGAAAAATTCTTTTACATTAGGACATGAACTTGGTTTGTAGTTTGCAATATACATATTGTATTTTTTTGGCTAAATTACAGAAAACCCCCCTCTAATATCCCGCTTTTCCACTTTACCCCCCTGTCTTTTAAAAGTCGACAACCTGCCCCCTCGTAATTACCGAAATATGCATTTACCCCCTGCCAGATATGAAAGTCCATCCATGAGCCTCTAATGGATGCATTTACCCTTTCCCCCCTGCCAGATATGAATTGGTTTCTTACCAATTTGTTACAAGCAATTGGCTCATTAGAGGCTCATGGATGGACTTTCATATCTGGCAGGGGGGTAAATGCATATTTCGGTAATACGAGGGGGCAGGTTGTCGACTTTTAAAAGACAGGGGTAAAGTGGAAAAGCGGATATTAGAGGGGGGTTTTCTGTAATTTAGCCTATTTTTTTTCTAATTTTTTTTTTTCTTTGTGAGAAATTATAATCAAATTTGACTAATTTGTTTGATTTTTTTTTTATTATAATTATGTAGAGAAAGGGCATGCGGAGTCCGCGATGATCAAAAAGAAATATCTGGATAGATCTTTGTAAGAGTTTCAATTTTCTTTCATTTTGATTTATCATAATATTTTTTTTTATCACATTGTTTTTTATTTTTGTTGGATTTTCTTTAATTATTTTTTTGATTATTTTTTTTAAAATTTTAATTACATTACATTAATCCTCAATAACATCATATAATAATCGCTACAATCGCTATATGTTTCACCCTTTATTTTCCTTCCAGCTGAACAAATTATACAACGTAGGTGTCCCATGATAAATTTGCAATAAATTTTTTACATTAAAAAAGCTATTTAAATATGTTACATTAAATAAATTATATATTATTTTATTTTAAAGTATTAATCTTTCTATTTTTTTTTCCTTTGTAAAAAATTACAACCAAATTTGACTATTTTATTTAACTTTTTTTAACTTTTTTTTTTTTGTTATACTTATATAGAGTAGAAACGGGCGAAGTCTCCTAGAATCAGGAAGAAATACAGATATAGAATTTTTGTATGGGTTTCAATTTTCTTTTGTTTTTATTTGTTCTAGGGATTGTTCCTTTATTATATTGTTGTTTATTTTTGTTGGATTTTATTTAATTGTTCTTTCGATTATTTTTTTTCAATTTTATTTTTTTCTCCAATATTTTGATTTCAAGATTATATTTTTCTATATGTGATTTATTTAATTATTCATTTATATTTTCTCATTGCAGTGTAAATAGCGAGGAGATTTTTTAAGTTAGAATATGTACTTGATTGTAGTTTGCAATATTCATGTTGTATTTTTTTTTTTTTTTTTTTTCTTTGTGAAAAATTACAATCAAATTTGTTGTTTGATTTTTTTCTTTTCTTTAATTATACAGAGAAGAGACATGTGGATGCCGTGAGGATTAGAAAGAAGTACTTAGATAAAATTTCTATACGGATTTCAATTTTTTTTTGTTTTGATTTGTCCTGTTATTTATTTTTTTATCATATTGTTGTTTATTTTTGCTGTTATGTTTAATACTTAATTAATCAGAATTAGAATATATGGATGGTTTAGAAAAATTTAGTTAGTTATTATAGTAAATTTTGATGACTTATTATTCGAATCATTTATTTTTAATGCTCTTTCGATTGGTAGTTATCGAGCACATAATCTACGCGTTTGTATATTATTTCTAATAATAATTTACTGCGATTTAAAGTTCACACTAAAATATTTTAATTTTTATAATTTTTTATATTTTTTAATTTTATTATTATTGATGCAAAATATTTATGCAACGCGCGAATAATTTCACGGTGTATATATAATATGCCAACTGTATATATTTAACAAAAAAAATTAAATTATTTATATTGAAAATAATTTATATCAGCAGCCCTCAACTTCTGCATTTTACCCGATTCAAGCTTCAACGGTTTCGGGTTTTATATTGTGTTCGTGCCCGCGTGTCCTACCCGACTTTGACCGTTGATTTACTCCCGCATTAAATTCCCATCTCACCACCACAAGAAGTTCACTCACCCTTTCGGAAATAAAATTCGAAACCCAAAAAAAAATCCAATTGCCGAGACTCTTCTTAAAAATCCTTAACAATCGACGACGACGAGGCGAGAAACTTTGTAAACCCTAACCCTAACCCTAGTCCCGTGTCTTCTTCGTTCATGGCGGAAGGGGGACAGCAGCGGCGGAGGCGATGACGTCGAGGTGCAAGATCCACCACGGCGGCGGCGGCGGCGGCGGCGGCGGCGGCGTGTGCGCGCCGTGCCTCCGCGAGCGGCTCCTCGCCCTCGCCGCGGCTCAGAACGAGGCCTCCCCGGGCCACCACCGCGATCCTCTCGACCCTCTTCCTCCTCTAGATACTTCTCCTCTCGCGCTCCCCCGATCCGTTTCCCCATACGTTCCCGGCCGCCGCTCCGACGCTGCGCGCCGGAACCCTAGCTTCCTCTTCTCAGGTCGCCTCAGGTCGGCCCCTCGGGCATCGGGGACGACCGGGTGTGGATCGGGGAGCGGGAGAAGAAGAGGAAGGGGATCGGTGATGCCAAGTTCTCGATACTCTCGACCTCTTCGGCCACTCCGCTCCGCGGCGGAGAGCTCCAAGCTCTCGCGATCGCGATCACAATCGAGTTCGAAATCGTGGCTCTCCGCTCTCGTCCACGTCACTCGCCGGAAGAAGCCACGGAGACAGGATTCCCGGAGCCTGGGAGGGCGAGTCGATCCCTCCCTGTAAGGGATCGGGGGATGTCCCCGAGGGAGGAGGAGGAGGAGGAGGAGGACGACGACGACTACGGCGACGGCGGGAGCGTGAGCGGGAGCGGGTGCTCGAGGGAGTCGCCGTGGCTACACCCGACCCCGTCGCCGATGCGACGCCTCCGCGGCGTCGTCGGAGGGGTCTCGGGGTTCGCGGTGTGCCTGAGCCCCCTAGTAAGGCCGAACCCCGGCCGCCGCCGGAGCCGCGCGCCTGAGCTGGACTTCTCCGGAGACCTCCGCTGCAGCGCGACGTCGCCGCCGAGCCACCACCACCAACCAACACCAACACTACCCCCCACCGCAGCCACGGCGGCGCCGCCGCGCTCGGCCACTGCCGTTCCAGGAAGCTCGGGGAGCTCGGTAAGTTCTTTTGACGCTTTTGCCCCTCATGTTCGCGTGTTTTTACCGCGCGCTTGCCATTTGGGTTTTTATTTTTTATTTTTTTTCTTTGTTTGGGTTGGGGGGAGGAGGCGGGCATAGGAAATTAGGGGAATTTTCTTAATTATTTTCTGGTATGTTTTATTATTATTATTGAACGCTGTTTGTAATGTAACTTATGTGTATAAAGATAATAATTATAGTAGTGTGGTGAATGACATGAAAATTACTGAAAAATCATCTGAAATTTTCAAAATCTATATATTTATCTTAGTTAAAAAGTTTTCTCAATTTGAAAATTATGAATTCAAACGGTCATCGGAGGAGTCACTGTTTAGTGCTTCTGGAGAGGTGACGACGCTGCCGAAGAACGAGAGAGACCACCTCCGTGTTCACACTCAAACACACAAAAATATATTATACTTTTGTTAACTTATTAATTAATTAATAAGCAAAAGAAACATAGAAGAGAAAAGACTAATAAAAGGGGTATTATAAAGTGTTGCGACACTAATCTGGGGTTTCGAAACAGTTGTTGAATTAGTCTAGTGGGACCCACCCTCATTAAAAATTGTATAAGTAATACGTATGCTATTTTTTATGGCACTTTCTTACTTATATACATAATGTATTTTTTCTATAATTTCAGGCCGATCCTAATCTATCCAAAACTATGATTTTCTGTTCTTCTTAAAAAAATTGGAGTGTTAAAGTGTTGGGTTTGGGTCTCAGTGTCGGGTTTCGAAACAGTTCTTGAGATTTTAAACCTTTGACTACTCAGAGATGCTGATGAGGTGGGATTCAGCCACTTGTAAATAATTTATCTAAATATTTAGCAACTGTTTAGTTGTATAACAATTTTAAATGAATGTAAATCTAAGTATGATATTTGATTTGTTATATTCAAATTTAATTACTGCAGTTAAAACTGCACAATAAGATTCAACTGGAATTGTTGAAACTATACATCTTAAATAACATTAATTTAACCATACGGGCTCATAATAAAGTCGAAAGCTTCTTAAGGATGCACTAGTATCAAAAATTATGAAAGGTTATCTGGCAAAATAAAATAAAAAATAAAAATTATATAAATGTTTTTTTTTTTTTTTTTTTTTTCTGGGACTATAAAAATTATATAATAATCATATTATTACAATGTAGCGTAACATAATATTGTAACTTTGTCGCACTTTTTTTACGTGGGTGCGTGGCTGTCAGTATATCTAATCATCCTCGGAGGCTGTACTTGTTTATATTCATATAAAATCTAAGATACAAAATCCTCCCTCACTAATAAATATATATATTTTTACACTGATTTTCTTTGATAATAAAATTATATAGAAAATTATCTTAATTTTTTTTTATGTTGTTATTACTCTTCTTATTATATTTTACTGTCTATAAATCATTAGGTAATTTTTAAATACTACTTCGAATATTAAATATGTGCATCTATATTGAAAAAGTAATATTTAAATATCATTTTACCTCTTCCTAATCAGCTTGTAACTAGCTTGTTATGTTTTTGTCAATTTACTTTTATTATCCATATATTAGTAAACAGGAAAAGGAAAAATTATAAGCTTGCTTAGAGTAAGGTAAAATGCCAGGATGTAACTTCTCATCATATAAGTCATATTTATAGTTGGTACCCGAAGAAATAATTTCGAACGTCTTCAATGTTGTATGTAAAATAAAATTATAAAATATGTTAACAAATAATAGCACAGAGATTGGGAAAGTTTTTTTATTTTTTATTTTTTGCTTGTTTTCATTATGGATTAGGATGAAAGGCAAACAAATAGTATATATATATAGATTTCGGCATTTGAGCATTTTAGTTAACAAATTCTACAACAGCTTTGAATTTTGTGGTCAGATTTTATGCTTTGTTCTGTAAATTACAACTATCACCTCATAACTAATATTTTTCTATTAATTAAATTCAACAACATATGCAAATTTATAATGCGTTATCAAATTTATTTGTTTGTAAGCATTAATCACATAATGCTATCCTCCGAAATTTAAGATAAATACTCTAGTACTTTCTTTAATAAATAATAAAAATATTTTTAATCGTTGATCGACGAGTGATAAAAAATAATTTTATTTATTACCAGCCTAACAAGTAACTTTATGAAAAGGACATTTTTGTAATTAAACATCACAAAATAAATAAATATTAATTTAAAAAATTTTAAAATTATAATTTAGGCGTTAATTTAAACAGTTTAATTTAAAAAAAATTAAAATTACAATTTAGTCATTAATTTAAAGAGATTTAAAACTACAATTTATTCATTAATTTAAAAAGTTTAATTTAAAAAGTTTTAGAATTACAATTTAGGCATTAATTTAAAAAATTTTAGAATTATAATTTATTCATTAATTTAAAGATTTTAAATTAAAAAAAAAATTAGAATTAAAATTTACGCAGGTTAAATTTAAAAATTTTAGAATTAAAATTTAGGTATAATTCAAAGAGTTTTAGAATTGCAATTTAGGTATTAATTTAAAAAAATTAATTTAAAGAGTTTTAGAATGACAATTTAGATATTAATTTAAAGAGTTTAATTTAAACAATTTTAGAATTACAATTTACGCATTAATTTAAAGAGTTTAAATTAAAAAAATTTAGAATTACAATTTAGGCATTAATTTAAAAAGTTTAGAATTACAATTTAGGCATTAATTTAAAAAAATTTAATTTAAAGAGTTTTAGAATGACAATTTAGGCATTAATTTAAAGAGTTTAATTTTAAAAAAATTTAGAATTACAATTTAGTCATTAATTTAAAGAGTTTTAGAATTAAAATTTAGTCATTAATTTAAACAATTTAATTTAAAAAAAATTAGAATTACAATTTAGACATTAATTTAAAAAGTTTTAAAATTACAATTTAGACATTAATTTAAAAAATTTTAGAATTACAATTTAGGCATTAATTTAAAGAGATTTAGAATTACAATTTAGGCATTAATTTAAAGAGTTTAATTTAAAAAAATTAAGAATTAAAATTCAGTCATTAATTAAAAAGATTAATTTAAAAAATTTTAGAATTACAATTTAGGCATTAATTTAAAGAGTTTAAATTAAAAAATTTTAAAATTACAATTTTGACATTAATTTAAAGAGTTTTAGAATTAAAATTTAGACATTAATTTTAAAAGTTTAATTTAAAGAGTTTTAGAATGACAATTTACGCATTAATTAAAAAGTTTAATTTAAAAAAAAATTAAAATTATAATTTAGGCATTAATTTAATGAGTTTAATTTAAAGAATTTTAGAATTATAATTTACGCATTAATTTAAAGAGTTTAAATTAAAATATTTATAATTACAATTTAGGCATTAATTTAAAAAGTTTTAGAATTACAATTTAGGCACTAATTTAAAGAGTTTAATTTAAAGAGTTTTAGAATGACAATTTAGGTATTAATTTAAATAGTTTAATTTGAAAAAAATTATAATTATAATTTAGGCATTAATTTAGAGAGTTTTAGAATTAAATTTAGTCATTAATTTAAAGAGTTTATTTAAAAAATTTTAGAATTACAATTTAGGTATTAATTTAAAGAGTTTTAGAAATACAGTTTAGGTATTAATTTAAAAAATTTTGGAATTATAATTTAGGCATTAATTTAAAGAGTTTAATTTAAAGAGATTTAGAATTACAATTTAGGCATTAATTAAAGAGTTTAATTTAAAAATTTTAAAATTACAATTTGGGCATTAATTTAAAGAGCTTAAAATTACAATTTAGGTATTAATTTAAAGATCGAGTTTAATTTTTAAAGATTCTTTAATTTAAACATTAATTTTGTATTACAATTTTAAAAATTTTCAATGTTCTTAAATTTTTGATTTAATAGAAATATATGGTATAAATTCAAATTTATTTTTAGAATTTAATTGTACGGGCTAATTTAAATCAAATTTAAATAGTAAAATTTGATCTTTTAAAATAATAAGATCATATATTATAATTATAATATAAATTGATAATAAAAATTAATAATAAAAGTTAATAGATTCCTAAATTCTAATTTCTAAAAATAATTTTCTAAAATTAAAATTATTTGCAATATATTAAATAAAGATAAGTAAAATATTACCATTTAAGATGATGACTAAATTGGAATATTTAAAATTTATATTTTTCCCAAAAAAAAAAAATCTCTCACTAAATTCAAATTTTTAAAATTTATAATATTTACAAAATAAAAAATTTCAAAATAGAGATAAAATTACTTAATTACCCTTAAAGTAAAAGACCAAAATAATCACTTTTTGGAGTACCTGGTAACCGGTACCTCCCTCAAAATGACCTGCTAATGCAGGTCACAACTTAAAAATAATTAAATCTGAGCTATTGAACAGGTATGGATGGGCGGTAACTAAAAATATATATATATATATATATAGAAATATGACTTGAAATTTAAACATTCAGCTACTACACTTGTTAATTAAGGCACTAATAAAAGATAATTAATGCTAACAGTGCATTATATAGCTACTGTGTACATCTTATATCCACAATTTAAATAAAAATTTAAAAACCCTCTCAGGTTTTCAGGATTTTAGTATTAAAAACAATTATTGCTAAGAATAATGCAAAAATGTAGGTATTTGAATGAATAGGGTATAAAATTTATACCATACTTCTATTAAAGTGTGAACATAGCAATAGTTAATCCTGCTTTGACACAAAGTTACAAGAAAGTAGTCAAATCATTTATGACTCGACAGTTGTGTTCATAATGCTATTTAATAAGAACTAGCTACGAATTGAAACCATGTTTATGTTTAGCTAGAGAAATTATTGTGTGCACCCGGTGTATACAAACCAATCGCACAAACGCCATCTTCTCAATCAATGGACTCGTCTGATAACGGTATAAGACAGAGCTAACTATTTTAAGAATAAATATAAAGTACAGAACTAGTGTAAAAAAGTATTTAGTATGACTCCAGAAATAAAAGATTTAGTGTTTGATATGATAATAAAGAATAAGAAGAATAAAAAGTATTAGTTATTTTAAATGATCTTTTTGCTCTCAAACTTTATTATATAATAATGAGATGAGAGATGGTGCCTCGGAAGACGTGAGAGGGTATTAAAAAAAGAGTGAGAATAATAGTTTTCATTAATTCTAGTTATACTGAAACAAAATATTCTCATAGTTACTGATATATTTGGAGGGATAAAAGGAATATCCTCCTTATTTCCAAATAATTTCAATACCAAACGGATCGACCAAGGTATTAAGAAGTTTTGATAATCTAAGATTGTGAATGAGTTTTAATTTATAAAAAATTAGTGTTCAAATTTATAACTTTTATTAATATTTTTCTAATATCTTATAGTGTATTTAATAAATTATATTTTGATTTTGGAGCGTTTTTATTATAATAATTTTAAGTGAATGGAGAATTATATTCTTCACTGCACTATTAATATCACATGTGTGGAATAACTAAATCAACCAAAAATTGTATAAAGTGTAAAAAATTGAGTGAATAATGTACGGAGGAGTACCACCCAACTATATATGTCACGTTCTAAAATAGACAGCTCAACTCTTTTTTTTTTTTTTTTTTTTTTTTTTTTTTTTTTTTTTTTAACTTCAGTTTTTCTAGATATTTAAGTTTAAATTTTTGTTAGTTTTAATTTTATTTGTTATAAAGTAATTTAAATTATTAATTTTAAAAGTATCAATAAATTTGATAAAATTTTTAATTTATTTGACTAAAATTATTTAATTTTCAAAAATCGTAAGTTAAGGGAGTCCAAATTAAAAAGAATTGAGATACTTCAAGGGGGCTATTTTAGAATGGCACATAGATGAGGAGGTTTCCATACAATTTTACCCAATGTTTTTCTTTTTCCTTTCGCCACCAAATAAGTGAAATACCATTAATTTGTTTTGACTAATTTAGATGCAGTACTCTTCGCCATGATACATCTTAACATCTTATTTGATTGCTCTACGGAGCCCTACAGCAGAAGGTCCTCTGTGTTGATGCACTAGTATCACCGGTGAACAGTTTGAAAGGAGACAAGCCGTGGGGTTATCGAGCATATCTAAATTCACACAGTATACGAGCGCAGTAAAAACAAAATTTTTCGTAGATGAAAGTAAACAAGAACGATCGTAGAAAATAAGCACGAGAATAACTAAGCAAATAAAATGAATAAAAGAATATAATGACACAAGATTTACGTAGTTCGGCCAATAATGTGTCGACCTACGTCCACGGGCAAAACCATCTCAATGCGTTCTTTGATTAATTCACGACACAGAAGTACAAGGAGTAAAATTGGATTACAAAAGACTCTCACGGAGACTCTCTACGTTTTTTCTCTCAATTATGATTTTTCAATGAAACTCTAAAAATAAAAGATGAATCACAAAAGTAATATAACTCTAAAAACCTAATTCTAATAGGAAACGATCTCCACCGTCCATCCGTTTCCAATTCGTCGTTGATATCCTCTTTAAAATATTCCTAAATCATCCATAATCTTTAGGAACAAGATTGGATCAAATTAGTATCAAATCCAACATATTCAATCCGTCGCATAGTTGAATATCATGATATCGACTCAAAATATAGTTTTACATAATTCAACAATTCTCCAACTTAAAAATATATGTCGAATTTAAAAACACAAAATTGAAGATCTTGCCAAATTCCCACTCTCCTCACGTAGCTCCAAGACCGAGAGAAGTCATGCTCCAATTGAACTTCTCTTGAGTCACGGCTTCGTTAAAATATCCGCTGGATTCGCATCTGTGTAAATTTTCAATAATAAGATAAAACTCTCATCCACCACATATCTCACGAAGTGATAACGAATATCAATGTGTTTCATCCGAGAGTGAAACGCCGGATTCTTCGCCAAGTGTATTGCACTTGACTATCATATTTTACTCTCAACCACATCTTGTTTCATTTTCAATTATCCTAAAAGTCTTTTTAGCCAGATAGCCTCTTACAAGCATGTGTCACTGCTATATACTCCGTCTCCGTCGCCGACAAAGCGATTACCGATTGAACCTTCGACTCCCAGCTAATAGCACCACCGCTCATAGAGAAAACATAACCCGTGGTAGAGTTTTTTTTGTCTTTATCTCCTGCGAAATCTGCATCCACATATCCGATGTACTCCAAACCCACAGAACCATAATAGAGTGAGAAATCCGTAGTGCCTCTCAAATATATGAGAATCTACTTCACTGCATTCCAATGTTCACAACATGGATTCGCCATATACCGACTCACTGCTCCCACTGCTTGAGTAATATCGGGTCTCGTGTCACGCCCCGGGGGTAACCAGAACCCGGGCCCGCCAACAGATCCGCCGTGTACACAGAATTTTCCATGTACACGAAGCGCTGGTAACCTGCTCAGATAGATAATATACAATAGAAGAGCATAACAGAGCTGAACTAATAGAACTAACAGTAATCTCAGACTGAAATAAAAGTGTAAACTGAAATAAAAGTACAATATACTCCCAGCTCACCATAAATAATACAACCAGCTGGCCACAGCCAGACCCAAAAGTAAACTACTATAGTCTGAGATACAAAAGGGGAGTACAGTAATAGTCTAGCTAAACTCTCGCTCGGGGTAGACGATCTAGCTAGTCGGCGATCCTCTTACCTCGATCTGCCGCTGAAGGCCCAGCAGCTCCCACAGTCGACTCTGCAAAACAAAGGGGAAAAGAACAAGAAACAACAATGGGGGTGAGAACTACTAGATAAACCAGTAGCCTCCCCTAGTGGGTAAAAACCTCTGATGCTGACGCACCCACTAGGAATAAAGAGGCAAAAAGGAAAGAACAGTGGTATGCAATAAAGACTGCTGAAAGAAACTACCACTACTATGCCTCTAAATGCAGTGCCAAAAGATGACTGTATAGATGCAACTATAAAGCTGACTGCCCAAAGAAACCCAATCAAAGGGCCAGGAATACTGGCACTGCCTGCTCTGTCATCACTCACAACTCACCAACTGACCGGCACCCATCACGGTCTAAAAGCCTACTCCGGAGTGGCACTCGAGGGGAGCGACCCACACGAGTAAAGTATCTCTGTAACCAATGTCTCACAATAGCAGGACTGGATCATGACTGTGATCAAAGTGGGAATACTCCATCCACTAATGCAACCCCGATCCCCAATCTGATGTGATAATAACACCCGGTCAACCGCCCAAAATCCGCGGTTACCGCTGAACCCATAGACCCCAATCTGGAAAGTAAAAACATCTGGTCAACCGCCTATCATCCGCGGTTGCCACTATGCCCCACAATCCCCTCAGACAATCCCAACTGTCCCAAACTCAAAGTCCAGACACCACTATCTCAAAATCCCGATCAGACTCGAGCAACATGCATCGATAGAGAAGAATAACAATAACACATGTTTTCTCCTAAGTCAAGTCCCATAATATAGTGCTGCAGTAAGATAGTGGCCTAACTAGATGTCCAATGAGCATGCAAGTGTTCTTTTTAAAAACATTTAGAAAGGAACTAAGTTTCATGTGAAGAACAATTTTAGAACTATTTTAAAAATATTGTTGGGTTACCAATTTGCATGCGGTTCACGATATAGCAATTGTCCAATTTCTTGTCCCAGATTTTCACATAGAAGCTACTAAATTATTTAGGGGCCAAATACAATAGGTTTATATATCACAAGTTATCTATCACATGCATAATTGGGAAACTCTTTTATTCCTAGTGTGCAATCAACAAAGAGGGCAACGCAACCACCCACCTCGAAAAGCGTGTACAATGTACCCAGAAAATACCCGCTGTCCTCTAAACACACCGTCAGCTGCAACAATGTCCTACAACATCACACAAGTGTACAAGGTGTAAATATAACAGTTTCCAAACACACATTTGCTGTTTTAAAATCAGCACGCAAAACGAGGAATTTTCACCTCTGTCCCGAGCTCCTAAAATCCCAGAAAAATCACGGTTGCGTTCCTCGCGAAAAATCGCCCAAAATCGACTCTTGAATCACCCCGATCCGATATTCCTACGCGGAGAAATAATTCGTCGAAGTCGCCGCTGTCCAAAAATCCAACCAGCAAAATGGGGTGTCAAATCACCTCGGGAATCGTGCCAAAGAATCGGAATCTGGAGAAACCATCAACACGAAAAACGAAGCCCTACCTCTTAGGAACACACTGGCGAAGAAATCGTCGAAATCGGACTCCTGTACTGCGCAGGGGACTCCTCGGACTGAAATGCGACGATAACGGGCCGAAATGGGGGAAAACCGAGGCACACTGTAAAATCCGGAACGCCGCTGTCGATCTTCCCAAAAATCTGGGAACGCACCACGAGGTAGAAAAATGTGAGAGGAAAAACTTCTCTTCAAGGCTCTCTCCCTGGTTCTCTCTCTTTCTCTCGGAAAAAGCCCAAGAAGAGAGGGGAGGGGCCTATTTATAGGCCCAGCAACAATTGGGAAAATGACCCCTGTGTCCCCACTTTCGGGCGCAGGGGTCACTTTCGGGCTGCTACAGTGCAGCCCGGCCCAGGGAGTTTCGGGCGGCTACAGTGCGGCCCAGCCCACGGCCCATCCCACACGGGATCCGGGTCGGACCGAATTTTGGTCCGACCCGCCCGGGCGTCCGACACGTGTCCCCGCCACAGGGGCAGCGCGCCCGCGAACCGGGCGAGCGCCACGTGCCCCCCTGCGGGGCGGCGGGGTGGGTGGCGCCACCCAATGGCGTGGCGCCACGTGGCGGGCGTTTCCCGCCCGTCACGCCCGCCGGCCGCCGGCGCGCCGGCGCGCCTGCGCGCCTGCGCCAGCGCGCTGTGGTGCGGCCGCCGCGCACCTGCGCCGTCCAACCCGGGGCCGCCACGTGGCGCGCCCCGGTGCACCGTGCACCGCGCCGCTGCCCAGCCTGCCCGGCCTGCCCGCGCTGCCCGCGCACCCTCCGTGCGCCGCGCGCCCTGCGCCGGACCAACCGGCGCCCGCCACGTGGCCCGCCGGTGCACCGTGCACCGGCGGCCCATTCCGTGGACCGAGAGTGGCGCGCCGGCCCAATAAGGAGGCGCCACGTGTCCCCGGCCGGTCCACAGGTCCCCCCATGCACCATTTTGCACAGAAAACTTCCGGGGGTCCGTTTTTGGGCATCCGGACTCCAAATTAAATAAGTAAATAGCCGTTTTCAAGCGTTTTTCCGCGCTGAATCCAAATACGGCCTCCGTTTAGCCTGATTCCATTCCTAAAATTCGGCAAAGGCAGCCGAAGGTCAGGCTTGACCCCAAATCCTCCCTGAGTCCAAACAACACATCCCTTTGACATGTTGGGGCCCAACACACCAACACTAGGTGTTCCACACCCCGAACAGGGGAAAAACACAGGGGAAAAACTGGGACACTACATCCTCCCCCACTAATAAAAGTTTCGTCCTCGAAACTAAAATCATACCTCAATCCAGAGCCTCGAACAAGTAGGGGTAGGCGTCCATCATCTCTGACTCTGGCTCCCACGTCGCCTCGCGCTCATCATGATTGCTCCAAAGGATCTTCACATAGGGAATGGTCCGATTGCGCAATTCTTTCACCTCCCGATCAAGAATCCGTACTGGGCGCTCCTCATATCTCAAATCCTCGCTGATCTCGAGGGGTGCAAAGTCGATGACGTGCGACGGGTCGAAGACGTACCTCCTCAGGGTGGAAACATGGAAAACATCGTGGACACCAGCCAGTCTCGGGGGAAGTGCAAGTCGATAAGCAACAGGCCCGATACGCTCCAACACCTCGAATGGTCCAATGTATCGGGGGCTGCGAATGCCGAACCTCCTGATCCCCTTGGACGGCGAGACTTTCAAAAATACATGATCTCCAACCTGAAACTCTAAGTCTCGTCGCCGAACATCAGCATAGCTCCTCTGTCGGCTCTGAGCGGTCTGAAGATGCTGTCGAATCACGCGGACCTTCTCCTCTGCCTCTAGCAGTATATCTGGCCCCAAGGTCCGTCTCTCGCCTACGTCACTCCAATAAAGTGGTGATCGGCACTTGCGTCCATACAACGCTTCAAACGGAGCCATCTGTATGCTCGCTTGAAAGCTGTTGTTGTACGCAAACTCAACCAAGGATAAGTGCCGAATCCAACCTCCGCCGAAATCCAAGACGCAAGCCCTCAGCATGTCCTCCAAGATCTGTATGGTCCGCTCTGACTGCCCATCAGTCTGAGGATGAAAAGCTGTACTGAATCTGAGCTGAGTCCCCATCGCAGTCTGCAAACTCCCCAAAAACGCGAGGCAAACCTCGGATCTCTATCTGACACAATGGAGGCGGGTACTCCATGCAGTCTCACAATCTCATCAAGGTATAGCTGGGCTAGTCGATCGAGTGGCCAAGTAGTCTGCATAGGCAAGAAGTGCGCTGACTTGGTAAGTCGATCCACCACTACCCAGATAGCATCTGCTCCGCCCTGTGCCCTCGGCAATCCGACCACGAAGTCCATGGTAATGTGGTCCCATTTCCACTCAGGGATGGGGAGACTTTGTAACTTGCCAGCTGGCACCCGATGCTCAGCTTTTACTTGCTGACAAGTCAAACACTGGGCCACAAATCTCCCGACATCCCTCTTCATGCCATTCCACCAAAAATGTGCCTTGAGGTCCTTATACATCTTAGTCCCCCCAGGATGAAGGGTATAAGGTGTATAATGGGCCTCTCTCAATATCTGCTCTCTGATCTCAGCATCCACTGGCACACATGCTCGGTCCCTGTACCTCAGTACTCCCGCAGCATCCACTGTAAAGTCCCCTGACTGATCACTCGGAAGCTGATCTCGAATCCTGGTCAAGTGGGGGTCCTCACTCTGTTTTTCCCTGATCCTGTCCAGCAGAGTGGGCTGCACGACTAATGACGTCAGTCTAGCAGAGACCCCAGGGGACACAACCTCTATCTCGAGCCGTCTCATCTCCTCCAATAGGGGCGCCTGGTCTGTGATCAACATAGACAAACTCTGTACTGCTCTTCGGCTCAATGCATCAGCGACCACGTTAGCCTTGCCTGGGTGGTAAAGGATGTCCACATCATAATCCTTTAATAGCTCTAACCACCTGCGCTGCCTCAAGTTCAGCTCCTTCTGGGTGAACAGATACTTTAAACTCTTGTGGTCGGTGTAGATCTCACAATGCTCCCCGTACAGGTAATGGCGCCAAAGCTTCAGTGCAAACACCACGGCAGCGAGCTCTAAGTCGTGGGTAGGGTAATTCTTCTCGTAATCCTTGAGCTGTCTCGATGCATAAGCAATTACCCTCCCATCCTGCATCAACACGCAACCCAGTCCACTGTGCGATGCGTCACTGTAGATCACATATCCTTTCCCCATAACAGGGAGGGAAAGGATAGGAGCAGTCATCAGTCTGTCCTTCAGCTCCTCGAAGCTCTTCTGGCAGTCCTCACTCCAGATAAACTTAACCCCTTTTCGCGTCAACCGAGTGAGGGGTGTGGAAAGCTTCGCAAAGCCTTCCACAAACCGACGATAATAACCAGCTAATCCCATGAAGCTGCGCACCTCTGATACAGTCGTCGGTCGGGGCCAATCACGAACTGCCTCAATCTTCGCCGGGTCTACAGCTACACCGGCGGCGGAAATCACATGGCCCAAGAAAGCTACCTCCCGAAGCCAAAACTCGCACTTCACCAGCTTGGCATACAACTTCTTCTCCCGCAGAAGTTGTAGCACAGTCCTCAAGTGCTCCTCATGCTCGGCCTCGCTCCGGGAGTAAACCAGGATATCATCTATGAACACCACCACAAATCGATCCAGGAATGGCCGAAATATCCTGTTCATCAAGTCCATAAAGGCGGCAGGGGCATTAGTCAATCCAAATGGCATAACTGTAAACTCATAATGCCCGTACCGTGATCTGAAAGCAGTCTTAGGAATATCCTCGGCCTTCACCTTAATTGGTGGTAACCAGACTGTAGATCAATCTTGGAAAAGACACAAGACCCTTGCAGCTGATCAAAGAGATCGTCGATGCGCGGCAGAGGGTACTTGTTCTTAATGGTCACTTTATTCAGCTCCCTATAGTCCACACACAGTCTAAGTGACCCATCCTTCTTCTTCACGAATAGCACCGGTGCTCCCCAGGGCGACACACTGGGTCTAATGAAACCCTTATCCATCAAGTCTTGCAACTGTGCTTTAAGCTCTCTCAGCTCAGCCGGTGCCATCCGATAAGGAGCCTTAGAGATTGGCGCAGTTCCTGGACTACGTCAATCACAAACTCAATCTCTCTGTCGGGCGGCATACTAGTCAGCTCAGGTGGAAACACATCCGGGAACTCGCGGACGATAGGGATATCCCCGAGTCCCGGTGCCGCCGTAGGCCCCTCTACAACACTAGCCAAAAAGGCTACACATCCTCGGTGAATCATCCGTCTCGCTCGGGAAGTCGAAACCATAGAGGCAAAGAAAGCGCTCTGACATCCCCGGTACACCAACACCTCCTGGTCTGGCTCTCTAAAAGTGACAGTCCTCTCGGCACAGTCAATAGTCGCAAAATACCGAGCCAGCCAGTCCATCCCGAGAATCACATCAAAATCCTGCAGCTGTCTCAAGACCAACAGGTCTGCTGGCATAATCCAGGACTCGATCTGCATCGGGCAGGACCAACAACACTCCTCCACGAGCAAAGTGTGATCGGGAATCTGTACCTCTCGTGCACGTGGCAAAAGTCCTACCTCTAACCCATGTAATGATGCAAAAGATCTACTAATGAAAGAATGCGATGCTCCAGTATCAAATAAGGTGCGAGTCCTAATGCCAGAAAGTAAAGTGATACCTGCCACCACATGGTCCGCTGCTGAAGAATCCTCTACCTGTGCAGCATACACCCGCCCACTCTGAGCTGGAGGGCGATAGTCGGGGAATGAGAAGAAGATGGCCTGCTCGCTGGAGCATAAGGCCGCTGAGCCGTCGACCGCTGCTGCGATGATGCTGGGGCAGATGCTGAAGAAGGGGCGGCTGAGGTCGAAAAGGGGCACGCAGCTCGAATGTGCCCTGGCTGTCCACATCCGTAGCAACGACCCCACCGCTGGTCGCAGGTGCCGGGGAAGTGCGGACCTCCACAGAAAATACAACTGCTGGGAGCCCGTGTCTGTCGGGACTGCTGCTGCTGAGACTGTCGCTGTCGCTGTGGCTGCCGCTGAGATCCGCGCTGCGACGACTGCGATCTCTCTGCTGCTGCTGCTGCTGCTGCTGGGGCCTCTGGGATCCACCAGGCCCTCGCCGCTCCGAACGCCCACGGCCCTGGAACTGAGGCGGTGGCGGTCGGGGCGGCCTCCAAGTACTGGCCTGTCCCCCTCATCCTGGGCTGGTCGCTTTCTGTCGGAGCCCTGAGCGACCGCGGCCCGCTGTCTGGCCACCACCTGATCACCTCTCTCCACCCACTGTGCATGCTCTGCGGCTGCATCCAGAGTCTGAAATCTCTGAGCATGCACCAGGGTGTAAATCTCTGGACGAAGGCCTCCCTCGAACATCTCAACCTGGTGCGGCCCGTCACGAGCGACGAAGGGCACGCAGTTCAACAACTCCATGAACTCCTGGAAATAGGCATGGGCCGATCGCTCGCCCTGCTGCAGGTTCTTCAAATCGTCCTCCAACTTCTTCTTCACACTGGTCGAAAAATAGGTGTCCAGCACCAACCGCCGGAACTCCTCCCAGGGCAGCTGCCGAGAAATCCGGAACTCCGGTGGCTCCACCCGCTGCCACCAAAAATCAGCATCCCCGTCCAAACAGTGCACCGCCATGTGCACTCGATACTTCGGGTCGATGAAGAAATCCCGAAAAAGCTTCTCCATCGCAGAAAGCCATTTCCCAACAGCCGAGGGCGGAGCATCCCGCCCTGAGAATCTAGGTGGTCCCCGCTTAACAAACTGGGCGAGTTTGTCAGCAAAATCCCGCTCCTCCTCCGCAGTCAAAGGCTGAATAGCTCCAGGAGCCCCGCTACTCGAAGATGGCGCTGACGGCACAAAAGGTGCAACAGGAGGCACAAAGGCCTCAGGAACAGCTGGGGGTGGTGTCTCTCTCTGCGCGAGCAGCTGATCAATCCTCTGCTGCTGCTGACGATGGCTCTCCGCCAATTGGGCCATCAGGCCCGCAACTCACCAATCTCAGTGGATCCCGTCTGCTCCGGCTCAACAGGGGGTGTAGGGGCACCCAGAGCGGGAATCCGACGTCGGGGAGGCATCCTGCCACAAGAAAACACGAATCAGTAACATAACCCCACACGACCCAATCTAGCGAAAGTCAAAGACATCCCCTATTTCTGCGACTTTATGTTGTCTGCAGCCAACATAACGGTCCACCAGAAATTGGGTATGTCGATCCCTCTTCACTCACTGGAAGAGTCCATAATAAATCAACGACTTTCGCAAAGTGTCACGCCTCTCACGCCCTATCATCCTAGGGTCTGCCAAAAGCCTAGGGTTTCCTAAGTCCCAACTGACCTATCCCTAAGCTCTGATACCAACTTAATCTGTCACGCCCCGGGGGTAACCAGAACCCGGGCCCGCCAACAGATCCGCCGTGCACACAGAATTTCCATGTACACGAAGCGCTGGTAACCTGCTCAGATAGATAATATACAATAAAGAGCATAACAGAGCTGAACTAATAGAACTAACAGTAATCTCAGACTGAAATAAACTGTAAACTGAAATAAAAGTACAATATACTCCCAGCTCACCATAAATAATACAACCAGCTGGCCACAGCCAGACCCAAAAGTAAACTACTATAGTCTGAGATACAAAAGGGGAGTACAGTAATAGTCTAGCTAAACTCTCGCTCGGGGTAGACGATCTAGCTAGTCGGCGATCCTCTTACCTCGATCTGCCGCTGAAGGCCCAGCAGCTCCCACAGTCGACTCTGCAAAACAAAGGGAAAAAGAACAAGAAACAACAATGGGGGTGAGAACTACTAGATAAACCAGTAGCCTCCCCTAGTGGGTAAAACCTCTGATGCTGACGCACCCACTAGGAATAAAGAGGCAAAAAGGAAAGAACAGTGGTATGCAATAAAGACTGCTGAAAAAGAAACTACCACTACTATGCCTCTAAATGCAGTGCCAAAAGATGACTGTATAGATGCAACTATAAAGCTGACTGCCCAAAGAAACCCAATCAGAGGGCCAGAAATACTGGCACTGCCTGCTCTGTCATCACTCACAACTCACCAACTGACCGGCACCCATCACGGTCTAAAGCCTACTCCGGAGTGGCACTCGAGGGGAGCGACCCACACGAGTAAAGTATCTCTGTAACCAATGTCTCACAATAGCAGGACTGGATCATGACTGTGATCAAAGTGGGAATACTCCATCCACTATGCAACCCAAATCCCCAATCTGATGTGATATAACAACCCGGTCAACCGCCCAAAATCCGCGGTCGCCGCTGAACCTATAGACCCCAATCTGGTAAAGCAACAACATCTGGTCAACCGCCTAACATTCGCGGTTGGCCACTATGCCCCACAATCCCCAAGACAATCCCAACTGTCTCAAACTCAAAGTCCAGACACCACTATCTCAAAATCCGCTCAGACTCGAGCAACATGCATCGTAGAGAAGAATAACAATAACACATGTTTTCTCCTAAGTCAATCCCATAATATAGTGCTGCAGTAAGATAGTGGCCTAAATAGATGTCCAATGAGCATGCAAGTTGTTCTCTTTTAAAAACATTTAGAAAGAACCTAAGTTTCATATGAAGGAACCAATTTTAGAACTATTTATAAAATTGTGGGGTTACCAATTTGCATGCGGTTTCACGATATCGCAAATTGGTCCAATTTTCTGTCCCAAGATATATCACATAGAAGCTACTAAATTATTTCA
>CM054937.1:7048365-7132359 GCA_029168755.2 Tillandsia fasciculata | reverse complement strand
TTTTTCCATAAACTCTGTTTTCAAAATAAAAGGATTGTTCCAAAAATGCTTTCCAAAAGGGCCTGGGGCGTGACACCCGTTTTGGACCGAGTAGAGGTCTACCCTTTTTTATCTTGGGGAGCTATGTGGATTTAGAATTACACTAATTATGGATTTAGTAATATGTTAACTTGAGAGTTGATGCGAGAAAATTATGTATCTTTTCGGAAGTGATGTATGGATGTAATTTATTTCTAGTTTAGTAGTAGATGATGTTTATGCTCTAGATACCTATCAACTTGGATATCATCTTCGATATAAAAGTTATTGAAATTGGAAAGTTGTTGACCCTTCGTGTGCATGAGGGTGTCCTTGTGCACACGGTGGGTCTGTGCACATAACCGACTTAGGCTTCCGTTGTGGTCTGGGGCATGACAGAAACTCTTCATACGAATAGCTGAATAACTGAACCAGATGCATTCTTTTATTAGTGTGTTAAAGGCATCTATTAGGTAGTACGGTTTAGCTACGAAAGTACATGCCTATCTTACTCATGAGAACATAGTGATACAGTGAAAAAATAGTCTCATTAATCAAATCATCTCTTGCTGCCAATCGTTAAAAATTGCTTGGTTTACCTGAACTCTCATCATTAATCAATATCACAATACGCTACAGTTAGGAGTAGGAAATGCTTGTCTTCAATATAAGGATATGGAAAATGGTAGCCAATGGCCTAGAAATTTCTTTTCTACCAAGAAAAAGAAACTTAAAAGGTAGAGTTATATATTATTCAAAAGATCTAGCAAAGTCGTGGCTCAAAAAAATATGAAAGAGGAACTTACAAAGAGGGTCTTTAAGTAGTTTCTCATTGTTAGTTCCGACATCAATCATCACAGGAAGCACCTGTGTGATATAGATAAGATTAGAGTAGAAACAACAGTGATAGAAGTCGCAAAAAGGATTTTCTCCTACAGGATAAAACAAGAAAATTAAAAGTGTGGTTTCCTACTAATCATATGTAAAGAAAGAAATGAAATCAACAAAAGCCGCATATAAAACTATGCTAGCGCCAGAAGAAGAAACAACTTACATGTTTCCTAATAGGATATGTGAATTGAATAACTCATATTAAAATAAGAAATAATAAAAACTATCTAAATAACTAAACTCACCCAGCTATTCTAATCTCTACCCATACTATAAGAGAGCATAAAGCCTGTTTAATAATCTATCAATCTTTCAAGTTCCAATAACTATGTGGTTTGAATATTTCCGAAAGTAGAATGGGTTTATCCTTTTGAATTTTTTCTGCAACCCAAAACAAACCAAATAGTGGGTAGAGACTGAGCCAAACCAAATTAACTGAAGTAACCAAACCTAATTTGGTTGGCTTACTAGGTCTGGGTATTTATCATATCCCATCCCTTTCGTAAAAGGTACATTAACTGAACTTGCCGGTTTTAATATCACCTCTACATATTATTGATCATATCCCCACCCTTTCATGAAAAGTATATTAACTGATCTTGCCTGTTTTAATATTCCCAGTATTTTGGCATTACATTACTGCCGGAGCTAAAAACAGAAAGCTACAGTCTGGCTAATCATATTTTCAGTAATAGAATTATAGACAACCTAGCATCATTTATTAATCTTATATAGCGCAAACTAAACGCTCCCTTAATATTTTGATATGAAAGGCTAAGACTCGGCTGTAAGATCATCATCTGATGGCTAATAGTGTTAAGTTACTACATGGCTAATAGTATAAAGTTACGATATGGCTAATAGTATTAAGTTACTATATGTTCAGGTAATTTGGTTCGTTCTGTTTGCTTGGTTTTCATTTTGCACAGCCAATTCAGTGCTTAAACCGAATCAACCAAAATAACTAGTTTGCTTCAGTAAGTGGTTTAGACTGAATAACAAACACTCAAATCAACCATTAAAGAAAAACAATATGTGGTTTCAAAGTCAAAATACATGATAGAAGAATAAATCTACCCTTTGGGGATTTATTCCAGCAGCGGCAACATATAGATCCAACTTCCCAATTGCTATGCCAATACCCTGAACCCCAAGATCACCAAGGCCCAATATCCTGCTTCCGTCCGTTACCACTATCATGTCGACCTACAATACATTGTCACCATATTATTAGCAATGACTGAAACAAAAAATTTATACCATTAGTCTAAATATTGGGATTTCAAAAGAAGCTAAAAGAGCAATGAGAGATCTAGTTGACAAGATTAAAATTAAATAATAAAGCTAGGTCAAAGAATTGAAACAATAATCTAAGCCTAATTTTGTATTGTTGTCCTTTATTTTGTTTGTATAAATCAAAATTTTATGAAGTAGAATCTGCTGGCAGATGGACTTCCCTATTCTTGTCACCATAGGCTAGCTAGCAAAGCAACTAGGAAGGAAGCCAAGAGGCATCTTCAAAAAAACCAAAAACAAAACAAAAAATATTTACTAAGGCATTTGTTTTTCATTGCCAAACAACTACTAAGTTTTTTTGCTTTCATCACCCGCAGTAGATTAATAGACTACAAGCACTAGGTCCATCTGTGCACTTAATCATTTCGTACAATTTATGTTTTACATCAATTAGAAGAAATGCAAAACAAGCCCTCCAGTAATGAAGACATGTATAATGAGATTCAATGGCGCTGTTTTGTTAAAGATGGTCCAAGATTGAGTAGACCATAAGACTCATCAGAACAAAATTTTATATCTGTCTACATTGTGGGCACATAAAAAATATAGGGCACCATCAAATTTTCAAGAAAATGGACTATTATCAAGCCATGATTGCATGAAAGCTGAGTATAAGATCAATTAACTGCAAGTTCGTCAAAGCATAATAGAATATAAGGCCACCGTACACAGTTTGATGGACTAGGGTCCTGTGAGCAAGAAGGCCCACTATCGAAGAAATACAAATCATAGAACAAAAAGGATGTAAAAAACAAATGAAATATAACACAACATAGTATGTCTATACAATAAACAGATCAAACAATATCAGCACATAGCAAATTCAGCCAACAAGACTATAAGATGGCATAGTTAGGTTGACACAAAGAGGGAAATAGATATTTAAAAGGTAGAAAAAAGTACTCTAACAAAGAGAAGTCCTTGATATGAATTTCAGGTGAAGAATTAGTAGCATTTTGTCAAAGAAATTAATTAATAACTGGTTATTGCAGAATGACTAATATAGGCAAAACAATTGCAGTTGGACAGGCCATAACAAAAATCACCTGATCAGCTGGCCAATTGTAAACCATTGACATCATTTCCCCACGATCTGCTGCACTAAAGTACATTCCCCTTGGTCGTCGAAATAATCCACTGTAGTTCTGGCAGGCAAGGCCAACAGTGGGCGTGTAAACTATAGGCGCATACTCTTCGATGTTTTCAACTAAGATCTGCCAAATGGTCAAGAACTCATAAGAAGAGTAATTATTGAAGCAAACTTCATATGAAACAGTTTAACCAAAAGCACTTTGTGATAATAATTACAGAACGTGCTTAAACAATAATATCATACGAAAAGGAATGGTTGCCAATGATCTCAAAAAATATGAGTGATTGCAAATCCAAAATTCACCTGTAGAAAACTATTAGCTTAATGTTATTAGCAACTCAAACTGAACAGACCTAACAACAATGCCTAGACATACTCCAAAGTAAAAAATAGAATGCTAGTACTTCACATACTTCACATATATCAATTTATTGGCCTAACTTCTCCCAATATGAAACTATCAGGTGTGAACTACCCCCTCCCAACCTTGATTCCCTGATAAATTCATTCTCAAACACACACAAACAAAACTAGAAAACTCCACCCAAATGCCAAAACACATTCATGCAAGGATCTGTGCCCATCGGCACGGGCAATGCCAACAATACCATATTATTCTGACAAAGTATCGGCACAATACAACCCCGTGTCAATGGTATGGCTCAAAGCCCTCTTTTTTCAAAATTAGAAAGTAATTACATCAATAGAGTACAAAAGATTTGATAAAAAATATATTAGGAGTAACTAGAATATACTTAAGGCAAAGAAAATAAATATTTCATGTCAAAGTTTCTCGGCACGCAAGTATTTTTGTCTCCATCACATATCGGCACGGCACGGCACACACCATGCCATACCATGCAAGTAAGTGCTCAGCATGACCCCATGCCACAACACATTAATCCTTGCATTCATGTGATCTACACAGAATGGTAAGGACCATATTGTCAAACAAAGAGTAATATCTAGAATGCACAATCAGTTGTAGGGGTGAAAACAGAACAGAGACCATCTAGTTCAACCAACCTTCGTGTCTAAAAATTACAAGATATAAGTTAAGGTTCTAATATGTGACTAGGATTTCAATCTGACGTCAGATCATGAATTAGCATTTCTGGATGCAAATCCCAATACTTTCTTATTCCTATATGTTATTAATAAGGTTATGATCGTTAGTATCCATTTAATACCTGTATCCAAATCCCTGTCCATTGAATAAATATCGATAAAGATAGGACTGAGCACTACCTGATCCCACTCTGAGCTGTTTTCACCCCTAATGAATCGGCCTTATTGATTCCTTGTCAAAGACTCTCATCCTATATGTAAAGCTTTACAAGCCCAATAGTACCAACTTGAGTGAAATAGGCCTAGTGATAATTTTGAATAAAATTATTAAACTTTAGTTACTGATATCAATATGCTAATCCTGATATACATGGACCTACAAGTAAAGATACACATATATGAAAGAATAAGAATTGAAAAACAGAAAAGCATGCCTTGTAGTACATTGTCTCATTTCTGTCATGTAACCTGTTGAGGATGCGCCACTTGGCCAGTGCATTTGTGTCTGATGGTCCATCTCTTGCATTTACTTCCAGCCTTTTCAAGTCCAGCACTGTTGATAAGTGAACAGTGATTATGGTTTGTGCAACCAGATATGTTACCAAACTCTAATCCAAGAGGGAAAAATATAAAACAGAACTTTTGTTTAAAAGATAACTCAGATGATCAGATAGCTAACTGCAGCTCATCCAAGTTCCTAAACATAACGTGGAAACAAGCAAGCACTGGATTGCATCATCATGTAGTGATGGTTCAAAATTCACGTAAGAAAGCTACTCAAAAATCCATTTGAAAACATGAATCCATATAATAATTGAATCAACAACATCATAAAGAAAAACAAGGGGGGCATTTCCTACTTGTGCTGTCAATTAGCACCGACTTCAGCAGAATCTGCTTCCATTACTTTTAAAATTAGACAAACTAACAAATGCACAGTGATGACAATACATTCAAAGGCTGCTCAAGATTTTGGAACGTCATACTAAGCCCTCGGCATTCCTCTTGAAACCTCCTACACTCTCTAAGGTCCAAAAACATTGCCTATGTACCTCTGATATTGACTATCTCTAAAAACTGATTGACATCCTCGATCCCAGCTATAATGATGCCAGTTTTGGCAAAAGTTTGTGTTAGGTAGTTCTGACCAGCCGAAGGACTGCATAGCTTGTAGGTTTGGGCCCATTAGCCTATATCAACCACCTAAGTTAGATGTGATCTGAATTATTGCGCCTGGTCCGCTTTGTGATGCAGCCCAAAATTTTTTGGAGTAGAATTAAATAGAAAATTTACTAGAGGTTTATGATCGAAGTGCAGGGCTGGCCCAAGCTTGGAACCCTCTGCTTAACCTCACGGTGGGTGTGAGGCAAAGGCCCCGTGGTATGGACTAGTCTAGTTACGACTCAAATTTTGTTAATCCTGTTCTATTTTTGCCAACTTGAAAGTAGGATTTATTAGCTTTTTTGGTAACACCTGCATGCCTCTAGTTATTATTCCCAATGGGACCAGGCTCTTTTCTTTTCCATAACTCTCTCCCATGAGCTGTGCTCACAGGAGGCACTAATTCAGTGGCACCACAATGTTTATAATACTAACACAGGATCTTCAGCCATCAGCTCCAATATCAGTTGTTAGAGAGTTTTAGCCTCTAGCACAAGAACTATATAGGCTTAGGATGAGACATATCTATCAGAACCCATCCAATACGAAAGCTTAAGATAGTAGGTCTAGACTTAGTAGCCTACATCAACCATTCAAACCTCCGGTTATCATTCTATGTGAGATTATTCTCATGTGTTAATTCCCAACAGTTTTTAAGTTGAACCGGCTCCCCTTGTGGGTTCATCAATACGTACCCACAGTAGCTAAAATGGTAAACTAAAGGTTTCAAAGCTACTCAGCCTATTTTTCGTCCAAACATTCAAAATGCAGTAGAAACATACAATGTACTAGAACTTCTTGACAACTTCAAGCATTAGGCCTAATTTTGCACAAGGAGGATTACTTGGAAGCACTTATCTATTGGTTAAACGGATTCCCACTATACTTTTCTCAATAAAACTAAAAGTACCGCTATCTCATACTATTCACATCCTAACAAGTGTCAGATCTTTACGATTAAAGAGAGCCCACGATCAATCACCTAATATCCAATCTACTTATTCCCAAAAGAACTAGAATTCGAAATACTCACTGAATCGATCGATCTGCTGCTGCGGCGTCATCACATTGGGCGGGAGCAGCCCCCGCAGATCGAGGCGGTCCCTCTCTGTCATCGAGAACGCCGTGCCCTAATTCAAAAAAAAAAAAAAAAAAAAAAAAAAAAAAGCTCGTAATTCGTGTATAAATCACCATCGTAGTGTGATTCGTGAAAAGGAGAAGCAATTGATCAGAGGACCTTGTTGAACCAGGGATCGTGGAGGATGTCGGTGCTCCGCTTCTGGACTATGTTGGGGCGGGAGCCCTCGGTGGTGGTAAACGACCTCGACGGCGCGTCCATGGCGGCGGCAACGAAGGTGGCGGAGCTGCGGCGACGCAGTCGCTGGAGAAGGGAGCAGGAGAGAGATCGCCGCAGATGCGGGGAGAGCGAAGGGAACATCGCCATGATGCACGATTGATTGAGCGATTTCCCTTTTTTTTTTTTTTAAATTTTACTTTTGTTACTCTTTTTCGTTGAACGAATTCGCAAAGGAAAGGGAGCCGCAGACTCGTAGACTGCTAGATTCAAGGCGAGTGTCGATCCGAAAGTTGGAACGACGCTGGTTGGTGGATGAAGCCGGAAAAGCGGGTCGGATCATTCGGTCAAATGAAAAGTTATGGGATAATATGTAATATAAGAGGTATAAATTTAATTTTTATTTTTATATTGGATTATTCCGAAATACAAGTTGTTTCAGTTATAAAAAAATTTATAGCTCTTAAATTTATACTCGAACCAAACGGCGCTTAAAGAATATACCTCTTACCGGGCCACATTTGGTTCGAATATAAATTTAAGAGGTATAAATTTTTTTATAACTGAGATAGCTTACTATTCCGAGATAATCAAGTATAAAAATTAAATTGTGTTTGGTTCAAAAGTTGGTATTCTCTATAATAAAAAAAATTTATGTTTGGTTAAAATTATGGAATAATAAAGAATAGTAAAAAAAATAATAAATTTTTTATCAAAATACTAACTTTGCACTTACCTTATATATATATAAATTAATTAAAATATTAATTTAATTATGAATAATAAATTATATTTTACCTAAACAAAATAATTTTTTATATTTTATAGTAAATTTTAGTAAATAATAATTAGTAAACAAAATATAAAATAATTTTTTATATTTTATAGTATATTTTAGTAAACAAAATTAGTAAATATAATTAGTAAATAGTATATTGTAATAAATATAATTTCAGATTGGAAAATAAGCTAAAGTAAAAAAAAAACAAAAAACAAAAAAAAATTCATTCATTGTCATAGGTATAAACCTTATTCCAGGGGAAGATGGAATAGAGTTTAACGGGTTATCCTGAAATAACCCGTTAAGGAGGGAATATTTTAAACCTTTATCCCTAGATTTTTTTTTGCTGTTGTTTGGTAAGAATTGGGGGATAAAGGGTCTAAAAATTTTATCCCCTAACCAAATAGGGTCTAAAAATTTTAAAAATATCTAACCAAAAAAATTTTATTTATTTTTAAAATTCCTTCAAATATTTTCTAATTACCTAAAATTTTATGGTTAATTGCATACATGTCCCTCCAAATATGTCGAATTGCAAATATATTCCTGTAAAATTTAACTTTTCATATTTATCCCTTCAAAAATCCACCGTTATTCAAATATGCCCCTACCATCCATCTCTGTTAGAAAAGTTGATTTAACCCTAGGTTAAATGCTTAACCTTGGTTAGATTAAAAAATGAATTTACATATTTACCCTTTCCATATTATACTTTTGGAGGGATATATTTGTAACAAGTATAATGGTATTACTTTTGGAGGGATATATTTGTAAAGGGACAATAAAATAATTTCACATCAAATCTATTAAAAAATAAACAGATTCCAAACGGAGATTAACCAGAGGAGCATATTTGCAGAATTTTGAATTTTTGAAGGGATAAATATGAAAAGTTAAATTTTGCAGGGATATATTTGCAATTCGACATATTTGGAGGGACATGTATGCAATTAACCCAAAATTTTAATAAGATTTAGAATTTTTTTAAAAAAATATTTTAATAATTTTAGAACAATAGTAATCAGAGTAAATAAATAAAAACCTTCAAAATTATAGTTCTCAAAAAATATATATATTACCTTTACAATATAAAAAAAAAAATACTAAAATTGTACATTTAAAAAGGACCAATGCTACGAAGCTCACGGTAATAACTGTAAATTTTAAATGAACAAAAATTTGAAAATTAAAATTTTTGGAGTTTATATTTTCAAAAATTGAATTTCGAAGAGGTATTCGTGAAAAAACGGCTAACTTAACAAAACGAGATCCGAATACGACGAAACAAAATCGCTACCCGGACGGTCAAATCGCGCTGAACTTTCTGGTGAAGTCCGATTTTGATTTCGGCAAAGCGAAACCATGAAAAAAATACAAAACAAACATTTTTCAGCAGTTCTTATGGAAAAAGCGCAGTATTTTATACGCCATTTTGAGCGAAACTTAAGAGACACCTAAAGGTAAGTTACACATTGTGTTAAAGACCCAATTAAAAATATTAAACATGGAGGAATGCAATTTAGCGCTCTCTCTCTCTCTCTATATATATATATAGAGAGAGAGAGAGAGAGAGAGAGTTGAGGTTCTATGCTTGTAAAAGTATCAAGTCATTGGTGCTCGTAGATTTTTAGCCCTTAGATGAAAGAATGTGTGGTTAGGATGATAGTGTGCCCCTTGGGTTTAGTGGATAGTTGGTGGAATAGGATGATCTAATGGGTGTAAGTAGTCAGATAGATAGAAAACTTACAAGCACTAAGCAATTGGCGCTTGTAAGTTTTCTACCGTTAGACTAAATTATATTAAAATTAAATTAAAATTAAATTATATAGGCATAATGTATTATATATTATAATAAATTATTTTTCTTATAAAATTATTCATTATATATATAATTAAATTATATATATTATTTATATTTAAATATTATAATAAATTATACTTAAATAATATACTAAATTAGTTTTATAAATTATTATTATAATAAATTATTTTTATATTAAAATTTTTATTAAATTATATTTTATTTCAAATTCAACAATTTTTTATACTATTCTCTACTATTTTATAAAATTAACCAAACACAATTTTAATTTTTCACTATAATAGTAGTATTAGAAATCAAATATAATTTTATTTTTATTTTAAATTATTTTAAAATAATAGATTATTCATAAATAAAAAAATCTACCATAATAATCTATACATATATTTATTTCCTAGTTGGCTGAGGGTGATGTGTTGATTCCGGGTGCCCTCCTTTCTCTTATGGGTTTCGCCTCCTTGCCTCGGTAGATGGCTTCGTTTTCTTTTCTTCGTTCTCCCTGCTGGCCTCTTCTCTTTTCTGGATATTCCTTTTTTGCCTCGGCAGATCTTTTCGTTTCCCTTCCTTCCCTTTCCTGTGGGTGAGATCGGTTGGCATGCGGCAGGTACAACCCAGTTGGCTGAGGGCCACGTGTCGATTGCTGGCTGCTCTTCTAGGTTTCGCCTCCTTGCCTCGGCAGATAGCTTCGTTTTCCTTTCTTCTCTCTCCCCGTTGGCATATTCTCTCGTCTGGGTTTTTCTTTCTTGCCTCTGTAGATCTCTTCGTTTTCCTTCCTTCCCTCTCCTGCGGGTGAGATCGGCTGGCATGTGGCAGGTACAAGCATCGTACCTCCGGCTCGCACCCAGCCCCCACGACTCCCGCAAGCCGCCTCCTTGCCTAGGTAGATGGCTTCATTTCCCTTTCTTCACTCTCCCCGCTGGCTTCTTCTCTCTTCTGGGTTTCCCTTTCTTGTCTCGGTAGATCTCTTCGTTTCCCTTCCTTCCCTCTCCTGCAGGCGAGATCGGCTGGCATGTGGTAGGTACAAGCATCATACCTCCGGCTCGCGCCCACCCCCCGCGGCTCCCGCAAGTTGCCTCCTTGCCTCGGCAGATGGCTTCGTTTCCCTTTTTTCGCTCTCCCGGCTGGCCTCTTCTCTCTTTTGGGTTTCCTTTTCTTGCCTCGGTAGATCTATTCGTTTCCCTTCCTTCCCTCTCATACGGGTGAGATTGGATGCCATGTGGCAGGTACAAGCATCGTACATCTGGGTCGCGCCCACCCCTCGCGGCTCCCGCAAGCCGCGAATGGTTGTCGCTCAGAGGGTTGTCACTGGTACGCTGAACCATGGCCTCGCTCCCTTCACTCGTCGATGGTTTCTCTTCTCCCAACTGTGGCAAGCTGTGGTCCACAGTTCCAACAAACTGTCGATGGTTGTTGCCTACAAGGTTCGCAGAGAGGTCTAGGTGTACAAGCCTTCCTTCTCCCTCCCTTTGAGGGGGCTCTCTCCCATGGCTGTTATTCTTTCGTGCTCTGCTTTGGAGTTCCTGTTCTTCCTTGCTTTGCTTCGGAGAGGTATGATTGTCCATCACATGAGGCTACAGTCCGAGGAATAATTGCCCTATTCCCTCTACATGTTACTTCTTCTCCCTTGCTCGATTTTAGAGAGGTATGAATAATGAATGAATGAATGGGCATGAAATTAGACCGTCCTACAAGAGATTCTTACTCTTCTCCCTCTACATCTTGCTTCTTCTCAATTGTTGTCTATATATATAAAAAATAAGGGATAATTGCCTGTGTACCCCTGAAATATGAAGAAATATCTGATTTACCCCTCTTATTTTTCTCTTTCGAATATACCCCTCATACGTTCCACCGTTATTAAAAATACCCCTACCGTTTCCCTTTGTTAAGTTAACTAGGGTTAAACTAGAGTTAAATAATAATCGAAGTTGAAAACTATCAGATATACCTATTTTGTCCGGGTTTAGGGTTTAGGGTTTAGGATTTTTTAGTGTTTTAGGGTTTAGGGTTTAGGGTTTTTTAGGGTTCTAGGGTTTAGGGTTTAGGGTTTTAGGTTTAGGGTTTCGGATTTTTAGGATTTTAGGGTTTAGGGTTTAGGGTTTTAGGGTTTACGGTTTAGGGTTTTAGGGTTTAGGGGTTTAGGGTTTTAGGGTTTAATGTTTAGGGTATATTTGAAAGGGCAAAATAGTAATTACACACAGATAACGACAGTTTCAAACGGTACACTAACAGAGTTTAACTTCAGGGGTATTTTGGAAAGAAGTTGGAACGTAAGAAGGATAGTTTTAATATTAGCCTTCTAAGAGGGGTAAATCTGAAAACAGGAAAATTTTTAGGGGTACGTAGGAAATTACCCCAAAAAATAATTATACACTTATACATGTATGAAGAGAAGCTTCTTTGCTTTCCTCTCTAACTGACTACAGTTTGTTCAGAGATTTTATATTTGTGAGGAAAAAATTTATATCTTTGTTTTTCAAGAATGCAGAAAATTGATATTTACTACTCTCTTTTTCTTCCGGGTTATTTTCTCATTTGCTACACTCTCCTAGGTGTGTGTTTGGGCCATCGTACACCCTTTTATCTCCTAATTCCAAGATTCACTTTATTTTCTTAATTTATTATTAATTTATTAACTAATATTTAAATACATTTCAAACAATAATTTGGCAAGTCATGCAAAACTTCGGACAAAAAAAGAAAACATTATAAGTATTATTTACTATAAACTCTCTCTTTATTTTTTAAAAAAATAAAATTTTATTTGCTATTCATATATAAAATTATTAATGTTAAATTATTTTGTTGGTAAAGTTCAAGATACAGACGAATACTTTGAAAATATCAAATGAAGACTTATTAATTTATAATTTTAAAGATACTATCTAGATAATTTTTAGTTCTAAAAATATTAATCTATAATTTTATATTAATTCTCATGTTTTTAGATGACGCGGCGCATTCTTCATAGTTTGAGATATATATTATGTTTTTAGATGACGGCGCATTCTTCATAGTTTGATATATATATATATATATATATATATATATATATATAATTGAGCTTCTATGCTTGTAAGAGCACCAAATTATTTGTGCTTGTGAGTTTTTTTATCCTTGGATGTAGGAATGTGCGGTTAGGATGATGGTGGGCTCCTTGGGTTTAGTGGGTGGTTGGTAGAATAATATGATCTAAGAGGTATAATTAATCAAAGAGTTAGATCTAACGGTAGAAAACTTACAAACACCAATTGCTTGAAGCTTATACAAGCATAGTAACCGAACTATATATATATATATATATATATATATATATATATATATATATATATATATATATATATATATATATATATATATATATATATATATATATATATATACGTGTTTGCTTTCTATTTTATTTTTTACATCACAACCTCTCATCTTCCCAACCTCTCATCAGACCCCTCGATCTATCAGGTCCTGCAACTGCACCATCGGTTCTCTCAACTCCACGGGCGATATCCATTGAGGTGCTGTCGAGGGTGGCGCGGTTCCCCGAACCACGTCAAACGCAATCTCTATCTTCCTTACCGGCGGCATTAACAACAGCTCAGGTGAAATCACACCCGGGATCTCATGGGCAACCAAGATATCCCTGAGTCCTAGTGCCGCTGTAAGCACCTTTCTCACTGTCGCTAAAATCTATGTGCTCTAACCGTCTCAACCACCGAGCCTCCTCTCGTCTACCCCGCGGAAGGTCAAAATCCTCTCTTTCTGCAGTCAACATTTTGTGGCACTGTGCCATCCAACCCTAGCACTAGGTCGAAACCTCAAACTGCCATAATTACCAATAAGTCTGCCGGCATAACTCAATGCCCTTACGGCACCGGACACGATCCACAAGCCTCCTCCACATGCACAACACTAATGGAAACCTGTACCTCAAGTGTCCGTGGTAGCAAATCTGCCTCTAGTCTATGCAGGAACACAACATGCTCTAACTCCGACTGCTGTGATGAATTCACACCAGTGATAACTCGATCCATTACCGTGGCGCCCTCCAACCAGGCGGCACAGACTCATCCGCTCGGTGCAAGTGGTTGTCGCTCAATCTGCCTGAAAGTCAGGACTATCCAAACGGGAGCATGACCTCTGTCTCTGCTCACGCGGAGGCGACGAATAAGGTCCTCCGCAGATAATAAACCCACGCTACCGCGGCGCCACTCTGATATAAAACAAAATACTGATGTTGCCGTCGGGGTCCACCCGATCTCTGGCATTTTAACCATCCACTACTTGAGAAAAGACATCAAAAATGCCTCTACCGGCCGATCTGTCCTCCATCACCCGGCGCCAAGCGCCAAATCCAGAACTCACTTCTGGCGGTAGATCCCTACCCATAGGAACTGCAGCGCCACGTTCCAAACACATGCCTATTCTGACGTGGCGTCAATAATCCAAAACAGAGGGACCAGCTAACAGAAAGATATCCTGGCGCAAACCACTTCCAGTCTCACACATCCTATGCGCCTCGCCCCTCGAAATCTGGAGCGCGCAGTTCAACAACTGCAAAAACTCCCTAGCACGGGGAGGCTCTCAATTGATCACCCTATCACCACCAACCACGACTCTGCTTCCAAAGACTCCAAACTCAATCTTACGAGTTGGGGTAGTTCATCTGCCCAATCTGGCTCCATAGATCAAACATGTCCCACAGCTCCTCTGCTGTCCACTATCCACCCTACCTCGGCGCCTCGACACTATACATTGGCACAGAGGGGGGTACTTAGTGCTCCAACAACTGTGTCACAAAGACCAGCTGCTCACTCTGTCGCTGATAAACGTCAGACGATCCTGTCATCAGGGTCCGGGGTTCTCTGACCTCAATCCGGGTATCCGGCCCAAAACCAACCGCTCGAGTTCAACTGCTATGACAGGATGCACGCGGGTCAACACCCAGCGTCGGGGAGACACCGCTCGCCACGACGAAACCACAAAACAGCACACAAGAGCGCTCGACCCAATCCAGCGAAAGTCTAAAGCATGTCACCCGTTCCACAGCATTATGTTGTCTGCAGCCAACATAATCACTTAGGAGAATAAACATGCCAATCACTCCTCCCGTCCCTTGGGAGGGGTATAAAACCCAATCAGGACTCTCGCTAATAGTCACGACTCTCACGAAGTCAACCAAGGGTCAAACCATAAGCCTAGGGTTTCTAAGTCCACCATGACCTACAACCTAGGCTCTGATACCACTCTAATCTGTCACGCCCCGGGGCCGAAACTGCGACCCGGGCTCGCTAACAGATCCGCCATCTGTACGGAAACTGCCGTACAGACGAAGCGTCTAACCTGTAAAAAGAATCAGACTACAGCTAAACAGATATCAGAGCTGAAAGTAAATCTACTGAAAGCTGAAATTCAAACTGTACAAATGAGGATAATACACTATCCAACTCTCAAATACGATCGTATAAAAGTCCTCTAATATATAAGACCCAAAAGGGAGATGTCTCCAATAAATACATCAGTATACCAGCTCTCAATACACAAATATCCTCACTACAAGAGTGTACAACTCAATCCTCACTACAGGATCACTCAATAGGACTCTCAAAGTATGCAGGGTACAGCTACTCTCAGAATACATCTGGTAGGGATCTAACTCGCGACTCCCTTACCTCGAACAGCTGGATCAGCAACCGTGTAGTAAGAACAGAAGTAGAGGTCCCTGGGAAAAAAGACACCACGACGGGTGTGAGAACTACATCCCAAGTAGTTCTCAGTGGGTGCCGCCAACAAGCCCGACGGTCTGCCCACTAAGTCTACTAGAGGCAAAAAGTAGAAGATGCAATGCTGGGAAGAAAAACTGGTGAAATAACCCTACAGCTACTATGCCTCTGACTAGATGCTCAAGGGTGAACAAAAAGAAATCTGGTACCACTACTAACCCTCAACTCAAATCACCCAATCTATACTGACTGCCACATCGGGTCCAGTCAAACCTGCGCCTACCTACTGCGGTTACATCCACGGAGGACCGGACTTACGTAGGGCGTCCATGGCTGCCAAAAAGGACCCAGCCAGAGGGACTGTGTCGACAAAATCGCAATAGCAAGTAACCCGCCTAGCTCCGGAGTGGCACTCGAGGGGCGCGACCCCACCGAGTAAAGTATCTGCGCATCTATGTCGAGCTCAATGTGGCCCATGCAGGCTATAATCCAAATCCACGATCAACAAGATCGACTGTAATCAAAAGAACCCTGTCTCACTCACTGGCTGGAACACAACAAAGCCGAGACCCTCTGTCCCTCAGACAGTAATCAAAAGACACTCTTATCAATAACCCACTATCTGACTCCACTCGGTCCCCCGACACGAGTGTGAATGCACCCCACAACAACCCGACACCTCGGCCCCCTATCTGGGCGAGGCAGAAACTATGTCCAGAATGAACTAATAATGATAGTGTGAGAGTGTCTAAAGCAATAAAATAACCTAGCCCAGGTTGGAGTTTTCTACAGGACTGGTTGAACATGCAGCATATGACAGGGGTGCTAGGTCAAGTCCGAAGATAGCAATAAAATAAGGATGTGGTGGGGAAATAATAAGAACCCATGATAAACTGAATAACTCATGAATCTCAACTCATGCTCTCTAACATGTATACTGGAGATAAGAATAATACATGCACATCCCTAAACAGCTAGAATTAGTGTACAGATCACAATTCTTGAAAGCGAGGCCACCCACCTGGAAAGTCGAACCGCCAAAAGTCCTACAGCTGATAATACCCGAAAAATAGCAACTAAAAGTCCAGCGGGTCCAGAACTGTCCACAAACCTTCCTGGTACAACACAAAGTTCCAGTTACCCCTAAATCCCCAAAATCTGCCGAGAAAAACACCCTAAAAGTTCAGCTGTAAAGATGCGAATAATCCACCTGCTAAAAGTGCTCAGAAAAATCCAAATAAAATATCCCTGTGATCTACGCGTCGATAGCTTCGAAACGAATACCTGCACGTCCAATTCCGAGTTTCCTACACTGAGATACAAAATCGGCAAGAGAAACACCCCATACTAAACTGTACAAAATTCCACAAATAGGAACTCGGGAAGAAGAGAGATTCTCACCTTCGAAACAAATTCAGGAAATTCTGAGAAAAATCCAGGAGATTCCTCATGAGAAGTAGATGAAGTTTGCCTTTTGAATCACCTCGATCCGATGTCGGTGTGCAAAGTTACGGCTAAAACTCTGTGATGCTGTCCAGAACTGAAATCTGCACTAGGGCTCCAAAGATGATAAAATTTACCTAACTCGAAGCCAGATTTAGCCTTTCTCTTCCATATAAAAGATGTAGGTCTTTGAGTCCTGGTGAATTCCCCGCAAAAATCAGCTTAAAATTCCACTTCTTCAATCCTGGGGAGCAAAAACACTGAGCATTGCTCAAAACCACATCCAGAACCTCAGCTGTACACAACAATCCCAAAGATGGCTAAATTTACCTAACTTAGAGTCCAAATTGGAAGTTCCACAAAATACGAAAATTGGACCTCTGCAAGTCCTGGAAATTTACCAACAAAAATCAACTTAAAATTCCATTTATACACCCCTGGGGAGTAAAAACACTAACCTCTGCTTGAAATCCTCCACAGAAAATAAGTGTCTCAAAGATTGCTATAATTACCTAGTTTAGAGCTTCAATTAGGTCTCCTCTTCAATACCAAAGTTGTAGATCTTGAAGTTATGAAGAGAACCACGCAAGAACCATCCCAAAATTCCATTCCTACCCTTCTGGAGACCTCCAGGAAGAAAATGCGACGAAGTTGAACCCAAAACCAGCAATGATCAAGCTCCAACAATGGTGGATTCCTTGATGAAGAAGGAGAAGATGGAGGCTGCTACAAGTACTCCTTTGCAGCAAAGGGGTGAAGAACATCAAAAAGAGAAGCCCCATGCTGAATAGCCCTCTTAAATAGGCTTAACAAGCTCCTAAATTGGGCTTAAGGTGCAATATACATACCCTCACCAACTCCCCTCTCACACAGGATCCCTTGCACCAGATTCGGTGCAAGGGAGGTCGGACCCTTTTGGTCCGACCGGCTGCATGGGTGCCAGCGCAGCCTGCCCACGCGCGGGCGCGCGCCACGCGCGCGCGCATGCGCGGCGTTCGGTGCCCGGTGCACCGCGCGTGCACCGGGCGCTCGCCCGTGCACGTGGACCGGGTGCAGCGCGGCCGTGGACCGCGCTGCACCGGCCGGTCTACCGACCGTGCGCCAGGCCCCGTGGACCCGGTCCACACCCCCAGCAACACCAAGAACTCTATTTTAAGCCCAAAAAATCCAGAAAAAGCATATTTCGCACCGTTTTTCGCGCTGAGTCCAAATCAACCAACCGATTTGCCAAATTCCAACTCTAAAAAAATTCCCGAAGGCAACCGGAGAGGTAATTCTTTATCCAAACTTCACCCGGAGTCCAAATTTGACCTCTAAATCGCGCGAAACAACCTCTAAACACTTGACGGGTCCACCAATTACCCACGCGATCTCCTATTAAGCCCAAAGTCCAACACTTGTGTCCAAATTGCGCGCAAACACCATCGACACACCCCGCGAGCCTCCAGTGCTGCAACTAAATTCCAAATTGCATTCCAAATCCCTTTTTCGGGCCCGACAAGCGCACAAACACTCCCAACGGCCACTAAAAGCTGCCCCAACAACCAGCAACCCTTCGCGGGGGTTCTGGGACCCCACAAGGGGAATCCCCTCTGCAGCTACTCGGAGCCTCCTCCCGAGGCGCCTCCCCCCTCCCCTTCGCCCTGCGGGTCGCGTCGTGTTGGTATCCGCACCCCTCTGCTGCCCACGCCATCTCCACCTTCTTCACCTCCGAGAGATTCCCTGTCTCCCTCTGGCTCCCGCCCTCGTTCCTATAAAGCTGCCCTGCTTCAACCTCGCCCTAACACTGCGCCTCCACTCCCTCATTCCCCTCGTAACCCCCTTCATTCCCCGGCGCCTTCCCACTCTTCTCGCCTCGGCACCCACCTCAGAGGTGCTTCAGGTGTCTTGCCGGGGATCACTTGATCCGCAGTTGCTGAGACCCTGTCCGCTGCAAGGTGTGCCTCCGCTCCGGCCACAGATCAGGATCACGCCATTGTCGCCTGAGTCGGCCACCACCCACCATGCAGCGAGGTAGCGACTTTCGTCCAGAGGTCCTCAAGGTGTTCATCCCCCTTACCGAAGGGTTCCGCATCCGCCAGAACCAGCGGCAGTGTGCCGTCCTTGCGGACGTGGTTGGTAAATCAAACCTGGGGGTCTTCCCCGGGGGCACCATTGCCGGGAATTTGGCGGCGCGGTTTGGTGGCCTACCCACGGACTTCCAAGCGGTGCGCTACCACGAGCGCGACTATGTTGTTCTCCTTCCTGAGTGGGTCCGCCCCGAAGATGTCATTAGCCACGGGCTGCTCCACCTTTGCCACTGCCGGCTCCAATGCTACCCGTGGGAGCCCTACTACGGCGCCACACCCTCCAGGCTCACCTACAAGGCGTGGATCAAGATCTGCGACCTCCCCTTCGAATGCTGGTCGGAGGACCGGGTCAGCGCCATTGTTGGGTGCTTTGGTCTGTTCATCAAGGCGGAGGAGAGGAGCCTTAACTTGGTTGACCTAACGGGGTTCCGGTGCCTCGTTGCGATCGACGACCTCCCGGACATCCCGGAGGTGCTCGCCATCTCGATGGGTGACCGCGTCGTCTCCTCGGCAGTGAGGATTGAGCGCACCGCCCCCTTCGGAGGAGATGACCGCGGCACGCCGCACGCGGGTGGTGGCCCCAGCGAGGGAGGTGACCAGACCGACCCCCAAGGGTCCTGGCTCGCTAGAAAGGTCGCGGTCGTTGGACTGGGCAGCTCTAGCTCCTGTGACGCCGCGCGCGACGACGACGACGCCCCGAGTAACCCTGACGAGTCCTCTGCGATCCATGACAGGAGGCGCCACCGTGTCCAACACCTTGAGCGTCGTCCTTCTTCGGGCGCTCCGGCGGCCTCCGGCGTTGTGTCCAACATCGGACCATCGGTTCATGCCCCTGCTCCCTCCCTGCTTTGCCCCGCGGTCATCACTGGCGCCGTCGTAGCTCCTCGGGCAACGCCCCCAACGGTCCTGGGTGCCGATCCTGCGGCCAGTCACCAGATCGCCCTCGGACCCCGCTCCTTGCCGTTTTCGGATTTTTTTTCAAACGCTCTCTGCTCCCTTGGCTTTTGGGAGATCACTTGCATGGGGATGAAGGACGTAGGTGAGGTCACTGCCCCTTTTGCAGTGATGCAAATGGTTGTTAACCTTTCCCCCCTTCTCCCTCGAGCCCGCGCCTTGCGATTTGGAGATCTCTCTGCCTGCCAACTTCGCTGGTTGTCCCCCCCCACCCCTGCACTGCCCTGGTGTCGGGCCCACCCTGCTGCTCTGTGGGCCCGCCCGCTCCCGCGGCTCACCCGCGGGCCTGCCCCACCTCCGCGGCCCACCTGTGGGCCCAATCTGCCCCTGGGCCCATCCGCGGGCCCCCCTATCTCCACTGCCCTCCAGTGGGCCCAACTTGTCCCCGCGGCCCACCCGCGGGCCCCCCCCGTTTCCGTGACCCACCCGCGAGACCTTTCTGACCCCGCGGCCACCCGCGGGTCCGCCCTACTCCTGTGCCCCAGCCGCGGGGGCCCGCTTACCCCGCGGCCCACACGGGGGCCTGCCTAGCCGCGTGGGCCCGCCCTGCTCCTGCGGCCCTCCCGCGGGCCTGCCAACTTGGGGATGGGTCCACTGACCACGCGGCCTTTCTGCGGGCCCTCCCAGCCCCCGTGGGCCTCCCTTGGGTCCTCCCTGACCCCGCGGCCCAATCACGGGCCTGCCCAGCCCCCCTGGCCAACGGCGGGCTCGCCCTGTTCCCGCGGCCCACCCGCGGACTCCCACCTGCCTGATGGACCACACGAGTGCCCGACCAGACCCCGCAGCCCACACGCGGGTCCGTCCCAGCCGCGCGGCCCGCCTCAACCACGCGGCCCGCCCCGAACCCGCGGCCCACCCACGGGCCCGCAGTGTCCTGGAGGCCCACTGCCCACAGCAGTCAACTCGGCCCTTCCCAGTCTCCTTGGCCGTTCCCCTTGGAGGCGGTACCTGCTCGGGCGTCCCCCCTCTCCGGCTGCCGGCCGGTGGCCCCCTCACCGTTGGGCTGGACGCCCTGTTGGCCGCCCCGGCCAAGTCGTCGACCCCTCCCCCCCCCTGGCCGGCCCTGCCAATTGCCGACGGGGAGGGCTCAGCGGACTATCATTGCTGCATCGACACGCTGGAGGTCGTCAACCCGGGAATGCCTGAGATCGGCCTCTACTTCCCTCCTCCTGTCGCCCTGCCACCGGCCATCAGGCGGAGCCCTCGGCTGGCAATGAAGGCCGGCACTTTGGCTCTGGACCGCGCTATAGCACGCAAGAACCTCCTCCTGGGCGATGGCACTCCCGTCGCTCCACCTGCCGAGGCCGACGACGCGGCTGATGTTCTGCTGCTGATCCTCAAAACCGCCAAGCTCGGCATCAATCTCAATGACGAGGATGCCTCTTCGCTCCTGGGGTTTGCCGGCACGGCGCTGTGATCGGCCTGCTGTTCTGGGCCTGCATTCTGGTGTTTTTGCTATCCTAATGTTTCAAATATGCTCGTGGAATGTAAGGGGGTTAAATGATCTATCTAAACGTGCTGTTGTGAAATCAGTTATTTCGGACCTTAGCATTTCTGTCCTGTGCTTTCAAGAAACCAAGGTGTGCTCCATTTCGCGCGCCTTTCTCCATTCCTTCACTGGACACCGCTTTGACAAGTGCCACTTCATCCCTTCAGTGGGTGTGTCTGGGGGCCTTGCAACCTGCTGGAACTCCAAGCTCTTCACCTGCTCTGAGGTCTTGGTGCGGGACCACTCACTTACTCTCCATCTCCTGAGCACCTCCTGTGGCTCCTCCTTCTTTCTTACCAATGTGTACGGTCCACCGTCTTGGGAGGGCAAGGATGAGTTTTGCCGGGAATTGGTTGCACTTAAGCCCTCCTGCACCGGCCCCTGGGCAATCTGTGGTGACTTCAATCTTACCCGGTCCCCGGATGAGAGGCAGGGTCGAACCGGGTGTAACCGCCTTATGTTGCTGTTCTCTTCTATGATCAACGAGCTGGAGTTGGTTGACCTTCCGAAGCTCAACCAACGCTTCACTTGGTCCAACATGCAGAGCCCGCCTTCTCTCGCCAAGCTGGATCGCTTCCTGATCTCCACTGATTGGGATCTAGCCTTCCCTCTTTCTTCTATGACGGCTCTCCCCAGGATCACATCCGACCACTCCCCGCTGTTACTGAAAACACTGAAGAATCGCACACCCTGCCCCTTCAGATTTGAAAAGATTTGGCTTACCAGGCCTGATTTCATCTCGCTGGTCCCGATCTGGTGGTAGGAAATCGAAGCCAAGCAAGGGAGGCAGGGGAGCATCCTCACCTTCACTGCGAAGCTCAGGCATTGCCGCAAACGCATTAAGGAGTGGCGGTCCACCAACTTCTACAGCATCCGCAAAGCCAAGCAAGCGACTGCGGAGGAGATTCAAAGGCTCGACTCCCTAGAGGAGTTCCATTGCCTGTCCCCCGGTGGATTGGCGAGGAGGACGGAACTGCGTTGCCAACTGAAAACCGTTATCGAGGATGAAGAGATTCTCTGGAGATCCCGATCCAAGCAGCATTGGCTAAAAGAAGGGGACGAAAACACAAAATTCTTTCATGCAATGGCAAACGGAAGACACCGTGCCAATAGGATCGGGACGATCAGCGATGAGAACATCACGCTGGAAAGGGAAAGCGACAAATGTGGCTACTTCCACCAAAAATTTAGGAGCCGCTTTGCGCCTAATCACCCCCCTCCCCACGAGTGTGGCGATTGGAGCAGCCTCTTCCCTGACAACACCGCGCTGAGTTCGGCTGATCTTACCTCCCCTTTCACCATTGATGAAATTAAAAGAGCTACGTTCCAGATGTCAGGTGATAAGGCGCCCGGATCGGACGGCTTCAGTATGGCCTTCTACCAGAAATTCTGGGACGTCATCAAGGGCGACTTAATCAGAATTTTCGACGATCTCTTCGAGGGCTCCATTAATACGGGGCCCTTCGATTACACCCATATCTGTCTGATCCCCAAAACCGAAGGGGCCTGCTCGGCAAATGACTTTCGACCTATCAGTCTGCTCAACTGTGTACAGAAGATTATCTCTAAGGTGCTCACCAACAGACTCCTCACCAAATTGGACAAGATCATCTCCCCGACCCAGTGTGCCTTCATAAAAGGTAGACTCATCCTCGACTCGTTCGTCATTGCAAGCGAACTTGTCAGTTGGGGAGCCAGTAAGCAGATCGACTGTGTGGGAGTCAAGGCGGACTTCGAGAAGGCCTTTGACAATGTCAGCTGGAGCTTCCTCAGGCACATCCTCCTCTGTCTTGGGGCTAACCAGAAATGGTGTGGGTGGATTGAACAGTGCACAGCCAACGGGAAAGTAGCCATTCTCGTGAACGGCAACGCCACCAATTGGATCAAGATGAAGAGGGGACTGCGTCAAGGCGACCCGCTCTCTCCCTTCCTCTTCCTCCTGGTGGCTGAAGGTTTGGCGCGTATGACCTCCAAAGCTGTCCAAAACAGCCTGCTCGATGGAGTTGGGCCCTCAAGGGACTCTAAAACTACCATCATCCAATACGCGGACGACACAATCTTCTTCTGCCATGTCAAACCCAGACAGATTCGCAACCTCCGCTTTTTGTGGTTGGTCTTCGAATGGGCTTCCGGTCTCAAAATCAACACTTCAAAATCGGAATTGCTTTATTTGGGCAACAAGCCCTTGAAAGGAGAGCGTTTGGCAGCAATCCTTAACTGCAAACTGGGATCACTTCCGATCAGATACCTAGGTCTCCCGCTGGGCAGGGGTATCACCCCGCGGGAAGAATGGGAGCGTTTAATATCCAGGATCGAACAAAGAATTAACGGGCGGCAAGCAAAACTCCTATCCTTTGGGGGTAGACTAACACTGGTCAACACGGTGCTCTCAAATCTACCCCTCTACTTCTTCTCGGTCTTCACCGCCCCTGCCTGGGTGATCAAAAGGATCGACTCGCTTCGTCGCGCATTTTTTTGGAGGGAGAGCACTTCTGTGTCAGGGGGGAGCTGCCTGGTGAACTGGTTGACGGCCTGCAGAAGCAAAAGGGATGGGGGTTTAGGCATCCTGACCCTTAAAAGTCTCAACACTGCCCTACTGGTTAAGTGGTGGTGTAGATTCCTATCCTCGGACCCACCCCCTTGGGAACCTCTAGTAGCGAGGCTTTACTACCACCGAAGGATACCGCTACGCGAGGGCTCCTCCATTTTGCCTCGATCCCACTGGTGGAGAAGTGTTCTTCGCACGAGGGAGCTCTTCAAGTCCAGCACCACTATTGAGGTTGGGAACGGAGCTCGGACCAACTTCTGGTCGGATATCTGGTCGGGGAACACTCCCCTGGCTACACAATTTCCGCATATCTTTGTCTCGGTTAGCAGTAAAAGCCTATGGGTGAAGGACTGCTACGACTACGACGGCTGGAACTGGGCTAGAATTCTGGACGGCCTACAGGGGGGACACGCCATCCGCGAGGACGAAATTCTAGCCCTGAAAGAGTGTGTGCAGCCACTCCACTCTACCGACAACATAGACATCTTCGTTTGGCACTGGACCTCCTCGGGCTGCTTCACAGTCAAGTCCATGTACCGCTTCCTGCAGGACAGCGGGGAAATCGACGACCGCTTCAACGCGCTTTGGAGCATCAAGCTGCCACTGAAAGTAAAAATCTTTGTCTGGCTAGTACTCCGACGGAGGGTATTGACCAGAGATATACTTCGCGGAAGGAACTGGCCCGGTCCAACCTGCTGCGCCATCTGCCTGGGCCCCAACGAAATCGTCGACCACCTCTTCCTTTCCTGTACCTTTGCTAACTCCCTGCCGGAGGCCCTACTACCTAACAAAGCGGAAATTCGTAGGTGCCCGTCCGCATCCCAGCTCTGGGAGGTATGCTCTCAAAGGACGGGGACCTGGGGCGTCAGGAACCTCACCACCATTGCGATCACCTGGTGGTCGGTTTGGCTTGAGCGGAACAGAAGGATTTTCGATAATAAAAGTCGTAATCTTGGTGCTGTACTCGCTGAAGTCAGGATCAACCGTTCGCAGTGGCACAGATTCTGTACTTAGGCGCGGCTTGTACTGGCGTCGCCTGTCTTGTTTTTCCTCCCCTTTTGTTTTCCTTTTTTTTTCCTTGTTCTCACCCCTGTATCGCTCTCTTTGAGCCTCTCCTCCCCGGGGTTCGTGGCCTAACGGCCCAGTCCTGTAGCTGAGTTCATCACCCCTTTGAATGAAGCGGCAGCATGCTGCATTTTCTCAAAAAAGAAACGTGCGAAGTCTCCTAGAATCAGGAAGAAATACACATATAGAATTTTTGTATGGGTTTCAATTTTCTTTTGTTTTTATTTGTTCTAGGGTTTGTTCCTTTATTATATTGTTGTTTATTTTTGCTGGATTTTATTTAATTGTTCTTTCGATTATTTTTTTTTTTCAATTTTATTTTTTTCTCCAATATTTTGATTTCAAGATTAGATTTTTCTACGTGTGATTTATTTAATTATTCATTCATATTTGCTCATTGCAGTGTAAATAGCGAGGAGTTTTTTTAAGTTAGAATATGTACTTGATTGTAGTTTGCAATATTCATGTTGTATTTTTTTTTTCTTTGTGAAAAATTACAATCAAATTTGTTGTTTGATTTTTTTCTTTTTTTTCTTTAATTATGCAGAGAAGAGACATGTGGATGTTGTGAGGACCTGGATCCCCACGGTGTGATTACTGGTTGACCAGCAGCTTCTGGAGGCCTATATGGCGCGTCGGTGGTGTTTGTGCACCAATTGGACACTAGTGATGGACTCTGAGAGTTTACTGGATCACGAGAGTAGTCTGATGACCCCATCGGATGTTTAGAAGTGGTTTCGCGCGCTATGGATATTAAAATTGGGCTCAGCGTGAAGTTTGGACAAAAGAACATCTTTTCGGATGCCTTCGGCAATTTTTAGAGTTGGAATTTGGCAAAACGGACATCGAATTTGGATTCAGCGCGCGAAAACAATGAAATTGGGCTATTTACTTGATTTTTACACCATTGGTTACTGTTCACGCCGGAACAGTAACTCCGGCGGCCGGCGGGCAGCGCCGGCGACGGCGAAGGGCGGCGGCGGGCAGGCGCGGGCAGCGCGCAGCGCGCGGGCAGGCGCGTGGGCGCGCGGGCAGGTGCGCGGTCCACCGCGCCGGCGTGCACCGGGGGCAGGCCACGTGGCATGGCGGGATTGGTTGGCTCAGCAGTCTTGGTCCACGGAATAGATCGCGGGTGTACGGTGGACCGGTGGGTGACACGTGGCAGAATGTCATTGGCGCGGTGTTGTGCGCCGGGTCCACGGAACGGGTGCAGATCGCCTCGGGGTGCGTGCATGCAGAGGCGGCATGTCACGCCCCGGGTGTAAACCAGAACCCGGGCCCGCCAACAGATCCGCCGTGCACACAGAATTTTCTATGTACACGAAGCGCTGGTAACCTGCTCAGATAGATCATGTACAATAAAAGAGCATAAACAGAGCTGAACTAATAAAACTAAGAGTAATCTCAGACTTAAATAAACTACAAGCTGAAATAAAAGTACAATATACTCCCAGCTCACCATAAATATACAACCAGCTGGCCAAAGCCAGACCCAAAAGTAAACTACTGAAGTCTGAGATACAAAAGGGGGTACAATAAAAACCTCGCTAGTCTCTCGCTCGGGGTAGACGATCTAGCTAGTCGGCGATCCTCTTACCTCGATCTGCCGCTGAAGGCCCAGCAGCTCCCACAGATGACTCTGCAAAACAAAGGGAAAGGAGGACAGAAAACAATAATGGGGGTGAGAACTACTAGTAGCCTCCCCTAGTGGGTAAAACCTCTGACGCACCCACTAGGAATAAAGAGGGAAAAGGAAAGAGCAGGGGTAAGGAATAAAGACTGCTGGAAAAGAAACTACCGCTACTATGCCTCTAAATGCAGTGCCAAAAAGATAACTGTATATATGCAACTATAAAGCTGTCTGCCCAAAGAAACCCAATCAGAGGGCCAGGAAATACTGGCACTGCCTGCTCTGTCATCACTCACAACTCACCAACTGACCGGTACCCATCACGGTCAAAAAGCCTACTCCGGAGTGGCACTCGAGGGGAGCGACCCACACGAGTAAAGTATCTCTGTATCAACCATCTCTGTAACCAATGTCTCACAATAGCAGGATTGGATCATGACCATGATCAAAGTGGGAATACTCCATCCACTAATGCAACCCCGATCCCCAATCTAATGTGATAATAACACCAGGTCAACCGCCCAAAATCCGCGGTCACCGCTGAACCCATACACCCCAATCTGATAAGGTAAAAACATCTGGTCAACCGCCTAATATCCGCGGTTGCCACTATACCCCACAATCCCCAAGAAGAGTCTAAACTGTCCCAGACTCAAGGTCCAACTACACTATCTCAAGATCCCGATCCGACTCGATCATCATGCATCGATAGAGAAGAATAACAGCAAAACATGTTTTCTCCTAAGTCAAATCCCATAATATAGTGCTGCAGTAAAATAGTGGCCTAACTAGTTGTCCAAATAAGCATGCAAGTGTTCTCTTTTAAAAGCATTTAAAAAGTGACTAAGGTTTCATATGAAGGATCATTTTAAAATATTAAAGGGTTATTTATTTGCATGCGGTTTAGGATATAGCAATTGTCCAACTTTATTGTCCCAGATTTATCACATAGGAGCTATCAATTAATTTAGGGGCCAATGCAATAGGTTCAAATGTCACGAGTTAACTGTCACATTTAACATTGGGAAACTCTTTTATTCCTAGTGCGCGAGTCAACAAAGAGGGAAACGCAACCACCCACCTCGAAAAGCGTGCACCACACTCCAAGAAAATACCCGCTGTCCTCTAAGCACACCGTCAGCTGAAACAATATCCTACAACAACACACAAGTGTACACGGTGTAAAAACAACAAATCCCAAAACAGCTTTTGCTGTTTTAAAAATCAGCACGCAAAATGAGGAATTTCACCTCTGTCCCGAGCTCCTAAAATCCCAGAAAAATCACGGTTGCGTTCCTCGCGAAAAGTAGCCCAAAATCGACTCCTGAATCGCCTCGATCTGATATTCCTACGCGGAGAAACAAATCGTCGAACTCGCCGCTGTCCAAAAGCCCAAACAGCAAAATAGGAGGGTCAAATCACCTCGGGAACCATGCCAAACTTGCCGAATCCAGAAAAATCATCAACACAAAAAACGAAGCCCTACCTCTTAGGAACACACTGGCGAAGAAATCGTCGAAAAAGGACTCCTGTACTGCGCAGGGGACTCCTCGGACTGAAATGGGACGATAACGGGCCGAAATGGGGGAAAATCGAGGCACGCTGTAAAATCCGGATCGCCGCTGTCGAACTTCCAGAAAATCTGGGAACGCACCACGAGATAGAAAAATCTGTGAGGAACAAGTTCTCTATAGACCTCTTCCTCTCAATCTCTCTCTAACTCTCGGAAAAATCAGAGAGGAGAGGGGGTGGTGGCCTATTTATAGGCCCACCCCAACAATTGGGAAAATACCCAATGGGTCCCGAATTCGGGCGCCCGAATCTTTCGAGCCCCGAATTCGGGCCCACACAGTGTCGCGGCCCACTGTCGGCCCATCCCGCACGGGATCCGGGTCGGACCGAATTTTGGTCCGACCCACTTGGGCGTCCGACACGTGTCCCCCGCACAGGGGACAGCGCGCCCGGCGAACCGGGCGCGGCCACGTGCCCCATGCGGGGGCGGCGGGGTTGGTGGCGCCCGCCTATGGGTGGCGCCACGTGGCGCCACCCTTTCCCGCCCGACACGCAAGCCGGCGCGCCCCCTGCGCGCCGCTGCGCCCGCCTGCGCGCCGCTGCGCCCGCCTGCGTGCCTGCGCGCGCGTGCACGTACGGCCGCAGGCGCGCGCCCGCGGGTGCACCGCGTGCACCTGCGCCGACCACTCCGGGGCCGCCACGTGGCGCGCCCCGGTCCGCCGTGCACCGCGCCAACGCCAGCGCTTGCCCGGCCGGCCCGCGCTGCCCGCGTATCCACCCGTGCGCCGCGCGCACTGCACCGGCCCAACCGGCGCCTGCCACGTGGCCCGCCGGTGCACCGTGCACCGGCGGCCCGTTCCGTGGACCGGGAGTGGCGCGCCGGCCCAATCAGAGGCCGCCACGTGTCCAGGGTTGGTCCACGGCTCCCCCCATGCACCATTTTGCGCATAAAACTTCAGGGGGTCCGTTTTTAGGCATCCGGACTCCAAAATAAATAAGTAAATAGCCGTTTTCAAGCGTTTTTCCGCGCTGAATCCAAATACGGCCTCCGTTTAGCCTGATTCCACTCCTAAAATTCGGCAAAGGCAGCCGAAGGTCAGGCTTGCTCCCAAATCCTCTCTGAGTCCCAACAACACATCACTTTGACATGTTGGGGCCTCACACACCATTAACAGGTGTTCCACACCCCGGAACAGGGGAAAAACCATAGGAAAACCTGGGACACTACATCCTTCCCCACTAACAAAAGTTTCGTCATCGAAACGAAAATCATACCTCAATCCTGAGCCTCGAACAGGTAGGGGTAGGCGTCCATCATCTCTGACTCAAGCTCCCACGTCGCCTCACGCTCATCATGATTGCTCCAGAGGATCTTCACATAGGGAATGGTCCGATTACGCAATTCTTTCATCTCCCGATCTAGAATCCGCAGTGGGCGCTCCTCATATCTCAAATCCTCGCTGATCTCGAGGGGCGCAAAGTCGATGACGTGCGACGAGTCGAAGACGTACCTCCTCAAGGTAGAAACATGAAAAACATCGTGGACACCAGCCAGTCTCGGGGGAAGTGCAAGTCGATAAGCAACTGGCCCGATACGCTCCAACACCTCGAAAGGCCCAATGTATCGGGGGCTGAGTTTCCCGCGAATGCCGAACCTCCTAATCCCCTTGGACGGCGAGACTTTCAGAAATACATGATCTCCAACCTGAAACTCTAAGTCTCGTCGCCGAACATCAGCATAGCTCCTCTGTCGACTCTGAGCGGTCTGAAGATGCTGTCGAATCACTCGAACCTTCTCTTCTGCCTCTAGCAGTATATCGGGCCCCAAGGTCCGTCTCTCGCCTACGTCACTCCAATAAAGTGGTGATCGGCACTTGCGTCCATACAACGCTTCAAACGGAGCCATCTGTATGCTCGCTTGAAAGCTGTTGTTGTACGCAAACTCAACCAAGGATATGTGCCGAATCCAGCCTCCGCCGAAATCCAAGACGCAAGCCTTCAGCATGTCCTCCAAGATCTGTATAGTCCGCTCTGACTGCCCATCTGTCTGTGGATGAAAAGCTGTACTGAATCTGAGCTGAGTCCCCATCGCGGTCTGCAACCTCCCCCAAAAACGCGAGGCAAATCTCGGATATCTATCTGACACAATGGAGGCGGGTACTCCATGCAATCTCACAATCTCATCAAGGTATAACTGGGCTAGTCGCTTGAGTGGCCAAGTAGTCTGCATAGGCAAAAAGTGCGCTGACTTGGTAAGTCGATCCACAACTACCCAGATAGCATCTGCTCCACCCTGTGCCCTCGGCAGTCCGACCACGAAGTCCATGGTAATGTGGTCCCATTTCCACTCAGGGATTGGGAGACTTTGTAACTTGCCAGCTGGCACTCGATGCTCAGCTTTTACTTGCTAACAAGTCAAACACTGGGCCACAAATCTCCCGACATCCCTCTTCATGCCATTCCATCAGAAATGTGCCTTGAGGTCCTTATACATCTTAGTCCCCCAGGATGAAGGGTATAAGGTGTATAATGGGCCTCTCTCAATATCTGCTCTCTGATCTCAGCATCCACTGGCACACATGCTCGGTCCCTGTACCTCAGTACTCCCGCAGCATCCACTGTAAAATCCCCTGACTGATCACTCGGAATCTGATCTCGAATCCTGGTCAAGTGGGGGTCCTCACTCTGTTTCTCCCTGATCCTGTCCAGCAGAGTGGGCTGCACGACTAATGACGTCAGTCTAGCAGAGACCCCAGGGGACACAACCTCTATCTCGAGCCGTCTCATCTCCTCTAATAGTGGCGCCTGGTCTGTGATCAACATAGACAAACTCTGTACTGCTCTCCTGCTCAATGCATCAGCGACCACGTTAGCCTTGCCTGGGTGGTAAAGGATGTCCACATCATAATCCTTTAGTAGCTCTAACCACCTGCGCTGCCTCAAGTTCAGCTCCTTCTGAGTGAACAGGTACTTTAAGCTCTTGTGGTCGGTGTAGATCTCACAATGCTCTCCGTACAGGTAATGGCGCCAAAGCTTCAGTGCAAACACCACGGCAGCAAGCTCTAAGTCATGGGTAGGGTAATTCTTCTCGTAATCCTTGAGCTGTCTCGATGCATAAGCAATTACCCTCCCATCCTGCATCAACACGCAACCGAGTCCACTGTGTGATGCGTCACTGTAGATCACATATCCTTTCCCCATAACAGGGAGGGAAAGGATAGGAGCAGTCATCAGTCTGTCCTTCAGCTCCTCGAAGCTCTTCTGGCAGTCCTCACTCCAGATAAACTTAACCCCTTTACGCGTCAACCGAGTGAGGGGTGTGGAAAGCTTCGCAAAGCCTTCCACAAACCGACGATAATAACCAGCTAATCCCATGAAGCTGCGCACCTCTGATACAGTCGTCGGTCGGGGCCAATCTCGAACTGCCTCAATCTTCGCCGGGTCTACAGCCACACCGGCGGCGGAAATCACATGGCCCAAGAAAGCTACCTCCCGAAGCCAAAACTCGCACTTCGCCAGCTTGGCATACAACTTCTTCTCCCGTAGAAGTTGTAGCACAGTCCTCAAGTGCTCCTCATGCTCGGCCTCGCTCCGGGAGTAAACAGGATATCATCAATGAACACCACCACAAATCGATCCAGGAATGGCCGAAATATCCTGTTCATCAAGTCCATAAAGGCGGCAGGGGCATTAGTTAATCCAAACGGCATAACTGTGAACTCATAATGCCCGTACCGTGATCTGAAAGCAGTCTTAGGAATATCCTCGGCCTTCACCTTTAATTGGTGGTAACCAGACTGTAGATCAACCTTGGAAAATACACAAGACCCTTGCAGCTGATCAAAGAGATCGTCGATGCGCGGCAGAGGGTACTTGTTCTTGATGGTCACTTTATTCAGCTCCCTGTAGTCCACACACAGTCTAAGTGACCCATCTTTCTTCTTCACGAATAGCACCGGCGCTCCCCAGGGCGACACACTGGGTCTAATAAAATCCTTATCCATCAAATCTTGCAACTGTGCCTTAAGCTCTCGCAGCTCAGCCGGTGCCATCCAGTAAGGAGCCTTAGAGATTGGCGCAGTTCCTAGAACTACGTCAATCACAAACTCGATCTCCCTGTCGGGCGGCATACAAGTCAGCTCAGGTGGAAACACATCCGGGAACTCGCGGACGATGGGGATATCCCCGAGTCCCGGTGCCACCGTAGGCCCCTCAACAACACTAGCCAAAAAGGCTACGCATCCACGATGAATCATCCGCCTCGCTCGGGAAGTCGAAACCATAGAGGCAAAGAAAGCACTCCGACATCCCCGGTACACCAACACCTCCTGGCCTGGCTCTCTAAAAGTGACAGTCCTCTCGGCACAGTCAATAGTCGCAAAATACCGAGCCAGCCAATCCATCCCGAGAACCACATCAAAGTCCCTCAGCTGTCTCAAGACCAACAGGTCTGCTGGCATAATCCAGGACTCGATCTGCATCGGGCAGGACCAACAACACTCCTCCACGTGCAAAGTGTGATCGGAAATCTGAACCTCTCGTGCACGTGGCAACAGTCCTACCTCTAACCCATGTAATGATGCAAAAGATCTACTAATGAAAGAATGCGATGCTCCGGTATCAAATAAGGTACGAGTCCTAATGCCAGAGAGTAAGGTGATACCTGCCACCACATGGTCCGCTGCTGAAGAATCCTCTACCTGTGCAGCATACACTCGCCCACTCTGAGCTGGAGGGCGATAATCTGTGGGATGGGAAGAAGATGGCCTGCTCGCTGGAGCATAAGGCCGCTGAGCCGTCGACCGCTGCTGCGATGATGATGGGGCAGATGCTGAAGAAGGGGCGGCTGAGGTCGAAAAGGGGCACGCAGCTCGAATGTGCCCGGGCTGTCCACATCCGTAGCAACGACCCCACCGCTGGTCGCAGGTGCCCGGGAAATGCTGACCTCCACAGAAAATACAACTGCCGGGGGCCCGTGACTGTCGTGACTGCTGCTGCTGCTGGGACTGTCGCTGTCGCTGAGGCTGCCGCTGCGATCCACGCTGCGACGACTGCGATCTCCGCTGCTGCTGCTGCTGCTGCTGGGGCCTCTGGGATCCACCAGGCCCTCGCCGCTCAGAACGTCCCTGGCCAGAAACTGAGGCTGAGGCGGTCGGGGCGGCCTCCACGAACTGGCCTGTCCCCCCCCTCCGGTGCTGGTCGCTTCGCCCCCGGGATCACTTCGGGAGCTGGAGATACCTCATCCATCACTACCTCCCCACACTCTACATAGAGCGCCTGCTCCATCGAGGCCTCCAAGGTCTGCAACCTGTGAGAGCGAACTAGCTGAAAGATCTCCCGGCGCAACCCTCGCTCGAACATGTAAATCCTGTGCGCCTCGTCTCGGGCTACGTGCGGTACACACGCCAGGAACTGATTGAAATCCACAATGTACTCCTGCACTGGACGATCGCCCTGTCGAAGGTTCTTCAACCGCTCCTCCAGCCTCTGCCGGACGCTCTCAGGGAAGAAGGCCCCAGAAGAAGACTGCGGAACTCCGCCCAGGACAAGAGATGAGCCCCAGGCGGGCCAGCCGGTCGCACACGCCGCCACCAAGCCTCGGCGTTGCGCTCCAAAAAGTTCGTCGCCAAAAGCACCTGGTACCGCTCCTGAATGAACAGCGTCTCAAAGCGTCGCTCCATCGCCGTGATCCATGACTCTGCCTCCCACGGCTCGGCGCTCTGCCTCGAGAAACGGGGCGGGTCAAACTGGCGGAACCTCATCAGTAAGTCTACCATCTCCCGCTGCTCAGCCGGGGTCAGTGGTCCCGTCAATCCAGAGGGCTGTCCTCCAGTGCCCTGAGCGATAGGGGATGCCGGGGTCACTGGTACAGCTGGGGGAGCCACAGCAGGGAAAGATGGCACGGAGAACTCTCTGGGGGTGCTACAGCTGGCTGCACCCTCTGCTCTAACAACTGTGTCAGCCGACTCATGGCCTCCTCCTGACGCCTAACAACCTCTGCCATCTGGGCCAACTGTGCCTGTAGCTCCTGCACCTCGCTCTGCTGGCCCTGCCCGGACTCCTGCTGCTCGGGCTCCGAGGAAGAAGGCTGCGAGCGGGTCAACATCCGACGTCGCGGAGGCATCCTGCCACAAGAAACCACATCAGAACATAACCCCACACGACCCAATCTAGCGAAAGTCAAAGACATCCCCCTATTTCTGCGACTTTATGTTGTCTGCAGCCAACATAACTGTCCACCAGAAATTGGGTATGTCGATCCCTCTTCACTCACTGGAAGAGTCCAATAAATAAATCAACGACTTTCGCAAAATGTCGCGTCTCTCACGCCCTATCCTCCTAGGGTCTGCCAAAAGCCTAGGGTTTCCTAAGTCCCAACTGACCTATCCCTAAGCTCTGATACCAACTTAATCTGTCACGCCCCGGGTGTAAACCAGAACCCGGGCCCGCCAACAGATCCGCCGTGCACACAGAATTTTCTATGTACACGAAGCGCTGGTAACCTGCTCAGATAGATCATGTACAATAAAAGAGCATAAACAGAGCTGAACTAATAAAACTAAGAGTAATCTCAGACTTAAATAAACTACAAGCTGAAATAAAAGTACAATATACTCCCAGCTCACCATAAATATACAACCAGCTGGCCAAAACCAGACCCAAAAGTAAACTACTGAAGTCTGAGATACAAAAGGGGGTACAATAAAAACCTCGCTAGTCTCTCGCTCGGGGTAGACGATCTAGCTAGTCGGCGATCCTCTTACCTCGATCTGCCGCTGAAGGCCCAGCAGCTCCCACAGATGACTCTGCAAAACAAAGGGAAAGGAGGACAGAAAACAATAATGGGGGTGAGAACTACTAGATAAACCAGTAGCCTCCCCTAGTGGGTAAAACCTCTAATGCTGACGCACCCACTAAGAATAAAGAGGTAAAAGGAAAGAGCAGTGGTATGCAATAAAGACTGCTGAAAAAAAACTACCACTACTATGCCTCTAAATGCAGTGCCAAAAGATAACTGTATATATGCAACTATAAAGCTGACTGCCCAAAGAAACCCAATCAGAGGGCCAGGAAATACTGGCACTGCCTGCTCTGTCATCACTCACAACTCACCAACTGACCGGTACCCATCACTGTCAAAAAGCCTACTCCGGAGTGGCACTCGAGGGGAGCGACCCACACGAGTAAAGTATCTCTGTATCAACCATCTCTGTAACCAATGTCTCACAATAGCAGGATTGGATCATGACCATGATCAAAGTGGGAATACTCCATCCACTAATGCAACCCCGATCCCCAATCTAATGTGATAATAACACCAGGTCAACCGCCCAAAATCCGCGGTCACCGCTGAACCCATACACCCCAATCTGATAAGGTAAAAACATCTGGTCAACCGCCTAACATCCGCGGTTGCCACTATGCCCCACAATCCCCAAGAAGAGTCTAAACTGTCCCAGACTCAAGGTCCAACTACACTATCTCAAAATCCCGATCAGACTCGAGCATCATGCATCGATAGAGAAGAATAACAATAAAACATGTTTTCTCCTAAGTCAAATCCCATAATATAGTGCTGCAGTAAAATAGTGGCCTAACTAGTTGTCCAAATAAGCATGCAAGTGTTCTCTTTTAAAAGCATTTAAAAAGTGACTAAGGTTTCATGTGAAGGATCATTTTAAAATATTAAAGGGTTACTTATTTGCATGCGGTTTAGGATATAGCAATTGTCCAACTTTATTGTCCCAGATTTATCACATAGAAGCTATCAATTAATTTAGGGGCCAATGCAATAGGTTCAAATGTCACGAGTTAACTGTCACATTTAAATTGGGAAACTCTTCTATTCCTAGTGTGCAAGTCAACAAAGAGGGAAACGCAACCACCCACCTCGAAAAGCGTGCACAACACTCCAAGAAAATACCCGCTGTCCTCTAAGCACACCGTCAGCTGAAACAATATCCTACAACATCACACAAGTGTACACGGTGTAAAAACAACAAATCCCAAAACAGCTTTTGCTGTTTTAAAAATCAGCACGCAAAATGAGGAATTTCACCTCTGTCCCGAGCTCCTAAAATCCCAGAAAAATCACGGTTGCGTTCCTCGCGAAAAGTAGCCCAAAATCGACTATTGAATCGCCTCGATCTGATATTCCTACGTGGAGAAACAAATCGTCGAAGTCGCCGCTGTCCAAAAGCCCAAACAGCAAAATAGGGGGTCAAATCACCTCGGGAATCGTGCCAAACTCGGAATCCAGAAAAACCATCAACACGAAAAACGAAGCCCTACCTCTTAGGAACACACTGGCGAAGAAATCGTCGAAAAAGGACTCCTGTACTGCGCAGGGGACTCCTCGGACTGAAATGCGACGATAACGGGCCGAAATGGGGGAAAACCGAGGCACACTGTAAAATCCGGATCGCCGCTGTCGAACTTCCAGAAAATCTGGGAACGCACCACGAGGTAGAAAAATCTGTGAGGAACAAGTTCTCTATAGACCTCTCCCTCTCAATCTCTCTCTAACTCTCGAAAAAATCAGAGAGAGAGGGGGGGTGGCCTATTTATAGGCCCACCCAACAATTGGGAAAATACCCAATGTGTCCCGAATTCGGGCGCCCGAATCTTTCGGGCCCGAATTCGGGCCCACACAGTGTCGCGGCCCCACTGTCGGCCCATCCCGCACGGGATCCGGGTCGGACCGAATTTTGGTCCGACCCGCTTGGGCGTCCGACACGTGTCCCCTGCACAGGGGACAGCGCGCCCGGCGAACCGGGCGCGGCCACGTGCCCCCTGCGGGGGCGGCGGGGTTGGTGGCGCCCGCCTATGGCGTGACGCCACGTGGCGCCACCCTTTCCCGCCCGACACGCAAGCCGGCGCGCCCCCTGCGCGCCGCTGCGCCCGCCTGCGCGCCTGCGCGCGCCTGAGCGTACGGCCGCCGGCGCGCGCCCGCGCGTGCACCGCGCGCACCTGCGCCGACCAACCCGGGGCCGCCACGTGGCGCGCCCCGGTCCACCGTGCACCGCGCCAACGCCAGCGCCTGCCCGGCCTGCCCGCGCTGCCCGCGCATCCACCCGTGCGCCGCGCGCACTGCACCGGCCCAACCGGCGCCTGCCACGTGGCCCGCCGGTGCACCGTGCACCGGCGGCCCGTTCCGTGGACCGGCAGTGGCGCGCCGGCCCAATCAGAGGCCGCCACGTGTCCAGGGTTGGTCCACAGCTCCCCCCATGCACCATTTTGCGCAGAAAACTTCAGGGGGTCCGTTTTTGGGCATCCGGACTCCAAAATAAATAAGTAAATAGCCGTTTTCAAGCGTTTTTCCGCGCTGAATCCAAATACGGCCTCCGTTTAGTCTGATTCCACTCCTAAAATTCGGCAAAGGCAGCCGAAGGTCAGGCTTGCTCCTAAATTCTCTCTGAGTCCCAACAACACATCACTTTGACATGTTGGGGCCCCACACACCACTAACAGGTATTCCACACCCCGAAACAGGGGAAAAACCATAGGAAAACCTGGGACACTACACGGTAGGCGGCGCAGGCGCGCACATGGCCGCTGTCGACTTCTCCCGCGCTCGGGCGCGCCACGTGTCGGCACTACGGCGGGCCACGTGGCGGCAGGCTAGTGGTTGGTTTCGGTGTAGTGTGTTCGGCGGGCCATGTTGCGGAAGACTAGTGGGCGGTTTTGGTGTTCGGTGTTCGGCGGGCTACGTGGGGGCCCGTGGGGGATTCGGGCCTGCACAGTGTTGGGTCAGGCCCAACACTGTAGCAGCCCGAACTAATTCGGGCGCCCGAAAACCGGGACACAATGGGTATTTTATGATTTGTTTTTTGAGGGACTATTTAAGCAATCCGAGCCTTCCTCTTCTCCCCTTTTCCACCATCTCCGAGCTTCAAACCGGCTTGAGGTCTTCAGCAAAGTTGATCCTCTCCCTGTGCTGCATCCACCTACAAAGTTTGGAGATTTTTGGTGGCACGTTTATCGAGGTTTCCATTTTTACGGCGCGGCGCGGCGTTCGTCCATTTGTGTTCCCCTTCGTCGCGTTTTGGTGCACGAGCTCCCCCGGCCTACTCCGACCTCCGTTTCAGGCGATTCTTTCGCCGTTGGATCCGCGACAGACAGAGCTATGATCCTGATATTTCTTCTTCCCCTGGTTTCACACTTTTCGAGGAGTTTTTCCATGCTTACTGGGACCCCTTTTTCTGATGGAATTTCTGGACAGCGACACCTTGCCGGATTTTTATCTCCGCAACCGGGCATCCGTTGGAGACGTGCTTATACACTTTTTTCATCTACTTGACGCGAGAATTATCACCATATTTTTATTGAATTTTTCTGAGGCTTTCCTAGAGGTAGATTCTTCTCCTTTATCTGTACAAGGAAATACAGACGTATGGTTGTGTGTTTGTGAGCGCCCTGTGTTGTGGAATTTGTAACTCGGCCTATGGGGCTCGGAATTTGGCGTACAGGTACTCGTTTCGAAGGTATCGACGCGAGGAACGCGACTGTATTTTTGTTGGATTTTTCTGAGTTCTTGCTGCAGGTGAAAAATCCACATCTTTGGGACTGTTCCAATAGAATTGTATGTACTTGGATATTTTGAAATACAAGTGTGACGTTGAACCTTATTGTTGTACCCAGGGGTGTTTGCAAGTGTTGCTGGACCCGTTGGATTTGAAGACTCTGATTTCGGGGTGCTTTCAGCTATTTGGAGCCGAGGCTTTCGCGACATGTACCGAGGATGCAGTTTCGGTAGAATTTGGACTGTGAGCGTCTGCGCTCTTCGCCGACCCCAGGTTTGCCTTGGATTGAGCACTTCAGGTGGATAAGCTTAAATTGGTAACTATATAAGGTTCTTATATCATGGTGAATGTAAGCGCACATGTGGGGATGTCACCCCTCTATGATTGATAACAGGCATATTGTTGTACAACCGACATGAGCGAGAGGTAAGCAAGGAATGACCTACTTGGGTAAGATTGGTATACCATAGTAGGAATATTTTAGCATGCTTTACTAATATATGTTTTACCCACTTTTATTATTTCTGAGGACAAAGCATGCTTGCATGGACATGTAGTTAGGCCATCTTTTACTACTGCACTACTTTTGGAACTTGACTTAGGAGAAACCATGTTATCTTTTTCTCCTTCTTTGTTAGTCAGGTGGTCTGTGTTGCTCAGGTTCGAGTAGGGGTTCTGGGTAGTGTAGTCGGGACTTGGTGTCTGGGACAGGTTGGATTAGTTGTGGGGCTTTGCGGCAACCGCGGATATTGGGCGGTTGACCGGACATTTATTTATGCACCAGATTGGGTATCTGATTTCTCTAGTGGACGGAGTTTCCCACTATTTGAGTATTTTTGCATCTGATTGAGGACCGAGGCTTTCCTTAGTGGTTGGGCTTTCCCACTTTGATCAGAGTCATGATCCAGTCCTGCTGATTTATGATACTTGTTACCGAGGCACTTTACTCGTGTGGGTCGCTCCCCTCGAGTGCCACTCCGGAGTGTGCGATTTACAGACTTCGAGTCCTTGAGACTCCCATCCCTATCGGTGTTATGCGTAGGCTGGCATACCCGATTTGGCAGGCACAGCAAGCAGTACCAGTTTTACTGGTGGCATTAGATTGGGTTTATTATAGATACTTGCTTTATAGTTGCACTCGTGTCAGGGGGACCGAGTGGAGTCTAGTAGCTGTGTTTAGACCAGTGCTAGTGTTGTTGGGAACCGTTTGGGGATACGGTGGTCCCAGGGTCATTGTGAGTTGTTGACCGTTGCATAGGCAGGGCAGGCATAGCAGGCATAGGCGGCAGGGCAGGCATAGCGGGCATAGGCAGGCAGGGCAAGCATAGCGGGCATAGGCAGGCAGGGCAGGCATAGCGGGCATAGGCAGGCAGGGCAGGCATAGCAGGCATAGGCAGGCATGGCGGGCATAGCAGGCATAGCAGGCATAGGCAGGCATGGCAGGCATAGACAGGCATGGCAGGCATAGCAGGCATAGGCAGGCATGGCAGGCATAGCAGGCAGGGCAGGCATGGTAGGCATGACAGGCATAGTAGACATGGCAGGCCTAGCAGGCAGTGCCAGTGATTACTGGTCTATCGATTGGGTCGATTGTGCACCTCATGTGCTGGTGATTGCATACCACCCTTTGGTTCTTCCCTTTTGGACATTTAGTTAGAAGCATGGTAGCTGTTGAGGATCTCCAGCTTCCTTATTTTAGTCTTTACGGCTTGGGTTAGTTTTTGTCTCTTGAGGTCTTGGTGGGCAGAGCGTCGGGACTGGCGGTGGTACCCACTGAGAACTCCCTTTTTAATGTAGTTCTCACACCCTCTTTGGGTTTTCCCCCTCCTTTTCTTTTCTCTCATTTGTTTTGCAGAGTCCTAGCGGATGTTGCTGATTCTGCGGTTGTTGATCGAGGCGAGAGAGTCGCGAGCTAGATCCCTACCCGTCGTAGGAGAGTAGAGGTACCCACCCCCCCTTCAGAGGAGAGCTTCTCTAGAGTAGTTATTTTATTTTCCTCTTTGAGAGACTGTTGTAGTGAGGATATATTATGTATTGAGAGCCTGTACACGGATTTATTTATTGGAGATATCTCCCTATTGAGTTTTGAGCTTGTATATGAGGATATTGTATCGTTATCATTTTTGGGAGACAGACTTATTGTATTATTTCCAGTTGTACAGTGGTTGATTTTAGTTATACAGTAGATTCTTATTTATAGTTCTAGTATTCTGTTTAGCTGTACTACTTTTTTTGTAGGTAGGACGCTTCGCCTATACAGGTTGGCATAGGTGGGCATAGGTGGCGGATCTGTTGGCGAGCCCGGGTCGCAGTTTCGACCCCGGGGCGTGACAGATGCCGTGAGGATTAGAAAGAAGTACTTAGATAAAATTTCTATACGGATTTCAATTTTTGTTTGTTTTGATTTGTCCTATTATTTGTTTTTTTATCATATTGTTGTTTATTTTTGCTGTTATGTTTAATACTTAATTAATCAGAATTAGAATATATGGATGGTTTAGAAAAATTTAGTTAGTTATTATGGTAAATTTTGATGACTTATTATTCGAATCATTTATTTTTAATGCTCTTTCGATTGGTAGTTATCGAGTACATAATCTACGCGTTTGTATATTGCAAAATGCTATGTATACACCCTTGTGGGGGTGTACATCCTACACCCCCACCCATCCCATGGGTGGGGGTGTGGTAAGGGATCACTTCAAGTGACCCCTAAATACACCCCACCAATGGGATGGGTGGGGTGTATGATATACACCCCTTTCGGGGTGTACATGTAGCACTCCTTTTGTATATTATTTTTAATAATAATTTACTGGGATTTAAAGTTCACACTAAAATATTTTAATTTTTATAATTTTTTATAATTTTTATTTTTATTATTATTGATTCAAAATATTTATGCAACGTGCGAATACTTTCACGGTATATATATAACTAGTGAAGGTACCCGCGCGTTGCGGCGGATAGCTATTTTGAATCAATAACGATAAAATTAAAAAATATAAGAAATTATAAATATCAAAATATTTTAGTGTGAAGTTCAAATCTCAGTGAATTGTTATTAGAAATAACATACAAACGCGTCGACTATAAAAATATGCTCGATAAATACCAATTGAAAGAGCAGTAAAAATAGATGATTTGAATAATAAGTCGTCAAAATTTGCCACAATAACTAACTAAATTTTTCTAAACCATCTATATATTCTAATTCTGATTAATTAAGTATTAAAGATAACAGCAAAAATAAACAACAATATCATAGAAAAATAAATCCCAAGACAAATCAAAAAAAAAAAAAAAATGAAACTCTTAAGAAATTTTATCTAAGTACTTCTTTTTAATTCTCGCGCATCCGCATGTTTCTTCTCTGCATAATTATAGCAAAAAAAAAAAAAAAAAAAAAATCAAACAACAAATTTGATTGTAATTTTTCACAAAGAAAAAAAATAAAAAAAAAAATAATAATAATACAATATGAATATTGCAAACTACAATCAAGTACATATTCTAACTTAAAAAAACTGATCGCTATTTACACTGCAATGAGCAAATATGAATAAATAATTAAATAAATCACATGTAGAAAAATCTAATCTTGAAATCAAAATATTGGAAAAAAAATAAAATTGAAAATAAAATAGAATAATCGAAAGAACAATTAAATAAAATCCAGCAAAAATAAACAATAATGTAATCAAGAAACAAACCCTAGAACAAAGAAAAATTGAAATCCATACAGAAATTCTATATGCGTATTTCTTTCTAATTCTCACGGCCTTCGCACGTTTCTTCTCTGTATAAGTATAACAAAAAAAAAAGTTAAACAAATTAGTCAAATTTGATTGTAATTTTTCACAAAAAAAAAAAATTAGAAAGATTAATATTTTAAAATAAAATAATGTATAATTTATTGATGTAAAATATTTAAATGATTTTTTTAATGTAAAAATTCATTGCAAATTTACCATAGGACACGTACGTCTTATAATTTATTCAGCTAGAAGAAAAATAAGGGGTGAAATATATAGCGATTGTAGCAAGTGTTATATGATATTATTGAGGATTAATATAATATAATTAAAATTTAAAAAATAAAATAATCAAAAAAATAATTAAGGAAAATTCAACAAAAATAAAAAACAATGTGATAAGAAAAAAACATTAGGATAAATCAAAATGAAAAAAAAATGAAACTCTTACAAATATCTATCAATATTTCTTTTTGATCCTCCGGTCTCCGCATGTCCCTTCTCTGCATAATTATAACAAAAGAAAATGAAAAGAAATCAAAAAATTAGTAAAATTTGATTGTAATTTCTCACAAAGAAAAAAAAAAAAAAATAGAAAGAAATACAATATGAATATTACAAACTACAAACCAAGTTAACGTAAAAGAACTCACCATTTACCTTACAATGAGGAGAGATTGGAAAGATGAGAGTTTGATGTAAGAAATAAAAAAGAAAGTAAACAACTGTAAAAAAAAAAAAAAAAATCTCAAACTATGGAGAATTCTGCGATTGTAGCAAGTGTTATATAATATTATTGAGGATTAATATATATAATTAAAATTATCATATTGTTGTTTATTTTTTGCTGTTATGTTTAATACTTAATTAATCAGAATTAGAATATATGGATGGTTTAGAAAATTTAGTTAGTTATTATGGTAAATTTGATGACTTATTATTCGAATCATTTATTTTTAATGCTCTTTCGATTGGTAGTTATCGAGTAGATAATCTACGCGTTTGTATATTGCAAAATGCTATGTATACACCCTTGTGGGGGTGTACATCCTACCCCCCACCCATCCCATGGGTGGGGGTGTGGTAAGTGGATCACTTCAAGTGACCCCTAAATACACCCACCAATGGATGGGTGGGGGTGTATGATGTACACCCTTTCGGAGTGTACATGTAGCACCCTTTGTTATATATTTTTTAATAATATTTACTGGGATTTAAAGTTCACACTAAAATATTTAATTTTTATAATTTTTATAATTTTTATTTTTATTATTATTGATTCAAAATATTTATGCAACGCGCGAATACTTTCACGGTATATATATAACTAGTGAAGGTACCCGCGCGTTGTGGCGGATAGCTATTTTGAATCAATAACGATAAAATTAAAAAATATAAAAAATTATAAATATCAAAATATTTTAGTGTGAAGTTCAAATCTCAGTGAATTGTTATTAGAAATAACATACAAACGCGTCGACTATAATAATATGCTCGATAAATACCAATTGAAAGAGCAGTAAAAATAGATGATTTGAATAATAAGTCGTCAAAATTTGCCACAATAACTAACTAAATTTTTCTAAACCATCTATATATTCTAATTCTGATTAATTAAGTATTAAAGATAACAGCAAAAAAACAAACAATATCATAGAAAAATAAATCTCAAGACAAATCAAAAAAAAAAAAATGAAACTCTTAAGAAATTTTATCTAAGTACTTCTTTTTAATTCTCGCGCATCGCATGTTTCTTCTCTGCATAATTATAGCAAAAAAAAAAAAAAAAAAAAAAAATCAAACAACAAATTTGATTGTAATTTTTCACAAAGAAAAAAATAAAAAAAAAATAATAATAATACAATATGAATATTGCAAACTACAATCAAGTACATATTCTAACTTAAAAAAACTGATCGCTATTTACACTGCAATGAGCAAATATGAATGAATAATTAAATAAATCACATGTAGAAAAATCTAATCTTGAAATCAAAATATTAGAAAAAAAATAAATTGAAAATAAAATAGAATATCGAAAGAACAATTAAATAAAATCCAGCAAAAATAAACAATAATGTAATCAAGAAACAAACCCTAGAACAAAGAAAAATTGAAATCCATACAGAAATTCTATATGCGTATTTCTTTCTAATTCTCACGGCCTTCGCACGTTTCTTCTCTGTATAAGTATAACAAAAAAAAAAGAGTCAAACAAATTAGTCAAATTTGATTGTAATTTTCACAAAAAAAAAAATTAGAAAGATTAATATTTTAAAATAAAATAATGTATAATTTATTTGATGTAAAATATTTAAATGACTTTTTTTTAATGTAAAAATTCATTGCAAATTTACCATAGGACACGTACGTCTTATAATTCAGCTAGAAGAAAAATAAGGGGTGAAATATATAGCGATTGTAGCAAGTGTTATATGATATTATTGAGGATTAATATAATATAATTAAAATTTTAAAAAATAAAATAATCAAAAAAATAATTAAGGAAAATTCAACAAAAATAAAAAACAATGTGATAAAGAAAAAACATTAGGATAAATCAAAATGAAAAAAAAAATGAAACTCTTACAAATATCTATCAATATTTCTTTTTGATCCTCGCGGTCTCCGTATGTCCCTTCTCTGCATAATTATAACAAAAAAGAAAATGAAAAGAAATAAAAAAAATTAGTAAAATTTGATTGTAATTTCTCACAAAGAAAAAAAAAAAAAAATAGAAAGAAAAATACAATATGAATATTACAAACTACAAACCAAGTTAACGTAAAAGAACTCACCATTTACCTTACAATGAGGAGAGATTGGAAAGATGAGGAGTTGTGATGTAAGAAATAAAAAAGAAAGTAAACAACTCGTAAAAAAAAAAAAAAAAAAATCTCAAACTATGGAGAATGCTGCGATTGTAGCAAGTGTTATATGATATTATTGAGGATTAATATAATATAATTAAAATTTAAAAGAAATAAAATAATCAAAAAAATAATTAAGGAAAATTCAACAAAAATAAAAAACAATGTGATAAAAAAAAACATTAGGATAAATCAAAATGAAAAAAAAATTAAACTCTTACAAATATCTATCAATATTTCTTTTTGATCCTCGCGGTCTCCGCATGTCCCTTCTCTGCATAATTATAACAAAAAAGAAAATGAAAAGAAATCAAAAAAATTAGTAAAATTTGATTGTAATTTCTCACAAAGAAAAAAAAAAATAGAAAGAAAATACAATATGAATATTACAAACTACAAACCAAGTTAACGTAAAAGAACTCACCATTTACCTTACAATGAGGAGAGATTGGAAAGATGAGGAGTTGTGATGTAAGAAATAAAAAAGAAAGTAAACAACTCGTAAAAAAAAAAAAAAAAAAAATCTCAAACTATAGAGAATGCGCCACTCATCTAAAAACATGAGAATTAATATGAAGGAGAGGTTGGGAAGATGAGGGGTTGTGATGTAAGAAATAAAAGAGAGAGTAATAACTCGTAAAAAAAAAAATAATAATAATAAAGGAGAGGTTGGGAAGATGAGGGGTTGTATGAGAATTAATACGAATGAGAGGTTGGGAAGATGAGGGGTTGTGATGTAAGAAATAAAAGAGAGAGTAAATAACTCGTAAAAAAAAAAATCTCAAACTATAGAGACAATAATTAAGTTTGTAATGCTAATAAATGAAAAAAAAAAAAATTGAACCTCTCTAATCTTTAATATTTTGTCACGTGGCAGTAAAATAAGAGGAATAATATAGAGGTATAGATAGATATAGATAGATAGATATGCCAACTGTATATATTTAACAAAAAAAATTAAATTATTTATATTGAAAATAATTTATATCAGCAGCCTTCAACTTCTGCATTTTACCCGATTCAAGCTTCAACGGTTTCGGGTTTTATATTGTGTTCGTGCCCGCGTGTCCTACCCGACTTTGACCGTTGATTTACTCCCGCATTAAATTCCCATCTCACCACCGCAAGAAGTTCACTCACCCTGTTAAATACTTCGGAAATAAAATTCGAAACCGAAAAAAAAATCCAATTGCCGAGACTCTTCTTAAAAATCCTTAACAATCGACGACGAGGAGGCGAGAAACTTTGTAAACCCTAACCCTAACCCTAGTCCCGTGTCTTCTTCGTTCATGGCGGAAGGGGGACAGCAGCGGCGGAGGCGATGACGTCGAGGTGCAAGATCCACCACGGCGGCGGCGGCGGCGGCGGCGGCGTGTGCGCGCCGTGCCTCCGCGAGCGGCTCCTCGCCCTCGCCGCGGCTCAGAACGAGGCCTCCCCGGGCCACCACCGCGATCCTCTCGACCCTCTTCCTCCTCTAGATACTTCTCCTCTCGCGCTCCCCCGATCCGTTTCCCCATACGTTCCCGGCCGCCGCTCCGACGCTGCGCGCCGGAACCCTAGCTTCCTCTTCTTCAGGTCGCCTCAGGTCGGCCCCTCGGGCATCGGGGACGACCGGGTGTGGATCGGGGAGCGGGAGAAGAAGAGGAAGGGGATCGGTGATGCCAAGTTCTCGATACTCTCGACCCTCTTCGGCCACTCCGGATCCGCGGCGGAGAGCTCCAAGCTCTCGCGATCGCGATCACAATCGAGTTCGAAATCGTGGCTCTCCGCTCTCGTCCACGTCACTCGCCGGAAGAAGCCACCGGAGACAGGATTCCCGGAGCCTGGGAGGGCGAGTCGATCCCTCCCTGTAAGGGATCGGGGGATGTCCCCGAGGGAGGAGGAGGAGGACGACGACGACGACGACTACGGCGACGGCGGGAGCGTGAGCGGGAGCGGGTGCTCGAGGGAGTCGCCGTGGCTACACCCGACCCCGTCGCCGATGCGACGCCTCCGCGGCGTCGTCGGAGGGGTCTCGGGGTTCGCGGTGTGCCTGAGCCCCCTAGTAAGGCCGAACCCCGGCCGCCGCCGGAGCCGCGCGCCTGAGCTGGACTTCTCCGGAGACCTCCGCTGCAGCGCGACGTCGCCGCCGAGCCACCACCACCTCCAACACCAACACCAACACTACCCCCACCGCAGCCACGGCGGCGCCGCCGCGCTCGGCCACTGCCGTTCCAGGAAGCTCGGGGAGCTCGGTAAGTTCTTTTGACGCTTTTGCCCCTCATGTTCGCGTGTTTTTACCGCGCTTGCCATTTGGGTTTTTATTTTTTATTTTTTTTCTTTGTTTGGGTTGGGGGGAGGAGGCGGGCATAGGAAATTAGGGGAATTTTCTTAATTATTTTCTGGTATGTTTTATTATTATTATTGAACGCTGTTTGTAATGTAACTTATGTGTATAAAGATAATAATTATAGTAGTGTGGGTGAATGACATGAAAATTACTGAAAAATCATCTGAAATTTTCAAAATCTATATATTTATCTTAGTTAAAAAGTTTTCTCAATTTGAAAATTATGAATTCAACGGTCATCGGAGGAGTCACTGTTTAGTGCTTCTGGAGAGGTGACGACGCTGCCGAAGAACGAGAGAGACCACCTCCGTGTTCACACTCAAACACACAAAAATATATTATACTTTTGTTAACTTATTAATTAATTAATAAGCAAAAGAAACATAGAAGAGAAAAGACTAATAAAAGGGGTATTATAAAGTGTTGCGACACTAATCTGGGGTTTCGAAACAGTTGTTGAATTAGTCTAGTGGGACCCACCCTCATTAAAAATTGTATAAGTAATACGTATGCTATTTTTTATGGCACTTTCTTACTTATATACATAATGTATTTTTTCTATAATTTCAGGCCGATCCTAATCTATCCAAAACTATGATTTTCTGTTCTTCTTAAAAAAATTGGAGTGTTAAAGTGTTGGGTTTGGGTCTCAGTGTCGGGTTTCGAAACAGTTCTTGAGATTTTAAACCTTTGACTACTCAGAGATGCTGATGAGGTGGGATTCAGCCACTTGTAAATAATTTATCTAAATATTTAGCAACTGTTTAGTTGTATAACAATTTTAAATGAATGTAAATCTAAGTATGATATTTGATTTGTTATATTCAAATTTAATTACTGCAGTTAAAACTGCACAATAAGATTCAACTGGAATTGTTGAAACTATACATCTTAAATAACATTAATTTAACCATACGGGCTCATAATAAAGTCGAAAGCTTCTTAAGGATGCACTAGTATCAAAAATTATGAAAGGTTATCTGGCAAAATAAAATAAAAAATAAAAATTATATAAATGTTTTTTTTTTTTTTTTTTTTTTTTTTCTGGGACTATAAAAATTATATAATAATCATATTATTACAATGTAGCGTAACATAATATTGTAACTTTGTCGCACTTTTTTTACGTGGGTGCGTGGCTGTCAGTATATCTAATCATCCTCGGAGGCTGTACTTGTTTATATTCATATAAAATCTAAGATACAAAATCCTCCCTCACTAATAAATATATATATTTTTACACTGATTTTCTTTGATAATAAAATTATATAGAAAATTATCTTAATTTTTTTTTATGTTGTTATTACTCTTCTTATTATATTTTACTGTCTATAAATCATTAGGTAATTTTTAAATACTACTTCGAATATTAAATATGTGCATCTATATTGAAAAAGTAATATTTAAATATCATTTTACCTCTTCCTAATCAGCTTGTAACTAGCTTGTTATGTTTTTGTCAATTTACTTTTATTATCCATATATTAGTAAACGAGGAAAAGGAAAAATTATAAGCTTGCTTAGAGTAAGGTAAAATGCCAGGATGTAACTTCTCATCATATAAGTCATATTTATAGTTGGTACCCGAAGAAATAATTTCGAACGTCTTCAATGTTGTATGTAAAATAAAATTATAAAATATGTTAACAAATAATAGCACAGAGATTGGGAAAGTTTTTTTATTTTTTATTTTTTGCTTGTTTTCATTATGGATTAGGATGAAAGGCAAACAAATAGTATATATATATAGATTTCGGCATTTGAGCATTTTAGTTAACAAATTCTACAACAGCTTTGAATTTTGTGGTCAGATTTTATGCTTTGTTCTGTAAATTACAACTATCACCTCATAACTAATATTTTTCTATTAATTAAATTCAACAACATATGCAAATTTATAATGCGTTATCAAATTTATTTGTTTGTAAGCATTAATCACATAATGCTATCCTCCGAAATTTAAGATAAATACTCTAGTACTTTCTTTAATAAATAATAAAAATATTTTTAATCGTTGATCGACGAGTGATAAAAAATAATTTTATTTATTACCAGCCTAACAAGTAACTTTATGAAAAGGACATTTTTGTAATTAAACATCACAAAATAAATAAATATTAATTTAAAAAATTTTAAAATTATAATTTAGGCGTTAATTTAAACAGTTTAATTTAAAAAAAATTAAAATTACAATTTAGTCATTAATTTAAAGAGATTTAAAACTACAATTTATTCATTAATTTAAAAAGTTTAATTTAAAAAGTTTTAGAATTACAATTTAGGCATTAATTTAAAAAATTTTAGAATTATAATTTATTCATTAATTTAAAGATTTTAAATTAAAAAAAAAATTAGAATTAAAATTTACGCAGGTTTAAATTTAAAAATTTTAGAATTACAATTTAGGTATTAATTCAAAGAGTTTTAGAATTGCAATTTAGGTATTAATTTAAAAAAATTAATTTAAAGAGTTTTAGAATGACAATTTAGATATTAATTTAAAGAGTTTAATTTAAACAATTTTAGAATTACAATTTACGCATTAATTTAAAGAGTTTAAATTAAAAAAATTTAGAATTACAATTTAGGCATTAATTTAAAAAGTTTAGAATTACAATTTAGGCATTAATTTAAAAAAATTTAATTTAAAGAGTTTTAGAATGACAATTTAGGCATTAATTTAAAGAGTTTAATTTTAAAAAAATTTAGAATTACAATTTAGTCATTAATTTAAAGAGTTTTAGAATTAAAATTTAGTCATTAATTTAAACAATTTAATTTAAAAAAAATTAGAATTACAATTTAGACATTAATTTAAAAAGTTTTAAAATTACAATTTAGACATTAATTTAAAAAATTTTAGAATTACAATTTAGGCATTAATTTAAAGAGATTTAGAATTACAATTTAGGCATTAATTTAAAGAGTTTAATTTAAAAAAATTAAGAATTAAAATTCAGTCATTAATTTAAAAAGATTAATTTAAAAAATTTTAGAATTACAATTTAGGCATTAATTTAAAGAGTTTAAATTAAAAAATTTTAAAATTACAATTTTGACATTAATTTAAAGAGTTTTAGAATTAAAATTTAGACATTAATTTTAAAAGTTTAATTTAAAGAGTTTTAGAATGACAATTTACGCATTAATTTAAAAAGTTTAATTTAAAAAAAAATTAAAATTATAATTTAGGCATTAATTTAATGAGTTTAATTTAAAGAATTTTAGAATTATAATTTACGCATTAATTTAAAGAGTTTAAATTAAAATATTTATAATTACAATTTAGGCATTAATTTAAAAAGTTTTAGAATTACAATTTAGGCACTAATTTAAAGAGTTTAATTTAAAGAGTTTTAGAATGACAATTTAGGTATTAATTTAAATAGTTTAATTTTAAAAAAATTATAATTATAATTTAGGCATTAATTTAGAGAGTTTTAGAATTAAAATTTAGTCATTAATTTAAAGAGTTTAATTTAAAAAATTTTAGAATTACAATTTAGGTATTAATTTAAAGAGTTTTAGAAATACAATTTAGGTATTAATTTAAAAAATTTTGGAATTATAATTTAGGCATTAATTTAAAGAGTTTAATTTAAAGAGATTTAGAATTACAATTTAGGCATTAATTTAAAGAGTTTAATTTAAAAATTTTAAAATTACAATTTGGGCATTAATTTAAAGAGCTTTAAAATTACAATTTAGGTATTAATTTAAAGATCGAGTTTAATTTTTAAAGATTTTTTAATTTAAACATTAATTTTGTATTACAATTTTAAAAATTTTCAATGTTCTTAAATTTTTGATTTAATAGAAATATATGGTATAAATTCAAATTTATTTTTAGAATTTAATTGTACGGGCTAATTTAAATCAAATTTAAATAGTAAAATTTGATCTTTTAAAATAATAAGATCATATATTATAATTTATAATATAAATTGATAATAAAAATTAATAATAAAAGTTAATAGATTCCTAAATTCTAATTTCTAAAAATAATTTTCTAAAATTAAAATTATTTGCAATATATTAAATAAAGATAAGTAAAATATTACCATTTAAGATGATGACTAAATTGGAATATTTAAAATTTATAATTTTTCCAAAAAAAAAAAATCTCTCACTAAATTCAAATTTTTAAAATTTATAATATTTACAAAAATAAAAAATTTCAAAATAGAGATAAAATTACTTAATTACCCTTAAAGTAAAAGACCAAAATAATCACTTTTTGGAGTACCTGGTAACCGGTACCTTCCTCAAAATGACCTGCTAATGCAGGTCACAACTTAAAAATAATTAAATCTGAGCTGTTGAACAGGTATGGATGGGCGGTAACTAAAAATATATATATATATATATATATATAGAAATATGACTTGAAATTTAAACATTCAGCTACTACACTTGTTAATTAAGGCACTAATAAAAGATAATTAATGCTAACAGTGCATTATATAGCTACTGTGTACATCTTATATCCACAATTTAAATAAAAATTTAAAACCCTCTCAGGTTTTCAGGATTTTAGTATTAAAAACAATTATTGCTAAGAATAATGCAAAAATGTAGGTATTTGAATGAATAGGGTATAAAATTTATACCATACTTCTATTAAAGTGTGAACATAGCAATAGTTAATCCTGCTTTGACACAAAGTTACAAGAAAGTAGTCAAATCATTTATGACTCGACAGTTGTGTTCATAATGCTATTTAATAAGAACTAGCTACGAATTGAAACCATGTTTATGTTTAGCTAGAGAAATTATTGTGTGCACCCGGTGTATACAAACCAATCGCACAAACGCCATCTTCTCAATCAATGGACTCGTCTGATAACGGCATAAGACAAAGCTAACTATTTTAAGAATAAATATAAAGTACAGAACTAGTGTAAAAAAGTATTTAGTATGACTCCAGAAATAAAAGATTTTGTGTTTGATATGATAATAAAGAATAAGAAGAATAAAAAGTATTAGTTATTTTAAATGATCTTTTTGCTCTCAAATTTTATTATATAATAATGAGATGAGAGATGGTGCCTCGGAAGACGTGAGAGGGTATTAAAAAAAAAGGAGTGAGAATAATAGTTTTCATTAATTCTAGTTATACTGAAACAAAATATTCTCATAGTTACTGATATATTTGGAGGGATAAAAGGAATATCCTCCTTATTTCCAAATAATTTCAATACCAAACGGATCGACCAAGGTATTAAGAAGTTTTGATAATCTAAGATTGTGAATGAGTTTTAATTTATAAAAAATTAGTGTTCAAATTTATAACTTTTATTAATATTTTTCTAATATCTTATAGTGTATTTAATAAATTATATTTTGATTTTGGAGCGTTTTTATTATAATAATTTTAAGTGAATGGAGAATTATATTCTTCACTGCACTATTAATATCACATGTGTGGAATAACTAAATCAACCAAAAATTGTATAAAGTGTACAAAAATTGAGTGAATAATGTACGGAGGAGTACCACCCAACTATATATGTCACGTTCTAAAATAGACAGCTCAACTCTTTTTTTTTTTTTTTTTTTTTTTTTTTTTTTTTTTTTTTTAACTTCAGTTTTTCTAGATATTTAAGTTTAAATTTTTGTTAGTTTTAATTTTATTTGTTATAAAGTAATTTAAATTATTAATTTTAAAAGTATCAATAAATTTGATAAAATTTTTAATTTATTTGACTAAAATTATTTAATTTTCAAAAATCGTAAGTTAAGGGAGTCCAAATTAAAAAGAATTGAGATACTTCAAGGGGGCTATTTTAGAACGGCACATAGATGAGGAGGTTTCCATACAATTTTACCCAATGTTTTTCTTTTTCCTTTCGCCACCAAATAAGTGAAATACCATTAATTTGTTTTGACTAATTTAGATGATGCAGTACTCTTCGCCATGATACATCTTAACATCTTATTTGATTGCTCTACGGAGCCCTACAGCAGAAGGTCCTCTGTGTTGATGCACTAGTATCACCGGTGAACAGTTTGAAAGGAGACAAGCCGTGGGGTTATCGAGCATATCTAAATTCACACAGTATACGAGCGCAGTAAAAACAAAATTTTTCGTAGATGAAAGTAAACAAGAACGATCGTAGAAAATAAGCACGAGAATAACTAAGCAAATAAAATGAATAAAAGAATATAATGACACAAGATTTACGTAGTTCGGCCAATAATGTGTCGACCTAATGCTGCCTTTCCCTCAAAAAATAATGTGTCGACCTACGTCCACGGGCAAAACCATCTCAATGCGTTCTTTGATTAATTCACGACACAGAAGTACAAGGAGTAAAATTGGATTACAAAAGACTCTCACGGAGACTCTCTACGTTTTTTCTCTCAATTAGGATTTTTCAATGAAACTCTAAAAATAAAAGATGAATCACAAAAGTTAATATAACTCTAAAAACCTAATTCTAATAGGAAACGATCTCCACCGTCCATCCGAGTTTCCAATTCGTCGTTGATATCCTCTTTAAAATATTCCTAAATCATCCATAATCTTTAGGAACAAGATTGGATCAAATTAGTATCAAATCCAACATATTCAATCCGTCGCATAGTTGAATATCATGATATCGACTCAAAATATAGTTTTACATAATTCAACAATTCTCCAACTTAAAAATATATGTCGAATTCTATAAAACACAAAATTGAAGATCTTGCCAAATTCCCACTCTCCTCACGTAGCTCCAAGACCAAGAGAAGTCATGCTCCAATTGAACTTCTCTCGAGTCACCGGCTTCGTTAAAATATCCGCTGGATTCGCATCTGTGTAAATTTTCAATAATAAGATAAAACTCTCATCCACCACATATCTCACGAAGTGATAACGAATATCAATGTGTTTCATCCGAGAGTGAAACGCCGGATTCTTCGCCAAGTGTATTGCACTTTGACTATCATATTTTACTCTCACCACATCTTGTTTCATTTTCAATTATCCTAAAAGTCTTTTTAGCCAGATAGCCTCCTTACAAGCATGTGTCACTGCTATATACTCCGTCTCCGTCGCCGACAAAGCGATTACCGATTGAACCTTCGACTCCCAGCTAATAGCACCACCGCTCATAGAGAAAACATAACCCGTGGTAGACTTTTTTTTGTCTTTATCTCCTGCGAAATCTGCATCCACATATCCGATGTACTCCAAACCCACAGAACCATAATAGAGTGAGAAATCCGTAGTGCCTCTCAAATATATGAGAATCTACTTCATTGCATTCCAATGTTCACAACATGGATTCGCCATATACCGACTCACTGCTCCCACTGCTTGAGTAATATCGGGTCACGTGCACACAATGGCAAACATAAGGCTCCCTACTGCCGATGAATATGGTACCCGAGCCATGTCGGCCTTTTCTGCTTTCGTACCCGATGATTGCTCAGCCGACAATTTTAAATGAATAGGAAACGGGGTAGAAACTGGCTTTGCGTTCTGCAAGTTGAAGCGTCACAGAACCTTCTCCACATAACTCTTCTGTGAAAGCCAAACTTTCCTGTTCTTTCTCTCCCGTAGTACCTATATCTCGAGTATTTGATTCACAGTTCCTAAGTCCTTCATATCGAACTCACCGGCTAACTTAGTTTTCAATATAGATACCCAGCCTTTGTTGTTTCCGGCGACCACCATGTTGTCGACATATAATAACAAAATACAGAAGCTTCCGTCATTATAATCGTAGAAATATGCACAATGATCCGCTTCAAGCCTATCAAAGTCCAAACTCATAATGAAGGAATCAAATTGCTTGTACCAACACCTTGGCGCCTGTTTCAAGCCGTACAACGATTTGTTCAACCGACAAACCAAATATTCCTTATATTTTTCGACAAAGCCTTCCGGTTGCGACATATATATTTCCTCCTCCAGGTCATCATGCAAGAATGCTGTTTTTACATCCATCTGCTCAAACTCCAAATACATGACCGCCGCGATCGCCAAAACAACCCGAATAGTGGTAAGATGAACCACTAGTGAGAAGATCTCATCAAAATCGAATCTCGGCTTCTGAGCATATCCCTTCACCACCAATCTTAACTTGAACCTCTCCACATTCCCATCTGTATCCCTCTTCACCTTAAACACCCACCGACATCCAATCGCGTTCCTTCCCTTCGGCAAATCAACAAGTTCCCAAGTCCTATTTTTGCGATTTGACTCCATCTCCTCCTCTAATCCACATTGCTACTTTCCAGCATTGGTCGACTCACAAGCCTCCTTATACGAAGTCGGTTCATCTTCCTCCGCCAAAGCAACATATGCACTAACATGGTTAGCAGAAGGAATAAATGAAGTCATATAGTCAATATACCTTGCAGGAGGTCTAATAACCTTCCTAGGACGCCCGGAATCCGCTGGCGACTCTACCGGTGAATTTGTATCTTCGGATGATTGCGGAGATTCCAAGTCTGGTTTATCATCAACCACTTCATCGTCCTGTTATGTTTGCTCAACTTGCACCTTATCGCGCGCTTCAAAGAGCTCAATTGGAATCATAGCATCATCATCTTGCTTTTCCATGGTGCCTTGAAAGGACCCTTCATTGAAGACAACATCACGACTTACGACTATTTTGTGGGTAGTAGGGTCTCACAATCGATACCCCTTAACATCTTTTGCATAGCCAAGAAATATACACCTCCGAGAGTTCTTATCCAATTATGACCTTTTCTCCTTCGGTATCTATGCATAAGCATCACATGCAAAGACACGAAGATAAGAGTAATCAACGGACTTGCTGCTCCAGACTTCTTCAGGAATTTCCAAACCAAGCGATTTTGTCGGCGCTCGATTAATCAAATAATAAGCCGTGCTCACGGCTTCCGTCCAAAATCTCTTGTCGAGTTTTGAGGTACTCAACATGCTACGGGCCCTCTACATGAGTGTTCTATTTAACATCTCCGCTATACCGTTTTATTGCGGAGTACCGGGTACCGTGAGATACCGCTTAATTCCATGCTTAATACAAAACTCGTCAAATTCTCTTGAACAATACTCTCCTCTGTTATCAGAACGTAGGCACTTAATTTTTTAAATCCTTTTCATTCTCCATAAGAGTTTTGAACTTCTTAAAAGTCTCAAACACATCGGACTTTCGCTTTAGAATATACACTCAAGTCTTCTGATAGTAATCATCAATGAATGAAACAAAATAAGAACATCCGCCCAACGAAGTATTGGGCGACTCCCAAGTATCCGAATGAATCAACTCGAGTTATTTCTTACTTCTTTGATTTGATAGAGAAAAAGACAACCTTCGTTGCTTCCCGTAGATGCAATCATCATAAAAATCTAATGACGCGGACTTATAACCTAAAAGAAGTTCACGGTTGGATAATACTTGCAATCCGCGCTCGCTCATGTGTCTTAAACGGCGATGCCACATCGTGGAATACTTCACCTTTGCGCTTGCAACAACCGTTTCTCCCACTTGAGTCTCGCTCGCTAATCTATAAAGACCAACTACTTGCTCTCCTTTCATCAACACCAAACAATCTTGACATACCTTCAAGTGATTTTTCTTGCCGATGAATTTAAACCCTTGTTTGCAAAATTTTCCAAGTGATAGAATACTTTTCTGAAGTGCTTCTATCCCGTTGACACGTGGTCATCGCACAGCGCACAGCGAGCCTGGCCATCCTGCTTGCGACACGTGGCGGAGCTCCCCTCGCCAGTGCCGGCGCCTCGGTCGGCGCGCCCACGTGCGCGCACCCGCGCTGCCGCTGACCACGCCGTGCATGCCGCCCGAGACACCTGCTCCACTGGTCCGTGGACCGCGCCGATGAACCCACCAATGCCAAAATGCCACGTGCCCACACTACGCCAACCAAGAAACGCCACATGGCACGCACCCCCGCTGCACCGCGCGTTGCTGCCCGCGCGCCTGCCCGCGCCTGCCCGCCGCCGCTCTCCGGCGATGCCCGGCCGGCCGGAACAGTAACCCATGCCTCGAAAATCATGTTTTTGCATCCGGACTCCGAAAAATGCAAGTAAATAGTCCATTTTGATCGTTTTCGCACGCTGAATCCAAATCAGCCGTCCGTTTTGCCAAATTCCACTTCTAAAATTTATCGAAGGCATCCGAAAAGGTGTTCTTTTGTCCAAACTTCGCGCTGAGTCTAATTTTAATATCCATTTCGCGTGAAACCACTTCTAAACATCCGACATGCTCAATCGATTACCCAAGTAATCCATTTAACACCCAGAGTCCATCACTTATGTCCAATTGGTGCACCAACACCGCCGACACACCACATAGGCCTCCAGAAGCTGCTGGTCACACTGTAGAAGCCCTGCAGAGATCTGGGTCACCACAGGCCGGGCAGGCGCTGGCGGCCGCGGGCAGGTGCAGGGTGGCAACGGGCAGGCGCTGGCGGCTGCGGGGGCGCGGGCACGCCAGTCCACTTCCCGGGCACGTGCACCGGGACCAGCGAGCGAGCGCGCCAGCCACGTGGCAGTGCGTGATTGGTCGGGCTATGCCAATCACGCCGTAACTGGTGGGGCGACGCCATGTGGCACTTTTTGATTGGCCGACAGCGTCCGGAAGACCTGGCGCAACGACCGGCGCGTGGACCGCGACCGACCACGTGGCTCACGGCCATTGGCTGGTGCCAGCCGCCGCGCGTGCGCCGGGCCCACGAGGCACAGGGTAGCAGGACACATGGTGGCATCCTGTTGATCGGGTGCTGTGCGGGAGGCGTCGGATGAGAACACGTGTTTCGGGCGTTTAGCAGGCCGAATCCCAGCGCCCGAAACAAGGCTTGACTGGAATAGTGGTCTTTTGGAGTTTTTCTCTATAAATAGCCCCTCTTGGGCTTCTTTTGAGGAGTTTTTGAAATCCGATTTTGGGACCGTTTTTGAAAGAGAGTTTTTTCTTAGAGTCTTCTTCACGTTTTGACCTCCCGGAGAATTTTTAGACGCCGTTTTATATTTTTACTCCCTGACTCCGCGAGCCTCGACGTCTCTTCGACACTGGTCTTTTCCATCGGCTCTTCGTTTGCGGGCTCCCCCGAGCTGAGTTCTTGGAGTTTTCACCGATTTTTACAGCGGCGTTTCCACGACAGGTAATCCTTCGATTTTGGTATGCATTGCTCTTGTCCGTTTTGAGTTTTTATGGGAGTTATCACAGCATCTTTAGACCTCCTTTTTGCTATTGCATATTCTCGACAGCGGAGGAGTAATCTTGCACTTTCTCGGCCTACGGTTGTCGGAATTGGGAGTTTAAGGACTCGATTTCTATCTACACTTTGCGAGGATCGCAACCGTATGTTTTTTGGGAATTTTTGAAAGGCATCTCGAATGAGGTATTTTGCTGTTTTATGGACAGACTTGCAGCAGTGTTACTGTTTTGGGTGTTTTGGATTGACTGCGGTGTTTGGCTTATATTTCATCGACTGGGAGGAGTTTTCGGGTGATTTTTGGTTCGTTGGAACCGTGTGAACCTAAGGAACACTCACGTACACTTTTAGCTTATTCAAACTACATATTAGCGTGTTCTTGGTGGATTGAATTTCTTCCAAAATTAATGGGCGGCGTACTAATTCTATGTTGTAGAATGCATGCACGTTAGGTGAAGTACTCATTTTTGTGGACTAAGATGCAAGCATGTATTATAGAATTAGTAAATTGATTATCTCTTGTGATAACGAAATATTGAAACCCTGACTAGCACCCCGTCATATGTTTGCATGTATTTAACCAGACTAGTAGAAAACCCTCACATGAGTTAGTTTCCTTCATGTTCTAAATTTCCCACACTCTATATCCTTTTTGTAGACTAAGATGCAAGCATGTATTATAGAATTAGTAAATTGATTATCTCTTGTGATAACGAAATATTGGAACCCTGACTAACACTCCGTCATATGTTTGCATGTATTTAACCAGACTAGTAGAAAACCCTCACATGGGTTAGTTTTCTTCATGTTCTAGATTTCCCACACTCTATATTCTTTTTCCCTAGACTTAGAGTTTCTCCTCGCCCGGATAGTGGACTGAGTGGTCGGGTTATTGTGGGATGCATTAGCACTCGTGTCTGGGGGCCGAGTGGAGTCTGGTAGCTGAGGCTAAATCAAGGCTAGTGTCGAGAGCCATTTGGGTCGACGGCGGTCCCGGGTTGTCGAGTGTTCTCCGACCAGTGTTCGTAGTAGTGTTGAGTTGGTGATAGTAGGACCTGAAACCCGGACTGTTTTTGGACACATAATTCTAGTAAACAAATGTTTTCCTTCCGAATTTCGAAGGGTCGTCGGAGCCTGTTCTTGTTTGATAGGGTGAAGGCATTAGCCCTTCGGGGTTTGGAAAATAAAACTTGTTTTACCTAATTTTCTTAAAGAACTAAAATTCATTAAACTAGGGCTTCTCAAATCAAAATGGTTTTCAGTAATAACTGTCATCTTTTCTTACAAACTTCCTCATCAGAGAGGGTTTGAGTGATTTGGGTTCTTGGGGTCGTTTCCATATTTTGGAAAGAAAGTGCCTAGAACCTGTTCTTGTTTGATAGGGTTGTAGGCGTTAGTCTCTCGGAACTTTCGGACATTCCTTTGTGGTTGGCGGTTGAGTACCTTTGTGATGATCTGGATCTCTGCAGAGCTGTGGTAGAGTCATTGGGGACTTCGGGGGAGCCTGTACTATGTTTCGGGAAGTGGTTGTGCCTGATTGGTTACAAGTGTTGAACCTCGAGCTTTATTGGATCACTTGGGTAACCGGCTGGCCCCGTCGGATGTTTAGAAGTGTTTTCGCGCAAATCGGATATCAAATTTGGACTCGGCGTGAAATTCGGATTGAAAATACCCTTCCGGGAGCCTCCGGCAAATTTTAGGATTGGAATTTGGCAAAACGGACACCGGATTTGGAATCAGCGCGCGAAAACGGTCAAGATGGGCTATTTACATGATGTTTTTGGGTTGGCGGTTACTGTTCACGCCGGAACAGTGTTTCCGGCGATCGCCGGCGGCGGCCGGCGGCGGCGGGCAGCGGCGGAAGGCGGCGGAGGGCGGCGGGCAGGCGACTAGCGGCCGCGGGCAGGCGCTGAGGGCGCGGGCAGGGGCGCGGTCCACCGCGGAGGGCGTGCACCGGGAGCGGGCCACGTGGCGCTTTCTGGTTGGCCGGCGCAGCAGGCGCGGTCCACTGACTTGGCGGGGTGTACGGTGGACCGAGGGGTGCCCACGTGGCGGCTCGGGATTGGCGGGTCTTGGTGCACGCGGTCCACGCGAGCGGTGGAGACGGTGACCGGGGCAGGTGGCCGTACGACCCGGGTCAGCCGGCGACGTGCGCGGTGCACGGCGCACCGTGCGCGGTGCACGGCCTGTCGGGGCCACGTGGCGCGCCACCGTTGGCTGGCGCAGGTGCACCGGGTGCAGCGGGGTCCGTTGGCTTGTTGGGCTGGGCTACGTGGCCGGCCCAGAGGATTTCGGCGTGAACAGTAACGGGCCGGCCCGTTACTGTAGCAGCCCGAAATCTGGTGAGCGCCCGAAAGTTGGGACATGTTGGGTATTTCTTCAATTGTTCTTTCAGCCTATAAAGCCACCAGCCCGAGCCTCCTTCTTTCTTCTTTTTCTCCCAACCTGTGTAAGATCTCTCCGAGCTTCCTTAAGCAAAGTTTTTCATCTCTAAGTGCTTGATCTCCCTGCCAAGTTTCAAGAGTTTTGGAGGCACGAATCCCGAGGTTCCTCATTTTACGGTGCGGCGCGACGTTGCTTTCTAGTGTTCTTCTTCGGCGCAGCGATAGTGTTTTTGCTCCCCTGGGCTACCCCGACATCATTTTCCAGTGATTCTTGCACCGCAGACTCCTAAGAGGTAGGACTTCATCTTTCGTTTTGGTCGCACTTTCCCGTTTCGAGGTTTTGGCACGGATCCCGAGGCAAACAGTGACCCCATCTTCTGTGTGGATTTACTTGACAGCAACGGAGTATTTCGGCCATATCTTTGCGCACGAGCGTCTGACGGAAACGAGCTTATACAACTTTTTCATCTACGGATCGCAAGGAACGCGCTCGTATTTTTATTGGATTTTTGTGAATTTTATTTCGAGGTGAAAATTACTGTTTTCTCAGTGAACAGTAATCTGTCCTTAATACAGATTTTTGTATGAGTGTGCCCCCTTGCCGAATTTTTATCTTGATGTACAGAACTCGGATTTGGGCGTGCAAGGTACCGTTGCGAAGCTATCGACGCGAGGATCGCCGTGATATTTTTATTGGAATTTTATGGGCACTTTCTGCAGGTGATAATTTAACAGTTTCGAATCCGAGGTTGTATGTGGTTACAAGAGCATTAATTGGGAGCCTTGGTGTAATTAGTGAGCTTTGTATTGTATCAGGAATATTACGGGTGTGCTAAAATTGTGGGAGCAAGGATTTGGAGTTTTTGGTATTTTCAGCTGTACGGATTGGGACAGTTGCACTTCAGGTGGGTGGTTGTTGTTTACCTCTATTTTGACATGCTCACTAGGAATATTAGAGTGATCCCTCTATTTGGACATGCATGCTTAAAGTAATATAAAATTGTGAGCCCTTCATATGGATATTACTATTGTGGATATTTGATAGTGGTTGGAACTTATACATGTTGGTATGGATGGAATGTTAGTGTTTAACCTTGCATGTGGATTGGATTACTTATTTTGGACTGTATGATTATCCTGTTAGTGGTTGGTACTATTTGAGGATTTTATGACATGCATAGGTGGATAGTGATGCTTATCATGGAACATGGATTATAGACATGTGTGGTTGGATAATGTTTTAGCATGATGGTTATATCTATGCGGAGTTATTAATTGTTACACATGTGGAACCACTATTGAACGTCTTTTTCCTTTATTTCCTTGAGAACACTTGCATGCTTGTTTGGACACCTAGATAGGCCACCTTTTTCTGCTGCACTATCATGCTGGAATTGACTTAGGAGAAACCATGTTTGATTTCTTTTCTCCTTCTTAATTAGACCTTTGAGTCTGGTTGCTCGGGTTCGAGCAGGGGTTTGGGATAGTGTAGCGAGGACCTGAGGGTTAGTGACAGGTTGTGTTTGATTATGGGTTGCGGGATTATAGCGGCTACCGCGGACAGTAGGCGGTTGACCGGATGTCGGATGTGGGACATGATTGTGATTGTGGGTATTGCGGCGATCGCGGATTTTGGGCGATCGACCGGATGTTCATTTGTGCATCAGATTGGGGGATCTGTGTTTCTTTTAGTGGGGGGTGTGTTCCACTGGGGCTTTGCAGTTGTGATCTATTCCTGCTTTTGGTACTTATCTTACCGGCGCGGTTATTGCCCGGTAGTGTTTTGATATGGATTTTACCGGCGCGGTTATTGCCCGGTAGTGCTTTCCTCGAGTGGGTCGCTCCCCTCGAGTTCCCCTCCGGAGGCCGGGGTCGGACAGTTATTGACGGTTTTGCTATCACATCGGCGCGGCTTATTTGCCCGATGATGAGGGCGGCAGCAGGAGCTTTGCTATCACATCGGCGCGGCTTACTTGCCCGATGATGAGGGCGGTACAGATGGGTTAATCTGGGACGGGTGGTTATTGTTGGTTATGGTTATTCCAGTTTAGGACTGCATTTCTAGAGGCATAGTAGTGGTAGTTTCATTTCTTCGGCAGTCATTATTTCTTACCACTCTTCTTTCCCCTTTTTGCCTCTGGTAGACCTAGTGGGTGTGTCTGAGTTTGAGGTTTTACCCACTAGGGGAGGCTACTGGTTTACTAGTAGTTCTCACCCCCATTCTTCTTTCCTCTTTTTCTTCTTCCTTGTTTTGCAGAGTCTTCTGTGGGTGCTACTGGACTGTCAGTGGCGGGTCGAGGAGAGAGGACGGCTGTGTAGATAGATCTCGAGGCAGGATGAGCGTGTTAGCTGGACTGTTGGTGTACCCAGGTTTTCCTCAGACGGTTGTACTTTCACTTTTGGGACTGGCTTTTGCCAGCAGGTTGTATTTATTTATTGTGAGCTGGGAGAGACTGATGTATCATTTATACAGACGTATTGTATTTTATTTCCAGCTTCAGTCTGAGATGTATTAGTTTTAGTTCAGCTCTGTTTTTATTGCTCTTTTATTATATCTTTTATATCTGAGCAGGTTGTTGACGCTTCGTGTACACGGGAAATACTGTGTGCACGGCGGATCTGTAGACGGGCCCGGGTTCTGGTTTACACCCGGGGCGTGACAACCTTTGGCCAGTGGATTTAGTGTGGTCAGTCGAGTGGTCTGTTCTGGGAGCCGTTTGGGGACGATAGTCCCAAGCCGTTGAGTGATTCCGACTGATGTGGTTAGTGTTGAGTTATTGGTTTCGATCTGATTGATCGTGGATTTGGATTATAACCCGCATGAGCCGTTTGAGCTCGACTGATATGCACGGATACTTCCTCGGTGGGGTCGCGCCCCTCGAGTGCCGCTCCGGAGCTTATCTTTCGCAGCTTGTCGACGTAGTCTGAGTGGGACCGCCTACGTAATTCCCGTCCCCATGGGGATGTGTGGTAATAAGTAGGCGCAGATTTGACTGGACCCTATGTGGCAGTCAGTGTGATTGGGTTGATTGAGTATACCGAGTTACAGTCGATGCATTATTTTCATCTGTATCACCCATTGAATATTATAAATAGAGGCATGGTAGCAGTAGAGTTTATTTCCTGCTTATTTACCTCTCTTTATTGCATTGTTATATTATGTGTCTAATAGACTTAGTGGACAGACCGTTCGTCTTGGGGACGGTACCCACTGAGAACTACTGTTTGATGTAGTTTTCATACCCGCTGTGGTGACATTTTCCAGAGGCATCTACTTTTGTCCCCGCTACTCCAGTTGCTATTTCTGCTGATCGAGGTAAGGGAGTCGCAAGCTAGTTCCCTACCCGTCCTTGGAGTGTAGTTGTACCCCCTTTTGGAGTTTTGTAGTACAGTTTGCTGGATTATTGTATATAGTTACTTTTGAGAGTTTTATTTTGGAGTTGTATTTTTTTATATTTTAGTAGTTTACTTTTCAGCTCTGATATCTGTATAGCCGTAGTATTATCTTTTGCAGCTTAGACGCTTCGCCTATGCAGGGCTTCCCGTATGGGTGGCGGATCTGTTGGCGAGCCCAGGTCGCAGTTTCGACCCCGAGACGTGATAGAGAGAAATAGAGACCAAGAGAGAGATTGATGGAAAAGGAGGCTTGGGTTGGCTCCCCTGCCGGGCAGGGTGGTCGCTGACAGTGGGCGACGCATTGGCGAAGACCAAGGGTGACAGCGGCGAGGCAAAGGGAGAGGGAGAGAGAGAGAGAGGGATATAGAATTAGAGTTAGGATTTTGATATTTTCCTTTTATTTTTCACTTTAGTTGCAATAATTGCAGGTTAATCCCTGCATAATTTTCTTATCCTAGCCCTCTCTCAGTCTTGTACACATAGGAGTCCTCCATTGCGAAATTTTTTCACTTTTTATATATATAATGACAACTTCTTCGCAAAGTGCTACGTTTTTTATTTTTATAAAAATTACATTTTAGCCACTCTGATTTACAATTTATTACCTATAGCTCCCTAGTGCGTCTATTTTGTACAGCGGCACCTCCACATTAATTTTTATGTATTTGACATATAAAATATCACGCTTTTTCGAAAAAACCTGAAAAGTCTTAAATATCTTTTCGTCATTTTTTTTTTCAGAATAATTATTTTATAACTTTCGGCACGATTACCTTTAGAAATGATGATTTGTTTTACTGAAATTTGTGTAATTTAGGCAAAAATATCCTATCCTTTTCTAAAAGTTATCTTTCAAAATCTGGATTTCTGCAAATACTAGCAGAGCCAACTTTATTAGAGATGGATTAGATTTAGATAAGTTATATTTATAAATAGTGATCGAATTGAATAGGTTTATTTGTCAATAAAAAAAATTAGCATCAAAACTATCTCAACTAACCTATTTGCCCATTATAACAGTGTAGCAGTTGCCATGAACAGTAAGATAATCATTCTAGTCGTAACAAATTGGTTGCCTTTCAAAAGTCAACTCTGCGTGCTTAACTATGAACGCTGCTAGGGTACAATCACGTTCGAGATGTATATCATACATCCCGAACGTAGACGGTCAAGATTGATTTAATATTTTAAATATTCTATTTTTACTCCCTCTTTTTTTCAATATCGGTACACTTTCTTACTTACCGGTACTCTTTTAAATTTAAATATTTTTTATATTTTATTTGTTTCAAAATTTATTATAAAATAAAGTAAAAAAATGTAAACTGGAATAAAATTAAATATTTTTAAAATTTAAATATTATAAATTGAAATATCTTTTACAATTATTAAATTATAAAAATGTATATTTAATTTTCGGATCATGTCTTCCTCTCATGGGACATTCTTGGCACTAGTATAATTTAAATTTTAATTTTGTGGAAAAATTTTAATTTAATTTTGTGCAAATTTAGTTTTTAAATTTAAATTTAATTTTTTAATTTAAATTCTAAATTTTTTTAAATGTTTATTCAGAGTTTTTAAAAAAATAAAAAAAATAAATAGAGAGTACTTGTGTGCCAGTACATAATGTACCGGTACCGGTACACGAGGGAAGTAGTGGAGGAAAAATATATAATAACCTAAAAAAACAGGAGTAAAAATATCATAGTTGAATCTATTGCTTATCTCAAGAGTAATCCGAAGCGTACATTTCCATATGTAGGATTTACACCCCGATGATAGGTGTATAGGTAGACTTTTCCTATTAAGATTGGTACTTGATTTGATTGAATTGGATATGATTTAGTTAGCGCAGTTGGTTTGTGGTTTAAATATCCGAAAGGAGGTGGTGTGGTTGACTGGTTTTGCTCTGTGTCCTCACACTTCACAGACAATTCCTCTTTTGCCTTTTGCATATTCCACTTTCAAGTGGTCGGCTCCACCTATTGCTTTTTCCACTTTCATGGGCTACAAATTAAGTTTGATGGTTGGTGTATGATATTTAGAGTTGGTAACCTAATTAATTCATATTTGTAGCTAAGTTCTCAATTTTTTTTTTTTTTGCAAAATACAGGAACAATACATTATGCATGATCAAAATATTATATGTTTATTATTTCTATATGTGATAGCATTCTGTGTTAGGAAAAATATTTTTACTAAATCTGTTTATGATTAAATTATCTAAATAGTTTATGCTTAAATTTGAATAACAAACTTATCTTTAATAGCTATGAAGATTTCAGAAATTATAGATAAAAATAAACAGAAATAAAATTGATCCGGAAGCGTGCGAGACACTGCCCTAAGTCGTATTTCCGTCCTTCGTGCGGATTAATCGGAGATACCACCCCAAGGTACAACCGGAACTCCCCTTCCTACGAGCACGACCGCGGAAGAAGTTGACGAAGTTTCTTTCAACACCCGATAGTAAAACAATATAAGAAAATGAAATCGAAATAAGAATCAATTACTTGTGTATGTGTATGAGTGTATGTATATTATCATATACACAATAGTACTTATAGGTGTAAGGTGTAGGTGAAAGTTGGAATTCCCAACATTCACATCACCCATAAAGAATAGTTAAGAGTCCATGAATACAAAAAAAACATTTAAAACTTAATTAAGAATTTAATAATAATTAAATGATAATAAATGAGAATCAATAAAATTAAAATTAACAATAAAATAATAAAAGTGATTATTGAGGGTTTTAGAAATTTTGAATATTATTCTAACAATCCCCCACAAAATTCAAAATTTCAAAATAAGAATTAAACTCAATAATTAAAATAAAATAAAATAAGATTATTGGGTGTTTATACTATGTAATAGGTAAGGTGTCTTTAAGAGACTTAACCTCACTTAGTGTAAGCAATTTTCATCAGAAGGAATCGGAGTGAACTAGGTCTTGAACTACGTTCCTTTGACCTTGACTTCAATTGCCACACACACAGTACAGAATTCTCCGTCGCGAGTCTGTGCGTTAAAGGCCATGCACAGTACCTTAATTTTTCATAAGAATTTCTATGAATAACCCGCATCTCATAGTCGCGGCCTTATACGAATATTCTTATATAGGTGGTCTCCTCCAAGGATGTGTGTAGAGTCACATCTCGCGAAAATTATCGCCTCATAGGGATGGAATTGGAACTAAAGTTCCTCTGAATAAACTGTAGAAAGTGCTCTTTGGCCAACCTGACAGCTTGTTTTTACCACATTGAACCTTCTTCAAGGGATCTCCTATCACAAAGTTTGGGTTCCCACCGCAGGAAGGCCCTTTATGGGCAAAGTCCTATCCCCCTCGATGACTCTAGAACTTTAGTCCTATTCAGGTTTTTCGTCAAGCAATCTGCAAAATTCTGTTCAGATATGATAAAACTCAAAGAAACAATATTATAAAAAGTTAGCCATCTAATAGATTTTTATTTCAATTTAATATGTCGACTAGTCATCGAATTTATTAATTTCTTTTTATAAAAATTAATTGCAGTTCGAAAATAGCACCAAATAGATATAAAATAAAGGCTAAATTACAGAAAACCCCCCTCTAATATCCCGCTTTTCCACTTACCCCCCTGTCTTTTAAAAGTCGACAACCTGCCCCCTCGTAATTACCGAAATATGCATTTACCCCCCTGCCAGATATGAAAGTCCATCCATGAGCCTCTAATGAGCCAATTGCTTGTAACAAATTGGTAAGAAACCAATTCATATCTGGCAGGGGGGAAAGGGTAAATGCATCTATTAGAGGCTCATGGATGGACTTTCATATCTGGCAGGGGGTAAATGCATATTTCGATAATTACGAGGGGGCAGGTTGTCGACTTTTAAAAGACAGGGGGTAAAGTGGAAAAGCGGGATATAGAGGGGGGTTTTCTGTAATTTAGCCTAAAATAAAACTAAATTAAATATATGAAAGTATGCTTTGTGTTGACTGGTTAATTATTTTTTTGTTTTTTTTATTTTTTTATGTACAAACTTTGACTGCGGATTCAAATTCAGCTGCAAATAAATTCTATTATATATATATATATATATATATATATATATATATATATATATATATATATATATATATATATTATCGGTTACTAATAATTAAAGCAGTATTTTTTTTACTGTAGCAAGCAGTAATATATTTTTTTGTAAAAAAATACTGTAGCAAAATAATTAAAACAGTAATTTTATTTATTTATTTATATTTTTTTTATTACGGTAGCAATTATATTAATTAAAACAGTAAATAATTTTTTTTTAAAAAAATAGATTACAGTAGCAAAATAAATACACTGTAGCAATAAAAAAAACAGTATTTATTTATTTTATAAAATTTTCTTTTATTTTACTGTAGCAAAACAGTATATATATATATTTTTCTCTATATATTTTTACTGTAGCTAAAAACAGTAAATAAAATTTATTATATATATATTTTTCTAGCTAAAAATGGTAAATAAATTTTTTTTCTATATAATTTTACTGTAGCTAAAAACAATAAATAAAATTTATTTTATGTATATATATATATATATATATATATATATATATATATATATATATATATATATATATATATATATATATATTTTAAAGTCAAGAAAAAAGAGCAAATAAATTACAATAATCTATATGCAATTAAAATTTTAAAATGCTGTTTAAATTTGAATGTTAAACATACTAATAAGTTGACAACAAAATTATATGTAATATGCAATTAGCACTCGTTCGATTTAATCGCAAACAAATCGGATCTACGCCTTAGACTGTTAGGAAAAATATTTTTACTAAATCTGTTTGTGATTAAATTATCTAACTAGTTTATGTTTAAATTTAAATAACAGAACTTACCTTTAATCGCTATGAAGATTTCAGAAATTGTAGATAAAAATAAACCGAAATAAAATTGATCCAGAAGCGTGCGAGGCACTGCCCTAAGGCGTATTTCCGTCATTCGTGCGGATTAATCGGAGATACCACCCAAGGTACAACCGGAACTCCCCTTCCTACGAGCACGACCGCGGAAGAGGTTGACGAAGTTTCTTTCAACACCCGATAGTAAAAAAATATAAGAAAATAAAATCGAAATAAGAATCAATTACTTATGTATGTGTATGAGTGTGTGTATATTATCATATACACAATAGTACTTATAGATGTAAAGTGTAGGTGAAAGTTGGAATTCTCAACATTCACATCACCCATAAAGAATAGTTAAGAATCCATGAATGCAAAAAAAAATGTTTAAAACTTAATTAAGAATTTAATAATAATTAAATGATAATAAATGAGAATCAATAAAATTAAAATTAATAATAAAATAATAAAAGTGATTATTGAGGGTTTTAAAAATTTTGAATATTATTCTAACATTCTGTGCATATTTATTTAGTTTAATTAAAATATATATATACCGTTGAAATACTAAAAAACGAAGAAGCATATTATTTATTGCTTCTAACCCAACGTAGGGTTCATTTGGCTAAGATTCTAGAAAAGTAAATTTTTAAAAATTGATATTGATTTGAAAATTTAATTTTGATTAAAAATCGTAGAGCATTTGATTGAGTTTAGATGAAAAGTAATTTTTATGAACTAATTTTGTAAAGTTAATTAGCAAATTTTTTTGTATTTTATAAAAAATAATTTTTTTACTAAATTTTATTTAAAATAATTTAAATTTAAAATTCGAATTTTAAATGTCCACAAAAATTTTAAAATTGATATTTTAATTTAAAATATAAATTTTATATTTTATAGTTTAAATCTAAATTTAATATTCAATTTCAAATTTAAAATCTAAATTTGATATTTAAATTTTAACTTTTAATATTTAAAATTTAAATTCAAAATTTAAATTCAAAATTTGAAATTTAAAATCTAAATTTAAAATTTAAAAATATTTAAAATTGAAATTTTAAATTTTAAATTTGAATATTTAAAACTTAAAATTTAAAATTTGAATATTTAAAACTTGAAATTTAATATTTTGTATATTTAAAACTTAAAATTTAAAATTTAAAATTTGAAATTAAAATTTAAAAATTCAAAATTTTAATTTTAAAAATTTGTAATTTGTAATTTAAAAATTAAAATCTTATAATTTTAAATGTAATAATTTTAAATTTTAAGACTTGTATTTGATCTTAAATTAGAAATTTGAATTTTATATCCAAATTTTAATTTTAAAATTTAAAATATAAAATTTAAAATTTAAAAGTTAAAATTTAAATATACAATTTAAAATTTAAATTTGAATTTAAATTTAAAATTTGAATCAAAAATGAAATAAATTTAAAATTTGAGTCCAAAATTAAAATGAGATATCAAAAAACTGATTTTACCTGTTTTTTATTTTGAATTTCAAAAATTAAAAAATTATTTCTAGAAATCAAAATCAAAATTTGAAAATAAGGTTGTCAAAGCTTACTAAGCAAACAATTACTTCCGAATCCAAAATTGTTTTCCCAAAAATAGACCTGGCACCCACTTATTTTAGCCCAAAAGTATTTTCTTTTGGCTAAATTACAGAAAACCTCCTATAAAATTCTATTTTTTTACTTTCTCACGTATTTTAAAAATTTACATTTTATTCTCTCTTAATTACGGAATTATGTATTTACCCTCGGTCGTCAGTATTCCGTAAATGATTTGTCCATTTTTTATAATATTTAGTGGATATACTAAAAATATCCTTCAAAATTCATTCTTTTTTCTTCACCGTTCTCTGCTCAAAGCCGAGATCCACCCGGCGAGAATTGCCGGAGGACGGTGGAGCCACCGCCGCCGGGGGCGGTGCCATCTCTATCTCCGCGTGTGCTCCGTGCCTTGCTGCCGCGCGCCTAGCACCCAGCGCGCGCCGCCCCCTTGTCGCCCGCCCAGCTCACAGCGCCACCCTACTGCACACCTTGGTGGATCCAACGTCGACCTCGAATAGCTTGGGCGGGAGCACCCTATTCGAGGATTGATCACGATCGAGCGTAGAGGAGATTTGGGATTTGTGCGTGGTGTTGGAGGCGTCGAGATGTTGGATCTCAATGTGGCGTCTCCGATGGTGTCCGAGGGCGGTGCTGCCCCGGCTGCGGTGGCTTCGCATGTGCTCCGTGCCTTGCTGTCGCGCGGCAGGCCACGCGAGGCATGGGCTGGCTGCGGGCAGGCAGGGGGCGACCAGAGCAGGGGCACAGGCAGGGGGCAGGCAAGGCAGTGACCGCATTAGAGAGAGAGAGAGAGAGAGAGAGAGAGAGAGAGAGAGAGAGAGTCAGAGGAGAGAGAGGGAGTGTGTGAGCAGGTATATGGTAAGGGCATTATCGTCAATTGGTCTATTTCGTTAGCGGCGTTGCCCCCTAAAAATAATTTCGTAATTAGGAGTGGGCAAAATATAAATTTTTAAAAGATAGAAAAAGTGAAAAAATAAAATTTTATAAAAAATTTTTATGTAATTTAACATTTTCTTTTAGCCAATTGCTAGCATATTTATATAAAACCTTTAATATAACTAATATACTTTTATAAACTTTTTTTAAAAAAACTTATACATCCTTATAAAAATATAAATATCGTAAATCTACTCCTTGACCGATCAAAGTGCTTAATATTTTAACTTAATGACTAATTTACCCTTACTAATGCAGCAAAATTACAACAGTAATAATAGCGATGGTGGTGTGCTATAACGATCGAGATAAAAGGTAGAGGTGACAACGAGAGGAACGCCACAAGTGGGAGCGACATCAGCTACGGTGATACGGGTTATGGTGGTAGTAAAGATGAAAACAATAGTAAACAACATGTTAGGGGCTTAGAAAAGAAGGCGGGCGCCGCACGAATTTTTGTTAGGCGAAAAGCTTAAGTCCGTGACAAACAACTGCTGTCGCGATGCAACGGCGATGATGCATTGGTGCCAACGTTATGGTACTGGCCCAAAGCCTAAATAAGGACGTTGAGAAAGAGAGAAAAAAGATATACAATAGCCATTAAAAATAAATTAAGAGGTTAAAAGGTAAAAGTACATTTACAAGATTTTTTTAATTTATAAAAGTATACAATAGTCATTAAAAATAAATTAAGGGGTTAGAAAGTAAAATTATGTTTATAAGATTTTTTAAACTTATAAAAAGTAAAATATAAATTAAGGGGTTGCAGAAAATTCAGTTCTATAAAATTTGATGGGCATGTTAAATATTTTTGGACACTATTATTAATATGCAAAATAATGTACATTGAAATTGATCATTACAAATTATTTATTGATTGCTTTTGGTTAAAAGGCAAATTATTTTAGTATTTTTAATTTTATCACTTTTTTGTACGACCAAATATAGATTTTATATTAATGGCTCTTTGATAATATTGTCGCACCCTCGTTTCCAGTACTGTGACCACTACAATAAAATTAGGCTATAGCGACATTTTTAAGTGTTTCTAAAATCTAAAAAAAATATCGCTGACAAAAATACCGATACTTATGATAAGCGTTGCTATATATGCCGTCGTTAGGGTGTATAGCGACACATTTTTGTAATGTGTCCCAAAAATGTGTCCCTATAATCTAATTTTGGATATAGATGGAATATAAATAAAACACTTATACAAAAGTATCACAAATATGTGTCCCTATAACCTAATTTTATTGTAGTGGACCGTTAAAAAATAGTCTTCTGAAAAAGCTTCAAATTGGAAGCTTTTTCAAAAAGCCGTGCAGTGGGCTCTATTGCTAGGCCAAATAGACTCTTAGTCAGCTTTTTTTTTTATTATTATTATCTTTTTTTTTTTTTTTTTTTTTTTTTTTTTTTATATATATATATATATATATATTATTCTTATGTTATGTTAGAGTAACTCTCGTAGAAGTTTCATTAAGGCCAAATATATCCAATGTATGAGTTAAATATAATGATAATAGTTTTCCATAGTTCTTTCTTGAAGAGTGTGACGGTGAGTCTTTCAAAATACTATTTTTATAAATTGTTAATATAAAGATTAACATCTAGCTGATATAAAGAGTTTTGGTTGGTTCCTATATGGATTTCACATAGTTAACTAACACATCAATAACTGATAGAGAATTATGTGCGGGTAATGAAATGCATTTTTTTTTTTTTTAGAAACAAATCATAATTATGTTTTTTTTGTAAACTTTGCAGAAGAAATTTATATAGTATATATTATGACCGAGGACAGATCAACTTCTCCTTCTTGGCTTCATTGCTAGGTGTTTCTCTTCAACAGAGAAGAAACCAAAATGCATTTAAGCAAGTAGGTAGGAAGAAGCCCTCAATAAAGGAGAAAAAGTCCACAAAGTTGGTATTTGAGTGCACTCTTTAACTCAATGGAAAAGAAGAGAATCTTTTTCCAATGTGACAGTAAGAAGATGCGAACAATCTCTTATGTCATCTACTTGTCCAATTCTGATTCTAAACATATCAATTTCAGAATCTCTTGGTGAAGGAGAAGAAGAAAAAGAACATACGGTCCAGCTCTAACAATACAGAAGGAAGAGCAAGCAATTGCTCAAAAAAATGAAAAAAGATCACAGAAGAAATTAGAAATCTTTGCTATATATCCAAAGTTTTTTTTTTTTTTTTTTTTTGAGAGAAGGTAGTATGCTACCGTTTCATTCAAGATGAATTGAACTTAGCAACAGAATGAGATAGCAAGACCTCGAAGAAGTTAAAAAAAAAAAAAAAAAACTAGCAGAAAGAGTCCCAAAGGAAGCGGAGAGCGCGGGCCGGGCCCAACAGATGATTCCCGTCGACAGTCTTGTTCTCAAAAATCCTTCTGTTGCGCTCCAGCCATAACGTCCACCAGGAAGCGAATAAGGTGGTTCTCTCAAACCTTCCTTGGTTGCCCCTATATCCAAAGTTGATATTCAAATAAAACAGAACGAGAGATCATTCACCTTAAGTGAAAGGAAGTGGAGCTGTTTTCTAACCATAAATATTTTCTTTCATTATTTGACTCACTATAAATTTAATTTATCTATAACTCTATTAATCCAAAACATCATAATTGGCTTCCCCGTGAATAGTGCCAAAGTCAAAAAAACTGTAGAGAACTAAACAAAAAAATAATATTACATTATTTGTTGTAACTGTTTTTCATCTTCTTATGTTCTGAGAATCTTCAGTAAAATAAATAAAAAGAGTGAGATAATTAGTAGTTTTAAAATAATGAGTTTTTAAAAAATAAATAACGGTGAAAAAAACTTATCACCAAAACTCAGTATAACAGAAAATTATTTTCATTCTAAAAAAAACTTATCACTTACGAATAAACTAACAAATCTTATCGCGGTCTTGTTTGCCTGTAAAAAATAATAATAATAATAATAATAAAGTAAAAAATAAAAATAAATTAATTTTTTGAGTCTGTTATTTCATTACAATCAAAATATTGCCTTTGGGACTATCACTCTTTCATAACCATTAACTGACGAAAATCTGTCCAAAATTCCCTCGTATTCTTCGGATTTTATCTCAATTATTTTGCCCCTTTACTTGAACATTTCACAACGATATAAATTTTGTGTGTCCAAAGATACACTATAACAAAATTAGACTATAGCGATATTTTTAAGTGTTTCTAAAATTTTAAAAAAGTGTCGCTGACAAAAATACCGACACTTATTGTAAGTGTTGCTATATGTGCCGTCGTTAGGGTGTATAGCGATACATTTTTGTAATGTGTCTCAAAAATGTGTTTCTATAATTTAATTTTAGATATAGATAGAATATAGATAGGACACTTATACAAAAATATCACAAATATATATCCTTATAATCTAATTTTGTTATAGTGATAGTCCCAAGGCTGAATAATAAATAGAACAATAAGCAATCAAAGAAACAATCAGAGGTTCATGTTCTAACTTTCACCTACCCAGCTGCCATGGTCAAAGATAACCACATGAATCAGCAGTCAGGTAATGCTGCTCTTCCCCGTACAAGACGGTAAGACAATCAATAAATAAATCGTTTTCAATTCTACTTTTGGAGGACTGAATAAGCAATTATGTTAACAATCATGTATTTCATCTTTTGAGCACAACTACCTCATACTTTAAGTTATTGTGATGTCCGGTTTCAACTTTTTAAATTATAACGATCAAATCTCATAATCTAATTTAACTGATTAAAGATTGATGTATTTCACTTACGTAGAAAATACATAATAATACTGTGATCGATGACGCGATAATAATTAAGATATCGTATTATTTTTATATCAAAAATACATTAATATTTAATTAACTAAATTGAATCGCAAGACTTGATTGGAACAGTATAAGAAGTTTGAGTCAATTGCAATAGATTAAACTTTGGGACCAAAGTGTGGGGTGTCCTATAGTTTGAGGATTGTAATTTAGCCTTTGTAAAGTATAATCTGAGAGATGCATATCCAGATAAGGCCTATATAGCATGACCCTAAGTTAATAAGCCTCCACATTAAAGTCTACCAACAAAAGGGATGCAAACTTCTTGATTCCTTCCCCCCCATATTATTGTTGGGACTTATTTGATTTTTAAAGTAATTTCAAATTTGTTTTGGATTTTGGTCTTTTCTGGGCGGTTCAATATTCATAAGTTTTGTTTGAGCCCAAAACCTATCCCCTCTATATGTGAAAATTAGTTCCATATCGGAAATTCATCATATGTAGAAGATGTTTATTTATTCATTTCTTCTTGCATGTGTTGGTTAGGAGAAAGTAAGAGTAGAGGCTTCTCCTAAATACACACATGCATGCGCGGTACAAGCCGGGTCGGGTTGGGCGGTGTGGGTGATTTTGACCCGATTTTCTTTTATTTTATTCTTTTCTTTTTGCTTGTCTTAATACCTACCTTGGGAAAGGCCTTATTGGGCTTCCCAAGAGTCTTGCCTTGGAAAGTGTCTGGTGAGCTGTCCAAGAAACTAGCCGTTGTACCTTGTCCCCTGGAGGGTGGGCTCTCTCATTGGGCTCTATATATAGAGCAAGAGGAGTTGGTTAAGATACAAGCTACACTACACTCTACTCTGGTTTTACAGTGCTATACTACACTGAAATTTACATTTTACTATTCCTCTTTTGTATTCGAGTTTTCCTACTTCGAGCTTTACTTGTGATGGATCTCTGAAAGTCGTTGGGTTCGCTACGTGCCATCTCGGAGTCGTGCCGACGGGATGGACAGTGGTCGTTGTATCGCTAGAAATGATTTTCGGAGTCTCGCACGTGGAGGGGCAATCTTGCTTCTAGGATAGTGCTTACACAAGCTTCGACATTCACAGGCTTCATCTAATCTTCTCTATTTTATTATTAATAGTATAATAATAATTTGCATGATAGTATTTTAGATTGAAATCATTTAAATATTATTTGACTAAAAGAATCAACTTGAAAAATCTTTCCAAGAAGGCAGTTAACAGAGCAATTTACCTTTTTCTTTTTTTTCTGGTGTCAATGAACCAATTGCATCAAATTGATATTGGCACCTAATAAATCAAAACTATTGAAGGCTACATTTTTCCACATCACACAAATTTGTTCATCAACAGGACATATTAAAAAAGCATTTGGATTCCATCATACTCCATTTTGCAGCCCATATAAATTTCTAATCCATCAATAACACTGAACCACCTTCTCGAAGAAAATTATCATGCCAAATTTTATAATCCACAAACCCTGCCCTGGTTTGATCATAAGATATAAAAATCTAATATGCAATGATGCTGAGAAATCAGCACAATAAGCTTAGAAACTATATTTATGAGCTAAATTTTTTTTTCACCATAACATCAAAAACGAATAGAAACACTCTTAAATTTGTTGCAATGCCAAGTTGTTTTCAGTGATGCGCCTTTCAAATCGACGATTGGATCCATTAGACTTGATCTATACTATTAGAAATATTTAGAAACCAAATTTTATTATTTTTCAACATCATTTATATATCAAATGAGTAGTTTAAAAATGAATAGCTGAAAATAAAAATTTCATAAAAAAATAGTGATAATAAAGGCTGAAAATAAAAATCTCATAAAAAAAAGTTATAAAAAACTTAAATTTTAAATTGGAAGTTTTGATCTTACTCTTTATGTTAAGTAGAATTTTGTATTAAAGTTTCAAGTTATTTGGACTATTGTACACCGTTGAACTTACAAACGTACCACATCAGCCATTAAAACTGTCATTTTTGGAACCCTTTGATCATTTGCTATATGATGTCGAAAAAATATGAAATTTCGTTTCTAGATAATTTCAATAGTGTAGATCAAGTCTAATAAAACCGATCATCGATTCAGAAGCCACATCATTGAAAACAACTTGATAACAAGGAGGCCTTCGTGCTACCGATAGTATAGTAGTCGGACTCTCTCTCTCTCTCTCTCTCTCTCTCTCTCTCTCTCTCTCTCTCTCTCTCTCTATATATATATATATATATATATATATATATATATATATATATATATATATATATATATATATATAATTGAGCTTCTATGCTTTTAAAAGTATCAAGTCATTAGTGCTTGTAGGTTTTTAGCCCTTGGATAAAAAGATGTGTGGTTAGGATGATGATGGGGCCCTTGGGTTTAGTGGGTGGTTGGCGGAATATCATGATATAAGAGGTAAAATTAGTTAAAGGGATAGATCTAATGGTCGAAAACATACAAGCACAATTTGCTTGGTACTTTTAAAAGCATAGTTGTGATGAGCGAGAGCACGGTGGTTTGTTGTGCTTGTGGATCGGAGGCTTTGGCGACACCTTTTCGGTGTGTCAGAGTCCTCAGAGCGCAAAATGGATGTGAAAAACGGATCCAGCGTGAAAAAACTGAGCGAAAAACACTTTTCATTTTTGTGTTTCCTGCTCAGGGTCTGGGTCCGGACTGCCGCATGGATCGGGCTCACCGCTGGGGCGAAGCAAGCCGGCGTGTGTGGTGCGCTTCCGTGCGTTGCGCGGGCTGGCGTGGCGCACGTGCCTACTGCCATGTGTCCCCTGCGGTAGCGGGCCGGGTCAGCTGGGCTATGGATCAAAATCCTCCAAGAGGGGTGAATGGATGAGGTTTAGTGATTTGTTGGTCTTTAGGATCAATTTGGAGTAGCATAAGGGCTATTTAAAGGATCCTTTTGATGTGAATTAAATCTTTTGGCAATTCCTCATCTTTTCCAGCTGAAGAGAGGTGTTCTTGAGGGCTGTAGCATCCTTTTCTCCCTCGATTAACACCATTAGTGGAACTTGAAGCTTGCAAGTTGTGTAGACTATCTCATCACCTTTTCTTCCAAAGGACTCCCAGAGCTGTAAGAGTAGAGTTTTGAGGTATTCGTGTGAAAAATTCTTCAGGACTTTAAGAACTACAACTTTGATTTTTGTTGGGAAGGCTAGTTTGGGCTCTAAGCGAGGTAAATCTTGTGATCTTTGAGACTCTTGTTCACAGTATGATATTTTGAGCAATACTCAGTGTTTTTCTTCCCCTGGGCAGTACAATGGGAGTTTTGAGATTATTCTTGGTGGGAAATTTTCAGGATTCGAAGATCTACAACTTTCATAGTTTTAAAAACCTCCAATGTGGGCTTTAAGTCAAGTAAATTAAGCAATCTCTAGAACTTTGGTACACAGCTTGGAGTTTTGAGCAGTACTCAGTGTTTTTTCTTCTCTGGACAGTAGGGTTGGAGTTTCGAGCTAATATTTATGGAAAAATCTCTAGGACTTAAAGGCCTACAACTTTCATATTGAAGAGGAAGGCTAATTCTTGCAATTAACCAAGTAAGTATAACCATCTTTGAGCTCTTATGTTCAGATTGCAGTTTTGGACAACCTATAGTAATTATGGGTTTTCTCCTTCTTCCCTTTATGAAATGATGTATTTCAAAGTTGGGTGATCTTCTAGACTTCAAGAGGAACAATTTGACACCTAAATCTCAAAATTTGGAAGAGAAATGATATACCATCTTTAGTCTTCTTCTCAGTCCATGTGTTGCTAAAAATTTGCAAGCTAGTTGGAACACCTTGTGTTGCTAATTGAGGGATGGATCTAATTTCGTGGTTAAGTATGGTTGTAGTGTCCACGGTTTTCGCTCAGTATCACTTTCGGTATTCACGACATTTTTTTTCTCGTTTTCTCGATGTGTCTTTCCCCTTGGATTTTTATTTTATTGCGTAGGGTTCGGAAAATGGTGAACGGCGGTGCAATCGGCTCTAAATTCCAGTAAGTGGAGCTCCCGATGGGATTTTCTAAGTTTTAAACATAAAAGAGATTTTTTTTTTAAAAAAAACACTCATTCGGCTTTTGGGTGCTTGGATATCCGTGCTAATGTACGATGAGATTTTTGATGGGTTTGGAACGCAAATTGAGGAAAAAATGGTTAAATTAAAAATTTTGATTTGTTATAAGAGATTTGATTTGTTATAAGAGATTTGATTTGTTACAAGAAATTTGATATGTTACAAAAAAGATATGAAGCGGTTATTATTGTTGGAAAATCTCTTATAAATAGTGGAACCGGGGATCAGTTTCTATTTTGACACATTAAAGAGAGTGAAACAAGAAAACCATAGTTTTTCGTTAATTTGTAACGAAAGAGAACATCGTCTTCTTCCTCAAAGAGTTCGTCGGAGATCGGAAACGGAAATCATCGTCATCGTTGGGTAGCGGAGGAGGGAGCGCAGCGATCTTGGGAGACCAGAGAGCGAAAATCAAAACCGAGCATCATACTGTCATCCCCATTGGCTAGAAGTTGTGTTTTTGGCTTTTGGTTACCTTCTTGCTAGTTTCGTGAGTTATTTCGCATGATTCGTTGGGGTTCTTGGGGTTCCCGTTTGAGCGAAGGGCTTGAGCGGAATCATCATCGCCGCTGTTGTTGAAGACGAGAGGTCGCCGCCGCCGTCGGTAATAACGGGAGGCCGCCACCGCCGTCAAAGTCGTTGGGAGGCCGCAGCTGCCGTCAAGTTAACGGGAGGCTGCCGCCGCCAACTACGAGGGCTCGGCCGCAAAAGGGATCGAGTGTATGGAGGCACGGCTGCGAGCAGGACGCCGCGCACGGGGCGCCGCCCGCATGGGGCGCGACCCGCGCGGGGCGCTGTGTGATGATCCGAATCTCCGTAGAGCTTTTGCTGTGTAAATTGTGGCTTCTGGAGGCCTATGATGTGTGTTGGAGTTGGTTGCGCGCAAATCAGACTTCAGATTTGGACCCAGCGTGAAATTTGGATTAAGAATACCTGTCCGGATGCCTTCGACAAATTTTAGAAGTGGAATTTGGCAAAACAGACATCGGATTTGGATTCAGCGCGCGAAAACGATGAAAATGGACTACTTGTATTTTTCAGAGCCCGGATGCCAAAACACGGATTTCGAGGCGATGGGTACTGTTTCGGCGGCCAGGGGGCAGCGCCGGCGGCGGCGGGCAGCGGCGGAGCGCGGCGGTAGGAGCGCGGGCAAGCGTGTGCGCGGCGGCGGGCAGCGCGGTCCACGAGTTTTGGCGTGCATCGGGACCAGCCAACGTTGGAATTGCCACGTGTCACGCGTTGGTTGGTGGGTCAACGCACGCGCGACAGCGCGCCGGGCGCGGCGCACCGTGGACCCCGCCAGGCCACGTGGCGCCCGCTGGTTGGCGGGTGCAGCGACCCAGCTGGGGCGCCGTGAAGCAGGGCCCACGGTCGGCGCCGTGGACCGCGTCGCCACGCTGCGGCCGCGATTGGCGGGCGCGCGTGCACCGGGCGCACGGGGCGCGGTTGGGCTACGTGGCGGGCTGAGGTGGTTTCGGGCGCGCACAGTAACGGGCCGAGCCCGTTACTGTAGCAGCCCGAACGTTTTCGGGCGCCCTGAATTGGGCCCAAAAGCCCATTTGGTTCTTTTATTGGTGTGGGCCTATAAATAGGCCATTTGCTCTTCGGTTTTGGGCATTTTCCCGAGCCCAAATGTGAATGGGCCCTCTTGCAAACTTGATCATATTCCTGTGCTGGATCTTGTGAAGGAAACTCAGAACTTTTGGAGGCCGCAGCATTGATGACTTCGGCATCGTAGCGCAGAGCGACGTTCTTTCATCAGAGGCCCATTATCGTCTCATTTCGGTCCGCGAGGTCCACAGGGCTACTCCGACAGTATTTTTGAACAATTTTCACGGCGTCGGATTCACGAGAGGTAGGCCTTCAATTTTTGTGTTGATTATCTTGCTTCATTCCGAATTCTTGGCACGGTTTACGAGGCATCTCTAAGCCCCTATTTTGCTGGTAGTTCTTCTGGACAGCAGAGCCTTCTTGGATTTTTATCTCCGCACTCGAGTATCGGAATTCAACGTTTGAGGACTCGATTGATATCTACACATCGCAAGGATCACTGTCATATTTTTACTGGAATTTTTGAAATTTACCTCGAAGGTGATAATAATGCTTCTTTGGGACTGAAATTTCAGCAAAACTGTACACTTGGAATTTTGTATTGTTTGTAATGTTTGGGCTATATCTTTGTACCCAGGAGGAGTTTTTGGATGTTTTTAGGCCCGTTGGAATCGTGGGAATCTGAGGATTTATCCCCGTGCAGTTTCAGCTTATTTGGATCTTGGTTTAACGCGCGCTTTAGGTGGGTTGCTTCGCCTCCAAAATCAATGGCGGGAGCCGTTTGGGTGAACGGTGGTTCCGAGATGTCTTGTTTCTCTGTTTTTGTGTCGCCACTGTGTTAGTGGTAGTAGTATACCAGTCATAGCAGGACCTTGAACCCAGAACCTTTTTGTACACACATGATTTTAGTCAACCAATATTTTTTCTTCCAAACATCGAAGGGTCGCCGGAGTCTATTTTTGTTTGATTGGACGAAGGCATTAGCCCTTCGGGGTTTGGGTATAAAAACTTATTTTCTAACTGTTTCTCCTGAAAGAACTAAAAATCATTAAAAATGGGTTTTCCTCAAATCAAGATGGTTTTTTAAAAAGAAACTACTTTTAGTTCTCACCCCGCGTGGGTTTGAGTGAAAAATGATTTTCAATAATAAATATCACATTTTTCCTGTAAACTTTCCTACTCGAGAGGATTCGAGTGGTCTGGGTTCTAAGGGCTACCTTTTTCTCTGGGTCGAGAACAACGAGGGGCTATGCCTAGAGCCTGTTCTTGTTTGATTTGGGTTATAGGTTCTAGTCTTTCTGGGTTCTCGGACCCTTCATTGTTGTTGGCTGTGGAGTATACCCAGCTAGTGAGTTTGCATGTCGAGTTGAAGTTCTTTTCAGGGAGCCATTGGGTCGACTGTTGGGTTATATCTAATATGGATCTAAATAAGGAAAAAAATATCTAGAGGGGGGTGAATAGGTGTAAACAATAAACACTCAAAAATCTTTGCGTAATAAAACCCAATGCGGAAAAATAAATAACACGCAGAGATTTTACGTGGAAAACTCCAAAACCAGGAGTAAAAAACCACGGGACGGATAACACGGCGAAATCAACTAAGATTAAACACGTACAAAGGTGATATACCGTACTCACACACGACTCATCCTTTTTCCATACGCTCCGAGTTGATCTTCTCCGCTCATTCCGCAACGCGCCTCGAATCCACGATTTGCGTCCAACGCCGAATCCACGGCGTCCAACGTCGAGTCCACGACGTCTGACCGAATCCACGGTCTCCACCAAGTAGCACGTCTCGAATCCACGAACGTACCTCGCTCCGAATCCACGAGAGCCGTAGCACCTTGAATCCATAAGGCCATGCGAGTCCACGCACCGATTTTGGGAAAAATTTGTCACGCCCCAGCGTCGAAACTGCGACCCGGACTTGCCAACAGATCCGCCGCCCATACGGAAAACCCCGTATAGACGAAGCGACTAACTTGCAAAAGATCAACTATAAAAAACAGATATCAGAGCGAAAAAGTAAACTACTGTAAAAAAAATAAAATCAACCACTGTACAACTGAAAATAATACAACATCCATCTCCCAGATACGATCATATACAAAGCCCTCTAATACAAAACTCAGAACTCAACAGGGAGGTATCTCCAATAAATACATCAGTGTACAGGCTCTCAATACATATCATCCTCACTACATCAGTCTCTCAAAAGAAGAAAAAAAAATAACTAATCTACTGAAGCTCTCCTCTGAAGGGGTACCGCTACACTCCAACGACGGGTAGGGAACTAGCTCGCGACTCCCTCGCCTCGGTCAGAAGAATCAGCAACTGGAGCAACAGGAACAGGAGTAGAAGTCTCTGGGGAAAAAGACACCACGATGGGTGTGAGAACTACATCCCACAGTAGTTCTCAGTGGGTGCCGCCAACAAGCCTGACGGTTTGCCCACTAAGTCTACTAAAGACATAAAGTAACAAAGTGGTACAGAAAGAAAAGAGCTGGAAAAGAAAGACTCTACAGCTACTATACCTCTATCTAGATGCTCAAAAAGTGAAACAAATGGAAGAATGATGCATCTACTATCCCTCAACTCAGATCACCCAATCTACACTGACTACCTCCTCGGGTCCAGTCAAATCTGTGCCTACCTACTGCCGTTACATCCACGTAGGACCGGACTGACGTAGGGCGTCCGTGACTGCCAAAACTGGCCCAGCCAGAGGGACTCCGTTGACAAGTCGCGATACAAAATTAATAGATCTACCCCGGGCGTGGCTCTCGAGGGGAGCGACCCCATCGAGGAAAAAGGTATCCGCGCACTTTGTCGAGCTCAAAGTGGCACTGCAGGCTATAGTCAAAATTCACCCA
>CM054937.1:6975607-7048265 GCA_029168755.2 Tillandsia fasciculata | reverse complement strand
ACTTACGGAACCCACAGAAAGGGGTGGAAAGGATCGCAATAGCCAGGGAGTGCATCGAAATCCGTGTAAGTGATTTCGCATTCTTTCCGAGAAAATAAGGGATTATCTTTAAAGAATTATCTTTAAAGAATTATCCCGAAGGATTATCTCTGAGAAATTAATTAATTAAGGAATTAATTAATTAGGATTTAAAAATATCCGATGTGGTTTTTATCGTACATTGAAGATTAAATTTTGACTTCTCCCGAAAGAAAGTAAAAGAAAAGGAAAAACCCTAACCGGAAGGAAACGAGAGGAAAGAACGAGCGAAAGAAAAGGGAAAGGGCGAAACCCTAATCGGAAGGAAACGGGAGGAAAGAAGAAGAAGGCGGAAGGACCCAACCCTCCTGACGAACGTGCAGAAGCCGGGAGTGTGAACGGATCTCCGTCTCCGACGATTAGCAGTAAGCGAGATTTATTTTCGTTTAGCTTCGCTCGGGTTTCGTTTCCGTCTTTTTGCGTTGTCTTTGGAGTAGCCGTTTGCTACCCTACGCGTCGCCGCCGCGGAACCCTAGGGCACCGCCACACGGCCCTAGGGCATCGCCGCCGTGGCCGCGGTACGCATCGCGCGGGGACGGTGCCCGCGCGGCCGCGGCTAGCGCCGCGCGGGACCAAGGCCACCGCGCGGCCGCGGCTAGGGCAAACGCCGCGCGGGGCCGGTGCCCGCGCGGGGCGCGCGCGTGCCGCGCGGGCACATGCCCGCGCGCCGCGGCCGGTGCCGCGCGGCGGCGCCCGCGCGGCCGAGGTGCGCGCCGCGCGGGTCCATGCCCGCGCGGCCGCGGTTGGTGCCGCGCGGGCGGGCGCCCGCGCGGCCGCGGCGCGTGCCGCGCGGGCCCATGCCCGCGCGAGCCCCCGCGGGTGCTGCGTGGGCGGGCGCCCGCGCGGCTGCGGCACGTCCGCGCGGGGCCTAAGCCCGCGCGGCCGGCAAGGTGCCGGCGCGGGCGGGCGCCCGCGCGGCTGCCGCGTGCCAGCGGGCCGCGCTCGCTCGCGCGGCAGTGCCCCGCGGGGCCGGTGCCCGCGCGGCCGCGGCTCGCACCGTATGGGGCTAAGGCCCGCACGGTCGCGGAGAGTGCTGCACGGGGCTAGTGCCCGCGCGGCCGCGGCTTGCACCGCGCGCGGCTAGGGCCCGCGCGGTCACGGCAAGTGCCGCGCGGGGTGGGTGCCCGTGCGACCGTATGGCCCGCAACGCAGCGGGGTGGCCGTGTCGCTCGTCGCGCGCGGGCGCCACCGCCGTGTCAAGTTGTCATTAGTGTTTTTGAGTGTTTGGGCTCAGTTTATCTGCTGTTATATTTCTGATCTGACCGCAGCTCTTTTGGGGACTACTTTTAGGTCCGAGTGTCGACAGAGAGCAAGGTTCGGTCTCCGGAATCCAGATTTCACATAATCGAGGTGGGTACTTTTGGTTATTTCCGGTGTAGAGTCGTTCCTGAATATTTGGTTCGTTAAAGTAGATGTTTTTGGTAATTTGACTAACCCTATAGCATGTGAATCCCATTTACTATGTTAATCGAAGCGGCTGAGGTCGCAACACTGTTCTTACACTCATATTGCTTACACGCACACCGGCGGTTTGGCCACGCACAGGGTGTATTTTTCCGGAAAGATGGTAAGTTGTTTTTACCCGTGTACCCCACAAGGAGAGGTTAGTAGGGACCCCTCAAGGAGAGGCGACTGCTACTTGGGCAGTGGAGGGGTTAGAGGCACCAAGAAGATGAGTACGGTATTGGGGTTGGGGCCCAAAATATTCTGAAAGCTGGGGTAGGTGCCCAGTGTGACTTTCGACAGGGATTTAGCGATACATGAGGGGGGGGGGGAAAGTAAATGCTCTGGTGATTCGGTGTGTTCTTTTCAATTACTGCATTTACTTATATGTTTTCTACTTTATCAGTCACTGACAACCCACACTGTGACAGGTCTGAGCAGGGGTGGGAACCGGGACGACGGTGAGGCATCAGTTAGAGGACCCTAGCCATGAGGGCTAGTAAACGATACGTTCTTTTCTTTGGTTATTTCCTTATACTGTGGTTAGTTAAACTGTGATTCATTTGTGTGGTTTCTGATGGATGTTGGAATGAGGATTTCTTGTCTATAATTGGTGAATGTTAGGATGTGTAATTGCGGCTTGTTTTCAAATGCAAACCTGGTTTCAAAAGTGTTTTCAAAGCAGGTGCCGTGTGGGCACCGATTTTAAAACCCGTGGATTTATCCTTTCAAGTTAATGGCCGCTCAAAAGAGTTTGTGAAAACATTTTGGAAAAACTGGGTGTCGAGTGGGCACCGATTTTCAAACCCATGGGTTTATGCTATAGTCTGTATGTGATAGCGATGACTGTATGATTAATTGTAATCTCTCCTCTTTGTCCGTCATGGTTGGAATGGTTAAAGTGTTTGTCTTGTTGGGAACGCCGTGCATATACAAAGGAGACTCCGCCCGTTTGGGGAGTGAATTTGTATATGCGGCGGGTCTGGTACGCACCGGAGGCGAGGTTCATTTAAATACAAAAAAAAAAAAAAAGGTACGTTTTTCGCTCTTTTAGAACCTCCGGGGCGTGACAGATTATATGGTATCAGAGAAAAACGACTTTAACCACTGTGGCCAGTGACCAACATCCACAGAATGTATTATCACGAGTGACTAACCAAGTTGATAACCAAGGTGTAGGTGTGTCATGTACGAGCGTGAGCGCGGGGAAATAGGGATTGAGTCCTAGGGTTAGTAGGTCAAGGTGCTAGGTTTTCTTAAAAATTTAGGGTTGACGCAGTTACCTTGTATGCACAGATAACAGCCGAACATGATCACCTATTCGCTACGCCGAAACGGACAGAATGGACTCAGCAGCCGCGGCAAATCGCCTACTTCGAAATCAGTTGCGCGATGTGGCTGGTCAGTTGCTTACCCTTACGGAGCGACTATGCCTACTGACACAAGACGTAGGGGGTACTGACTATTATCAGTACGGTCCCAGAGGTGACGCACTACGTGGGATGCCGACTACGGGACTTCCCACTTTTCGTGAGGCGGTGGACACACTACATGGGTAGAGAGGGAACTCGCCGATGCACGCGCGCAGTAGGGGTACCCCGGATCGTATCAGGGCCAGGGATATCCCCACCCTCGTCCTGAGGGGGACCATTTCCATGGAAGTAGGGCCACTAAACGCCCGAGAGCAGAACCGGGAACTGGGCAGGCACCGACGGGAGGACCTGAACCGCTGGGGAAACCTTGTGTTATTTGTGGGAGGGTGCACCAGGCTACGGGTTGTCCATGGAGGTACAACCACTGCTTTCGTTGTGGCAGACCGGGTCACGCACGCGCCTCGTGCCCCCAGGGGCCACCTACTGCCACCACGGCACCGCAACAGGAGGAGCGAGGGAAGGCGGCAACCCCCATTCTGCAGAAGGACCTACCAGGCAGCCAACTCAAGGAGGATCACGACGATTCCAGATCCCTACCCCGCCACGTCGTACGTCGTTGGCCCAAAGGATGCGGCCGAAGTCCCCGAACCACCCTGATTGAGGACGCGATGTCCCGTAAAGAGTAATAACAGGTAATACTTTTACTGCCATCTACTATTTGGGAGTACCTATCACACCGGAGCATTCCACCCTTGTCCGGCCCCATTTATCCCCTCCTGTCTTTTTGTTTCACCCTACGACGTTAGAAGGGGGGGACGTTCTTTCCCCACTTACCCTTGTTTCTTTCCTGAGTTCCGCCTTAAGGGTAGACGCACTCTAGTTATGCGAGAAACCCTTATGAGGTTAGTTGAACCCTCCCTGGCAGGCACGGGCGTGCAAATTTCTAGTGCCTTGGGGCAAGGAACTTATCTTAGTACATGGAGTCGGCCATCTAACTATTTATGGATGAATAGATTCAACTCCCTCCTGGGCCTAGGAGACTAGCAAGTCGAGTTGGGTGAGCCAAGGGGGTCGAGTGGGACTGCGGTCCACAACAAAACTGACGGCGAAAGACCCAACAAAAGACCCAACGTCCAGGTGGGTTGAGTCCCGTTGAGATCCGTGGGCGCTTCTTTGGAACCCCCCGTGAAAAAGGGGTGTGCGCGATCCTAACGACTCGAAGCTATTAGGGTTATTGATCGGCGCCATAGAACCGACTATTGGGGACATGGTGGGGGTCGCCTTTAGAAAAAGCTTAGGGGAAATACTCATGAGGGTTTGGGTATCAAGTATTGGTTATTTGTCAATTGCGAGAGACCGAGCGTGCCGTTTTGGTGCGCACCCGTCCTATTCGTACGGAAGAAGGACGGAAGGTTATGATTGTGCATCGACAATCGGAAAATCGATAAGGTCGTTGTAAAGAACGAAAACCCATCACGAAGGCGCCATATAGAATGGCCTTCGCCGAACTAAAGGAACTGAAGGCGCAACTTGAGGACCTCCTGGACAAGGGGTTCATCCGACCGAGTGTGTCACCATGGGGAGCGCCTGTGCTCTTTGTAAGGAAGAAGGACGGGAGTTTGCGTTTATGCATAGACTACCGGGAAATAAACAAGGTCACGGTGAAGAACAAATACCCCTTGCCACGTATTGATGACCTGTTTGATCAACTCCAAGGGGCAACGGTATTCTCAAAGATCGACCTCCGTCAGGCTATCACCAACTCAGAATCAGAGGTGAGGATATACCGAAGACGGCGTTCCGAACTCGCTATGGCCATTACGAGTTCACGGTGATGCCGTTTGGGCTTACCAATGCCCCAGCGGTGTTTATGGACATGATGAACCGGATTTTCAAACCATTCCTGGATCAATTTGTGGTGGTTTTTATCGATGATATCCTCATCTATTCCCGTACGGATAAAGAGCATGAGGAGCACCTCCGAGTGGTCCTCCAGACCCTAAGGGATCAAAAACTGTATGCCAAACTCAAAAAGTGTGAGTTTTGGCTCCGTGAGGTCGATTTTCTGGGACACATTGTCTCGGCCTCGGGAATTGCGGTGGATCCGAGGAAGATAGAATCGGTGACCGACTGGGCTCGCCCGACCACGGTGACAGAAATCCGAAGCTTTCTCGGGCTAGCAGGATACTACAGACGCTTCGTGGAAGGCTTCTCAAAGATAGCCACTCCCCTTACTCGACTAACCCAAAAGGGGAGAAGTTCGTCTGGACGGCTCAATGCCAGAAGAGCTTCGAGGAACTTAAAGACAGACTCACGCGGGCACCGGTACTCACGTTGCCAAAGCCCGGTGAGGACTACGAGATCTATTGTGATGCATCTCGAAGCGGACTGGGAAGCGTATTGATGCAACAAGGGAAAGTCATAGCATATGCATCAAGACAGCTCAAGGATTATGAGCGGAACTACCCTACGCACGACTTGGAGCTCGCGGCAGTCGTGTTTGCTTTGAAGCTCTGGAGACACTACCTCTACGGGGCGCACTATAATGTGTATTCCGACCACCAGAGCCTCAAATACTTGTTTACGCAAAAGGAACTGAACTTACGGCAACGGCGATGGTTGGAGCTACTGAAGGACTACGATTTGTCCATCCACTACCATCCCGAAAAGGCAAACGTGGTGGCCGATGCCTTGAGCCGGAAGGGGCAAGCGGGGGAAACGGCACTGAGCGCCCTTACCCAACAGGATCGCCTGATTGCTCAATTTTCGCAACTGAAGCTGGAGGTAGTGCCAGCAGGAGCAGTGGCGAAATTTCTGTCCTTAGTAATAAAGCCTACGCTGATAGAGAGGATCGTGGTAGGCCAAGCAACGGACACGCAATTACAGCAAGTACGGGACAGACTATCCTCGGAACCAAGTGGGGATTTTGCGATCGGTGCTGACGATGTGATGAGGTTTCGGGGACGAGTCTGCGTGCCCGATGTGCCGGAATTGAGGAAAGAAATTCTGGCGGAAGCGCATAACGCCCCCTATACTGCGCATCCCGGAGGTACAAAAATGTACAGAGACCTGAGGCAGACCTTCTGGTGGCCCAAGTTAAAGAGTGATGTGACGCAATATGTGGCACGATGTTTGGTGTGCCAACAGGTGAAAGCGGAGCATCAGCGACCGGCGGAAAAACTACAACCATTGCCCATACCGGAGTGGAAATGAGAATGGATCACCATGGACTTTGTAACCGATTTTCCGCGATCGCAACAAGGACATGACGCGATATGGGTCATTGTGGACCGTCTGACGAAATCGGCCCACTTCCTACCGATTCACACGACGTGGAACAGAGATCGGCTGGCGCAGACCTATATCGACGAGGTGGTGAGACTGCATGGAATACCGTCATCGATAACCTCTGATAGGGACACGCGCTTCGTGTCGAACTTCTGGCGGAGTCTGCAGCAGGCACTGGGGACCAAGCTGCAGTTTAGCACGGCATTCCACCCGCAGACGGACGAGCAATCAGAACGAGTAATCCAGATTCTCGAAGATATGCTTCGAGCCTGTGTGCTAGATCTGGGTGAGGGATGGTCACGCTACCTACCCCTCGTGGAATTTGCCTACAATAATAGCTATCAAGCTAGTATTCAGATGGCCCCGTACGAAGCCTTGTACGGACGTCGGTGTCGATCACCTATTTGCTGGGACGATTTAGGGGAGCGGAAGCTCCTGGGGCCAGACCTCGTAGAGGAAACGGAGGCAAAGGTGCGCCTAATCAGGCAGCGGTTGTTGACCGCCCAGAGCCGGCAGAAAAGTTACGCGGACCAAAGGCGACGGGAATTGGAATTTGCGGTAGGGGATCATGTGTTGCTACGCGTGTCACCGTCTAAGGGGACAAGACGGTTCGGCATACGAGGGAAACTGAGCCCACGGTATGTGGGACCGTTCGAGATTTTGGAGCGCGTGGGCCCGGTGGCTTACCGGTTGGCCTTACCGCCAAATCTTGAACGGGTGCATAACGTATTCCACGTTTCGATGCTCCGGAAATACCTATCCGACCCGTCGCACGTCCTCGACGCCTCGGCCGTTGAACTGCGGGAGGATTTGAGCTTCGAGGAAACGCCGATGCGGATCTTGGCAAGGGAAGAAAAGAAACTTCGAAACCGGACGATCCCCTACGTAAAGGTGCAATGGAGTAACCACGAGGAGCGCGAGGCGACGTGGGAACTCGAAACGAAAATGAGAGAGTGTTACCCCGAGTTATTTAGCGAGGGTTGAGGTTAAGTTTCGAGGACGAAACTTCTTTTAAGGGATGAGTGGTGTAATATCATAGATTTTTGTAACATTTTTTACCTCCTGCTAATAAAGTTTCGTTTGAAGTAATTGATGTAACGGGTTTACTTAAGTGGATAATTTTGAGGTGCGGGTATTTTTCTGCGATAGAGCTCGAAAAACGGAGAACGGCGGTGCGATCGGATCCGGATTCCGACTTACGGAACCCCCAGAAAGGGGTGGAAAGGATCGCATTAGCCAGGGGGTGCATCGAAATCCGTGTAAGTGATTTTGCACGCTTTCCGAGGAAATAAGGGATTATCTTTAAAGAATTATCTTTAAAGAATTATCCCGAAGGATTATCTCTGAGGAATTAATTAATTAGGATTTAAAAATACCCGATGTGGTTTTTTATCGTACAATGAAGATTTAATTTTGACTTCTCCCGAAAGAAAGGAAAAGAAAAGGAAAAACCCTAACCGGAAGGAAACGAGAGGAAAGAACGAGCGAAAGAAAAGGGAAAGGGCGAAACCTTAATCGGAAGGAAACGGGAGGAAAGAAGAAGAAGACGGAAGGACCCAACCCTCCTGACGAACGTGCCGAAGCCGGGAGTGTGAACGGATCTCCGTCTCCGATGATTAGCGGTAAGCGAGATTTATTTTCGTTTAGCTTCGCTCGGGTTTCGTTTCCGTCTTTTTGCGTTGTCTTCGGAGTAGCCATTTGCTACCCTACGCGTCGCCGCCGTGGAACCCTAGGGCATCACCGCCGCGGTCGCGGTACGCACCGCGCGGGGACGGTGCCCGCGCGGCCGCGGCTAGCGCCGCGCGGGACCAAGGCCCCCGCGCGGCCGCGGCTAGGGCAAACGCCGCGCGGGGCCGGTGCCCGCGCGGCCGCGGCAAGCGCCGCGCGGGCGGGCGCCCCCGCGGCTGCGGCGCGTGTCGCGCGGGGCCGATGCCCGCGCGGCCGTGGTTGGTGTCGCGCGGGAGGGCGCCCGCTCGGCTGCGGCGCGTGCCGCGCAGGGCCCATGCACGCGCGGCCGCGGTTGGTGCCGCTCTGGCGGGCGCCCGCGCGGCTGCGCCGCGCGCGCCGCGGGGCTGGTGCCCGCGCGGCCGCGGCTCGCGCCATTCGGGGCTAAGGCCAGCACGGTCGCGGAGGGTGCCGCGCGGGGCTAGTGCCCGCGCGGCCGCGGCTTGCACCGCGCGGGGCTAGGGCCCGCACGGTCACGGCAAGTGCCGCGCGGGGCGGGTGCCCGCGCGACCGTATGGCCGGCAACGCCGCGGGGGTGGCCGCGTCGCTCGTCGCGCGCGGGCGCCACCGCCGTGTCAAGTTGTCATTAGTGTTTTTGAGTGTTTGGGCTCGGTTTATCTGCTGTTATATTTTTGATCTGACTGCGGCTCTTTTGGGGACTACTTTTAGGTCCGGGTGTCGACAGAGAGCAAGGTTTGGTCTCCGGAATCCAGATTTCGCATAATCGAGGTGGGTACTTTTGGTTATTACCGGTGTAGTGTCGTTCCCGAATATTTGGTTTGATAAAGTAGATGTTTTTGGTAATTTGACTAACCCCATAGCATGTAAATCCCATTTACTATGTTAATCGAAGCGGCTGCGGTCGCAAGATCGTTATATTATTCTGACCAAAGCGGCTGAGGTCGCAACACTGTTCTTACACTCATATTGCTTACACGCACACCGGCGGTTTGGCCACCGCACAGGGTGTATTTTTCTGAAAAGATGGTAAGTTGTTTTTATCCGTGTACCCCACAAGGAGAGGTTAGTGGGGACCCCTCAAGGAGAGGCGACTGCTACTTGGGCAGTGGAGGGGTTAGAGGCACCAAGAAGATGAGTACGGTATTGGGATTGGGGCCCAAAATATTCTGAAAGCTGGGGTAGGTGCCCAGTGTGACTTTCGACAGGGATTTAGCGATACATGATGGGGGGGAAGTAAATGCTTCGGTGATTCGGTGTGTTCTTTTCAATTACTGCATTTACTTATATGTTTTCTACTTTATCAGTCACTGACAACCCACACTGTGACAGGTCTGAGCAGGGGTGGAAACCGGGACGACGGTGAGGCATCAGTTAGAGGACCCTAGCCATGAGGGCTTGTAAACGATACGTTCTTTTCTTTTTTTATTTCCTTATACTGTGGTTAGTTAAACTGTGATTCATTTGTGTAGTTTCTGATGGATGTTGGAATGAGGATTTCTTGTCTATAATTTGTGAATGTTAGGATGTGTAATTGCGGCTTGTTTTCAAATGCAAACCTGGTTTCAAAAGTGTTTTCAAAGCAGGTGCCGTGTGGGCACCGATTTTAAAACCCGTGGATTTATCCTTTCAAGTTAATGGCCGCTCAAAAGAGTTTGTGAAAACGTTTTGGAAAAACTGGGTGTCGAGTGGGCACCGATTTTCAAACCCATGGGTTTATGCTATAGTCTGTATGTGATAGCGGTGACTGGATGATTAATTGTAATCTCTCCTCTTTGTCCATCATAGTTGGAATGGTTAAAGTGTTTGTCTTGTTGGGAACGCCGTGCATATACAAAGGAGACTCCGCCCGTTTGGGAAGTGAATTTGTACATGCGGCGGGTCTGGTACGCACCGGAGGCGAGGTTCATTTAAATATAAAAAAAAAGTGGGTACGTTTTTCGCTCTTTTAGAACCTCCGGGGCGTGACAGCGCAGGTGTCGATCACCATTGTGTTGGGACGACTTGATGGAAAGGAAGCATCTTGGACCAGACTTGGTGGAAGAAACGGAGGCGAAGGTTCGTTTGATTAGGCAGCGATGACTAACCGCACAAAGCCGGCAAAAGAGTTATGCGGACCGTAGCCGATGGGGCTTGGAGTTCCAAGTCGGGGAGCACGTTTTGCTCAAGGTATCACCGTCCCGGGGAATCCAGCGCTTCGATTTGCAAGGCAAGCTGAGCCCACGATTCGTGGGACCATTCGAAGTTCTTGAGCAGATTGGTCCGGTAGCCTACCGTTTGACCTTGCCACCTAGTCTAGAAAGGGTGCATGACGTGTTTCATGTATCGATGCTTCAACGGTACTTGCCCGACCTTTCGCATGTGATCGATGTTTCTTTGGTGGAATTGCAAGAGGATTTGAGTTTTGAAGAAACACCGATATGGATTTTGGCACGAGAGGAAAAGAGGTTGCGGAAGAGGTCTATACCTTATGTGAAGGTTTAATGGAGTAACCATGAAGAAAGAGAAGCCACTTGGGAACTTGAGACAATGATGAAGGAACGTTATCCGGACTTGTTTACAATAGACACGAGTTAAGTTTCGGGGACGAAACTTTTTTAAAGAAGGGAGTGATGTAGTGTCCACGATTTTCGCTCGGAATCACTTTCGATATTCACTGCATTTTTTCCTTGTTTTCTTGATGTGTCTTTCCCCTTGGATTTTTATTTTATTGTGTAGGATTTGGAAAATGGAGAACGACGGTGCGATCGGCTCTAAATTTCAGTAAGCGAAGCTCTCGATGAGATTTTCTAAGTTTAAAACATAAAAGAGGTAAGCACTCATTCGGCTTTTGGGTGCTTGGATATCCCTGCCAATATACGATGAGATTTCCGATGGGTTTGGAACGCAAATCGTGGGAGAAACGGTTAAATCAAAAGATTTGATTTGTTACAAGAGATTTGATTTGTTACAAGATATTTATTTTGTTACAAAATATTTGATTTGTTACAAGAGATTTGATTTGTTACAAAAAAAGATATGAAGCGGTTATTATTGTTTCAAAATCTCTTAAAAATAGTAGAACCGGGGATCGGTTTATATTTTTACACATTAAATAGAGTGAAATAAGAAAACCCTAGTTTTTCATTAATTTGTAACGAAAGAGAACATCGTCTTTTTCCTCGAAGGATTCGTCGGAGATCAGAAACGGAAATCATCGTCATCGTTGGGTAGCGGAGGAGGGAGCGCCGTCATCTTGGGAGACCGGGGAGCAGAAATCAGAGCCGAGTATCGTACCGTCATCCCCATCGGCTAGAAGGTGTGTTTTTGGCTTTTGGTTACCTTCTTGCTAGTTTCATGAGTGTTCCACATGATTCGTTGGGGTTCCCGTTTGAGCGAAGGGCTTGAGCGGAATCGTCATCGCCGTCGTTGTTGAAGACGGGAGATCGCCGCCGCCGTCGGTATTAACAGGAGGCCGCCACCGCCGTCAAAGTCGTTGGAAGGCCGCCCCTGCCGTCAAGTTAACGAGAGGCTGCCGCCGCCAACTACGAGGGCTTAGCCGCAAGAGGGCTCGGATGTATGGAGGCACGGCGGCGCGCAGGAATCCCTATCAATTTTAACGGTCTCGATCATCAATTCGGAATCCCTATCATCTAAAATAATTGAGGAGGACGAGGTCTTCGAACTCCTAAAAAGAAATAATTGAGGAGGACGAAGGTCTTCGAACTCCTAAAAAGATAGTAGCTGAATTTTCTATATATATATGCTGGAATGCTATTAATAGCACCAAGTCATTGGTGCTATTAAGTTTTTAACCGTTGAATTAAAAGATGTGTGATTGAGATGATAGTGGGCCATTTGGGTTTAATGGGTGATTGGGGAAATAGTAAAATTTAACGGATGAAAATAATCAAAGGGGTTGATCTAATGGTAGAAATTTGATAGTATCAAATTCTTGGTGCTATCGATAGCATAATAGCCGGAATATATATATATATATATATATATATATATATATATATATATATATATATATATATATATATATATATATAATTAGGCTAGAATACTATCGATAGCACCAAGCCATTGGTACTATCAAGTTTTTAGCCGTTGGATGAAAAAATATGCGGTTGGGATTATAGTGGTCCCCTAGGGTTTACTAGGTGGTTGGTTGAATAGTAAAAATCTTAGAGAACCACTATAATCCCAACCGCATATCTTTTCATCCAGCGGCTGAAAACTTGATAGCACCAATTGTTTGGTGTTATCGATAGTATTCTAGCCGGACTATATATATATATATATATATATATATATATATATATATATATATATATATATATATATATATATATAACTAGGCTACTATACTATTAGTAGTATCCAATCATTGATGTTATTAGGTTTTTGATCTTTGGATGAAGTGATGTGCGATTAGGATAATAGTGCACCCCTAAGGTTTAATGAATGGTTGAAAAAATAGTTTGATCTAAGAGGTAAAAATAATCAAAGGGATAGATTTAACGGCGAAAAACTTGATAGTATGTTTTGTGCTATCAATAGCAGAGTAGCTGGACTCTCTCTCTCTCTCTCTATATATATACTATGCTTATAAAAGCATCAAGCAATTAGTGCTTGTAAGTTTTCTACCATTATATCTATCCATTTGACTTATTTCACTCCTTAGATCATACTATTTCACAAACTACCCACTAAACATAAGGGACCCACTTTTATCCTAACCGTACATCCTTTCATCTAATAGCTAAAAACTTACAAGCATTATTGAGTTTATACTTTTAAAAGTACAGGAGTTCAATTATATAGATATATAGAGTCCGGCTATCGATAGCACCAAGCATTTGGTGCTACTAAGTTTTTCACCGTTAGATCTAGCTCTTTGATTATTTCTATTCATGGGATCATACTATTTTTCCAACCACCTACTAAATTCTTGAGACTCATTATTAATGACTTCATATTATTAATAGTATAATAGCCTAATTTTATATATACTAGTGAAGTGCCCGCGCTACGCCGCGGGTATATTTTTTTCAATAAATATATTTTTTTATTTCATAATAAGGAAATAAATATATATCGTATATTCAGAATTTAATGTTTGAAAATATCAAGAATGATCGAGAAATACATTTCCTTCTGTTTTTTTATACAGGAGTTCTATTTCTTTTAACTATAAAGAAAACCGTTACTTGCACTATGAAATCAGTTTCGTAAGAATGAGCATAATCGGAAACATAAACAATACAAAAAATGAGAGTTAAATGGGAAGCAATCTCAATGTAATGCATCTCAGATTTTAGAATAACATGAATACACAACTGAACTGTTTAAAGTCAATGAATAACTTACAACTATCGTTTGAGTACGAATTGTATACTATGTTTATACTTCAAATTACATTGCTCACTCTGAAGAGTTCAAACTGGGTTACATATAATAAAGGGATTTCTTGACATACATATTTAATTAATTAAGCAACCAACGATTGCTGCCATATTTAATTACAGGTATGGTAGGAGAAGCCACCAAGCAGCTGGAACCGAGTCGTTACCGAAGTTGCCTTCACGTTGTTGCTGAAGTCGCCTTGTCCACCATGCGGGTTTCCACCGAGTCACCACTAAGCCGCTGGAACCCACATTTGATTTTCCATTACAGGATCAAAAAGCATCCAATCAAAAAGCATACAATTTGCTTTTATAATAGAGGAAGACAGAGATGTCGCAACTGCATTTGCATGAGTATCAGCAGGAGTTTCTAGAAGTAGTAGAAAATTTGTCGCAACTGCATACGCCCTGGAAAATAAAATAGTCATCCTGATTTTACTATTGAAGGCAGCATATGAACTAAAAGAATAAGTAAATGATAGCACGTGCGGAGGACTGGAGCAGCATATGAACTACTCTGGAGCAGCATACCACTGGAGCAGCATATGAACTACTTTGAACGAATACCACTGGAGGATATGAACGAATACCACTGGAGCAGCATATGAACTACTCTGAGGACACCAGAAACCACATGTTGGGAAAAATGGGAGAGAATTATACAGCTGGAAAAACCACGTACACATACACAGCAAACTGCATCCTAGACTGTCACACATACACATATATATAGACATACACACATACGGTCACACACAAACACACTTATTTAAGGTGGCTTCAGTATCAAGCATGTGTTGGGAAGTAAGCATTGAAGGAATGAAATTATATCAAGCTGCATTTTAATTCAAATAAATATTGAAGGAATCACAGCAAACTGCATTCTAATTCTAAATAAGCATGACAGATATCAGAACAAACTGCATTTTAATTCAAAATAAGCAGTAAAGGATTGAGATAAGTATTGAATGAATGATATTACAATAAACTGCACCCTAATTCGTAGTAAGCATTGAAGGAATCACAAGAATCTGCACTCTAATTCTAAATAAGCAATAAAGGAATGAGAAACTGCATTCTAATTCAATTTCTAATTCTAAATAAACACTGAAGGAATGGAAAACTGCATTTTAATTCAAAATAAGCATGGAAGGAATCACAACAAACTACATTCTAATTCTAAATATAATTCTAAATAAGTACTGAAAGAATGAAATCACATATATTTACATACATAGACACATATACAGGAGTGAAATGGCCAAAGGAGAAAAAACAAAGAGGTCAATTTAAATTAGGGTCAAAACAAAACATTAGCACCAAGTAGGTACAACCGAGGCAGGAAAAGATGGAAGGAATAACTTGTCGACGCAATCAGGCGAGAAGAAAAGAAGAGAAAAATGGCATAGAAAAACATAATTGACCTCCCTTGCGTTCTTGGTACCGCTGGATTCACCAGTCTCTGCAGAAGGCTCGACAGTGTTCATATCTGAAGTAAATTATTACCAAACATAATATCAAAAACGCCAAGATCATTTTACAGTGAAATTTACACTGAAGTGATTGAAAATTGAAATACAAAGAAATGACAAGATTATAGCAATTACATAAATAGTTCAGCACATTATAGGACCAGAAAATAAGATAGCAATAGTTATTCATACAACTTTTCATTCTACGAATAAGTGATGGTTATACATGCCAATGTATCATTTGATGCAATATAAGTGAAAGGAACTGTATAAAGAACTAAAACTGAGCTTTTAGGTTAGCAACCAGAGAGTCTTTTTTCTTTCCATAAATAATATCAAAATTCCTCGATATCTACTATACCTGCGAATTCGTTGGAAGATGTAAGAATTTGCAAATTCTCGAACTGCTGAATTTGCCTAGCTATAGCTTCATCAGTTGCTATTTGCGTGCTGATGTTAGCAGATGCTGAGGAAGTTCCACTGCTGCTGCTTTGGTCTGAATCAAGATCAGCGCTGGCATTGCCATTTGAATCTCTATTTTGATCATTCTGATTATTATCCATTATTGATTTGTAAAGACCTTCCTGCATTAAGTTGTTCACGCAATTAATGAGTGATCACAAAGAACATAATAATACCTTCCTATGAAACAAAATTCGGGACAAGAATCACATATAAACAAAATTAATTGGTTTGAGTTGATCTTCAATTCACATTTATGTTTTTTTTGTAAAAATCATAAAAATAAAAAACTATAAATGTGAAGTAATAATCAATCGTATTACTCATTTACAATATAGCGCTTGCAAGTTAAGGTTGTTAGTAATAATAAAATTAATATTGATGGGCACAAGTTTTTACCTTGTGGCATTCAAAGAAAGAAAAAAAAAAATGATGGGCATATTGTGATTCTTGCCATGACATCAATTAATCTTATAAAACAGACAGATATAAAGAAATGACCAATCACCATTGAACATCAAGGTCAATCTTGAAACTCCTAAATCAAATATGGAGAGGGCATGTTAATAAGAAGGATCGTGTAATGGTCTTATTTTACATAGAATCAATGCATAGTTCACAAGGGTAATGAGGAACCAGTTTTTTCATCTTTGTTTTTTTCTTCTTATTGATAAATATGTTCATGTAATCATCGAGTCGAAAAATACACTCATGATCTCGCCTGTGTTGCACTTTCACCTCCCGTAAGGATTGCTAATTTGTCATACAAATCTAGGAAATACATGCTACATAGTTATAAAATGAAACTGAATTGGTTCAAAAAAGTGCGAATTGAATCAACTGACAGCAGATTGTTTGCAGAAAGAACTCCAAGCTGCTAGAAAAACTATGCAGAAATCAAAGGAAACATGTTGAGTTTCAGGTAGGGGACTTTGTATGTATCAAAACATCCCTCCTCAACTGTCGAAGTACCTTCACTTTGTTGAATGGTGGTTGTTTCTCAGTTGTTTATGAGATGAGCATATCTAGCCTAGCATTCATTAGCAACCAGATTTCTATAACTGTCCAGTGAATTCACAAAGTGAAGAAAATGGTTTGGTAAGTTTACCTCCTGCTCCTTTGCTAAGAGATCAGATTTTTCGAGGATATTCTTTTCTGAAGATTTCCTCCTCCAAAGCCATGTCTTGTGTTCCATGGTGCTCTTCTAACTTTTTCTCTTCGAGCTGTAAACAATCTTTTCTTTTTCTTTCTTCTTCTCTCTCTTTTTTTTTTTTTTTTTTTTTTTTTGTTTTGGAAGCAATGTTCAAAGTGGTAAATATTTCACAAACTTGATAGAAATAACAATAACGGAGAAGCTTTTTAAGCTATGTATTTCGTCTATGACGGATTATCTTCACAATTGGAATGAAATTGCTGCTATAATTACCTTCAAATAGAGAAATACAATGTGACAGATCATGGGAAGTCAAATATTAACTATTCAAATATGTGAAGAACAGCGAATGATGACCAAGAGATGAAATTGGTACTAACTTAACTTTATTGAGAAGCTTGAGTTTCTTCTGCTTTTTTTCTAACAACTTCTTTCTTTTTGCTTCAGTTTCCTGAGAAAGGGAGAATTACAGCTTTTAACATTTTTACCAAAAAATGTTGACCATAAAGTAGAACACGAAGATGGCAATCTGATCCAACCAAATTCAGTAATCACAAAGGATTAAGAGAGCAATAAAAGGAATCCACTTATCTCTCGAGGCAATCGTAAACTCTTGACTAAAAGAATCGAACACTCAGCGAAACCCTTCATCTTTCACTTTCCAATCTTCAAGGCTACCACTTTAGCAGCAGAAGCAGCCCAGTTGCCTTAAGGACACCCACATTGAGTGTCACGCCCCGGGGTCGAAACTGCGACCCGGGCTCGCTAACAGATCCGCCATCTGTACGGAAACTGCCGTACAGACGAAGCGTCTAACCTGCAAAAGATAGAACTACAGCTATACAGATATCAGAGCAGGTAAGAAAAGCTGTAATATGAAATCACACTACTAAAAGCTGAACATAAATACAAGTCTATCTCCCGAATACAAGATGATACAAATAGCCAACAACCTATACAATATCTACCAAAACCACAGGGGAGATAGCTAAGACTAGAAAATCAATACATGATCAACTCCCACAGTCCGGGATGGTACATCTACCTCACTCTAAAGTAATAATGCTGGTAGGGAACTATCACGCAACTCCCTGTCCTCGGTCCGTCAAGCCAGCTCGGGCAGGAACGGAAGAAAGCCTCAGCAACCTGTCACCGACAGAGGGTGTGAGAACTACATCCTACAGTAGCTCTCAGTGGGTACCGTCTCCAAGAACCACGGTCTGCCCACTAAGTCTACTAGAGGCATAAGATAACAGAATGAAACTGAAATAATGAAAGGATGAGCTGGATAATGTCTACAGCTATCATGCCTCTATCTACTATGCTCAACGAGAAGGAACACAGATGATGGTATGCATCCATTCAATACTGACACTATGTCATGAGTACTATGCTCAAAGGTATAACCGATCTATGACACATGATGTGCATACTCTCTCACATAACACCCAATCTCTATGACTGCCACATAGGGTCCAGTCAAGCCTGCGCCTGTCGACTAGGAATCGCACCTACCCACCACCACACATCCACAAGAGGACGGGATTTACGTGGGGCGTCCTGTCCGACTATCTCAAGCGAACTCTAGTGTATCAACTAGTCGCATCATCGCAGCCTCGTCAGGCTCGGTATCATCATCGCACCCGGGGCGTAGCTCGAGGGGAGCGACCCCACCGAACTCAAGTAACTCAAGTATCTCATAACTGGCAAAAAGCCAGGCTCAGCAGGCTATAGTCCACGATCAAACCGATCGGTAACACGATGCTCAACACAACTCAATCTCACAACACTAACTCTCCCAAAGCAAGTACCACAAGGCTGGGACCGCCGCCACTCCCAACGGCTCCCACAACGACACCCCACTCATAAGCGAGAGGAGTCGACTGACGCGGCAAAGGTCCGAGAATCCCGATAGACCGGTGCCTAAAACCCCAATCAAACAAGAACAGACTCTAGGCTCAGCCTATCGAAGTTCTCGATCTTTTACCGTTCAGGGATTCCGGCCCCTCACGGTTAAAGTGGGAAACTATCTCAGCTCAAACTCATAACTCACGGCTGGAGATGCTCCACAGCAAGAACTGCACAGAGTCCGAAAACCCCGGGAGTCTACTACCTACGACCCCAATCAAACAAGAACCGGCTATAGGTGTAGCCTCCCGTTGTTTTCGGCCCAAGACGAAACCAGCCCTTAGAACCCAGATCCCCCGCCCCTGGCGGATGAGGGAATTTAGTAAAAAGATGACCTTTATAAAGAAATATCATTTCTCCTCAACCCCCTTGGGGTGAGGGTAAAATTTACCCTTTTTGAAAACTATCTTAAATTGAGAAAAACCAGCTTTTATGGATTTTAGTTCTTGAGAAAATCAGTTGAAAACGAGTTTGTTTCCCGAACTCCCAAGGGTGACACCTTCGCCCAATCAAACAAGAACAAGCTCCGACGACCCTTAGGAATACGGAAGGAAAAACACTGGTATACCAAAATCATGAGAGTTCAAAAGCATTCTGGGTTCAAGGTCCTGATAACTCACGTACCCCACGATCACAACGTGGTAGTGATGAGAAAACGATGCAACAACTAGAAACCCGGGACCACCGTTTACTCTAAACGGTTCCCAAACCACCAACACTGGCCTAACACAGCCACCAGACCCCACTCAGCCCCCAGGCCCGAGTGAAACACCCATCCCACAAAACTCTGACCACTCGGGCCACTACCCGGGCGAGGAACCCTAAGTCCAGAAGGAAATGCAGTGTGTGGAATGTCTAAAGCATAATAGAACCTAGCCCAGATTAAGGTTCTCTATTGGTCTGGTTGAATACATGCAACATGTGACGGGGGTGCTAGTTAAAGTTCCAAGGAAACACTTAAACTAGCATGCAAATCCTATCATAATAGAATTAGAAGGAAGTCCGTAGACTTGGAGAGAAAACCAACCCACCTGGAACGCTTTCCGCAGGCAATGCTGAAGTCGGTGAAGAGTCGGATCCTCGAACTGACGAAACCTCGAAAATTGTGCCGCAAATCCGGGAGAACCCCTCGAAGCTCCAATAAATTCCTTTGAGTCCTCACAAAAATTCCAGCATCAAAAACTGCCCACATCAAGTCCACCTCAACTCCAATGGCTTACACAGAACTGCAACTCCAATTACACACAATAAAATAAAGTCCATAGTCTAATTAATTTCACCTCATCACTAACAGCATGCATAGTTTAATTCCATCATAATTAAACACCTCCAGCATAAATCTGCACACCACAAAGTCTCAGCACCATTAAATACTTGCTCCTGTTGTACACACACAATTGCCTCAGTACACCACATAAATCCACTTACATAAATCACTTAAGTCCACAACAAATGCACACATTCCCACAGCACTCACCAAATTCTCAACTCTTAATACAATCACACAGGATTTCTTCTCCCTAGCTCCAACACCTTGAGCCACCTGCACACAATTAATTAAAGTTCACATAAACAATCCTATAGCTCCCACAACAAAGGATAACCCAACAGCATAATCAAACACATACTTCACACACTCACGGCAAACATACAAGTTCACCACCCAACCACAATTACACACACCACTACTCCCAGCACCAACAGCACAAACACAATCCCTTAATTCCACCTTACACTACCAATTCGCATAAATTTAAATCCATCATAAATAAGCATAATAATTTACACATGATTTACAAGCTCCAAGTATCCACATGAAATCCCTCAGTATAATCCAAAACTCCTCTGCACTCACCATGAGTCCATAGCCCATTCACACTTCACTCAAACATCCTTATTGCACTTACAAAAAATCCTCAGCACACACACATACACTTAGCATATACACTCCCTGCCAAGCTCTAGCACCCACAAGTCCACTGCTCCTCTGAAACAAACACCCCTCACCAATCAGCACCCTGAGATGGAGTTTCCGCTGCGCCGCCCACCGCCGGCACCACCAGCTTGCACGGCACCATGTTCACGCGCACAAGACAGCTGCTGTACCAACCAGAAAAATATTACAAAAACCATCAGTGAAGGCTAACCATAAAATTATATACACGCACGGGGCAAAAACCAGCCCCGCCGCTCGCCGGCCGCTCGCTCGCAGCAGCCGAACGCGCCGCCGCTGCTGGCCGCGCGCGCCCGCGCGCTGCCGGCAGCCGCCGCTCGAGTGGCGCTGCCGCCGCTGCTGCGCGGCCCATGCCGCGCGCGCTCACAGCGCGCGGCCAAGCTGCGCGGCCCATGCCGCGCGGCCCCTGCCGCGCGCGCTCACAGCGTGAGGCCAGCGCGGCGCTGCCTCTGTGCAGCGCCCGCAGCGCGCGGCCCATGCCGCGCGCGGCGAGCGCGGCGCTGCCTCTGTGCAGCGCCCGCAGCGCGCGGCCCATGCCGCGCGCGCGCCCAGCGCGCGGCCCAAACGCACCCGCGCGGCACCCAGCTGCCGCGGCCAAGCCACCATGGACGAAAAGTCCCAACAAAACCCAAAAAAATCACCAAAAAAGACCAAGACCAAGCTTCAAAAAAAAGAAAAGCAACAGCACAAACCTCTCACGAAAAATCTGTCGCGCGCGCCGCTCGTCGCGCTCCCACTCGATCCCATGCAACAGACCACAAGCACCACCTCCTAAACTCTCTCCATCTCCATCACTCTCTTCAACATCATCTTCTTTCTTCCTTCATTCCGTTTCCTCTGTTATCCCCTCATTGCTCTGTTTTGTTGAGGAAGAGGGCGATGACGTGGCAAGTTAAAAGAGGCTAATTAAGTGGGTAGGTGGCTGCATTAAATGCACCCAAATAAAAGTCTGATCCTCTAATTAAAAAAAAGGCATACACAAAGCCACATTACATAATCCTTACTTATTCTCAATTCCATCACCTCACAGACCAAGGCCACAACAAGCCATTAATTAATTTAATTAAATAATTAATCCATTAAATGCCCCATCAACTCACTTTTTGCCTTCGGGCCTTCCGCCGCCGCCCGGAACCACCCGAACCCCGCTGTAATTTGAAAATACACGCGTCCACAGCTTTTTCTCTTCAAAAAGCTCATCCGTTGAGTCGGGATGCTCAAATCAAAAACCGGCTCCGAAACTGTCGGTTCCGACTCACTTTTTACCTCCGGATCCTCCGCGTCAGTCCGGAACCTCCCGAACTGCGCTGTAATCTGATAAAATACCTGTTCCCGGTGTTCCCGAATTTCCGGCGCTCCACTGTGAAGTCGGCAATTCCCAAATCTCATCCACAATCGGCATACAAAGCCCGGAAAAATCCCGAATCGAGCTGGAGCTTCTGCGTTGATCCAAATCAACCCGGCATCAACTGTCAACTCAGATGCAACATGTCCGAGGCAATCTCACCACTCCAGGCCATCATATGTGGTCGGCGCGCTGTCCGAAGTCCCAGTACTCTACACTCTCCCCTCCTTCAAAAGGTTTCGTCCTCGAAACCCAAAACACACCCCCTACCACCAGAAACCTACCTCAGGAACATCATCAACCCCAACTCTCTATTTGAAAAGCCGCCGAAAATAGCGAAAAGTCCGAAATTTCCAAAGGACCGATGCCTTCACCCCAATCAAACAAGAACAGGTTCCAGCATCGTCTCCATTTCCGGAGTAGTCCTTCGAAATTTTCGTCCCGTTCGCCAGTTTCGGTGTTAAAACGAGAAAACAAGAAGAGAGGTGTTGACGCTGTCCCTGCTGTGGCCGCAATCCAAAACTACACTCCATCCACTCAAACCATGTAGGGGGTGCAAAAACTTCAGTCTCAACAACTAGGAAGGGGGGTATCACATCTGGTGCCAAGCGACCTGCTATCCTGACGCCCTCCTAACGGGTAGCCCAACTCATCCTCTCGATGGGGGTGGTCGTCGACCTGGCTGCCGCGACGTCGTGGCCTCATCTGGCTGGCGGTAAGTCGGAGGAGCTCCCTCTTCTAGAAGAGGTAGCGGGGGTGCTGTTGCAAGTGGCATCACTGTAAGTACTGCTCAAGGGCATGCTGCCTGAAAATGTCCAGTCTGTCCACACGAAAAGCATCGCCCCTGCCTATAGTCACACTGCTGCACTGCATGTGGCCCACCGCAGATGACACACTCATCCTGATACTGCTGCTGGTGCCTCGGCTGTGGGGGACCTCCTGATCTCTGTCTTCTCTGAAATCCACGGCCTTCAGACTGGGTTTGTGACGGCCTCGGGGGTCTCGATCTACTCGTCTGTCCAAAAGCAGGCGGTACTGAATGCCTCTCCCTGGAGCTGGTCGCTGGCGCTCCGTCCCTCTCTGACATAGTCGCTGTCCCTCGGGAAACCCATCGAGCACGCTCTATCGCTGCATCTAGAGTTGGTGACCGATGTGAATGAACAAGGTGGTAAATATCCTGGTGCAGTCCTTTCTCAAACAAATCCACCCTCTGGGCCTCATCTGGGACGACATGTGGCACACTGTTCAACAACTTCTGGAACTCCCGAATGTACTCCTGAAGTGGTCGATCACCCTGCTGCAATCGTCGGAGATCCTCTTCTAGTTTCTGCTTTGCACTATCGGGAAAATAGGCCCCGCGTAGCAAAGCCCGAAACTCAGGCCACGTCATCAACTGAACTCCTGGCGGTCCAACTGGGCGGACTCGACGCCACCAAATCTCGGCGTCCTTTTACAAATAGTGCGCCCCCAAATGTACATGGTGCTCATCCTTGATGAAGAGGTTCTCAAATAATTTCTCCATTGCCGCGATCCAATTCTCAACATCCCACGGCTCTGAACTCTGCCCTGAAAGTCGCGGGGGATGGAACTGGTTGATATAAGCTAGCCTGTCGATGAGCTCCCTCTGCTCTGCCTCTGTCAATGGAACGATCTGTGACGAGGTCGACGAAGTCGCTGCTGGGGGCGCTGCTGAAGATGTCCTTTGCTCAAACAGTCTCATCAACCGATCCATATTTTCTCCTTGAAGCTTGGCTGCCTCCTCCTGGCGCCTGACTGCCTCCTCCTGGCGCCTAGACGCCTCCTCCTGGCATTACAACGCCTCTGTCATCTGGGCCACCTAAGCCCGTAGCTCCTGGGCCTCAATCTGCCTGGCCCGCTCGGCCTCCCTTCGCTCGGGCTCCTCATCCAAGGTCGAACGCCCTCTCGTCGCTGCACGACGTCTCGGCGGCATCACAGGCAACTCTGCAACAAATACAAACGTCAGGACGTAATAACCAAACGACCCAATCCAGCAAGAGTCTAGAACTTGTTATCCTTCCAAAAGTATTATGTTGTCTGCAGCCAACATAATACTTTGAGCGAATAACAAGCAAAATCACTCATCCCATTCCTTGGGAGAGGTAAAAACTCAATCAGGACTCTCGCTAAAGTCACGACTCTCACGTAGTCATCCTAATGTCCAACCACAATAGCCTAGGGTTTCTAAGTCCTCAACGACCTACAACCTAGGCTCTGATACCACCTAAATCTGTCACGCCCCGGGGTCGAAACTGCGACCCGGGCTCGCTAACAGATCCGCCATCTGTACGGAAACTGCCGTACAGACGAAGCGTCTAACCTGCAAAAGATAGAACTACAGCTATACAGATATCAGAGCAGGTAAGAAAAGCTGTAATATGAAATCACACTACTAAAAGCTGAACATAAATACAAGTCTATCTCCCGAATACAAGATGATACAAATAGCCAACAACCTATACAATATCTACCAAAACCACAGGGGAGATAGCTAAGACTAGAAAATCAATACATGATCAACTCCCACAGTCCGGGATGGTACATCTACCTCACTCTAAAGTAATAATGCTGGTAGGGAACTATCACGCAACTCCCTGTCCTCGGTCCGTCAAGCCAGCTCGGGCAGGAACGGAAGAAAGCCTCAGCAACCTGTCACCGACAGAGGGTGTGAGAACTACATCCTACAGTAGCTCTCAGTGGGTACCGTCTCCAAGAACCACGGTCTGCCCACTAAGTCTACTAGAGGCATAAGATAACAGAATGAAACTGAAATAATGAAAGGATGAGCTGGATAATGTCTACAGCTATCATGCCTCTATCTACTATGCTCAACGAGAAGGAACACAGATGATGGTATGCATCCATTCAATACTGACACTATGTCATGAGTACTATGCTCAAAGGTATAACCGATCTATGACACATGATGTGCATACTCTCTCACATAACACCCAATCTCTATGACTGCCACATAGGGTCCAGTCAAGCCTGCGCCTGTCGACTAGGAATCGCACCTACCCACCACCACACATCCACAAGAGGACGGGATTTACGTGGGGCGTCCTGTCCGACTATCTCAAGCGAACTCTAGTGTATCAACTAGTCGCATCATCGCAGCCTCGTCAGGCTCGGTATCATCATCGCACCCGGGGCGTAGCTCGAGGGGAGCGACCCCACCGAACTCAAGTAACTCAAGTATCTCATAACTGGCAAAAAGCCAGGCTCAGCAGGCTATAGTCCACGATCAAACCGATCGGTAACACGATGCTCAACACAACTCAATCTCACAACACTAACTCTCCCAAAGCAAGTACCACAAGGCTGGGACCGCCGCCACTCCCAACGGCTCCCACAACGACACCCCACTCATAAGCGAGAGGAGTCGACTGACGCGGCAAAGGTCCGAGAATCCCGATAGACCGGTGCCTAAAACCCCAATCAAACAAGAACAGACTCTAGGCTCAGCCTATCGAAGTTCTCGATCTTTTACCGTTCAGGGATTCCGGCCCCTCACGGTTAAAGTGGGAAACTATCTCAGCTCAAACTCATAACTCACGGCTGGAGATGCTCCACAGCAAGAACTGCACAGAGTCCGAAAACCCCGGGAGTCTACTACCTACGACCCCAATCAAACAAGAACCGGCTATAGGTGTAGCCTCCCGTTGTTTTCGGCCCAAGACGAAACCAGCCCTTAGAACCCAGATCCCCCGCCCCTGGCGGATGAGGGAATTTAGTAAAAAAGATGACCTTTATAAAGAAATATCATTTCTCCTCAACCCCCTTGGGGTGAGGGTAAAATTTACCCTTTTTGAAAACTATCTTAAATTGAGAAAAACCAGCTTTTATGGATTTTAGTTCTTGAGAAAATCAGTTGAAAACGAGTTTGTTTCCCGAACTCCCAAGGGTGACACCTTCGCCCAATCAAACAAGAACAAGCTCCGACGACCCTTAGGAATACGGAAGGAAAAACACTGGTATACCAAAATCATGAGAGTTCAAAAGCATTCTGGGTTCAAGGTCCTGATAACTCACGTACCCCACGATCACAACGTGGTAGTGATGAGAAAACGATGCAACAACTAGAAACCCGGGACCACCGTTTACTCTAAACGGTTCCCAAACCACCAACACTGGCCTAACACAGCCACCAGACCCCACTCAGCCCCCAGGCCCGAGTGAAACACCCATCCCACAAAACTCTGACCACTCGGGCCACTACCCGGGCGAGGAACCCTAAGTCCAGAAGGAAATGCAGTGTGTGGAATGTCTAAAGCATAATAGAACCTAGCCCAGATTAAGGTTCTCTATTGGTCTGGTTGAATACATGCAACATGTGACGGGGGTGCTAGTTAAAGTTCCAAGGAAACACTTAAACTAGCATGCAAATCCTATCATAATAGAATTAGAAGGAAGTCCGTAGACTTGGAGAGAAAACCAACCCACCTGGAACGCTTTCCGCAGGCAATGCTGAAGTCGGTGAAGAGTCGGATCCTCGAACTGACGAAACCTCGAAAATTGTGCCGCAAATCCGGGAGAACCCCTCGAAGCTCCAATAAATTCCTTTGAGTCCTCACAAAAATTCCAGCATCAAAAACTGCCCACATCAAGTCCACCTCAACTCCAATGGCTTACACAGAACTGCAACTCCAATTACACACAATAAAATAAAGTCCATAGTCTAATTAATTTCACCTCATCACTAACAGCATGCATAGTTTAATTCCATCATAATTAAACACCTCCAGCATAAATCTGCACACCACAAAGTCTCAGCACCATTAAATACTTGCTCCTGTTGTACACACACAATTGCCTCAGTACACCACATAAATCCACTTACATAAATCACTTAAGTCCACAACAAATGCACACATTCCCACAGCACTCACCAAATTCTCAACTCTTAATACAATCACACAGGATTTCTTCTCCCTAGCTCCAACACCTTGAGCCACCTGCACACAATTAATTAAAGTTCACATAAACAATCCTATAGCTCCCACAACAAAGGATAACCCAACAGCATAATCAAACACATACTTCACACACTCACGGCAAACATACAAGTTCACCACCCAACCACAATTACACACACCACTACTCCCAGCACCAACAGCACAAACACAATCCCTTAATTCCACCTTACACTACCAATTCGCATAAATTTAAATCCATCATAAATAAGCATAATAATTTACACATGATTTACAAGCTCCAAGTATCCACATGAAATCCCTCAGTATAATCCAAAACTCCTCTGCACTCACCATGAGTCCATAGCCCATTCACACTTCACTCAAACATCCTTATTGCACTTACAAAAAATCCTCAGCACACACACATACACTTAGCATATACACTCCCTGCCAAGCTCTAGCACCCACAAGTCCACTGCTCCTCTGAAACAAACACCCCTCACCAATCAGCACCCTGAGATGGAGTTTCCGCTGCGCCGCCCACCGCCGGCACCACCAGCTTGCACGGCACCATGTTCACGCGCACAAGACAGCTGCTGTACCAACCAGAAAAATATTACAAAAACCATCAGTGAAGGCTAACCATAAAATTATATACACGCACGGGGCAAAAACCAGCCCCGCCGCTCGCCGGCCGCTCGCTCGCAGCAGCCGAACGCGCCGCCGCTGCTGGCCGCGCGCGCCCGCGCGCTGCCGGCAGCCGCCGCTCGAGTGGCGCTGCCGCCGCTGCTGCGCGGCCCATGCCGCGCGCGCTCACAGCGCGCGGCCAAGCTGCGCGGCCCATGCCGCGCGGCCCCTGCCGCGCGCGCTCACAGCGTGAGGCCAGCGCGGCGCTGCCTCTGTGCAGCGCCCGCAGCGCGCGGCCTATGCCGCGCGCGCGCGCCCAGCGCGCGGCCCATGCCGCGCGCGCGCCCAGCGCGCGGCCCAAACGCACCCGCGCGGCACCCAGCTGCCGCGGCCAAGCCACCATGGACGAAAAGTCCCAACAAAACCCAAAAAAAATCACCAAAAAAGACCAAGACCAAGCTTCAAAAAAAAGAAAAGCATCAGCACAAACCTCTCACGAAAAATCTGTCGCGCGCGCCGCTCGTCGCGCTCCCACTCGATCCCATGCAACAGACCACAAGCACCACCTCCTAAACTCTCTCCATCTCCATCACTCTCTTCAACATCATCTTCTTTCTTCCTTCATTCCGTTTCCTCTGTTATCCCCTCATTGCTCTGTTTTGTTGAGGAAGAGGGCGATGACGTGGCAAGTTAAAAGAGGCTAATTAAGTGGGTAGGTGGCTGCATTAAATGCACCCAAATAAAAGTCTGATCCTCTAATTAAAAAAAAAGGCATACACAAAGCCACATTACATAATCCTTACTTATTCTCAATTCCATCACCTCACAGACCAAGGCCACAACAAGCCATTAATTAATTTAATTAAATAATTAATCCATTAAATGCCCCATCAACTCACTTTTTGCCTTCGGGCCTTCCGCCGCCGCCCGGAACCATCCGAACCCCGCTGTAATTTGAAAATACACGCGTCCACAGCTTTTTCTCTTCAAAAAGCTCATCCGTTGAGTCGGGATGCTCAAATCAAAAACCGGCTCCGAAACTGTCGGTTCCGACTCACTTTTTACCTCCGGATCCTCCGCGTCAGTCCGGAACCTCCCGAACTGCGCTGTAATCTGATAAAATACCTGTTCCCGGTGTTCCCGAATTTCCGGCGCTCCACTGTGAAGTCGGCAATTCCCAAATCTCATCCACAATCGGCATACAAAGCCCGGAAAAATCCCGAATCGAGCTGGAGCTTCTGCGTTGATCCAAATCAACCCGGCATCAACTGTCAACTCAGATGCAACATGTCCGAGGCAATCTCACCACTCCAGGCCATCATATGTGGTCGGCGCGCTGTCCGAAGTCCCAGTACTCTACATTGAGCCTTACAGGCTTGATATACATGCGTCAGACTGAGGACAGCAGATCCTCCAAGGGTGCCTTGCCATTGGTAAACATAAACATGGGGAATAACTAATAGACAAAAATTATATGAGAAGCACCTCTTACAAATTAGGGGAGGTCCCATCCGTCAATTGTTCAAAATTTGAGAAAATTTTGTCTCAAATAATTTGGACAAGTTATTAACCAATCTTTCTTTGCTTCGCTTCTGTATAGACTGGTTTTTTTATTTTTAGTCGGAGTAATCGAGTTTAACTTTTCAATGAAAATCAATAATCTGCTATATTTGCTGACATGAAGAAATTAATTCAGTGGTACCTGGTCATCATGAGCTCTATCTTTTGTGAGGAGTTGTTTATGCTTCGTGAGAACTTGTTTATGCTGCACCAAAAATAAAAGCAGAAGCAAAAGCAAACACCAACGCAAAAGCAGTGCAGTTGGAGCTTCGGGATTGTAAATTTCAATTTTGCTAAATGTTCATTTCAAGGTAGCAATAACTGGAAACAAAAACAATAGGAAGACTAAACAGAAATTAAGAATATCACTGGTTTAGGAGTAAGAACTATTTGAAAACAATTCAAAATGTGAAGCTATCAAATTAAAAGACACGAAGTAAAAATAATTAAGGAAAAAGAGGGGGCTCAGATAAATTTACTCGTCAATAACAGAAATAGTAGGAAACCGGACCAAAAGCTGCTTTCTCTCATTTATCATTATTTTGCAGGGCGTCGTCGACGGTGCTCTTTTTGCATATTACCTGGATGAGGGCGTTGTACGCAGCAACGTTGGGGAGGACGCCTCGCTGCCGCATTTCGTCGAACACCTCTCGGGCGCTCGAGATTTCGCCGCTGAGCCCTAATCCGTGGAGCACGGTGGTGTAGGAGACCACGTCAGGGGCCACCGTCCAATTGCACATTCTTTTTCAAAGCAAGTACCGACCAATGTAACTTGTTTAATGAAAAACCACCAGTTGGAAATAAAAGGTCGGAGGTAGGTAGTTTTTTATCCATGTACCAACACTGTGCATTTAGCGATTTACCAATTAAAACCATTAAATATACCCACCCCTCCATGCGTGAACACGGCTAATTCAGAAATCAATTGTCTCAACCCTTTAGGGCTTTTTTTCTTATCTTTTTTTTCGTGTATCATCATCGCCTCTCCCCAAAAAACGAAAACAAATACAAGCACAGATTAATCGAACAAAGAATACTCAAAAAGGACGGGAAACTTAAAAGAGTAGGAAATAAAACCCCCGTCGATTATTCAACATTCAAACAATGCAAGCTCATTAATGGGAAAACAACAGCTGGAAGTGAACCATCAAAGATAATTAGGCTTTTTTTTTTACGAAAGCCTGTAGGCCTTTTCTTCCTCTCTTTTTTTTTTACGTGCCATCGCCACGCCCCCCAAAAAGGAGAGACAACAACAAATGCAAGCAAATTGAAATAACCCAACGTAATCAGCGAAAGCAAATTTGGAAAGTAACATAAAAATAAGTGAGGAAAAAGAGGAGGCTCAGATAAATCTACTCCTGAACCGCAGGGAGTAGCAAGAAACCAGACCAAACATTGCCCTCTCATTTAACATCATTTTCCAAACGGTGCCCTCTCTCATCCCACATTATTTTACAATTATCAGCCACTTGCGTAAGCTCGATACACAGCCCCAGCGTCCAATTACACATTCTTTTTCGAAGCAACTACCGACCAATGTAACTTGTTTAATGGAAAACCACCAGTTGGAAATAAAAGGTCGGAGGTAGGTAGTTTTTTATCCATGTACCAACACCGTCCATTTAGCGATTTACCAATTAAAACCATTAAATATACCCACCCCTCCATGCGTGAACACGGCTAATTCAGAAATCAATTGTGTCAACCCTTTAGGTCTTTTTTTCTTATCTTTTTTTTCGTGTATCATCATCGCCTCTCCCCAAAAAACAAAAACAAATACAAGCACAGATTAATCGAACAAAGAATACTCAAAAAGGACGGGAAACTTAAAAGAGTAGGAAATAAAACCCCCGCCGATTATTCAACATTCAAACAATGTAAACTCATTAATGGAAAAACAACAGCTGGAAGTGAACCATCTAAGATAATTAGGCTTTTTTTTTTACGAAGGCCTGTAGGCCTTTTTTCCTCTCTTTTGTTTTACGTGTCATCGTTAGGCCCCCCCAAAAAGGGGAACAACGACAGGCAAGCAAGCTTAAATAACTCAACGTAATCAGGGAAAGCAAGTTTGGAAATTATACCATTCGTATAAATTAAATTATGCAGAGCAAATCATTTAAAGAGCGAGCAGTATTAAATTGAACTTCATAAATTGACTAAACAGAGAGCACAAGAGGAGGGCAAAGAAAGCTGGAACAAACGGGCCAGAATGGAGGAGAACTCAATATTTTGTTGTTTTCTTTTAGTATAATTCAAAAGTTTGTATGTCGTTTTTTTTGCCTGCTTTAAAATAGTTTTCACCTTTAATTGTACGTACGGGTTACCCTCAGCGGTGAAGGAAGACAGTAGGGGGGATAAATCAAATAAAGCCTTATGTAAAAAACCAATCAAGAAGTAAACAAAAGTAAGCAAAGAGAGAGGAGAGGGGCGTACCGAATCAGCTGGGATGGCATGGTATTTATAGGCAAACCTTGAGAGAGGGCGCACTCAATATGCATCACAGAGCAGACTCGGGAGGCTACTGTCCTGCCCAACACAGGACCGAACCATAGGGGGGGGGAGGGCCCAGCAGATAGGAGGGTCGGTGTACAGATGCTGTGAGCGGCGGGTAGGAAGGGTGGCCTCAGTACAGCATATCCGAACCGCAGGCCTTGCGGGAGGGAGGCGGGGGGGGGGGGGGGGAGGACCGTATCGAAGAGGCTTAGTGTACGGCGCAGGAGGGTAGGGATCTGAGCCGCCGGATCCGGCGGACGGAAGGACCCCGATCCGCAGCGGAGAGAAGGGACGCGCAGCGGGGACCGTCGATCCAACCTAGGCCTGCGTACGACGCCCTAGGTACGTAAGGGGCGGCCCTGGCGGAGAGAAGGACGCCCGAACCAAGCTGGGTCGGCGTACGGCGGCGTAGGTACCTACGAGGGGGGGGGGGGGGGGGGGGGGGGGGGAGGGGGGGGGGCCGCGCGCGCTCTCAGATCCACCAATCACAAAAGGGGCAGGAGTAAGAAGAGGAGGAAGTACAGCACAGTGTGCACCCATGTGGAAGAGTGCGGGCAACCCGGCGCGGGAGACGAGGGTGAGAGGGGTCTGGGCACACACCATGTGCAAGCACATGGGGCACATGGGTATTGAGAAGAAAATAGAAGAGAGGAAGCGCGGACGCCGTGAGAAGAAATAGAAGAGAGTAGAAGAGAGGAATCGCGGACGCCGTGAGAAGAAAATAGAAGAAGGCCGCCACGGAGGCTCGGGATTGCTGAGAGGCCGCCACGGAGGCTCGGCAAAACTCAGCCTTTATTATCTTTTATTGATATATATATATATATACAGAGAGAGAGAGAGAGAGAGAGAGAGAGAGAGAGAGAGAGAGAGAAAGAGAGAGAGAGTAGAGCTTATATACTTTCAAAAGCACATGCCTAACTATGCTTGCAAATTTTTTATCATTGAATTTGCATTGAGATTTGTGCTGTTGTAAAATCAACTAAAAAGAGAGAAAAAAAAAATAAAATAAATAGCACAAATATCAATGCAAATCCAATAATAAAAAATTCATAAATATATTTAGGCTTGTACTTTTGAAAGTATATAAGGCCCTACTCATACATATACAGATATACACATATATATATATAGACACACACACCACTTAACGAACTAAAGTAAAAGCACTCGAAGCAAATAACTGAAAAACATAACTGCAAGTATAATACAAGTAGATGGACTTAGAAACATGTGAAATATGAAAGACTTTTATTTCATATGTGCATTTGTCTAATAAAGAACTAGCTACAAATTAAAATCACCCCTTGCATATTTGGAAAAGAACCGACTTTTTATTTCTCATATGTTAAATGTCTTATAAAGAACTAGCTACATTCTGAAACCTACTCCCCCCAACAAATAAGAAAGGGAACAAAAAGAACAAAGAAAATAAGAAACAAAACAAAGAGCTAAAGAGGAAAATGATAATTGATGTTGTAAAAACATCAGTAAGAATCGTCATCGAAAAGAGGTAGAAATCATCATGGAAAAAAATTGCCCATCATCTATGAAAATGAAAACCTCAAAATTCAAACTGAATTAACCTGATCTTCAGTATCAATTGCAAGACAAGCATGGTTACAGCTTTCCTCAAATTCAAACTGATATAACTTGATTCTGAGAATCAATTAGTCAAGCGAAGTATAGAGACACCCACCCTAGGCTTCCTCCTGGGCATCAGTTGCAGGCTTCTTGGCCTTGGAATCATCAAGATAGTGTTGATATAAATAGGAAACAAATCCCCAAATAGAAATGAGCATTGCCATTATCTTCACTCCATCCATCTTATCATGGAAGAAGATCACAGCAAAAATTGGCACAACCGGTAGCGAAAGAGTGCTAATGACATTTGAGAAGAGAGATGAAACTACAAAAATCAATCCAACCACCCCGACCGAAGCGACTTGCCAAGAAACAGCCGTCCATACAAGAGTCATCACATATGACACTGTCCCAGTTTTATATGCTTCCATCTCTCCCTTCAAGCTCCTCCACTCACCACTTGCAAAAAGCCCAACCACAGAAGCACAAGTTGCCACAAGAGCCGTGTATATCTGCATATCCAGTACAACCGAAAAAGTCTCCCTCTTAATAACCTTCTCAAAAGTCAATTGCACTAGTGAGAGGATGAGCGAGTAGGTGGCTGATGCCCCCAATGTCAGTACAAACCCTAAAGCGTACTTTCTCTTTGGGATATCAGCTGCCCCTCCAGAATCGTCGTTAGCACCAAGGAGGGCGGCCGAGAAAGTCAAAAGGACGACAGAGTTGAGTATCGAAGGGGTGAACTTTTGTGCGTTAAGAAAGTAGGAGAAAACTGCATTGAAGGCTAGTTGACTAGCACAAATAAGAGAGTAAGTTGAGACCGGGAGGTATAAGAGACCGTAAGAGTACATTAAGTTATCAGCAGCTATTATGAGGCCCAATACTAAATATATAAGAGAAATTTTTGCAAGAGGGAGTCGTGTGGTAGGAATAGTCATGGAAGAGGATTTAGGTGAAGGGAAAAGAAGTAGAGGAATGAAGAGGAAAGGAAATCCGGCAGTTTGGACAAATGTGGCCATCCATTTGCTATTTCCACCTTGGTCGTAGTAGAATCGTCCCAGGAGGGTTGCGGCGGTTTGGCCGGCAAGGAGGAAGAAGATATTCACAAACACCACAAGCAACCATTGCCACCGACGGAACGTCGGATTTCGTAGTGAATGATTGTACATGGATGATGCATCTTTTGATGGTCTGGGCACCGAGAATTCTACAGAAAAAAAGTGCATGCTTGTTAGAATTTTATGTGATCTTATGAACCAAAACAACCAAATTGTATAATGTAGCAAATGAATTCTAGTGCGTTCTACAGCTAAGACTTAGAATTTTTTTTTTGTGTTTCAATGAACAGAAACAAATTTTCAGCTGTCCTTCGACTACTTCCGGTTCTATTTATAAGGAGTCTGCATCAGCAAATTGTAAGTTTGAAATAGCAAATTATAAATTTGCATGCCACTGAACAACAGCAATTGTTTCATAGATGCATATATTTGAATTGAATCACACATCTTTCCAGTTTTTGCACAAACAATTTGCCTTTTCTTTACTTGTGTAACTTTACTAAATTTTTTTTTTCTTTAAACCATATTTCTTACTCAACTTTGAAGAGCAGCTTGATTCTTCTTATTTCTCCAATTTCATGGAAAATAAACTTTCTTTTTATATTTTCCTTGGACCGCTTTTTCCTTCATGTAAGGGGTGCACAGCCAGCAATAAGCCTTCAAGTCAATAATGAACATCAGGGTCATCTAAGAAACAAGTTCCTTTTCTAAGTTATCCATGGATAAGAAAAAAAAAATTTAGCAGTCTTTGTCTGGAAAAGAAGTAACTGAATTTCCAAATCCAAATGATTTTTACACAGTCAACTAGATGTTATATTACTCAAAAATGAGTTCACATGAGATTATATATACCAAAATGCACTGCTAGTTCATTTAAATATGTTGAGTTTTAAGTGTAAATTACTTGTAAAGTACTTTCAACTATAAGGTTCGTCATGTTAACTTCATGCAATTTAAATTGAATCTTGGTATTTGTACAAAACCAGCTGATGCTCATTGACTCTTGTTATATGTACAAAACCAGCTGATGCTCATTGACTCTTTTTATATGTACAAAACCAGCTGATGCTCACGAACTAAGCAAACAAAACATGCCAAGTTTGCACAGGTGATGCTTCAATGTAACACAACAACAGTATATTCCCCTTATTTTGAGTACTGATGAATTATTCACAAACTTTTCATTTGGTGACTATGTTTTTGGTTATGAGTCATCAATGTGAATGTTGACAAAAGAAAATCACAATAATCTATGTAAATTAAAAAAAATATTATAATAACTATCTAAATCAACAATTGTTAGAGGAAGTATCCATTCACTTTTCGATTTTTTCACTCTAAAAATGTTGGAGATTTGATTATTATACAACAAACTTTACTTTTTTCTTTCTCTTTTTAAAAAGTTGAACTATTCCCAAAGTTTTCCGACTTTACAGGGTGTATGCCAAATACATAACTGTTATCTACCTGATTTATCGTTAACACCGAACTTTTAATATACCAAGGATTGGATAAAACTAGAAAGTACCATGTTGAGTGAAGGAAAGAGAGTACCTAATACGACCTTAATGAAAGAAAAAATTATACAGTAACAAAAAGTAAGTAATTTGATTTTTTTTATGTCTATCGACTTGTATACATATTCTGAATCAAACCTTATTTCGACTTAACGATTTGACTAATCCACACCCCCCCCCCCCCCCCAGCCCACTCTCATACCACGTTCTTAAGAAACTAGCAAACCACATCCCGGGCCCCATCCCTACCGCATACCAGTGTATCTTATTCCAGGTGACATTTGGCATGATGCATCTCAACTTCTCAATTAGGTAGATATTAGCAAAGTAGGAATTATCATTGACCAAGCAAGTACATCTAAACTAATCAATGTTTATACTATAGACTTGACTATGTTCAATGCAACTAATATGACAATAACAAGTTTGCTTTGTTTTAATCGTTTACTCATATTAACCAGATACAACTTCGGAGGTAGTGGGTTACCTGAGCCACAAGCCCACAACCATTGCCCTTCACCACGATAATTATTAACAAAGCAAGCATAATGAACCTGATTAACCTTCACATAGCAAGCTTAGCTAGGTCCAATGCAATGTTAGCTGGAATGAGATACGCTATAGTATGCAGTGTTCTAAATAGCAGCTAATACGGCCGCTATAGCAGTTTTAATGGGCAAACGCTATGCTATACTATTAAAAACTGAATATAGCGGACTGAGATCATAGCAGCCGCTATAGCGGGAACAAAAGCGGGTCCATTTTAGACCTCAATTTTCAAAGGATTCCATGAGTCGGTTCAGTCCTAAAATCACTAAAATCTTTAAAAAAATTGTCCTAAAAGAAAAAATAAAATATTTAGTGAGTACTAGAGTAACTATTCAACTATGTTTCTTATGAGAAACTAAAAAAACATTATGATTTTATTCGTGTGGGGAGAAAAGCAACATAGCAACAACATAGGCTTATCAGTGGCCATTAAGGATCACCACAGCTACGAAGGATAACTATGCTAAGTAGAAACATTATTTGGAATATACATGTGGAGAAATCGAGAGTTATACTTCTATATTTATAACTGTTGGTGCACATATAATTGCGCCATAAGGTAGATGGCCCGGCCCACTAAGGAGCCAAAGAAATAAGAACACATGGAACATCAGGAGCAAGGAGCAAAGAGCCTGCAGACGAAGAGACTTCAAGCGGGAATGGTTGAAACATGGGGCGTTACTCACACAATCATGATTACAGGAGCGTAACCTACGCGATCGTGGCTACAACACTCTCCTATTACATGAACCGACCAATAGATGCAGGCTGACAACAAATTACTATCAATAGTGATTTTGAAGTTTGTAAAAGGGATCTTACACCCTTGAAACAAGACTGCACTTACATTTTCTACAATTTACAACTTTCTAGAGTAGACTAACTTTTTCGCATCTACAACATTCTTTATAGCTTTCCTAGGAGTAGTTTACTTGTAACCCAAGTTTCCAAGTTCTTAATAGAATCAATTTGGCTCTTTCAGCCTAGTCTTTGATAAAGCCGAGCCTATTTGTTCCCAACTTTCTTCAGATCATTTGATCAGAATCAGTTGAGTCGATCCCTCCGCAACCGAATCGCATGATCTTTTAAAACGTGGAGCATTCGAGGGTCAATCCAGAGACCGATTCATCTCAAGAAGACGAGCTAGACCTTGATCGCACAACTCAATCCAGGTCACCTCTAATCTGGTTTCTATCAAGACAATAACTAATATGTTATTGCTATTATTTTAAATACAAATGCAGTTAGGAATATAAGTATTTATAAAATTTATTATAAAATCCGCCATGGGTTCATAACGGCCGCTATGGTGCTCACTATTCGATATCCTTTTTCATACTCCCCAGATGTTATGTACCCACTTTCCGCTATTTACAACCTTGCTAGTATGCGGCTTAGGTATAGGAATGCAATACGCTAGTTTCTTAGGAATGCGGTATGAGGAGGTTAGGATTTGCAAGATCGTTAATCCGAAAGGTTTATTCAGAACGTCTATAAGAATCGATAAACATAAAATTACTATATAGTTTGTTTTTTCTTTCTTTCATTAAGGTAGGATTAGATATTCTCTTTCCTAAACAAAATGAAGGTTGTAAACAACTGATAGCAGACATATAGCATTTGGGAGGTCTCATAGCAAAAAGCAGATAGCAAGCGCTATATTCTATAATATGATTGTGAAGAAAAGACAACCATTACCTTTTTCTAATATTGCAAGTGTAAACATATTTTACGTTATAATTTTATGTCATTATCTGTATGACTAACTTCAAAATATTATGATTTAGCCAACCAAATAGACCAAAAACTAGAAAATTGATAATTAATTTACAAAATTTTGATCATTTTATTTAACTTCAAAATCCAATCCAATTATACATTTTGAACCGTTTACAATTTTCAAGCTTTTGGGCCAATAGTGACAGCTTTAGCAGACGGAGTATAATATATTGGATTTTTATTATACATGCAGGTGTGAATAAAGATAGTGCGAAATATTATTTTTATTGAACTACGAGACGTAAAAGATAATTCCGGATTGACTTGTGGTGAAATTGAAATGAAAAAAAGGAGATTTCGAATTTTTTTATAAGTAACAAGATTTATATTTCAGCTGAAAATTCATTGTGGCGAAAAATTTTGAAATTTTGTGAGGTTATCTGTACTATTGTTTTGAGGCCAGAATAAAAATTTCGCATCATTTGGATATCCGAGCAGTGAAAATGGAGCCTAACAACAATCTATAAAAAAATTTAGTCTACAACACTTTCGGTGATCAGAAGGGGCTCAAAATAAGAAACTTAAGATAACTTACTACTATTTGACTTTATTGGAGTATGTCTATCAAATTTGAGATTAATTGGATATTCAGAAGGACTCCAATTGGACGTATCAAATCAGATTTGGGCTAATAATTAATTACGCGATATTTTCGAAGACCTATTGGCAATTGTACCTTTTTTTGGTGGTTGACAGCTAAATGGAGGGGTAGTTCTCTCCTTTCTTCTTCTTCTTCTTCCTCAGGTGTTGTACGAGAAAGCAAATGAGAGGGAGAGTGAGAGAGACTAAGAGTGTGAGAGAGATCAAGAGGAGAGGCGGCGAGCGCGTGAGGCGATCCGTGGAGTCGAGCAAGGGCGCACGCGTGTGATTTTCTGGTGCATCGACTTTGAGGTTGGTTTTGATTATTTTATTATTTGATTTGGATTTTATAGGATAGATTTTTAAAGTAGATTTTTTATTAGAGAAATTCTTGGTGAAATTATGATTTAAAGATTTGATTATGCTTGATTTAGGATCCTGATCTCGTGGATTTCTGTCGTAGGATTTTTCCATGGGATTTCGGCGTCGTGGGAGCCGTGCGGGGTTTGGAGGTCGCCGCAGAGTGCGTCGTTGTCCCGCCTTTTGCTTTCTTCCAGGATTAGCAATCCAGGTGAATTCCGTGTTGTCGAGAACGGCGTACTACCTTTTATGTCTGCTTGGTAGCTTATAGGTATGCTTGTAGGTTGATTGATAGTAGTAGAAGAATACTTATGAATATTTGGATGATATTTTATATTATTTGGACCGTATGGGTTGGGAATAGAATATTAATATTTTATTACTAGGGGGGCTATGGAGTATTTTGGGACAGTTGGATTGCGGGTGAATGTTTTATTTTGGGACAGTTGGATTACCATGAATCAGAACATGCGATTCAGATCCCAATTCAAATAAGGGGTCTGCGATCCTGATATCAATGGTTCAATATCAATCATAATTTATGCTATGTTAATAGGGATTGCTTTGGGTTCCCCACTATCGGTCCCATTATATTATTACCAACATGCTATCCTCCTATGTGACATTTTCAATTACGAGTATAAATTAATCAAATCTCCTCGCATCATGAATGCCAACTCATAAACAAGCGTATAAGAGCAACAGGCTTAGAGACCCGTAGCAGAGCGCTCAACTCAATATACCTACCCAATACCCATCTGAACATGCGACAACACTGGGATCATTGGGTTGCTTGTGCCACAAACCCACAAACCCCCTCGCTACAATTAGTTTTAAGTGGCTATAAAAGCCTCGGTTGACTGAGACAATTGGTCGAGCACCTCGTATGCATCCATCCAACCCACACTTCTCTCTAAATCTTTGGAGCACCATCTCACTTGTTGTTCAACAAGAGCAAGAGAGAGTTGTATCTTGTAGAGATTATTTTCTAAGTAAAGAGTGTACTTAGTTTTTTCTGCGGAACCACTACTCTTTTCTCTTTTCTCTATTTTTGCATTTAGTCGTAGGGCGCGAAGGTCCGGGCTAGCAAATAGAGAGCAAGACTTGCCCTCTTCGAGCAGTAAGGCGGGCGTCGCACGAATTTTTGCTAGGCGAAAAGCTTAAGTCCGTGACAACCAGTAGCCAAAATATAACAACAACTCATGCACCTCCACAGCAATACACACAAAACCCCAAAAAAAAAAAAAAACCCGCCTCCCCTTTTTTTGAATTTTTTTTTTTTTTGAGTTAAATAATTTGTCAGAAAAGAATTTGATTATCAAATTCATTAGTGATTGTATCAAATTTAATAACTTTAATGGCTATTTAGTAATTAATCGTTAATAACTAATAGAACCATTAAATTTACTAAAATATTTACCTTAACGAAGAATAAAAACTTAAACACAAAATCTCCACACATTTTAACAAAAAAAAAAAAAAACAGATTGGTGAATCCCTAAACCAATCAAATAACTATAATTTAATCTCGTCCAAAATTTCCCTATTGCAAAGTATCATTAAAAGTTAAAGATTTTTTTTAAAAAAAAAACGCACAGAGATTAAAAGAGAATGGATGTGATTGGAAAGGTTGGGAATCGGAAACTTTTACCTCCTAGGTGGAGTTGGGATTGTCGAGGATCGTCCATGGCTTTAGTTTCCTCCACTAAATTTTGAAGCTACGAGGGAGGAGGAAGAGAGAGGAAACGACGACGACGATGACGTGGGTAGGAATCGATCGAGTGTTTTGTAGACGGAGCGCGGAGTCAGCATCCGTCGTTTCGGTTCGGTATTTGTATGGTTCTTCTTAAAGAGCCGTGCCTACACCTACAAACCCTTTTTGGGTTGTATTTTTATTATCTCACTTATATAATCATTTTTTTTTCGTTTTTTTTCTTATTTCATCATTTTATTTTTTTTTCAACTAAACCCTAGAAAGGATCGACAAACTCTACAACCCATCATTTTAAAGGGGATTTTTTAAAAAATAATCTTAAAAATTTTTAAAATTTGCAAAATGATCCTTTCAAATTTTTTTTTGCAAAACTAATCATACTTTTGCCAGCAGTGCGCCACGGAGGCGGGACAATCTAAAGACGCTGGATGATTCAGCGTCTTTAGTGTATTTGCTGAAGGCGCCGAATCATTCAGCGTCTTCACAAAAACCCTATGAAGACGCTAAATGATTCAGCGTCTTCTGCATATATGCTGAAGGCGCTGATTGAAATCAGCGCCTTCAGCATATATGCAGAAGACGCCGATTCATTCAGCGCCTTCTGCATATATGCTGAAGGCGCTGAGGACTTAGCCAATTTTCACAAAAATTGGCTAAGTCCTCAGATATAAGTGCTAAAGGCGCTGAAGCATTCAGCGTCGTTAATATCAATGTTAAAGACGCTGAACCGTTCAGCGCCTTTAACATCAATGTTAAAGGCGTTGAACCGTTCATTTGATATTTTATTGTAATACAAATAAGTTGAATTGGTGTAAAAGCTAACTATATTTGTTTGGGCATTATAGGGGTATCGTGCTTTGGAGTTCTCAAAGCATGGGCGCAAGCTCAACCGGTGGGAGTTTGACCATCCAGCTGTACTAGATCTACTCCGACAGTCAAAATTTTACGGGGTAGCATGCCTGAGACACGTGCAGCTGGATCAGGCTTTACTAGCCGCCCTTGCCGAGAGGTGGAGACCGGAGACCCAGACGTTCCACTTTCACCATGGTGAGATGACCGTCACACTCCAGGATGTGGCGGTTATTTCAGGTCTCCGTGTCGACGGTCCACCAGTGACGGAAACTTCACTTCAAGAGTGGGTGCCGATATGCGAGGCATTGTTGGGAGCTGTGCCCAACGAAATAAGCGGGTCGCATATACGCCTAACGTGGCTATATCATCAGTACAGCCATATACCTCTAGATGCCCCTGCAGAAGTAGTAGCAGCTACAGCCCGTGCATATATGTTATATCAAATTGTGTGTAGTTTGTTTCCCAACCCCAGCGGACACAGAGTTCACCTAAAGTGGCTATCACTTTTGGCTGATTTTGATCTCTGCGGGGCTTATGCATGGGGTGCAGCTGCCTTAGCATATATGTATCGAGCGCTAGGACTTGCCTCACTGTACGGGAAAGCCGAGTGTTGTTGTTTTGGGACGCTATTGCAGGTATAATATATAACTAGTGAAGGAGCCCGCACTTCGTAGCGGGTAGAAAATATAGAAATAATTAATAATAATAAAATATTAAATATTTTTTTTGTGTATCTTATTTGTTATATTCATCAAAAGTCTCTTATTATTGGTGGTGCGAATAAGCCCGATAACGTCTTCACCGGCGAAAGTGATAGCAACGGTGACGACAATCCCTTCGACCATGGCGGAGGGAAAATGAGACGAAAGAATAAGTATTATTATGAATTAATTTGAGATAAAAATCACGGACTTAAACTTTTCGCCTAGCAAAAGCTCGTGCGGCGTCCGCCTTCCTGCTCGAAGAGGGCAAGTTTTGCTCTCCGTTTGCTAACTCGGACCTTCGCGCCTTATAAAAAAGTAGATATTCCGTAGAAAAACTAAGTACTCTCTTACTTAGAAAAAAATAACTATAAGATACAACTCTTTCTTATTACTTTGGCCTTACCCAACCCCACTATTTATAGGCTCATATACATAACTCACCAATTAAACCTATACTTAAGAAACCCACTAATGTTTAAATTAAATATCCACTAAACCCACTACAACCTTGTGGGTTATTCATGGCTCTTGGCATCCTTTGTCATTGATGGCATTGATGAAGGAGGAATTAAAAATTTGGTGGTCTAAATTAAATATCCACTCATCCCACTATAATAATATTGTGAGTTATTCATGACTCTTGGCATCTCTTGTAATTGATGGCATTGATGAAGGAGCAATTAAAAATTTAATAGTGAAAAAGTAAAGAATTATATTGGTGAGGGTGAAGAAAATCATGCCACGTGGCTAAAATTATTGAGAATTCATATATGTTAATAGATATTTTGATTTCATTATTATGTTGATATTGATATTTAATATTTTATTTATTATATTAAGTCGTTTGTGTTAATATATAGATTTGGGCTTGGGAGCATATTCATATCGGCCTACCTACAGGCGTACTAGCGCTACCCGACATTGTAGATCTCCCTCTGGGTTGCCGGTAAGATATTTATTTAATATAGTAGATTTTTGTATTTCAAATGTAATTGCAACTAATATATATATTTTACAATCTAGATGGGCAAACGCTGGAGGACTACGATTCAAAGCCAATGTCAGGACCGCTGACATTGAGTTTTATAGAGATGAGTTAGATCAGCAGAGAGAGACGCAGGTATGTACATGTTTTAATCAATATTTTAAATATTTTTTTCTAAATATTTTTATACTAACTGATCATTTTGTATCATTAACAGGTTATATGGATGCCGTACATAGATGAGATTTTAGCTGCATTACCAGACTTCTGTGTGTACAGGGCTCGCAAGTCTAGCGTTCAAGGACAGTCATCATCTGCTATCACATTGTAGAGATGCATGTACCAGACAGAGTCCTGCGGCAATTCGGTCTTCTCCAGCATATACCTCTCAATGTGGAGTACATCCGACGCGTGGCACCACGTGGGCGTCCGGATGAGGATTGGATTGCATTTCACGCTGTACACATTGAGAGGTGGTCTGAGAGGCTAGATCACATTGTTCATCAGCTCGTAGTTGCTGGTCAGGACCCACTGCAGGCGGCATCCATATGCATGCAATGGTACTGGACGATTACGAGGAGATGGATATATCGTCCAGTATAGCGTCCTCCGCTGACTTTTCATCCCCGTGGGCATATCGAGAGGACAATGGTATAATAATTTTTATATATAAATTTAACATATTTTGTATACTTAATATAAATTTAATTTGTCCATTGAAATGCAGGTCGACACACTACGACAGATAGATACTACTATAGGCCAGTTATTGCATGATCGTCCGTCGCCTACGAGGATATTCGGGACTCTGACAGATATGCGCGAGCATATTCATATGGTACTGCAAAATGTACCGTTGGTACCTACTGTCAGAGTTTCTGAGGGACGAGGAGATTATGCTCACGCATCGTCCTCGAGTCATCAAGTACCTTCATATCACTAGAAATTTCAAATTAAGTCTTCAAATTCAAATTAACAAACTATTTACACCATTTCAGGGGCCACGATCTCCATCTCCTCCTATTCAGGCCTCTACGACATTTTCCTCGATGTCAGAGTCACTCCCGCCTCCTGTATCACGGACATCTTTTGCGTCGACATATTCACGTCGTCGTCCCTCGTCATCATCACCACAGGAGATCAAACATATTGTTGAGCATGATAAGAGTGGTATTATCGAGGAGCTCGATCAGTTGGCAGCGGCCGAGCATCTTGATGATATGCCGATTATCGAGCTTGTTGTTCCTTGTGGGCGTGGGCGTCCGCGAGGGCATGGACGCAGGTGTGGCTGAGAAGGTCGAAGGAGAAGACAAGCTCAAAATTGAGTTTTATCTCAATTTTGAGTTTGAGTGTGTATTATTAACATTTTTGTGATTATATTTTTTTGTTGTTACTCAACTGTTATATCTGAATGTTGTGAAATTGTTCCACATAATTTCTGAATGTTTTAGCTCAATGTCTAGATGTTGTGAAACTTGTTGTACTTTTTCATTCTGTTATGAAACTTGTTGTACAAATTTTATTTTTTTGAATTGAAAAAAAATTCTTGTCTTTACTGTGGTTAAAGGCACTTAATGGTTCAGCGCCTTTAACATATGATGTTAAAGGCGCTGAAAGGTTTAGCGTCTTTAACATTGATGTTAAAGGCGCTGAACGATTCAGCGTCTTTAACATTGATGTTGACGACGCTAAATGGTTCAGCGCCTTTAGCGCTTACATCTGAGCACTTAGCCAATTTTCGCGAAAATTGGCTAAGTCCTCAGCGCCTTCAGCATATGTGCAGAATGCACTGAATGAATCGGCGTCTTCTACATATAGCATCTTCATAGGGTTTTTGTGAAGGCGCTGAATCATTTTCAGCGCCTTCAGCAAATACACTGAAGACACTGAATCATTCCGCGTCTTCAGATTGTCCCACCTCCGTGGCGCCCTGCTAGCAAAAGCAGGATTACTTTTGCAAAAAAAAATTTGGAAGGGTTATTTTGCAAATTTTAAAAGTTTTTAAAGTTATTTAAAAAAAAAATCCTTTTAAAGGGGTTAAAAATTACGACCTTTTGGATTTACGGCTTAATTATAAAAAATTTCTAGAGGTGTATCTATATATTTTTTTAAAAAATATAAATCTTACATGCTTTATTTTAGATTTTATAAAAATTTAAATAAATTTTGGTAAAAATATAGGACTTTTTTTAAAAATGAAACTCTAAAAATGTGTATTTTTGAAAATGACCTTACAAAATTTATATTTGCAAAAATAGTCCTATGGGTGCCAACTGGGCGCCACGTGTGCCCGCCACGTCAGCGACGGATCATGAGTTCAATTGAGTTGAACACGCGTGTCACGCCCCGACGTCGAAACTGCGACTCGGGCTCGCCAACAGATCCGCCGCCCATACGGGAAGCCCCGTATAGACGAAGCGACTAACCTGCAAAAGATGAACTACACTATACAGATATTAGAGCTGAAAAATAAACTGCTGAAATAAAAAATATATACAAATCCTCAAATAGTACATGCCAGGTCCTCACAGTACATAAGTCACTCCAAAATCCAAAGCTCTTAAAGTAAAATATACATGACATATCCCAAAATCACTGGCAGTACTAATACATCACCAAAAAAAAGGGTATATCTACTCTCTCTGGCAGACGACTGGTAGGGATCTAGCTCGCGACTCCCTTACCTCGATCAGCAGGATCAGCAACTGGAGCAGCAGGAACAGGAGTAGAGATCCCTGGGGAAAAGACACCACAGCGGGTGTGAGAACTACATCCCACAGTAGTTCTCAGTGGGTATCGCCAACAAGCCTGACGGTCTACCCACTAAATCTACTAGAGCCATAAAGTAACAAATGCAGAACTGAAAGTAAAGGCTGGAAAAATAACTCTACAGCTACTATACCTCTATCTAAATGCTCAAGAAGTGAGACAGATGGAAACATGATGCATCTACTATCTTTCAACATAATCACCCAATCTACACTGACTGCCACATAGGGTCCAGTCAAACCTGCGCCTACCTACTGCCATTACATCCAAGGAGGACCGGACTTACGTAGGGCGTCTGTGACTGCCAAAACTGGCCCAGCCAGAGGGACTGCGTCAACAAGTCGCGATAGCAAGTAACAAGCCCAACTCCCAAGTGGCACTCGAGGGGCGCGACCACACCGAGGAAAGTATCCGCGCATCTTTGTCGAGCTCAAATGTGACTCATGCAGGCTATAGTCCAAATCCACGATCAACAAGATCGACAGTAATCAACAACACTAACTCTCTCTCTCACAGGCTGGAAAACCACAAAGCCGGGACCCACCGTCGACTCAGACGGCTCCCAAAAATAAAACACTGATCTAACACGGCTACCAGACTCCACTCGGCCCCCAGGTGCGAGTGTAACATGCATCCCACAGCCACCCGACCACTCGGCCCACTACCCGGGCGAGGAAACTCTAAGTCCAGGATAAAATAATGAATGACAGTGTGGGAATGTCTAAAGCAATAATAACCTAGCCCAAGTTGGAGTTTTCTACTAGTCTGGTTGAACATGCAGCATATGATGGGGGTGCTAGGTCAAGTTCCAAAGATAACAATAATTTAACAGATTTTAGGAAGCAGTAAATCACATGATCATCAAAGTAACATTGGGAACATCAATTCTCACATTCTTGCATGCTTCATAATACATTCACAATCATGCATGATCCTATAATATAGAATTAATGTTCAGTCTATCAATCTTGAAGGCGAGGCAACCCACCTGAAAGTGCTAAACTGTCCAAAAGTCCAAAAGCTGAAAATACCCGGGAACAACACTCCAATTTCCCCCAACTCCACGGGTTCAGAAACACCCGAAAACTCTCCTGGGTACAAAGATAAAGTCCAATATTACAAATAACTCAAAATTCCAAGTGTACAGAATCTGCTGAAATATCTGTCCCAGAAAATCTTAATTATCACCTGTAAAGAAAACGCCAAGAATTTCAGTAAAAATATGATAGTGATCCTCGCGATGCGTAGATGTCAACCGAGTCTTTAAACGTCGAATTTCGATGCCCAAGTGCAGAGATAAAATCTGACAAAGTGCTGCTGTCTAAGAACAACCACCAGCAACAAAGGGGCTCAAAAACGTACCCAAAACCCCTAAAAAAACTCAAATCTGGGAGGAGTGGAAAATACAAAAATCGTAGATTTACCTCTCATGAATCCGATGTCGTAAAAATCGTCCAAAAATACTGTCGGAGTGGCTCTGAGGACCTCACGGACCAAAATGCGACGATAACGGTCCTTCGATGAGAGAACGTCGCTCTGCGCTACGATGCCGAAGTCATCGATGGGCCTCCAAAAATTCCGGAACTCCACCACAAGATGCACGACAAGATGAAGAACAAAATCAGTATGGGGCTTAGGGGGTTTAGAGTTCGGGAAAAGGGTCAAAAAGCCCGAGCAAAGGGCCTATTTATAGGTCCACATGAAAAAAGAGCCAAAAGCCCACCTTAGTGGGCTTTCGGGCCCGCGATTCGGGCGCCCGGGGTGTTTCGGGCGGCTACAGTAGCCCGAAACGCCCCCCGGTCCGGCCCACGAGACGCGCTCGAATTCCCCTAGCTTCGACACGTGTCCCCGAACAGCGGACAGCGTGCGGAGCCAGCGGAAAGGCGCCACGTGACCCGACCGAGAGGGGTGCGGTGGGTGGTGCCGGCCAATCGCCAGGCGCCACGTGGCGCCCGCGTACGACGGTCACCCACCCCGCACCAGCCCCAACTGCCCCTGCCTGCTCCCCTCACCGCGTGAACCGGGTGCGCGTGAGCCAGCCACTCACAGGCCGCCACGTGGCGCGCCTAGGTCCATGCGCCAGCGCGCAAGTCCCCGTGGACCGCACACCGTGAGCCCGCGAATCAGCGGCCGCCACGTGCCCCCCGCACTCGGCCCATGCACCAGTGCCAACTCTCCGTGGACTATGCCGCGTTCGCCGACCAATCCGGTGCTGCCACATGGCACAAGGCCGGTCCACGGCTTCCCCCATGCACCAAATTGCGCGAAAAACTTTCGGGGGTCACTTTTTGGGCATCCGGACTCCGGAAAAGGCAAGTAAATAGTCGATTTTCGACGTTTTTCCGCGCTGAATCCAAATATGACCTCGGATTAGCCTAAAGCCCTTTCTAAAATATGACAAAAATAGCCAGAAGGCAGGTTCAATCCCGAAGCCTCACTGAATCCGTCCAACGCGTCCATTTGACGCGTTGCGGGTCCCACACACCAACAATAGGTGTTCTACATCACGGGTCATGGGAGAAGCTACACGAGGATCGGGGGCACTACATTCTTCCCCACTAAAAGAAAGTTTCGTCCCCGAAACTAAGAAAACAAACAGACGTACCTCAGCTGAAAGTCTCGAACAGGAAAGGATAGGTATCTCTCATCACCGTCTCTAGCTTCCAAGTGGCCTCCCGCTCCTTGTGATTGCTCCACATAATCTTCACATAAGGAATAGCCCGATTGCGTAATTCCCTCACCTCACGAGCTAGAATCCACAACGGGCGCTCCTCATATCCAAGGTCCTCGTCGACCTCCAAGGAAGTGAAGTCAATCACGTGCGAAGGGTCGAAAACATATCTCCTCATAACTGAGACGTGGAAAACGTCATGAACTCCGGCCAGGCGTGGAGGAAGGGCAACTCGGTAAGCCACAGGGCCAACTCTCTCAAGTACCTCGAAGGGTCCAATAAAGCGGGGACTGAGCTTCCCACGAACTTCAAATCTCTGGACCCCTTTCGAAGGCGAGACCTTCAGAAAGACATGGTCACCAACCTGAAACTCTAGGTCTCACCGCCGAGTATCAGCATAGCTCCTCTGTCGACTCTGGGCTGTCTCGAGATGTCGATGAACTAATTTGACCTTTTCTTCAACCTCCAGCAGTAAATTAGGTCCCAAAGTCCTCCTCTCACCCACATCACTCCAATATAAGGGCGACCGACACTTGCGTCCATACAACGCTTCTGTCACGCCCCGGGGTCGAAACTGCGACCCGGGCTCGCCAACAGATCCGCCACCTATGCCAAACCCCGCATAGGCGAAGCATCCTACCTGCAAGAAAAGTACTACAGCTAAACAGATATCAGAGCTATACCATAAAAGTGCGGTAAAATTAAAACCATCCATCTGTACAACTGGAATAATAACAATGTCCATCTCCCAAAATGATAATCATACAATATCCTCAAATACAAAAATCTAAAACTCAACAGAGAGGTATCTCGAATAAAACAACAGTGTACAGGCTCTCAAAATAAGTAATAACCTCACTACAATAATCTCTCAAAAGCAGAAATAAACTGATCTACTGACTGTACTCGGGATCTCCAATGTAGGGGTGCCGCTACTCTCCACAGACGGGTAGGGATCTAGCACGCGACTCCCTCGCCTCGCACAGCAACCGCAGAATCAGCAACACCCGCTAAGACTCTGCAAAACAAAGGAGAGAGAGAAAGAGAAGGGGGAAAACCCCCAATGGGTGTGAGAACTACACCAAAGAGGGAGTTCTCAATGAGTACCACCGCCAGGCCCGACGATCTGCCCACTAAGTCCACTAGAGGCATAAGATAACTAATGCAGAAAAAACTGAACAAGAAAGCTGGAGATACTCAACAGCTACCATGCCTCTATCTAAATGCTCAAAAAGGGAGAACCAATGAAGGATATGCCACCACTAGCACATGAAGTGCACAATCGACCCAATCGAGCTGACTGTCACATCTGGTCCAGTCAAACCTGCGCCCCACCTACAACCCCCTCCCACTGCCGGGCAGGAATTACGTAGGGTGTCCAAACGGACTAACTCGCTATCGAGTAGTGGCTCATGTAGGCTATAGTCGAAATCCACGCTCTTTCTCGGAACGGATAGACTCAAGATGCTCAACCTCTCACACAAAGGTCAAAGTACTCACAACGACACGGGACCACCGTCAAACCAAACGGCTCCCAACATCACTAGCACTGGTCTATACACAGCTACTAGACTCCACTCAGCCCCCTAACACGAGTGCTACAATAAAGTACCCGCCTGTAATAAACCCAATCAATGAACCAGTAAGAACTGGAACTGCCTGCTGTGCCTGCCAAATCGGGTATGCTGGCCAACGCATAACACCGATAGGAAAAAGGAGTCTCAAGGACTCAAAGCCTGCCTATCGCACACTCCGGAGTGGCACTCGAGGGGAGCGACCGACACGAGTAAAGTATCTCAGTAACAAGTATCATAAATCAGCAGGACTGAATCACGACTCTGATCAAAGTGGGAAAACCCATCCACTAAAGGAAACCCGATCACAATCTGATGCAACAGTAAACAGTAAGTGGGAAACTCCATCCACTAGAGAAGCCTGATACCCAATCTGATGCATAAGCAACCTCCGGTCAACCGCCCAACAGTAAACATAAGTATCATAATCAGTAGGACTGGTTCACGACTCTAATCGAAGTGGAAAATCTCAACCACTAAAGAAAACTCCGGTCCTCAAACAGATGCAATAGTACTCAAATAGTGGGAAACTCCGTCCACTAGAGAAACCTGATACCCAATCTGATGCACAAGTTGTAGTATCCGCTGGCAAAATGTTATGGTTCCATCTTTGGGTCTACTTTTGTTAGTCTTTTTTCGCGTTTCGTTCAGGGGTCCGGGAAGGGGGACTAATTAATTCTGTGTTTCTGGACAGATCGTCGGGGCTCGCGAGTATTTTTAGTCAATAAAGCTCGCGAAACGGAGTCCGCCGGCGAAATCGGTTTTGGATTCCGACTCCGGAATCTCCCGGAATAAATTCCAGAAGGTGACGGTAAGCTCGGTTGACCAACGCGGGTAACCAGTCAGACCGGACCCCGGTTCGAACCCAACCTTTCGTTTAATTGGGTTTATTTTTGATTAGGGAACGGTTCCGTTCCTTTTTCCCCTTTCTCATTATATCCGTCTCAACCTCCCTCACCCTAGGGTACGATACCGAGCGTGGACTAGGAGCCAAAAATCCCACCCCAACCGTACCCTCTCCCTCACCAATCGTGCGGAAGATCCAGGCGGCGAGACCAAGGCAGAGAGGAAGACGACTTCACACCTCTTGGGGTCGAAACCGCAGGACCGGATCATCATTCTCTCGAGGTGAGCACGTTAGGGTTTACTTTTTCTCGTTCTTGTTTCTTGTTCTTGATCAGAGTAGTTCGAGGAGGAGGGGTGAGGGCATCGCCGGAGTCCGGCGCGGACGAAGCCGCATGCGGGAAATGCCCGCATGCGGACGGCATGCCGGCGGCCGCGCAACCCCGCATGCGGGCATCCCCCGCATGCGGGAGGGCTGCCGCCCAGCCGCGCGGGGCTGGGGGCCGGCAGCCCCGCACGCGGGCAACCCCGCATGCGGGTGGGCTGCCGCCCCAGCCGCGCGGGACTGGGGGGCGCGCAGCCCGCATGCGGGTCAACCCGCATGCGGGCGGGCTGCCGCCCCAGCCGCGCGGGGCTGGGGGCGCGCGGCCCGCATGCGGGCCAACCCGCATGCGGGCGGGCTGCTGCCCCAGCGCGCGGGGCTGGGGGCGCGCGGCCCGCATGCGGGCAAACCCGCATGCGGGCAGCAGGGAGTTGGTGTTGCGGGTGGGTTCCGCGGGAGTCGGGGCCGCCCGCGTTGTCGGTTCGCCCGGGGACGCCGCCACCTTCGCCAAACTGGCGGGGCGTGGCCGCGGTCGACCGGGAGGGCTGGGTGTTCCGCGTCCCCCTTACTTGTGTGTACCTTTCGGGATGTTGATGGAGTTACTAACTCCGGTGAGACGGGTTTGTGTAGGTCCGGGCGGGCGCACCGGGACGCGAAAGAACCCGAAGTCGACCAGCAGCGCGACAGCGAGAGAGGTGGGTTTCTTTGAGCCTAAGTATAGACTCGGTGTTCATGGACAGTAGTTTAATTTCATATTCGTAATACTAATGCTGACGGTTTCTATATTGCGATATTATTCTGTAATCGGTTCATTGTGCTCATGGTTGCGACACGCGCACCCGCGGTCTGGCCACCGCAAAGGGTGCTCTTTTCCGGGAAAGCGGTCTTCGACCCGTGTTAACCCACAAGGTGAAGTGGTGGGGGCCCCCGTAGGTGTGGGGTTTGAAGCATCAAAAGGTGGGGGAAAAAGGTGCGACCTGTCGGGAAAGGCATCCGACGAGGTCAGGTGCCCCAAGGTGTGAGCGGCGTGTTCTGTCGGGATAGGTGCTCGATGGGAACAAGGTGTGTAGGTGTTATAGGTATTACAGATGTTGCAGGTGTTACATGTGTTTGCGGGTCACACTTCCAGTGGGTTGAGTGGGTGCTCCGGATAGTTTTACTGTTGGGTTTGGTTTTCCCTTTACTGCTTATTATCATTATCACATGTCGCTGACTCCCACTCCGTGACAGGTTCTTCCAGGGGTGAGCGGTAGGTGGCGGTGAGGTCGGGACAGGAGTGGTCGGGCTGCGAGGAGCCCTAGTTTGTATCCCCTTTACTTTTTCCTGCATTTCATTTCATACTATCGACTACGGTGTGGTTCGCGATACCCTTGTGGGGTCGGTGTGGATGTTGATTCCCGGTGTTCCGGATTTGATATTATGTTTCCTTTATTCGCCCGTTGGCCATTTTCCAAGCAAAGTAACTAGAAAAGGACTTCGAAAACTATCTTTTAAAAATATGGGGTCGTGTGGGCCCGCTTTTGCAAACTCTGTGGATTTATGGCATCTTTCTAAACCGTTTTCAAAACCTCGGGTCGTGTGGGCCTGTTTTCAAAACTGTGAGTTTATCCTTTCAACTTGTTTGGCGACGGGCGTTCTCTTTAGTTTACATTGTTGGTTGAATATTTGAGACTGTTGTGATTAATTGAATGCTTGTATTGAGAGATTGTATAGTGCGACGCCGTGCATATACAGGGGAGACTCTGCCCGATTTTCGAGTAAACCTGTATATGTGGCGGGTCTGGGCGCGCGCCGGGGAGGTCTGAATCAAATCAAAAATTTATTACTAAAGGAACTTGAACTACCAACTCTTTGTTTTCCGCTGAGCGAGACCCCCGGGGCGTGACACAAGTACATATCCGGTCAACCGCCCAATATCCGCGGTTGCCGCAATACCCTGCGTCTATAATCATGTCCTATAACCGACCTCCGGTCAACCGCCCAAAGTCCGCGGTCACGCAAAACCCTGCCAACCACAATCCAACACAACCCGTCCCTGACACCAAGGTCCCGGCTACACTACCCCAAACCCTGCTCGTACCCGAGCAACCTGAACATGACTAACCAATGAGGAGAAAAGAAGCAAAATATGGTTTCTCCTAAGTCAAGTTCCAATATGATAGTGTAGAGATAAATGATGGCCTATCTAGATGTCCATACAAGCATGCAAATGTCCTCAAGGAAAAGAAAGGGAGTAAAGCATATAATAGATCCACTAGGGTATAAACAACATGCCAGAATCCCTAATGAACTACACCTGTCCATAATCCATGGTCCGTCAAAAAAAATGATCAGAATAATACCCGCACATAGATCTAGCCTCCTACTCCATCGAGTAATCATATCATAAAAGACTATGTGCAACATGGCATGCTAAAAGATCACTCTATAATACATCAATCTACATGATCTAAGCCATTCCTCAAGCTTCCATCTCGATGCTAAATATAGTACAATAAACATGCATGCTAACAATCACATAAGGTAAATCCCTTTAGGTAAGTTTTTACTATTCATCCTCATGAATATTCAAATCCCGCAAGTCCCCGATAATATTTAACATGAATATTAAACTTGCAATTCCCTTATACAATCATCATTCCTAAGCTTACCCCTTAGTCACATATAGTGTACCCTAAACATGCAGGCATTCTAACATACGGAATTAGAGAACCGTCCACCGGTTCTGGAGATGAAGCAACCCACCTGAAGTGCTTTCCGCAGGCAAAGCCGAAGTCGGTGAAGTGTGTAGTCACACGCTAACTCAAAATCCGCTGAAACTGCACTCTCGGTACTCCGTCGCACAAATCTCTGCTCCAACCAACCTCGCAACCACAGCGGCCTGTAGCAGCACCCCCAGCGGCGTCCACGGTACCAGCTCCGGGGGCCCTTGGCGGGGGTACCTCGGGGGAGACTTTGGTGGCACCCGTTCCTGTTGTGGTCGCCGCCGCCGCTGGGGAAGGGACAGTCCCACTGACGGAGCGAGAACGAGTGCGGGCCAATCTGGCGGATTTCATGAAGTTCGAACCACCCACGTTCGAGGGGGAGACGACTGATCCCTGGGTCGTCGAAAAGTGGGTGGGTTCGATGGAAAAGTTGTTCGAGGACTTACTTATCGAGGACCCTGAGCGCGTTCCCCTGGCGGTTCACTTTTTGGAGGGAAACGCCCGTCTGTGGTGGAAGACGGTGCGCCCTGATCCCACCAAGGGCACCGTGCTTCTATCATGGACGACGTTCAAGCAGGAATTGTTTGGGGCCTTCTTCACAAACAGCGTCAAGAAGAAACTGGAGGATGACCTGAACCATATTCAGCAAGGGAGTAAGACGGTTATGGAATATCAGCGCGAATTTGTGCGCTTGGCAAATTGCGTCCCTTTTGTCATAAGGGACGAACCCCACAAGGCGCAACTGTTCGTGGATGGGTTGCGTAGTGATATCTTCCAGGTGGTTCAGGCCGCTGACTTGCATACGTTCCAGAAAGTGGTCGATCGGGCCACTGTCGTAGAGCGCGGGTTCGCCGTTACCCGCGCTAGGAGGGAGGCCCCGGCACAGCAAGAAGATAGGAAGCGGCAACAACAGAGCTACGGGGGGGGGTCATCTGCTGGGAGCCGACCCCCCAAGCGGTGGAGGTCACAGTCGGGAGCACGGAGCGCACCCACGGGAGGGCCGAGGCCAAGAGATAGGCCTTGTGTGATCTGCGGGGGAGCACACGGGGTGTTGGATTGCCCCCAGAGAGTTGATCACTGCTTCCGTTGCGGCAAGCAGGGGCACTTCCGCCGCAACTGCCCCCTTGCCATGGGAACAGCTTCTTCTGCCGCATCCACGCCTTCGCCACAACTCTCCGGGCGGGGGAAAGCCCCCATGGGGTCGACCTCTAGGCCCCCGGCACCGCGGCGCGAGGAGGCGAGGCAGCCCCAACCGGGTGGGCGAGTCTACTCAATGACCCGCCAGGAGACCGATCCACCGGTGGACATGCTTGCAGGTATTACTTCTGTCTCAAACTCCCGAGCTAGAACCCTCTTTGACACTGGAGCAACCCACTCGTTCATTTCTCGTGATTACGTGTTTATGCATGACCTCGAGGAGACACCTCTCCAAAGCCTTTTGACGGTCCAGACGGCGGGTGGGACACTGGAGGCGACCAGTTTGGTGGCCACCTGCCCAATTAAGCTAGGGCGACTGGCTTGCCCTTGGGATCTGGTGGTGATTCCCCTGAAGGAGTACGACGTCATCTTGGGCATGGACTGGCTCTCAAGGTACCAAGTGCTCATCGACTGCGAGAAGCGGATGGTGCAACTGCAAGAACCAAGTTTCCCAAAGAATGCTTACCTGGCGTGCAAGAGTACCTCCTTCCCGGCAGTCATCTCAGCGGCTCGAGCCAGGAGACTGGTAGAGGGTGGGTGTGTGGCCTACTTGGCATCGGTGGACTTGGTTACCCGACCCTCGACGGCACTTTCAGACATCCCAATTGTGAGGGACTTCCCCGACGTTTTCCCAGCGGAACTGCCCGGGTTACCCCCAGAGAGAGAGGTGGTGTTCCCTATTGAACTCATACCGGGTACTCAACCTATCACAAAGGCGCCTTACCGAATGGCCTTCGCGGAATTAAAGGAGCTAAAAGCGCAACTGGAGGACCTGTTAGACAAAGGGTTCATCAGGCCGAGTGTGTCGCCCTGGGGCGCACCGGTACTCTTTGTACGGAAGAAGGACGGAAGCTTGCGTCTCTGCATCGACTACAGGGGAATAAACAAGGTCACGGTGAAAAACAAGTACCCCCTGCCCAGAATAGACGACCTCTTCGACCAGCTGCGAGGGGCGACGGTCTTTTCAAAGATTGATCTGCAGTCGGGCTACCACCAGCTCCGGGTTCGGGACGAGGACGTTCCGAAGACCGCTTTTCGGACCCGATACGGCCACTACGAGTTTACGGTCATGCCGTTCGGGCTTACGAACGCCCCCGCGGTCTTTATGGATATGATGAACCGGATCTTCAGACCATTCCTAGACCGGTTCGTGGTGGTCTTTATCGACGACATACTGATCTATTCACCCACCGACGAGGAGCACGAGGACCACCTACGAACGATTCTCCAAACCCTCAGGGAGCAGAAGCTGTATGCTAAGCTAAAAAGTGTGATTTCTGGCTACGCGAAGTGGGGTTCCTGGGGCACGTGATTTCGGCGAAGGGAATCGCCGTGGACCCCAAGAAGGTGGAATCGGTGGTCGACTGGCAGCCGCCAACGACGGTGACGGAGATCCGCAGCTTCTTGGGACTGGCGGGTTATTACAGACGCTTTATAGAGGGTTTCTCGAAGATCGCGGCCCCTTTAAACCGGTTGACTAGGAAAGGAGAAAAATTTGTGTGGTCGACACAATGCCAGGAGAGCTTCGAAGAACTTAAAAGAAGGCTAACCAGGGCACCAATTCTCGTGCTACCAACACCCGGAGAGGATTATGAAGTGTACTGCGATGCATCGAGGATCGGTCTTGGGGGTGTGTTGATGCAACAGGGAAAAGTAATAGCCTATGCGTCCAGGCAGCTGAAAGATTACGAGAAGAACTATCCGATACATGATTTGGAATTGGCCGCAGTGGTCTTCGTTTTGAAGTTGTGGCGACACTACCTCTTTGGTGTCCACTGTAACGTCTTCTCGGACCACCAAAGCCTTAAGTACCTGTTTACCCAGAAGGAACTAAACCTGCGGCAGAGGCGGTGGCTTGAATTATTGAAGGATTACGATCTAACGATCCAGTACCACCCCGGAAAAGCAAACGCAGTGGCGGACGCTTTGAGCAGGAAGGGGCAACCAGAAGAGACGACGGCACGCGCCATAACGGAGCAGAGCACCTTGATCGCGGAATTCTCGCGAATGAAGTTGGAAGTAGTACCAATGGGCACAGTCGCACAACTGTTGGCTTTGGTGGTAAAGCCGACACTGTTCGAGAGAATTCGAGAGGGACAGCAGACGGACTCGTACTTGCAGCTTATACGAGACAAGATTTCGCCGGATCAGGGAGGGGACTTTTCCGTGGAAGACGACGGCGTCTTACGGTTCCGCGGGCGGATCTGCGTGCCGGATACCCCGGAATTGAAGGAGGAAATCCTAGCGGAGGCGCACCGCGCCCCTTATGCGGCACATCCGGGGGGTACAAAGATGTACAGGGACCTTAAGCAGACTTTTGGTGGCCCAAGCTGAAGGGGGATGTGACTCGTTACGTTGCGCTTTGCCTGGTTTGTCAGCAGATAAAGGCGGAGCATCAGCGGCCGGCGGGAAAGCTACAGCCGTTACCTGTACCCAAGTGGAAATGGGATCAGATCACCATGGACTTCGTCACTGGATTTCCACGTTCACAGCAGGGGCACGACACGATCTGGGTCATTGTTGACCGACTAACCAAGTCAGCGCACTTCCTACCCGTTCACACCACCTGGACTAGGGAGCGATTAGCCCAAGTCTATCTCAGCGAGATCGTGAGACTGCATGGAGTGCCGGCATCGATCACATCGGATAGAGACACACGCTTTGTTTCGAAGTTTTGGCAGAGCCTACAGCAGGCCCTGGGGACCAGATTGCAGTTCAGCACGGCCTTTCACCCCCAAACGGACGGACAGTCGGAGCGAGTGATTCAGACGTTGGAGGACCTGCTGCGAGCCTGTGTGCTAGACTGGGGGATCGGTTGGGAGCGTTACCTGCCCCTTGTCGAATTCGCCTACAACAACAGCTACCAGGCCAGCATCCAGATGGCACCCTATGAGGCCTTGTACGGCAGACGCTGCCGGTCCCCGATCTGTTGGGACGATTTAGGGGAACGGAAGTTCTTGGGACCCGACTTAGTGGAAGAAACCGAAGAGAAGGTTCGCCTTATCAGAAAGCGCCTACTGACCGCCCAGAGTCGGCAAAAGAGCTACGCGGATCGGAGACGCCGGGACCTGGAATTCCAGGTGGGTGAACACGTGTTTTTGCGGGTCTCGCCGTCCAGAGGAATCAAGCGCTTTGGGTTAAAGGGCAAGCTGAGCCCACGGTTTGTGGGGCCGTTCGAGATCTTGGAGCGCATTGGCCCAGTGGCTTACCGCCTCGCCCTACCGCCGAACCTCAGCCGGGTGCACGACGTGTTCCACGTCTCAATGCTCAAGAAATACCTCCACGACCCATCGCATGTCCTGGACGTCTCGACACTCGAACTGAAGGAGGACCTAAGCTTCGAGGAAGCCCCGGTACGGATTCTAGCACGAGAGAACAAGACGCTCCGAAACCGAGTCATTCCCTACGTAAAGGTGCTTTGGAACAACCACGAGGAGCGGGAAGCGACGTGGGAACTAGAATCCAGGATGAGGGAGGGCTATCCCTACCTTTTCACCGAGATCCAGGTTTGAGCTTCGAGGACGAAGCTCGTTTTAAAAAGGTGAGTGGTGTAGTATCCGCTGGCAAAATGTTATGGTTCCATCTTTGGGTCTACTTTTGTTAGTCTTTTTTCGCGTTTCGTTCAGGGGTCCGGGAAGGGGGACTAATTAATTCTGTGTTTCTGGACAGATCGTCGGGGCTCGCGAGTATTTTTAGTCAATAAAGCTCGCGAAACGGAGTCCGCCGGCGAAATCGGTTTTGGATTCCGACTCCGGAATCTCCCGGAATAAATTCCAGAAGGTGACGGTAAGCTCGGTTGACCAACGCGGGTAACCAGTCAGACCGGACCCCGGTTCGAACCCAACCTTTCGTTTAATTGGGTTTATTTTTGATTAGGGAACGGTTCCGTTCCTTTTTCCCCTTTCTCATTATATCCGTCTCAACCTCCCTCACCCTAGGGTACGATACCGAGCGTGGACTAGGAGCCAAAAATCCCACCCCAACCGTACCCTCTCCCTCACCAATCGTGCGGAAGATCCAGGCGGCGAGACCAAGGCAGAGAGGAAGACGACTTCACACCTCTTGGGGTCGAAACCGCAGGACCGGATCATCATTCTCTCGAGGTGAGCACGTTAGGGTTTACTTTTTCTCGTTCTTGTTTCTTGTTCTTGATCAGAGTAGTTCGAGGAGGAGGGGTGAGGGCATCGCCGGAGTCCGGCGCGGACGAAGCCGCATGCGGGAAATGCCCGCATGCGGACGGCATGCCGGCGGCCGCGCAACCCCGCATGCGGGCATCCCCCGCATGCGGGAGGGCTGCCGCCCAGCCGCGCGGGGCTGGGGGCCGGCAGCCCCGCACGCGGGCAACCCCGCATGCGGGTGGGCTGCCGCCCCAGCCGCGCGGGGCTGGGGGGCGCGCAGCCCGCATGCGGGTCAACCCGCATGCGGGCGGGCTGCCGCCCCAGCCGCGCGGGGCTGGGGGCGCGCGGCCCGCATGCGGGCCAACCCGCATGCGGGCGGGCTGCTGCCCCAGCCGCGCGGGGCTGGGGGCGCGCGGCCCGCATGCGGGCAAACCCGCATGCGGGCAGCGGGGAGTTGGTGTTGCGGGTGGGTTCCGCGGGAGTCGGGGCCGCCCGCGTTGTCGGTTCGCCCGGGGACGCCGCCACCTTCGCCAAACTGGCGGGGCGTGGCCGCGGTCGACCGGGAGGGCTGGGTGTTCCGCGTCCCCCTTACTTGTGTGTACCTTTCGGGATGTTGATGGAGTTACTAACTCCGGTGAGACGGGTTTGTGTAGGTCCGGGCGGGCGCACCGGGACGCGAAAGAACCCGAAGTCGACCAGCAGCGCGACAGCGAGAGAGGTGGGTTTCTTTGAGCCTAAGTATAGACTCGGTGTTCATGGACAGTAGTTTAATTTCATATTCGTAATACTAATGCTGACGGTTTCTATATTGCGATATTATTCTGTAATCGGTTCATTGTGCTCATGGTTGCGACACGCGCACCCGCGGTCTGGCCACCGCAAAGGGTGCTCTTTTCCGGGAAAGCGGTCTTCGACCCGTGTTAACCCACAAGGTGAAGTGGTGGGGGCCCCCGTAGGTGTGGGGTTTGAAGCATCAAAAGGTGGGGGAAAAGGTGCGACCTGTCGGGATAGGCATCCGACGAGGTCAGGTGCCCCAAGGTGTGAGCGGCGTGTTCTGTCGGGATAGGTGCTCGATGGGAACAAGGTGTGTAGGTGTTATAGGTATTACAGATGTTGCAGGTGTTACATGTGTTTGCGGGTCACACTTCCAGTGGGTTGAGTGGGTGCTCCGGATAGTTTTACTGTTGGGTTTGGTTTTCCCTTTACTGCTTATTATCATTATCACATGTCGCTGACTCCCACTCCGTGACAGGTTCTTCCAGGGGTGAGCGGTAGGTGGCGGTGAGGTCGGGACAGGAGTGGTCGGGCTGCGAGGAGCCCTAGTTTGTATCCCCTTTACTTTTTCCTGCATTTCATTTCATACTATCGACTACGGTGTGGTTCGCGATACCCTTGTGGGGTCGGTGTGGATGTTGATTCCCGGTGTTCCGGATTTGATATTATGTTTCCTTTATTCGCCCGTTGGCCATTTTCCAAGCAAAGTAACTAGAAAAGGACTTCGAAAACTATCTTTTAAAAATATGGGGTCGTGTGGGCCCGCTTTTGCAAACTCTGTGGATTTATGGCATCTTTCTAAACCGTTTTCAAAACCTCGGGTCGTGTGGGCCTGTTTTCAAAACTGTGAGTTTATCCTTTCAACTTGTTTGGCGACGGGCGTTCTCTTTAGTTTACATTGTTGGTTGAATATTTGAGACTGTTGTGATTAATTGAATGCTTGTATTGAGAGATTGTATAGTGCGACGCCGTGCATATACAGGGGAGACTCTGCCCGATTTTCGAGTAAACCTGTATATGTGGCGGGTCTGGGCGCGCGCCGGGGAGGTCTGAATCAAATCAAAAATTTATTACTAAAGGAACTTGAACTACCAACTCTTTGTTTTCCGCTGAGCGAGACCCCCGGGGCGTGACACAAGTACATATCCGGTCAACCGCCCAATATCCGCGGTTGCCGCAATACCCTGCCGTCTATAATCATGTCCTATAACCGACCTCCGGTCAACCGCCCAAAGTCCGCGGTCACCGCAAAACCCTGCCAACCACAATCCAACACAACCCGTCCCTGACACCAAGGTCCCGGCTACACTACCCCAAACCCCTGCTCGTACCCGAGCAACCTGAACCACATGACTAACCAATGAGGAGAAAAGAAGCAAAATATGGTTTCTCCTAAGTCAAGTTCCAATATGATAGTGTAGAGATAAATGATGGCCTATCTAGATGTCCATACAAGCATGCAAATGTCCTCAAGGAAAAGAAAGGGAGTAAAGCATATAATAGATCCACTAGGGTATAAACAACATGCCAGAATCCCTAATGAACTACACCTGTCCATAATCCATGGTCCGTCAAAAAAAATGATCAGAATAATACCCGCACATAGATCTAGCCTCCTACTCCATCGAGTAATCATATCATAAAAGACTATGTGCAACATGGCATGCTAAAAGATCACTCTATAATACATCAATCTACATGATCTAAGCCATTCCTCAAGCTTCCATCTCGATGCTAAATATAGTACAATTAAACATGCATGCTAACAATCACATAAGGTAAATCCCTTTAGGTAAGTTTTTACTATTCATCCTCATGAATATTCAAATCCCGCAAGTCCCCGATAATATTTAACATGAATATTAAACTTGCAATTCCCTTATACAATCATCATTCCTAAGCTTACCCCTTAGTCACATATAGTGTACCCTAAACATGCAGGCATTCTAACATACGGAATTAGAGAACCGTCCACCGGTTCTGGAGATGAAGCAACCCACCTGAAGTGCTTTCCGCAGGCAAAGCCGAAGTCGGTGAAGTGTGTAGTCACACGCTAACTCAAAATCCGCTGAAACTGCACTCTCGGTACTCCGTCGCACAAATCTCTGCTCCAACCAACCTCGCAACCACATACAACAATCAAATACCCCATAATGCAACACAACAACAACCAACATCACAACACGACTCACTAATCATACCCCAAAATAACCAAACAGCATTTGCTGTTTTCACAACCAGCAGAGAAGAGGGGGAAATTCACCTACGTACAGTCCTCCAAAAATCCTAAAAAAATTACGGTTGCGATCCTCGCGACGAGTAGATACAAATTGAGTATTTATGCGTCCCGTTCCAACACCTGTAGGCCAAGATATAAATACAACAACGCGGGTATGTCAAATATCCAACAACAAAATCCTGTAGGAAATCAGTCCGCAAGAAGCATAATTATCACCTTCGAAGAGTTCTCCAAAAATTCCAATAAAAATATGAACGCGTTCCTCTCGAAGCGTAGATATCAATCGAGTCCTTAAACACCTCATTCCGACGCTCGTAGATCGAGAAATCCCAAGAATACTCCACTGCTGTCCAAAAACTCACAGCAGTACAAGGGGTCAAATATTGCCTCGGGAACCATGCCAAGAACTCAAAATGAGGCAAAGCAATCAACACAGAAATCGAAGACGTACCTCTCATGAACGCGCTGCCGTGAAAATCAGCTCAAAAGTCTATCGGGGTAGCTCAGGGGGTCTCGCGCACTGAAATGCGATGGTAGAAGCCAAAATCCAAGAAACGTCGCAGTGCGTCGCGTCGCAGAAAGCGCGGATGTCGAGGCCTCCAAAAAATCTGAAAGTTCTTCACGAGATGCTCCACAAGATGATGAACAAGTTTGCTAGAGGTCACATAGGGAGAGGAGCTCGGGAAGAAGGCCCAAACGCACTGCAAAGAGGGCCTTTTATAATCAAACTGAACAAATTAGAAAATTCCATCCATGTCCCTGGTTTCGGGCGCCCGAAATCTTCGGGTTGCTACAGTAACCCAGAACGTACCCCAAACTGTCAGCGCCCGAATCCACCCTGAAGCGCCACGTGTCCCCCGAACAGGCAACAGCCATCGCGCCCAACCACCTGCCGACACGTGGCCGCACCCCGCGCATCTCCCGCCCGCGTCGGCTCCTCGGTCGGCGCGCCCACGTGCGCGCACCCGCGCTGCCGCCGACACTACCACGCACGCAGCCCGAGGTTCCTGCCTCCCTGCTCCGTGAACCGCACCCGTGCACTAGCCAATCACACTCTGCCACGTGTCCAAACCTCAGCCAACCAGGAAACGCCACGTGGCACGCACCCCCGTTGCACCGCGCGTGGCTGCCCGCGCGCCTGCCCGCGCCTGCTCCACCGCCTGCCCGCCGCCGCGCCGCCGCGCTCCGCCGCTGCCCGCCGCCGCCGGCGATGCCCGGCCGGCCGGAACAGTAACCTAAGCCTCGGAAAACGTGCTTTTGCATCCGGACTCCGAAAAATACAAGTAAATAGCCCATTTTCACCGTTTTCGCGCGCTGAATCCAAATCCGCTATCCGTTTTGTCAAATTCTATTTCTAAAAATTGCCGAAGGCATCCGGAAAGGTGTTCTTATGTCCAAACTTCGCGCTGAGTCCAATTTTAATATCCATTTCGCGCGAAACCACTTCTAAACATCCGACGGGGTCAACCGATTACTCACGTAATCCATTTAACACCCGGAGTCCATCACTTATGTCCAATTGGTGCACCAACACCGCCGGCACGCCACATAGGCCTCCAGAAACTGCTGGTCACACTGTAGAAGCCCTGCAGAGATCCGGGTCACCATAATATTAGTGGTAGCTTTTTCATCAGCAGTTATATTCATAGCATACCACCTCTCTTTCCTTTTCGCCTCTGGTTGACCTAGTGGGCATGTCAGAATTTGAGGCTTAACCCACTAGGGGAGGCTATTGTTTTTATAGTAGTTCTCACCCCTATTGTCCTTCTTCTTTTTGTTCTCTCCTGTTTTGTAGAGTCCTCTGCAGGAGTAGCTGGGCCATCTTCGGCAGATCGAGGTAAGAGAATAGCGGACTAGATAGTCGTCTACCTCGTCTGCGAGCATAACAGTATTTTGATTGTATCCCCTATACACTCAGACAGTTGTATTTTCTTTTATTTTGGGTCTGGCTTCGGCCAGCTGGTTGTATTTCTTTGGTGAGCTGGGAGAGACATATGTACTTATTTGAGAGTTATTGTACTTTTATTTCCAGCTTTGGTCTGAGATGTATTAGTTTTAGTTCAGCTCTGTTTTTATGCTCTTTTATTATATCTCTTATATCTGAGCAGGTTGCCAGCGCTTCGTATACACGGAAAATTCTGTGTGCACGACGGATCTGTGGACGGGCCCGCGTTCTAGTTTACACCCGGGGTGTAGTGTCCTGGCGTTCCAATGCCTTTGAATACCTTCTTTTTTTTATGGAGATGTTAGGGAAGCTTTTCACGGTGTTTTCTGTAATGGACCGGCCTAGATCGCGAGTATTTTTCTGCGTTTGAGCTCGAAAAACGGAGAACGGCAAAGCGATCGGATTCGGATTCCGATTTACGGATTTCCCGGAATGGGGGTCAAAGCGTTTGCCTTTGGGTGGTGTATCAGAATCCGTGGTAAGTGGCCGACACGCTTTTTGAGGCGATCGGACGGGATCTCTCTACGATCAGACTCTTTTTCATCTTATTTATGCTATTGGTTTATTTTATTTATTTTGTAATACCTCGACCTTCCCGTTTTCCGTTTTGGTCCTAACCAAATCTTTTCAGTTGTTAGGGGGGGTTGAAGTTCGAGAATTTCTGGGCTGACCGTCAGGGTTTGCGGGTATTTTTAGATAGTAGAACTCACAAAATGATGAACGGGGGTGAGATCGGATCTGAAATCGGACTTACGGATCTCCCGGAATTGGGGTTTGAAGCTCCAGGTGACTGTAAAGTGCACCGAGATTCGTGCATGGCAATTTGCACGATTTTCGAGGAAATCTGAGTCGGATCTTGACCTAGGGGTGAGCGGTTATATATTTTTATATAACACCCTTTTAGTAGTACATTTTTGTTTCCTTTCGAGAACTTGAACGGAGAGGAAAATATTTCGAAATTCGAAAATTGTGAATTTGCGAAGCGAGCGAAAAAGGAGAAGGAAAAAAAGGGGGAATCCATCTCTCGTGGAGTTTTACGTTGGCGACGAGAGGGACGATCCACTTCTCCTTCCTCGCAGGATCACGGCAAGCGATCGGGGGAAACCCCTCTTGTTGTTTTTCCTTTTTGCAATTTCTGAGGGGTCAAGGGTTTGGGTGTTGGTTGTTCGGACGTCCCGTGAGATGTGGGTCTTGTGATAACGGGAAGCCGCCGCCACCGTTGTTAAACAGGAGGCCGTCGCCGCCGTTATCGTGTTCACGGGTTCGCCGTCGCAATCGCCGTGTTCGCGGGGTCATCACCGGAGCCGCGGGGGACGAAAAAATCAGAAGTGCTGTTCACCCCGTACGGCTTCAGGCCACGCGGTCCACAGGACCAGGCGTGCACCCGGCGCACGCCTCCACGGCCCAGAGGTGCGGACCCGGTGCACGGGCGCATGCGCCAGCCCAGCCCAGGCCGCGCGGTGCACGCGCCAGGCGTGCACCCGGCGCACGCCTCCACGGCCTAGAGGTGCGGACCCGGCGCACGGGCGCGTGCTCCAGCGCAGCCCAGGCCGCGCGGTGCACGCGCCAGGCGTGCACCCGGCGCACGCCTCGACGGCCTAGAGGTGCGAACCCGGCGCACGGGCGCATGCGCCAGCCAAGCCCAGGCCGCGCGGTGCACGCGCCAGGCGTGTACCCGGCGCACGCCTCCGCAGCCCGATGGTGCGGACCCGGGGCACGGGCGCGTGCGCCAGCCCAGCCCAAGCCGCGCGGTGCAAGCGCCAGGCGTGCACCCGGTGCTCGCCATCGCAGCCGCGGGGGAGGTGGACCCGGTGCGCGCTTCCGGCCGTGCGCGGCCCGGCCCAAGCCGCAGCGGTCCACGACTGTGGCGTGCTCCCGGTCTGCGCCGTCGCCGCCTGTTGTCGTGGACCCGGTCCACGATTGGACTCGTGCACCGCCCTCAGCCTAGAGGTCCGGAAGCTCTGTTTTTAGCCCGTTTCGTTCCGTTTTTGAGTGTTTTTGACCATGACGATGTTCTTTAACAACTTTTCTTACTGTAGCTTTTTCGGGCACGAGGTGGGAGTGTTTTAGCCGGAGCTTCCGCACATCTTCTCCTTCATATTTGAGGTGGGTACACCCTTAGAACCTCTTTATGCGCAATTTCGTTATTGTTATGCTTATCTTGTTAAGGGGTATGGTGGGTGACGTGGACCTCCGGATTAACGAATGTCGCGGTGGGAGATTGGACGCGCAGTTCGCCCTCTCCGAACAACGGTAGGGTTGTTCGAAGCATACTAGCTTTGGGGACGGTGATCGGTGCGACCATTCGAAATTTGGAAGGTGGGTTCCTCTTTCGACAGTCCAGGAGTCGAAAATGAGGGTAATTGGTAAGAGTAAAAGTTTCGACAGGTTGGAATATTATTAACCCTTGTATGAGCTTGTGTTTTATTATCTTGATATTTATGGCGACTGTGGGTCGCGGTGCTCGGTGATACATCATGTTCCTCTTTCGACAGTCCAGGAGTCGGAAATGAGGGTAATTGGTAAGAGTAAAAGTTTCGACAGGTTGGAATATTATTAACCCCTGTATGAGCTTGTGTTTTATTATCTTGATATTTATGGCGACTGTGGGTCGCGGTGCTCGGTGATACATCATGTTGTGGGTACTTTTCCGATGTTTTAGGGTTCGGAGTATTTGGGAAATATTTAGACATAAAATATTTGCATGATACTTATTTTAACCCGGTTAATCCTTATGGTACGACATTATTGTTCTTATGGCGACCGAGTGTCGCGGTGCTTGGTTACGATGCTCGAGGCTGCAACACGCACATCGGCGGTTTGGCCACCGCGAGGGTGTGCTTTTCCGAAAAAGTAGTATGTTGACCCGTGTACCCCACAAGGTGACGTAGTGGGGGCCCCCGTAGGTGGGGGGTTAGAGGCGCCAAGGTGCGAGCGGTGCGACCCGCCGCGGTAGGTGCTCGGCGTGGTTTACCGAGGTAGGTGCTTGGTCTAGTTTTTCGAGGTTGGTGCTCGGTCTGGTTTTCCGAGGTTGGTGCTCGGTCTGGTTTGCCGAGGTTGGTGCTCGGTCTGGGTTGCCGGGGCAGGTGCTCGGTTCAGGTTATGCAGGGGGAGGGGATACCGTCGATTACACGATGAGGAGGGCGGTTGCTCTGGTTTTCTTACGGTTTGCTTTAGCTATAGCCCTTCATGCATTTCATTCTTTATATCATGTGTCGCTGACTTCCCACTCTGTGACAGGTTCAGTCAGGGGTGAGAACTAGGGCGACGGTGAGTCCGCACGAGAGATCTTTTGGCCCTTCGAGGCTGCAGACTTGGTTTACTCTGTACCTTATGCTCATTTCATTATCTGCTAGTAGCTATATGGGTTTGATGCCTTTGTGGGTTCGGTGTGGAAGTTGGTACGATTATTACAGTACTCTGTGGATGAATGTTTAGTTACTATCTGATAGTTGGCCGTTTTCAAATAAAAAAAAAAGAAAAGAAAAGAAAATATTGCGAAAATGATTTGAAAAACATTGGTGTCGGATGGGCACCGTTTTCAAAACTCCGTGGATTTATGGATTTCGAAATAGTTTTGAAAAACATTTGTGTCGAGTGGGCACCGTTTTCAAAACTCTGTGTATTTATGGATTTCGAAACGGCTTTGTAAAATCTGGGTGTCGTGTGGGCACCGTTTTTTTAAAACCCTGTGGATTTATGCTTTCAAAAATTAGTCGGCCTCTTTAGTATTTATGGAAAATGGTTGTATGTATTCGACTGTTGAACTAGTGTGGTTAAAGTGATGATTGTATGGTTGTTGTAGTCAGGACGCCGTGCATATACAAAGGAGACTCTGCCCGTTTGCAGAGTGAATTTGTATATGCGGCGGGTCTGGGCACGCACCGGGGGAGATTAGTTTCAAAAAAAAAAAAACGCAAATTCAACTCTTTTCTGTGGTCGTCTTCCGCTTAACGAAACCCCTGGGGCGTGACAGATTAAGATGGTATCAGAGAAAAACAACTTTAACCACAGTAGTCGCTGTCCAACATCCACAGAAGTATATTACCACTGGCTACTAAGTAATGAAATGATCAGGGTATAGGTGCGTAGAGATGCGAGAGTGCGGGTTTGTTAAGTTTTGTTTCTCGGCTTAGCACGGTTGTCGTTCTTGTGTAGACGTGTTGTTTTGGAGGCTGGGGTCGAGGTCGGCTGCCACCGGGATCTCGATGGTTGTTGGGAATCAATGGATTAAGCAACCAGCACAGGATACAGCGGGCCTGCTGACGGTGTTCCTGCACTTGGTGCGGCTGTTAAAACAGCAGATCGTTGCGCCGGCATTTGTTTTCCGAACCCCTTCCTCTGCCGACGTTCTGGTCGTCGTTAGTAACGGTGACTGGTGGTAGCATAATCCGCCGGATTTTGATAGTGTGTCGGCCGTTTTGTCGGTCGTGGGTAACTGGGTAGCCTCTCGTCTAAAGTTGTACCTTCTAGGCCTGCTGGTTTAAGGTTATAGCAGATAATCGGCCGATTCGTTTTGCATCTTGGACAAGGTAGGGGTGGGAATGAGGACTCTTCCCCTCCGGTTGTTACCCATAGTTCGGCTTTTTACTGTAGACACTGCGATGGTTGTAGAGATCGTCGTGATGGGGGTCTTGGGGTTCTCCTTCGGGTTGAAAAATGAGACCACCAGGGCTAGTAAATCTTGTTCGTTTGGGCTCGTTTTTTGTTAGAGAGGCAGTGTCTTGCTTCGCACAAGTGCGCGTAAGTGGCGACTTTTTCTTGGGGGTTTAGCTTTTGACACTGGGTGATGCCAGTTAGCTCTTTTAAGGGCATTGTGGTGGTGTAGCTCTGGGTTGGGTTCCTGTTTCCTGCACAAGAGGGTCGGTTAGGTTGTCCTACGGGTGGGTGAGCGCATGCTCCCTCGAGTGCGCTTGGAAAACCTAGGCAACCTTTTTGGGCAGGGTCTTTCTCGCTGTATTCATTGCATGTCTTCTTTCCGACCCGATAGGTTTTGGATGGGTAGTCGATTGTACCTGGAGGCCGCTGTTTTAGTGGGCTTTGAGCTTAGAAGTTCCCTAGTGGGGGTGTCGCTGTTTGGTTTGGAGTTTTACCGCTCGATTCGATGCCCGGCGCTTGGAGGGGCTACGGATTGGGACCGAGCGTTAGTGGTTAATCAGAGTGTCGCACCCCGTCGGTGCCAGGACGGAGGTAGGACCTTACCATGTGAGTTTTGTCGCCAGCTTCCCATGACCAAGGCATAGTCTTGAGGCTTAGTTTGGGAGCGTTTTGGGTCGTTGATCATTTGGGGCAGGTGTGGATCAAGGGTATCTATCGACTACTTGGAGCTTTAGCACTGGTTACTTTCGGCTAGGATGCCCTGTACGCAGCTCTTTCTGTAGGGTAGACCTTGTGGTAGGTCTTAGAGCTGAAACCTAACTTTAGTTTTGACCGTCGCCTCGGTAGAACGGACAGTCGGAGTGGGTGGTCCGGGTTGGTGGTTATGCTCCGAGCTTGTGGCCCGTGTTGGTGACGGGTGGAAGTGGCCCGTGTCGGTGACGGTTGGGAGCGGTCCGTGTTGGTGACAGGTGAGTTCGTTGTTTTCAGAGGAGAATTTCTGGTAGTAGGTATTCCGGCCTGTTCTGCTGGCACCCCTTAGAGCCTTGAGAGGGCGTTAGTGAGTTTTTTTTCGTTTGTCGTTGGGTTAGTTGTTTTGGACATTTAAGGGCCATCGGTACGGGCTTGGCAGTATGAATGGGGTACCTCGACACATTGCGAGACTTTTGTTGCTGACTGCTCAGCGCCGTCAGAGGTGGTCTGCGAACCGGTGGCGTAGTGACGAGGAACTTAAAGACAGGCTAACACGGGCACCTGCGCTTGCACGACCGACACCCGGAGAGGATTATGAGGCTTACCGTGATGCATCATGGATCAGTCTTGGAGGCGTACTGATGCAACAGGGAAGAGTCATGGCCTACGCTTCAAGGCAACTCAAAGAATATGAGCGAAACCACCTAACACACGATCAGGAACTGGTAGCAGTCATCTTCGTTTTAAAGCTGTGGAGGCATTACCTTTTTGGAGTTCATTGTAGTGTGCTTTCGGATCGCCAAAGCCTTAAGTTTTTGCTCACATAGAAGGAATTGATTTTGCGGCAGAGGCGTTAGTTAGAGTTGCTGAAGGACTACGACTTGACCAGTCAGTATCACCCCGGAAAAGCAAATGTAGTAGCTGATGCTTTGAACAGGAAGGGTCAAATCGGGGGGGGGGGGAACCGATGAGCACAAATACTCAGCAGGACAGGTACGGTCGAGCGACTTTTGTCCTTGATGGTCAAGCCAACCCTATTAGAGAAATCCTGGAAGGTCAGAAGACAGGCGCAAAGATACAGCTTGTTCGAGACAAGATTCCCCCGGACCACGCGAGCGACTTTTCAGCGAGTGCGAACGGCGCAATACATTTTCGAGGACGAAATTGCGTGCCTGAGCTGCCAGAGTTGAAGAAAGAGATACTGTCAGAGGCGCACTGCGCTCCCTATGCGGCGCATCCGGGTGACACGAAGATGTACAAGGACCTCAAGCAGAATTTCTGGTGGACTAAACTGAAAGGGGATGTAACACGGTTCGCTACTCGCTGTTTGGATTGTTAACAAGTAAAGGCCGAATATCAGCGCCCGACAGGGAAACTACAACCTCTACCTGTACCAGAGTGGAAATGGGAACGAATCAGCATGGATTTCTCCACGGGTTTTTTTTTTCCCGCATCGCATCAAGGACACGATGCGGTTTGAGTCACTGTGGATCGATTGACGAAGTCGGCTCTTTTCCCACCCATCCATACGACGTGGACTAGAGACACTCGGCTTGTGTCGAACCTTTGGCAAAGTCTACAACGAACTCTACAGACTAAACCACACTTCAGCACGGCGTTTCACCCCCAGACCGACGGACAGTCCGAGCGAGTGATCCGGATTCTCGAAGATATGCTTCGAGCCTGCGTACTTGATTTAGATGATGGATGATCACAACTTTTGAGCTTAGAGAGGACCTGAGCTTCGATGAAACACCGGTGCGGATCTTAGCCCGAGAGGACATAAAGGTTGCGCAACCGGACGATCCCCTATGTGAAGGTGCTATGGAGCCACCAGGAAGAACGTGAAGCGACTTGAGAACTGGAGTCAAAGATGAGGGAGTGCTACCCAGTTTTATTGTTGCGGACCAGGGGTAAGTTTCGAGGATGAAACTTATTTTATGAGGTGAGTGATGTAGTGTCTTGGCGTTCCAATGCCTTTGAATACCTTCTTTTTTTGACGGAGATGTTAGGGAAGCTTTTCACGGTGTTTTCTGTAATAGACCGGCCTGGATCGCAAGTATTTTTCTGCGTTTGAGCTTAGAAAACGGAGAACGGCAAAGCGATCGGATTCCGATTCCGATTTACGGATCTCCCGGAATGGGGGTCAAAGCGTTTGCCTTTGGGTGGTGCATCAGAATCCGTGCTAAGTGGCCGGCATGCTTTCGAGGTGATCGGACGTTATCTCTCTACGATCAGACTCTTTTTCATCTTATTTATGCTATTGGTTTATTTTATTTATTTTGTAATACCTCAACCTTCCCGTTTTCCGTTTTGGTCCTAACCGAATCTTTTCAGTTGTTAGGGGGGTTGAAGTTTGAGAATTTCTGGGCTGACCGTCGGGGTTTGCGGGTATTTTTAGGTGGTAGAGCTCGCAAAATGATGAACGGCGGTATGATCGGATCTGAAATCGGACTTACGGATCTCCCGGAATTAGGGTTTGAAGCTCCCGATGACTGTAAAGTGCACCGAGATTCGTGCATGGCAATTTACACGATTTTTGAGGAAATCTGAGTCGGATCTTGACCTAGGGGTGAGCGGTTATATATTTTTATATAACACCCTTTTAGTAGTAACTTTTTGTTTCCTTTCGAGAACTTGAACGGAGAGGAAAATTTTTCAAAATTCGAAAATTGCGAATTTGCGGAGCGAGCGAAAAAAGAGAAGGAAAAAAAGGGGGAATCCATCTCTCGTGGAGTTTTACGTTGGCGACGAGAGGGACGATCCACTTCTCCTTCCTCGCAGGATCACGGCAAGCGATCGGGGGAAACCCCTCTTGTTGTTTTTCCTTTTTGCAATTTCTGAGGGGTCGAGGGTTTGGGTGTTGGTTGTTCGGACGTCCCGTGAGATGTGGGTTTTGGGATAACGGGAAGCCACTTCCGCCGTTGTTAAACGGGAGGCCGCCGCCGCCGTTATCGTGTTCACGGGTTCGCCGCCGCAGTCGCCGTGTTCGCGGGGTCATCACCGGAGCCGTGGGGGACGAAAAAATCGGAAATACTATTCACCTCGTACGGCTTCAGGCCACGCGGTCCACCGGGCCAGGCGTGCACCCGGAGCACGCCTCCACGGCGCAGAGGTGCGGACCCGGCGCACGGGCGCGTGCGCCAGCCCAGCCCAGGCCGCGCAGTGCACGCGCCAGGCGTGCACCCGGCGCACGCCTCCACGGCCCAGAGGTGCGGACCCGGCGCACGGGCGCGTGCGCCATCCCAGCCCAGGCCGCGCGGTGCACGCGCCAGGCGTGCACCCGGTGCTCGCCATCGCAGCCACGGGGGAGGTGGACCCGGTGCGCACTTCCTGCCGTGCGCGGCCCGGTCCAAGCTGCAGCGGTCCAC
>CM054937.1:6926329-6975507 GCA_029168755.2 Tillandsia fasciculata | reverse complement strand
GGATCAGGGACACCCAGAGTGAGTACCCCTACTGACGAGGTCAGGACCGAGGCTGGTCAGTCGATCAGACAGGAGAATTTCTGTGGATACTCGGGAGTACTACAGTACAGGGACCGAGGTGTGGGCCTATGGACCGGAGATTAGAGATCAGATTTTGAGGAGGCCCACCATTATACACCTATACCGTCCATCCTGGAGGTACTAAGATGTATAAGGACCTCAAGGCACAGTTTTGGTGGCCCGGAATGAAGCGGGACATTGGGAGATTCGTAGCTCACTGTTTAACTTGCCAGCAAGTGAGGCAGAGCATCGCGTTCCTGCTGGCAAGTTGCAGAGTCTTCCAATTCCCGAGTGGAAATGGGACCACGTCACTATGGATTTCGTCACTGGATTGCCGAGGGCGCAGAGCGGGGCAGATGCGATTTGGGTTATTGTGGACAGACTCACCAAGTCGGCACACTTCTTACCGGTTCAGATGACTTGGTCACTGGAGCGTCTGGCGCAGTTATATTTGGATGAGGTAGTGAGGCTTCACGGTATACCTGCTTCGATTGTTTCAGACAGGGACCCGAGATTCGTGTCGCGCTTTTGGGGGAGTTTGCAGTCTGCATTGGGGACTCAGCTCAGGTTTAGCACCGCTTTCCACCCACAGACCGATGGACAGTCAGAGCGCACCATACAGACCCTTGAGGATATGTTGAGAGCGTGCGTTATGGATTTTGGAGGAGGGTGGTACCGACACTTATCTTTGGTTGAGTTCGCGTACAACAACAGCTATCAGGCGAGCATCCAGATGGCTCCGTTTGAGGCGTTGTATGGACGCAAGTGTCGGTCTCCCTTGTATTGGAGTGACGTGGGTGAGAGGAGGACTTTGGGACCGGATTTACTTTTGGAGGCAGAGGAAAAAGTCAGAATTATTCGCCGACATCTTGAGACAGCCCAGAGTCGTCAGAAGAGCTACGCCGATACTCGACGGCGAGACCTAGAGTTTCAGGTTGGTGATCATGTCTTCTTGAAGGTCTCGCCCTCGAAAGGGGTCCGGAGATTTGGAGTGCGGGGGAAGCTCAGTCCCCGCTTTATTGGACCCTTTGAGGTACTTGACAGAGTTGGTCCTGTGGCATACAGAGTTGCCTTACCCCCACGCCTGGCCGGAGTTCATGATGTCTTCCACGTCTCAGCTCTGAGGAGATATGTTTTTGACCCGTCGCACGTGATTGACTTCACTTCGTTGGAGATCGGCGAGGACTTGGTCTACGAGGAGCGCCCGTTGCGGATTCTTGCTCGTGAGGTGAGGGAATTGCGCAATCGGGCCATTCCATATGTGAAGATCCTGTGGAGCAATCATGAGGAGCGAGAGGCTACATGGGAGCTGGAGACAGAGATGAGAGATGCCTACCCCTTCTTGTTCGAGGCTTCTGATTGAGGTACGTCTGTTTGTTTTTCCTTGTTTCGGGGACGAAACTTTTTTTTAGTGGGGGAGGATGTAGGACCCTGAACCCCATGCAGCTTTTTCCCGTGAATCCACTGTGCAAACACCTGTTGATGGTGTATCTGGCCCATAGTGCATCAAAGGGATGCCACAGATGGACCCTGTGAGCTTTGGTTAGCTGTGTTGGCCTTCGGCTGCTTTTGCCGAATTTTAGAAAAGGATTTAGGCCAAACGGAGGTGGATTTGGATTCAGCGCGGAAAAACGCTTGAAAATGGCTTTTTGTTTGCTAATTCTGAGTCCGGATGCCCAAAAACGGACTCCCGGAAGTTTTACAGCATTTCTGGTGCATGGGGAGCCGTGGACCGGCGGGGGTGCCACGTGGCGCGACCTGATTGGTCGGCGCACGCGGCCGGTCCACGGAGGGCTAGGGATAGGACCGCGGGCGCGCCCACGTGGCAGCGCCTGATTGGGCGGCCAGGTGCGCTCGGTCTGCGGGAGCGCGCGGGGAGGCGTGGACCGGGGGCGCGCCACGTGGCAGCACCCGGTTGGCGGGCGCACGAGCGCGCGGTCCCACGCAGCGCGCAGGCAGGTGTCACGGGCAGGGCCGTACCGCGGGCAGGTGGCCGTACGCAGGGCAGGGTGTGGCGACGTGGGCAGCGCCACGTGGCGCCCGCTGATTCGCGGGCGCCACCTACCGCGTTGACGCGGGCAGGGACACGTGCGCTCTGCGGGTGGCTTGCACGGCTGCAGCGTGTTCGGGGACACGTGGCGGGCCCTGAGGCGGGTCGGACGGATCGCGGATCCCGTCCGACGGCCGTTATTGGGCTGGGCCGCACTGTGCGCGCCCGAAATCTTGGGCCGGGCCGCACTGTGCGCGCCCGAAATTTTCGGGCGCCCGAAAGTTGGACAAAATGGGAATTTTCCCAAATGTTTCCCTCAGCCTATAAATACCAACCCGAGCCCCCTTCTTTGGCTTTTTTTCTCCCACCCTCTCACCATCTGCCCGAGCCCCTTAAGCAAATTGTTCATCTCTTTATGCTTGATCTCCCTGCCAAGTTTCAAGGATTTTAGGAGGCACGAATCCCGAGGTTCCCCATTTTACGGCGCGGCGCGACGTTGCATTCCTGTGTTCTTCTTCGGCGCAGCGGCAGTGTTTTAGCTCCCCTGGGCTACCCCGACATCCTTTTTCTGTGATTCTTGCGCCGACAGACTCCTAAGAGGTAGGACTTCATCTTTCGATTTGGTCGCGCTTTCCCGTTTCGAGGTTTTGGCACGGATCCCGAGGCAAACAGTGACCCCTTTTTCTGTATGGATTTCCTTGACAGCAGCGGAGTATTTTGGCCATATCTTCGCGCACGAGCGTCAGACGGAAACGAGCTTATACAACTTTTTCATCTACGGATCGCAAGGAACGCGCTCGTATTTTTCTTGGATTTTTGGAGAATTATTTCGAGGTGAAAATCACTGTTTTCTCAGTGAACAGTGCACAGTTTTTAGCACAGATTTTTGTATGAGTGTACCCCCTTGCCGAATTTTTATCTTGACTTACCGAACTCAGATTTGGGCGTGCAAGGTACCGTTACGAAGCTATCGACGCGAGGATCGCCGTGATATTTTTATTGGAATTTTCTGGGCACTTTCTGCAGGTGATAATTTAACAGTTTGAGACAGATGTTGTATGTGATTATAAGTGCAATATTTGGGAGCCTAAGTGTATTTAGTGGACTTTGTATTGTACCAGGAGTATTACGGGTGTGCTGAATTTGTGGGAGCAAGGATTTGGAGTTTTGGTATTTTCTGCTGTACGGATCCGGACAGTTGCACTTCAGGTGGGTGGTTGTTGTACTCCTCTCCTTGGTATGCCCACTAGGAATATCAGAGTACCCCTGATTTGATGATGCTAAATGTGTTGATTGGTAGACTTGCATGCTCTAGGAAAAATTATTGGTTATCTGATCCATGAAAAATTATTGTTAGAATGATTACTTTATTAAATCGCTTATTTTCTGGACTGTATGTTTAGGGGCAGAATAGAAATTGAGGACTGCAAAACTGATGATTGTTCATATGAGACTGTCACCTTAGCTTTATTCTCTAAACTGATTATTCTTGGAAAATGGACAAAATATTGGGACAATGCATGATTAAACTGGTCACTTATTAGTCATCTTTTACTGCTACACTATTTTTTGGGACTTGACTTAGGAGAAACCATGCTTTTATTCTTTTCTTCTCCTATTATTGATAGACTTAAGGCATAGTGCTCGGGTTCGAGCGGGGGTTGGACAGTGTAGTCAGGTATTGGGGATTTGGGACAGGTTGGGCTTTATGACAGGGTGTTGCGGCGACCACGGATCTTGGGTGGTTGACCGGGTTGTACTATTGCATCAGATTGGGTGTTTTGGGGATCGGGCTTTCTTTAGTGGAGGGTTTTTCCCACTTCGATCATTGTCTGATCCAGTCCTGCTATGAGATATTGAGACATGATTCCTTACTTGTGTGGGTCGCTCCCCACGAGTGCCACTCCGGAGTGTGCGACCGGCGGATCGAGGCCGGTCTGTTATTACTTTGAGCTTGATCGGACGGGCCGAGGCCGATCTGTTACTTACGGTGCATGACCGTATCAGGCAGTAGTCGGTCAGTATCCCCAGTTGAGATTAGCAGGCAGTGCCAGTGTCCACTGGCGTCAGATTGGGTCATTTTGACAGGCTTCTTGATACTGATGCATACTTTTTCCATCCTTATTGGTTTATCATGTAGAGGCATATTAGGGATAGCACTTTATCAGTTTCATTCATAGCTTCACCCCCTTTCTCTTCTTCCCTTTTGCCTCTGATTACCTGGTGGGCATATCTGAGCTGAGGCTTTACCCACTAGGGGAGGCTACTGTTTATAGTAGTACTTACCCCCATTGTCTTTTCTTGTTTCCTTTCTTCCCCTTGTTTTGCAGAGTCCTCAGTGGGAGTTGCTGGGCCGTCAGCAACTGATCGAGGTAAGCGGATTGCGGACTAGATAGAGAGCCTCCCGAGGGTTGTAGCTGGAGATTTTGGGTACCAGGACTTCTCAGACAGTTTTATTTATTTTCTTTTTTGGGTCTGGCTTCTGCCAGCTGTTTGTATTTTAGTGATGAGCTGGGAGAGACATCTGTATTTTATTTTACTGTTGTACCTTTTACTTCCAGCTTCTGTCTGAGATACAGTAGTTTTAGTTTAGCTCTGATTATTATGCTCTTTTTCTTATTATTTCTTATATCTGAGCAGGTTACCGACGCTTCGTGTATGTGAGAAATACCGCATGCACGGCGGATCTGTAGACGGGCCCGGGTTCTGGTTTACACAATGGCGCGTGACAGTTTCTTCCTCAATTTGCGTTTCAAACCCATCAAAAATCTCATCGTACATTAGCACGGATATCCAAGCACCCAAAAGCCGAATGAGTGTTTTTTTTTTAAAAAAAATCTCTTTTATGTTTAAAACTTAGAAAATCCCATCGGGAGCTCCGCTTACCGGAATTTAGAGCCGATCGCACCGCCGTTCACCATTTTCCGAACCCTACGCAGTAAAATAAAAATCCAAGGGGAAAGACACATCGAGAAAACGAGAAAAAAAATGTCGTGAATACCGAAAGTGATACTGAGCGAAAACCGTGGACACTACAACCATACTTAACCACGAAATTAGATCCATCCCTCAATTAGCAACACAAGGTGTTCCAACTAGCTTGCAAATTTTTAGCAACACATGGACTGAGAAGAAGACTAAAGATGGTATATCATTTCTCTTCCAAATTTTGAGATTTAGGTGTCAAATTGTTCCTCTTGAAGTCTAGAAGATCACCCAACTTTGAAATACATCATTTCATAAAGGGAAGAAGGAGAAAACCCATAATTACTACAGGTTGTCCAAAACTGCAATCTGAACATAAGAGCTCAAAGATGGTTATACTTACTTGGTTAATTGCAAGAATTAGCCTTCCTCTTCAATATAAAAGTTGTAGGCCTTTAAGTCCTAGAGATTTTTCCATAAATATTAGCTCGAAAGTCCAACCCTACTGTCCAGAGAAGAAAAAACACTGAGTACTGCTCAAAACTCCAAGCTGTGTACCAAAGTTCCGGAGATTGCTTAATTTACTTGACTTAAAGCCCACATTGGAGGTTTTTAAAACTATGAAAGTTGTAGATCTTCGAATTCTAAAAATTTCCCACCAAGAATAATCTCAAAACTCCCATTGTACTGCCCAGGGGAAGAAAAACACTGAGCATTGCTCAAAATATCATGCTGTGAACAAGAGTCTCAAAGATCACAAGATTTACCTCACTTAGAGCCCAAACTAGCCTTCCCAACAAAAATCAAAGTTGTAGTTCTTAAAGTCCTGAAGAATTTTCCACACGAATCACCTCAAAACTCCACTCTTATAGCTCTAGGAGTTCTTTGGAAGAAAAGGTGACGAGATAGTCTACACAACTTGCAAGCTTCAAGTTACACTAATGGTGTTAATCGAGGGAGAAAAAGGATGCTACAGCCCTCAAGAACACCTCTCTTCAGCTGGAAAAGATGAGGAATTGCCAAAAGATTTAATTCACATCAAAAGGATCCTTTAAATTGTTAGGTTTTGCGCAAAAATAAACGCAGCGGAAAAAGAAATCAAATAGGCAAATATGAAAAATTGAGATCTGATCTCAAAACACGCAAAACAGGATCCCTCATGTATCTAAGATTAAAAGGAAGAGGAAGATCTAATCTTCACCTTTGCGCGGGGAGATCTACACCGCAATTTGATGATCGTGGAATTTGGTTCTCTTGAAGCCGCACACGCGTCCGGCCTCTACGGGTATCCACACGAGGTTGTCCACTTGATCGAAATTCTCACCGGGGTGCTAGCTCCCTTGCAGAGAACGTCTTTCTTTTAATGTGGATATTTAGAAAAGAGGAAGACGAGGAAAGATGACGGCTAGGGTTTTCTTTTTCTTTTTTTTTTTCTCTTAAAGAAAACTCGTACGTATAAAGAGGATATAATCCTTTTTATAATTATTAAGATAAACATTAAGATAAACATTAAAATTAGATTTAAGTTTATCTTATCCCTAATTGGTTCAATCGATTAAATCCTAATTTAATTCGATTTGAACTCAATCCTAATTTGATCAAATCAAATCATTAATGCAACATTAGCACTTAAGTCCTCTCACAACTTACTAACTATTAGTAAGCCCTCTCTTGCAACATTTGCACTTTAATATCCTTAATTTGTAACAATTACAAATTAGTCCAATTATCAATATATCATATATGATAATTAAGTCCTCAGGCGATTCAAAAATCGCGATCCAACTATCCGATCAGTCATAACCTCTTATGTGTGTGACCCCATAGGTTCTATTCTATCTGGTAGTGAGATATATTGTGATTACCATCAACAATATCACTGAAACTCTTTTCAGTGGGTTAGAACTATTCAAACTCAGCCCAATAAGAATTATCGATCATCATCCAGATAATTCTCGTGAGTCCCACAATCCACCAGTGACGCCTAGCAGCATGTAGTGGCATTCCAGTAGAATGAAATACTGAACCTCTAGGTGCAGTTAACGTGTGATACAATCCTTCTATCCGGAGTCCCAACTAGACGAAGGTCATGGAATTGCTCGTCAAACCTTACCGTCTGTCATATGTCAAATTTATTCGACTCGAGTTTCTAATATCGGAAACCCTTTCCGTTATTTACTACGCCTTGGCCAAGGTCTTCTAAACTCGGTCTCATAAATCACATAGGACTAACTCCCTTCTCTACTAAGGGCGATAGATTCCATATAGGTGTACACCCTATTCCTACAACGAACCTACTGTAGCCAACATGCACCCACTACAAGGACCCAAATGGCTAGGGACCAAGTGTATGTACAGTCAAACTACAGTAACCCCATTGTGAATAGCCGAGACACCGCAGGTCAAAGGACCAGTCACACTACTGCAACATCGAGTAAGTCACTGACGAGTGAGTAGACATCCAAGTGACTTCTCGTGATGATCACGCTCGGTACCCTTGTTCTCCAACAACCACCTGCACATTCGCTCCAGTGTCCCCACACTGTTGACTCGAGACTCGTCTACCCTAAAAGGGAAGCGACTGTGCACCAATCTCACCGGATCAATCACTGTCCCCGTGATGATCCATCGATCGGGAGCATTTAGGAATTAATCACTAATGATACATGTCTCAAATTCTCAACTCTTGAGAATACGTATCATCATCTTATTAACTCCTTGGACAATTCATGGACACATACACAACACGAATGGAAATAAAAACCCAATAACATTCATAATGTAAAATGTCAAATACAAATTTATATCCTAGAAAGAATATATATGTGTCGGCCAAGTTGGCTTCTAGGGCATACATCTAACAATCTCCCACTTGCACTAAAGCCAATTAGCCATATACCTAAGCCCCATCTTCTCAAGGTGGGCTTCAGTCTTCTGCTGGCTCAGCTGCTTAGTCAGTGGGTCTGCCACGTTATCCGTGGAGTCTACTCTCTGCACCTCGATAAATTTCTTTTCGAGATATTCGCGTATAATATGAAATCGTCGCTCTATATGCTTGGACCTTTGATGAGACCTTGGCTCCTTAGCTAGGGCTATGGCGCCATTGTTGTCGCAGTAAAGTGGAATGGCATCTGATGGCATCACACCTAGTTCCGTAACAAATTTCTTGAACCAAAAGGCCTCCTTTGCAGCCTCAGATGCGGCGATATACTCTGCTTCCATAGTAGAGTCAGCGATGATTGGTTGTTTGGAACTCTTCCAACACACCGAACCACCATTGCACAAGAACACGTATCCTGACGTAGACTTTCTATCGTCAACATCAGACATGAAGTCTGAATCAGTATATACTTGTACTTTCAGTTCTCCTCCTCCAAAGACCAAAAACATATCTTTAGTCCTTCTTAAGTACTTGAGTATGTTTTTCACAGCAGTCCAGTGCTCCTCACCTGGATTGGACTGATATCTGCTTGTGACACTCACAGCAAGTGCAATATCAGGTCGTGTACATAGCATGGCATACATGAGGCTCCCTATAGCTGAAGCATAAGGGATCTGGCTCATTCGTTGAATCTCTTCAGATGTATTGGGACACATTTTCTTGGAGAGATAAATTCCATGCCTAAGGGGTAGAAGTCCCCTCTTAGAGTTTTCCATGCTGAACTTCTTCAGCACCTGCTCTATGTACATTTTCTGTGAGAGGCCTAGCATCCTCTTAGGTCTATCTCTATAGACTTTAATCCCCAAAATATAGGATGCTTCCCCTAGGTCTTTCATAGAGAATTTCTTAGATAACCATATCTTAACCGAAGTCAGCATTGGAATATCATTTCCAATTAGGAGAATGTCGTCCACGTACAATACGAGGAATGTAATAGCACTCCCACTAACTTTCTTATAAACACATGGTTCCTCCTCATTCTTAACGAAATCAAACGATTTGATTACGTCATTAAAACGAGTATTCCAAGTCCGAGATGCTTGCTTAAGCCCATATATGGACCTTTGCAGCTTACATACTTTGTGACTTTCGTCACTAGAAGTGAAACCCAAAGGCTGCTCCATATAAATATCTTCCTCAAGAAATCCATTTAGGAAAGCAGTTTTCACATCCATCTGCCAGATCTCATAATCATGGTATGCTGCAATGGCAAGTAGTGTTCGAATGGACTTAAGCATGGCCACAGGCGAAAAGGTCTCTTGATAGTCAATGCCTTCGCGTTGACTATAGCCTTTCGCCACCAGCCTTGCTTTATAGGTCTCTACCTTTCCATCCGAACCTATCTTTCTTTTGTAAATCCACTTACACCCGATAGGTACTATACCTTTTGGTGGATCTACCAAGGTCCAGACTTGGTTGGAATACATTGAGTCAATTTCTGACTTCATGGCTTCCAACCACTTCTCGGAGTCGATGTCAGACATCGCCTCGTTGTAGGTTTTAGGATCATCTCCATGTTCCTTATCTCCTATGAGGAACATTTCCTCTACTTCCTCTGTAAGAATACCTAAGTATCTTTTAGTAGGAAGGGAGATCCTACTCGATCTTCGAGGTGGATTAGGTACTACATGTACTGGCTCAGCATGAATAGGTTCCGTAGGTTTTGGGACTCGTTGCTCTTCAGAGACTCTCTCTTCGAGCTCAATTTTTCTCCCACTTACTACTTCTTGAATAAACTGTTTTTCCAAGAAAGTAGCGTGTCGACTCACAACTATATTGTGATCCTTTGGGATGTAAAAATAGTAACCTAAAGATTCTTTAGGATACCCTATAAAATGAGCCCTTTCTGACCTAGCCTCTAACTTGTCCGCCTGTAGTCGCTTGACATGGGCCGAACATCCCCAAATCTTAATATGACTAAGACTTGGTTTCTTACCATGCCACATCTCATAAGGCGTGGTAAGAACGGATTTAGAGGGAATCCTATTCAGTAGGTAGGCTGCGGTAAGCAAAGTATGTCCCCAAAGAAACAAAGGAAGATCAGTGAAACTCATCATGGATCGAACCATATCTAATAAAGTTCGATTTCTCCGTTCTGACACTCCGTTGAGTTGAGGTGTTCCAGGAGGAGTCCATTGTGAGACTATGCCGTTTTCTTTGAGATAGTTTAGGAACTCCCCACTAAGGTATTCTCCCCCTCGATCTGATCGAAGAGCCTTGATGGGTTTTCCAGTTTGCTTCTCTACTTCACATCTGAATTCTTTGAACTTTTCAAAAGCTTCAGATTTGTGTCTCATAAGATAGACATATCCATACCGTGAATAATCATCGGTAAAAGTTATGAAGTAGAGATAACCACCCCTGGCTTGCACATCAAATGGGCCACACACATCAGTGTGTACCAAGGCAAGTATCTCAGTGGCCCTTTCCCCTTGTCCTACAAAAGGTAATTTGGTCATTTTTCCATGAAGACAGGATTCACAGACTGGATAAGACTCAGAAGTCAATGGGCCCAGAAGCCCATCTTTCTCCAATCTGTTAATCCTTTCCTCTCCAATATGACCAAGCCTTAGGTGCCACATATACTTTAGGTTTATCTCTTCTCTAGGTCTCTTAGACCCAACGGCACTCACTTCCTGCTCGGAAATATTTACAGATACATCCATATGTAAATGGTAAAGACTGTCTATCATAAAACCACGACCAACAATTTTATTTCTAAAATAAATTGTGCAGTAGTCTTTATCAAAATTAAAAATATAATCGTCCTGTGCTAAAGAAGAAACAGAAATCAAATTCCTGCTAGCAGCAGGCACATAATAACAGTCTTTAAGTAATAAAATATGTCCTAACGGTAATCGCAGAGGATAGGTGCCAGTAGCCACAGCAGCAACTCTTGCTCCGTTGCCAACCCGTAGGGTAACTTCACCTTCTCTCAGCCCTCTAATTTCTCTTAGACCCTGCATTGAAGTACACAAATGAGAACTTGAACCAGAGTCTATAACCCAACTGGAAGTAGAGGTAACCGTAAGGTTAGTTTCTATTACGAGCAGGTCTAACATACCTTCCGAAGGTGTGTCTTTCTTTTTGTTCTTTAGGCTCTCCAGATAGACGGGACAATTCCTCTTCCAGTGGCCATCAACATTGCATTGGAAACATTTTCCTTTGTCAGCGGCCTTCTTCTTAGGAGCTTCCCTTTTGGGCTTGTTTTCAGTCTTTTGTTTCTTCGCGGGTTTCTTCTTCCAATTAGACTTTCTTTTGGAAGAGGAAGCCCGCTCCACAGCTAAAACCGAGCCCCTTGAACTCTTCAAGGTTCCCTCAGTCGTTACCAACATGTTCAATAACTCAGCATTGGTGCAGTCCATTTTATTCATATGGTAGTTTACAATAAATTGTCCATATGAATCTGGAAGAGATTGCAGAATCATATCAACTTGCAATTCCTTATCCATTTTCATGCCGAGCTTCTCAAGCTCCTCGAGGTCTTTGATCATTGTCAAACAATGATCATGAACAGACTGCCCTTCATGCATCTTGGCTTTGAAGAGTCTTTTGGACACTTCAAAACGTGCTGATCGGCTTTGCTCACCATACAACTCCTTGAGGTGAGTTAGCATTTCATTAGCAGTCTTCATATCCTCATGCTGGCGTTGAAGTTCATTTGACATCGACGCTAGGACGTAGCACCTTACTTTATTATCGTCATCCATCCATTTTTCTTGATGGTTTGGTGACATGGGAGGGTTCTGGTCGAGAACATAACTAAGCTTTTCGGAACTCAAAACTATTTTTAAGTTCCTAAGCCAATCTTTATAATTTGTTCCGGTTAAGCGGTTAGTTTCGAGAATGCGAGAAAGAGGATTGGAAGCGGACATTTTGTTCTGCAGAGAGTAAAGATTCAAATTAGATATTTGTATTTGTTTCATAATTTTGTTTTAGGGATTTTTTTAAAAACAAACGTTAACCTCCCACTATTTCCTCGAGTCTCTTACACTCCTCAGGTAGAGAAACGGAAACCCAACGCGATAAGGGTTTCAAGTGGGTACTACGGTCCCACCAGTTTACCGCACCACCTCACCTGACAGATATTGGTGACACGAAAACCAATGAGTGGACAACTCTTGTCCAATGCTTCTTAAGCAAATTGCAGCGATATTCGATCTCTAAGTCCTGTAGGCCTCACCTGACAGATATTGGCCTCATTCTTTAGTTAAGTCAGACCCACCGTTCAAACGCGTAAGCAAAGCCGTCATTGGGTCCCTCACCTGACAGATATTGGGCCCAACCCCATCTTTACTTCGCAGCATCTTATGCTAATAGAGTGGTTGCGCCTTTCCAATGCAACTGACCACTGTAACCAGCCGTGCCAATCAACACCAGAAAAGACGCCCGCACTTCTACAACGGTGGAAGACCGCTCGACTTAATATTTATGAGGAGATTTGTATTTAGGTCTCATATTTAATTTTATTTATTTACATCTCATGCAAATAAAGATAAACTGCACATAAAAATATAATGCAACCGGTGATGATCATGGATCTAAAAAGAAGATTCGTGCTCGAGCCACTGAGCTGGAATCGGGGTCTAGGGGTCATAAATACAAGCACACGCACGTCATTGGTTTGATCGTCTTCAACTTCTTGATCCAATCCGGAGCTACAACTTGATTCGATCACCATCAACCCCTTGATTCGACCGCCATCAAGTGCTCGTCTCGATCTGGGCTTGTTGTGTGCTAACGGCTTCCCACCAATCAACCAATGACGTACAACCATACATAATACAACCCAATTAAAGAATAAAATAACTTTTATCTCTAATCTATTGAGACACGCAGGTCTCTAAATAAAATTGGCTCGTGCTCGCAGGCACCCAAACAGCCCTAACACAGAGTCCTTAATTTAAACAAATTTAAAATTACAGGATTCCGCATACATATCATACATCACATGTCCATACAAAATAAATCGGTTGCTATCCATGATCATCACCCATATGTATCTCATACATCACAATCATAATAATTAATTTTGGATATTTTAATTAACCGTTTACCAATTATCCAGAAAAATAGGTGATCAAATCACCATAACGATACGATCTCATCAATCGTTTGATTTAACTAAACAGTTAATTCATACAATTTTGATCAATATTTTAATCCGCAAAAATATCTATTGATCTCATCAATAATTCACATCTTATGTGAAAACAAAAACTATATAAAATTTGATCTCATCAATTTTTACGATAAAATAAATTGATCTAATCAATATAATAAAATTTTAAAATAAATTTTGATCTTATCAAAATTATATAAATATTAAAAACAAAATTTGATCTCATCAAATTTTACAAAAATAAAATTTTATTTTATTTATTTTATTTTATTTTAATTCTGCGGATCAAAATAATTTCGAATTGATCAAAATTAAAGAATTTGGTAAAACGATTTAACAATCATTCAATCAACAAAGAATGATTTAAAATATCCAAAACTATAATTTTAATCTTAAATAACATGAGGATGTCTCTGATACCACTGTTAGGTTTTGCGCAAAAATAAACGCAGCGGAAAAAGAAATCAAATAGGCAAATATGAAAAATTGAGATCTGATCTCAAAAACCACGCAAAACATGATCCCTCATGTATCTAAGATTAAAAGGAAGAGGAAGATCTCATCTTCACCTTTGCGCGGGGAGATCTACACCGCAATTTGATGATCGTGGAATTTGGTTCTCTTGAAGCCGCACACGCGTCCGGCCTCTACGGGTATCCACACGAGGTTGTCGACTTGATCGAAATTCTCACCGGGGTGCTAGCTCCCTTGCAGAGAACGTCTTTCTTTTAATGTGGATATTTAGAAAAGAGGAAGACGAGGAAAGATGACGGCTAGGGTTTTCTTTTTCTTTTTTTTTTCTCTTAAAGAAAACTCGTACGTATAAAGAGGATATAATCCTTTTTATAATTATTAAGATAAACATTAAGATAAACATTAAAATTAGATTTAAGTTTATCTTATCCCTAATTGGTTCAATCGATTAAATCCTAATTTAATTCGATTTGAACTCAATCCTAATTTGATCAAATCAAATCATTAATGCAACATTAGCACTTAAGTCCTCTTACAACTTACTAACTATTAGTAAGCCCTCTCTTGCAACATTTGCACTTTAATATCCTTAATTTGTAACAATTACAAATTAGTCCAATTATCAATATATCATATATTGATAATTAAGTCCTCAGGCGATTCAAAAATCGCGATCCAACTATCCGATCAGTCATAACCTCTTATGTGTGTGACCCCATAGGTTCTATTCTATCTGGTAGTGAGATATATTGTGATTACCATCAACAATATCACTGAAACTCTTTTCAGTGGGTTAGAACTATTCAAACTCAGCCCAATAAGAATTATCGATCATCATCCAGATAATTCTCGTGAGTCCCACAATCCACCAGTGACGCCTAGCAGCATGTAGTGGCATTCCAGTAGAATGAAATACTGAACCTCTAGGTGCAGTTAACGTGTGATACAATCCTTCTATCCGGAGTCCCAACTAGACGAAGGTCATGGAATTGCTCGTCAAACCTTACCGTCTGTCATATGTCAAATTTATTCGACTCGAGTTTCTAATATCGGAAACCCTTTCCGTTATTTACTACGCCTTGGCCAAGGTCTTCTAAACTCGGTCTCATAAATCACATAGGACTAACTCCCTTCTCTACTAAGGGCGATAGATTCCGTATAGGTGTACACCCTATTCCTACAACGAACCTACTGTAGCCAACATGCACCCACTACAAGGACCCAAATGGCTAGGGACCAAGTGTATGTACAGTCAAACTACAGTAACCCCATTGTGAATAGCCGAGACACCGCAGGTCAAAGGACCAGTCACACTACTGCAACATCGAGTAAGTCACTGACGAGTGAGTAGACATCCAAGTGACTTCTCGTGATGATCACGCTCGGTACCCTTGTTCTCCAACAACCACCTGCACATTCGCTCCAGTGTCCCCACACTGTTGACTCGAAACTCGTCTACCCTAAAAGGGAAGCGACTGTGCACCAATCTCACCGGATCAATCACTGTCCCCGTGATGATCCATCGATCGGGAGCATTTAGGAATTAATCACTAATGATACATGTCTCAAATTCTCAACTCTTGAGAATACGTATCATCATCTTATTAACTCCTTGGACAATTCATGGACACATACACAACACGAATGGAAATAAAAACCCAATAACATTCATAATGTAAAATGTCAAATACAAATTTATATCCTAGAAAGAATATATATGTGTCGGCCAAGTTGGCTTCTAGGGCATACATCTAACATAAATAGCCCTTATGCTACTCCAAATTGATCCTAAAGACCAACAAATCACTAAACCTCATCTATTCACCCCTCTTGGAGGATTCGGGTCCATAGCCCAGCCGACCCGGCCCGCTACCGCAGGGGACACGTGGCAGCAGGCACGTGCGCCACGCCAGCCCGCGCAAGTCGCGGATGCGCGCCACGCACGTGGGCTCGCTTCACCCCAGCGGTGAGCCCGACCATGCGGCGGTCCGGACCCAGACCCTGAGCAGGAAACATAAAAATGAAAAGTCTTTTTCGCTCAGCTTTTTCACGCTGAATCCGTTTTCCACGTCCATTTTGCGCACTGAGGACTCTAACACACCGAAAAGGTGTCGCCAAAGCCTCCGATCCACAAGCACAACAAACCATCGTGCTCCCGCTCATCACAACTATGCTTTTAAAAGTACCAAGCAAATTGTGCTTGTATGTTTTCGACCATTAGATCTATCCCTTTAACTAATTTCACCTCTTATATCATGATATTCCGCCAACCACCCACTAAACCCAAGGGCCCCATCATCATCCTAACGACACATCTTTTTATCAAAGGGCTAAAAACCTACAAGCACTAATGACTTGGTACTTTTAAAAGCATAGAAGCTCAATTTTATATATATAATATTATATATATATATAGATGAGAGAGAGAGAGGAGAGAGAGAGAGAGAGAGAAGAGAGAGAGAGAGAGAGTCCGACTACTATACTATCGGTAGCACGGAGGCCTCCTTGCTATCAAGTTGTTTTCAATGATGTGGCTTCCGAATCGACTATCGGTTTTATTAGACTTGCTCTACACTATTGAAAATATCTAGAAACGAAATTTTATATTTTTTCGACATCATATAGCAAATGATCAAAGGGTTCCAAAAATGATCGTTTTAATGGCTGATGTGGTACGTTTATAAGTTCAACGGTGTACAATAGTCCAAATAACTTGAAACTTTAATACAAAATTCTGCTTAACATAAAGAGTAAGATCAAAACTTTCAATTTAAAATTTAAATTTTTTATAACTTTTTTTTATGAGATTTTTATTTTCAGCCTTTATTATCAATATTTTTTTATGAAATTTTTATTTTCAGCCATTCATTTTTAGACTACTCATTTGATATATAAATAATGTCGAAAAATAATAAAATTTGGTTTCTAAATATTTCAAATAGTATAGATCAAGTCTAATGGATCCAATCGTCGATTTGAAAGGCGCATCACTGAAAACAACTTGGCATTGCAACAAATTTAAGAGTGTTTCCTATTCGTTTTGATGTTTATGGTGAAAAAAAATTTAGCTCATAAATATAGTTTCTAAGCTTATTGTGCTGATTTCTCAGCATCATTGCATATTAGATTTTTATATCTTATGATCAAACCAGGGCAGGGTTTGTGGATTATAAAATTTGGCATGATAATTTTCTTCGAGAAGGTGGTTCAGTGTTATTGATGGATTAGAAATTTATATGGGCTGCAAAATGGAGTATGATGGAATCCAAATGCTTTTTTAATATGTCCTGTTGATGAACAAATTTGTGTGATGTGGAAAAATGTAGCCTTCAATAGTTTTGATTTATTAGGTGCCAATATCAATTTGTGCATGGGTTCATTGACACAGAAAAAAAGAAAAAGGTAAATTGCTCTGTTAACTGCCTTATTGGAAAGATTTTTCAAATTGATTCTTTTAGTAAAATAATATTTAAATGATTTCAATCTAAAATCCTATCATGCAAATTACTATTGTACTATTAATAATAAAATAGAGAAGATTAGATGAAGTCTGTGAATGTCGAAGCGTGTGTAAGCACTATCCTAGAAGCAAGATTGCCCCTCCACGTGCGAGGCTTCGGCAATCACTCCTAGCGATACAACGACCACTGTCCACCCCGTCGGCACGACTCCGAGATGGCGCGTAGCGAACCCAACGACTTTCAGAGATCCATCACAAGTAAAGCTCGAAGTAGGAAAACTCGAATACAAAAGAGGAACAGTAAAATGTAAATTTCAGTGTAGTATAGCACTGTAAAACCAGAGTAGAGTGTAGTGTAGCTTGTACCTTAACCAACTCCTCTTGCTCTATATATACAGCCTGAAAGATGGGCAAAAAGCATACACTATGGTTTGTATTAACATCAATTATATAGTACATGAGAAGGTATTTCTATGGTAATAATGACAACCATAGTAATAATATAACTAGGATTACATGCTATATAATCCTACGCTATAGATGGTAAGTAATATATAGTATAACAACCATAGTAATAATATAACTAGGATTACATACTATATAATCCTACGCTATAGATGGTAAGTAATATATAGTATAGAAACAATAAAGATAATACTAAATATATCGTAACATCCCCCCGCAAGCTAAGCATCAGGTGGACGGATGCGAAGATTGAGCCGTAATATCGAAAACCGAGAGGGTGGCAAGGGCTTGGTGAAAATATCAGCAAGTTGTTTATCAGAAGAGATATGAACCAACTCTAAATCACCAGCCTGAACTTTTTCGCGCAAGAATTGATGATCAAGTTCAATATGCTTTGTGCGAGCATGAAGAACAGGATTTGCCGCTAGATAAGTAGTGCTTAGATTATCACAGTAGATGCTAATAGGTCGCCAGAGGAAAACACGAAGATCACGAAGTAGACGACGGATCCATATCGTCTCCGCAAGCGCGTAGGCGACAGCACGGTATTCTGCTTCAGAACTAGAGCGAGAAATGGTGGGCTGCTTTTTGGCGGACCAGGAGATAAGATTGGGCCCTAAAAATATACAATATCCAGAAGTAGACCGGCGTGTATCTGGACAACCGGCCCAATCAGCATCTGCAAATGCGACAAGAGAGGGATTGACACAGCGAGATATAGGCAGTCCATAAGTCAGCGTGCCCCGAATATATCGTAGAATGCGCTTAACCGCTTGCATGTGTGGTTCACGAGGAGCATGTAGATACTGGGCAACAGAGTTGACAGCATATGATATATCCGGTCGGGTGAAAGTAAGATACTGGAGAGCACCAACAAGCTGACGATAGTTATAGGGATCCTCAAGAAGTTGCCCTTCATGAGAAGATAGACGAGAGGTTGGAGAGAGAGGACTAGAGACGGGCTTACTATCAAGAAAACCATGGCGCTGAAGCAGCTGATGCGCATATTTGTGCTGAGTCAGATGAAAACCAGAAGATGACCTATTTACCTCAATGCCCAAGAAATAATGTAGCGGTCCGAGATCCTTCATTGCAAATTCCTGCTGTAAGGTGGTAATAAGAGCCCTTAGAAGAGAGGAGGAACTGCCAGTGACAATAATATCATCAACATATAATAGAAGAATAAGAGTGCCAGAAGAGGAGTGACAGATGAACATTGAAGGATCAGCAGTGCTCCCAACAAAACCAATTTCAGATAGAAAGGACGTAAACCGTTGAAACCAAGCCCGAGGTGCTTGCTTAAGACCATAGATGGCTTTGCGTAGACGACAAATATGATGCGGAAAAGAGGGATGCACAAAACCAGGCGGTTGTCTCATATAAACTTCTTCAGAGAGTGTGCCATGAAGAAAAGCATTCTTCACATCAAGTTGTCGAAGAGACCACCCTGAGGAGAGGGCCACCGAAAGAACAGTGCGAATAGTGGTCGACTTGACAACGGGAGAAAAGGTCTCATCAAAATCAATGCCTTGTTGCTGTTTATAACCTTGAGCCACAAGCCGAGCTTTGAGACGCTCAAGAGACCCATCCGCCTTCTGCTTTACTTTGTATACCCATTTACAACCAATAAGATTAACAGGCGAAGGAGGTACAAGATCCCAAGTAGCATTTGTCAGGAGGGCATCAAACTCCTCAGCCATGGCAGCGCGCCAACCTGCATCCTGAAAAGCCTCATGAAATGAGTTAGGCTCAGTAGGTAGAGCAGAATCCGTAGAGGCCAGTAAGGAGGTAGACTCAGTTAAACCCTTAGTCATAGATCGAGTGCGCATAGGATGTATGCGGGGAGGTGAAGAAGGCTCAGACGGCACTATAGTAGGCTGAGGGGAGGGCGGACGATCAGAGGTGGACGGTGGTGGTTCAACAATAGTAGATGTAGTAGCAGCAAATCGTGTAATGTGTCGTCTGATATAGACACGGAGTTCTGATGGACCAACGGCAGTGGCATCGTTCCCATTCCTAACCTGTGAGTCATCAGAATTCAAGGTAGAAGGAAACGTTGATAAATTCTCAGACGGTGAAACAGGTGGACGTGTACCGGAACCACTCTCAGCAGAGGGGCGTGTGAAGGAGAAGCCAGAGATTGCATCAATGGTAGAAGGATTCTCACCCAGCAAAGGAGGATTTGAAACAAATTTTTGAAACATATCAAGGTTGGAAAAAGTAGAGGAAGGAGAAGAAGAGAATTTAGAAAGACAAGAAAACGGAAAAACAGTTTCCACAAAGGTAACATGTCGAGAAATAAAAACCTTGCCAGTGCTGGGATGAAGACATCGAAAACCTTTATGTTTATCAGAGAGTCCTAAGAAGACGCAAGGAAGTGACCGAGGAGAGAGCTTGTGAGCTGCAATATCCTGCACATCAGGATAACACAAACATCCAAAAACTTTGACAAGTTGCAAGTCAGGGGAAGAGCAACCATGCAGAATTTCATATGGCGATTGTCCTTTTAAAACAGTAAGAGAGGGAATTCGATTCACAAGAAATACAGCAGTTTGAATGGCATCAGCCCAAAAACGAGGAGGCATACAAGCTTGAAATAGTAAACTTCTAACAACGTTAGTTAAATGTCTATGCTTCCTTTCGGCGAGGCCGTTTTGTTGAGGAGTATAAGGACAAGAAAAACGGTGAAAAATTCCATTTTGTGAACAAAGGTTGGAAAACTTATCATTTACAAACTCCGTACCATTATCAGATTGGAAAATCTTGATTGAGCTATGAAATCTGTTTTCCACCATTGCTTTAAATTCGAGAAATTTGTCAAAAACTTCGTGTTTAAATTTCAAAAGGTAAAGCCAAGAAAACCGAGAATAATCATCAATAAATATAACATAATATTTATAACCAGAAACAGATGGAACAGGTGATTGCCACACATCAGAATGCACAATATGAAAGGAAAAAGCAGATTTAGATTCCGAATCAGAAAATGAGAGTTTAACATGTTTTCCCATGTTACAAGCATTGCAAACAGATAATGTCAAAGCAGAATTACCATCAGAAATAATGTTATTATTTTTAATAAATGCCGAAAGAACAGGAAGACTGGGATGACCTAATCGTCTATGCCAAACATCGCTACTAAATCTAGATGCAACAAGACCAATCTGTTGCTTATTCCCTACACTTGCAACTTTAGAAGGAATTGGATAGAGTGATGTTCCCGAGCTAGGGCAGTGCAGAAGCTCCGTCCTTGTTACCTTGTCCTTCACAGAAAAACCAGAAGAGTCAAATTCAAGAACGGAATTATTGTCACGACAGAATTGACGCACTGAAAGTAAATTTCTCTTGATGGAAGGAACAACAAGAACATTTTTAAGAGCAAAGGATTTAGAAGATGTATTCAATTGAGTTTCACCTATCTGAGTAATATCAAGTAAATTTCCATTACCAACTAGAATTTTTTCATGCCCAGTATAAGGTTTGGAAGAGGAAAGAATACCAGAATTCGCGGTCATGTGATTGGAAGCTCCAGTGTCCGGATACCATACTTCCTCAGCAGGTTCATAGAGATTCATAGCAGCAAAAGTTTGAGGGACATCATCGGCCACGAATGAGTGATTGAAGCGTTGTCTGCATTGAAGAGCAGAATGGTTGTACTTTCCACAGATCTGACATTGTGTGCCAGACTTCAAAAATAAGATTGTTGATTTGGAGTATAAGGTTGAGGAAGATTATTGGGTGAAGAATGTGGATAGATTCCAGGAGATCCACGACCAGGATATGAGTTGTATCTACCGCGATGTCCTCGACCACCGCGATATCTGCCTCCACGACCTCCACGATTTCCGCGTCCACGATTTGCATAGAGAGCTTCGCTGTCGATAGTGGGAATGGCAGGTGATGTTGTTGAACTAGTACGACGTTGTACTTCTGTTTCTTCTTGCATCAAAAGTGGACGAAGTTGATCAAAAGTAGGCTTGTTTCGGTGTGTATTAAGGGCACTGACGAAACCTCTATATTCTTCTGAAACCCAAGAAGAACAGTCATGACCAAGTTATGGTCTGACTCAGTTTCACCAATCGCTTGCAGGGCATCGCCAATAGATTTAATCTTTTGCATATAATCGGTCATATTCATTGAACCTTTCTTGATGCTTCGTAATTCAGACTTTAGAGAGAAAGCGGTGGAAGCAGTTTTATCAAGAAAATATGTTTCGATAATTTTCCAAGCATCATACGCAGTTTTAGGAGAGCTAGAAACAACCATCTGTAATATGCTAAGCGAAAGGGTGGCATTAATCCACGAGAGTATAGTGGTGTCTTCTTTTTTCCAATTTAGATATTCCGGGTTCATAATTATTTTCTTTTCAGAAGTGTCAATAGTTAGAGGCGGTATAATACCAGTTCCGTCCACATGTGGAGTAACACCAAAACTCTCCAAAACATTAAGAAATATTTGTTTCCACACAAGATATGTGGAATCTGTTAGTTCAAGTGGTATGAGAGTTTTGATATTAACTACTGGTAAATTTGAGAAAGAAGACATGTTACCACAAAAAGAAAATATCACCACGAGAGAGTAACCGAGGCAAATCCTTGACTGCACCAGAGAAGAACCAAACTACACCAGGGAGCAAGTACGCATCTGAACGACACCAGAATAATGAAGATAGGCCGAAATTACTGTAGCGCTGGTACTGTAGCGCCGGTACTGTAGCAGCGGCACTGTAGCAGCAGTTGTGACGAAGAGAGAAATCCGAAGAAGAAAAGAAAAAAAAATTATGGAAGAAGGTGAGACTCGTGGTAGATGGTGGCTAAGGATCGATATTCCCAATATTAGGGTTCCCGCTCTGATACCATGAAAGATGGGCAAAAAGCATACACTATGGTTTGTATTAACATCAATTATATAGTACATGAGAAGGTATTTCTATGGTAATAATGACAACCATAGTAATAATATAACTAGGATTACATGCTATATAATCCTACGCTATAGATGGTAAGTAATATATAGTATAACAACCATAGTAATAATATAACTAGGATTACATACTATATAATCCTACGCTATAGATGGTAAGTAATATATAGTATAGAAACAATAAAGATAATACTAAATATATCGTAACACAGCCCAAAGAGAGAGCCCACCCTCCAGGGAACAAGGTACAATGGCTAGTTTCTTGGGCAGCTCACCCGACACTTCCCAAGGCAAGACTCTTGGGAAGCCCAATAAGGCCTTTCCCAAGGTAGGTATTAAGACAAGCAAAAAGAAAATAATAAAATAAAAGAAAACCGGGTCAAAATCACCCACACCGCCCAACCCGACCCGGCTTGTACCGCGCATGCATGTGTGTATTTAGGAGAAGACTCTACTCTTACTTTCTTGTAACCAACACATACAAGAAGAAATGAGTAAATAAACATCTTCTACATGTGATGAGTTTTCGATATGAAATTAATCTTCACATATAGAGGGAATAGGTTTTGGGCTCAAACAAAATTTATGAATATTGGACCGCCCAGAAAAAACTAAAATCCAAAACAAATTTGAAATCACTTTAAAAATCAAATAAATCCCATCAATAATATGGGGGGAAAGGAATCAAGAAGTTTGCATCCCTTTTATTGGTAGACTTTAATGTGGAGGCTTAACTTAGGGTCATGCTATATAGGCCTTATCTGGATATGCATCTCTCAGATTATACTTTACAAAGGCTAAATTACAATCCTCAAACTATAGGGCGCCCCACACTTTGGTCCCAAAGTTTAATCTATTGCAATTGACTCAAACTTCTTATACTGTTCCAATCAAGTCTTGCGATTCAATTTGGTTAATTAAATATTAATGTATTGTTGATATAAAAGTAATACAACATCTTAGTTATTATTGCGTCATCGATCACAGTATTTTCATGTATTTTCCAAATACATCAATCTTTAATCAGTTAAATTAGATTATGAGGTTTGATCGTTATAATTTAAAAAGTTCAAACCGGACATCACAATAAATTAAAGTTTGAGATAGTTGTGCTCAAAAGATGAAATACATGATTGTTAACATAATTGCTTATCAAGTCCTCCAAAAGTAGAATTGAAAACGATTTATTTATTGATTGTCTTACCGTCTTGTACGGGGAAGAGCAGCATTACTTGACTGCTGATTCATGTGGTTATCTTTGACCATGCCAGCTGGGTAGGTGAAAGTTGGAATATGAACCTCTGATTGTTTCTTTGATTGCTTATTGTTCTATTTATTATTCAGCCTTGGGACTATCTTTGGACACACAAAATTTATATCCTTGTGAAATGTTCAAGTAAAGGGGCATAATAATTGAGATAAAATCCGAAGAATATGAGGGAATTTTGGACAGATTTTCGTCAGTTAATGGTTATGAAAGAGTGATAGTCCCAAAGGCAACATTTTGATTGTAATGAAATAACAGACTCAAAAGATTGCTTTATTTTTATTTTTTATTTTTTTATTATTATTATTATTATTATTCGCAGGCAAACAAGACCGCGATAAGATTTATTAGTTTATTCGTAAGTGATAATTTTTTTTTAGAATGAAAATAATTTTCTGTTATACTGAGTTTTGATGATAAGTTTTTTTCACCGTTATTTATTTTTTAAAAACTCATTATTTTAAAACTACTAATTATCTCGCTCTTTTTATTTATTTTACTGAAGATTTTCAGAACATAAGAAGATGAAAAACAGTTACAACAAATAATGTATTATTATTTGGCTAAATTACAGAAAACCCCCCTATAATATACCGCTTTTCCACTTTACCCCTGTCTTTAAAAAGCCTACATTTTGCCGCTCGTAATTCCGAAATTATTTTTAGGGGCAACGGGGTTAAAAAATAATACAAAATGACCATAATGCCCTCACGTATGAGGAGAGAGAAAGGAGATGAGGAGAGAGAAAGGGTATGGAGAGGGGAGTGGAGAAGGGTATTTTCGGTATATTACCTAAAAAATTGACGGTCAACTCACGGTCAACTGACGGCGGGGGTAAATGCACAATTCCAAACGAGGGGGCCAAATATAGGCTTTTTAAAGACAGGGGGTAAAGTGGAAACGCGGTATATTATAGGGGATTTTCTATAATTTAGTCTTATTATTTTTTTGTTTAGTTCTCTTCTGTTTTTTTGACTTTGGCACTATTCACGGGGAAGCCAATTATGATGTTTTGGATTAATAGTGTTATAGATAAATTAAATTTATAGTGAGTCAAATAATGAAAGAAAATATTTATGGTTAGAAAACAGCTCCACTTCCTTTCACTTAAGGTGAATGATCTCTCGTTCTGTTTTCTTTGAATATCAACTTTGGATATATGGCAAAGATTTCTAATTTCTTCTGTGATCTTTTTTCATTTTTTTGAGCAATTGCTTGCTCTTCCTTCTGTATTGTTAGAGCTGGACCGTATGTTCTTTTTCTTCTTCTCCTTCACCAAGAGATTCTGAAATTGATATGTTTAGAATCAGAATTGGACAAGTAGATGACATAAGAGATTGTTCGCATCTTCTTACTGTCACATTGGAAAAAGATTCTCTTCTTTTCCATTGAGTTAAAGAGTGCACTCAAATACCAACTTTGTGACTTTTTCTCCTTTATTGAGGGCTTCTTCCTACCTACTTGCTTAAATGCATTTTGGTTTCTTCTCTGTTGAAGAGAAACACCTAGCAATGAAGCCAAGAAGGAGAAGTTGATCTGTCCTCGGTCATAATATATACTATATAAATTTCTTCTGCAAAGTTTACAAAAAAAACATAATTATGATTTGTTTCTAAAAAAAAAAAAATGCATTTCATTACCCGCATATAATTCTCTATCAGTTATTGATGTGTTAGTTAACTATGTGAAATCCATATAGGAACCAACCAAAACTCTTTATATCAGCTAGATGTTAATCTTTATATTAACAATTTATAAAAATAGTATTTTGAAAGACTCACCGTCACACTCTTCAAGAAAGAACTATGGAAAACTATTATCATTATATTTAACTCATACATTGGATATATTTGGCCTTAATGAAACTTCTACCAAAGTTACTCTAACATAACATAAGAATAATAATAATAAAAAAAGGATAATAATAGTAAAAAAATAAGCTGACTAAGAGTCTATTTGGCCTAGCAATAGAGCCCACTGCACGGCTTTTTGAAAAAGCTTCCAATTTGAAGCTTTTTCAGAAGACTATTTTTTTAACGGTCCACTACAACAAAATTAGATTATAGGAATACATGTTTGTGACACTTTTGTATAAGCGTCCTATTTATATTCCATCTATATTCAAAATTAGATTATAGGAACATATTTTTGGGACACATTATAAAAATATGTCACTATACACCCTAACGACGGCATATATAGCAACACTTACCATAAGTGTCGGTATTTTTATCAGCGATATTTTTTTTAGATTTTAGAAACACTTAAAAATGTCGCTATAGCCTAATTTTATTGTAGTGATCACAGTGCTGCAAACGAGGGTGGGACAATATTATCAAAGAGCCATTAATATAAAATCTATATTTAGACATACAAAAAAAGTGATAAAATTAAAAATACTAAAATAATTTGCCATGCAGAATTTTAACCAAAAGCAATCAATAAATAATTTATAATGATCAATTTCAGTGTACATTATTTTGCATATTAATAATAGTGTCCAAAAATATTTAACATGTCCATCAAATTTTGTGGGACTGAATTTTCTGCAACCCCATAATTTATATTTTACTTTTTATAAGTTTAAAAAATCTTATAAGCGTAATATTACTTTCTAACCCCTTAATTTATTTTTAATGACTATCATATACTTTTATAAATTAAAAAAATCTGGTAAATGTATTTTTACCTTTTAACCTCTTAATTTATTTTTAATGACTATTGTATCTCTTTTTTCTCTTATTCTCTACGTCCTTATTTAGGCTTTAGGCCAGTACCATAACGTTGGCACCAATGCATCATCGCTGTTGCATCGCGGCAACAGCTGTTTGTCACGAACTTAAGCTTTTCGCCTAGCAAAAATTCGTACGGCATCCGCCTTTCTGCTCGAAGAGGGCAAGCCTTGCTCTCTATTTGCCCTGGACCTTCGTACCCTACGACAAAATACAAAAGTAGAGAGAAAAAAAAAAAAGTAGTGGCATTCCATCTTTAAGTCCGTGACATGTTGCTTACTATTGTTTTCATCTTTACTACCACCATAACCCGCATCACCGTAGCTGATGTCGCTCCCACTTGTGGCATTCCTCTCATTGTCACCTCTACCTTTTATCTCGATCATTATAGCACACTACCATCGCTATTATTACTGTTGTAAATTTTGCTGCATTAGTAAAGATAAATTAGTCATTAATTTAAAATATTAAGTACTTTGATCGGTCAACGAGTAGATTTACGAGATTTATATTTTTATAAGGATGTATAAGTTTTTTTAAAAAAAGTTTATAAAAGTATATTAGTTATGTTAAAGGTTTTATATAAATATGCTAGCAATTGGTTAAAAGAAAATGTTAAATTACATAAAATTTTTCTATAAAATTTTGTTTTTTCATTTTTTCTTTCTGTCTTTTAAAAATTTATATTTTTCCCACTCCTAATTACGAAATTATTTTTAGGGGGCAACGCCGCTAACGGAATAGACCAATTGACGATAATACCCTTACCATATACCTGCACACACACTCCCTCTATCTCCTCTGACTCTCTCTCTCTCTCTCTCTAATGCGGTCACTGCCTTGCCTCCCCCTGCCTGTGCCCCTGCTCTGGTTGCCCCCTGCCTGCCCGCAGCCAGCCCATGCCTCGCGTGGCCTGCCGCGCGACAGCAAGGCACGGGGCACATGCGGAGCCACCGCAGCCCGGGCAGCACCGCCCTCGGACACCATCGGAGACGCCACATTGAGATCCAACACCATCTCGACGCCTCCAACACCACGCACAAATCCCAAATCTCCTCTGCGCTCGATCACGATCAATCCTCGAATAGGGTTTGTGCTCCCACCCTAGCTATTCGAGGTCGACGTTGGATCCACCAAGGTGTGCAGTAGGGTGGTGCTGTGAGCTAGGCGCGCGACAAGGGGGCGGCGCGCGCTGGGTGCTGGGCGCGCGGCAGCAAGGCACGGAGCACACGCGGAGATAGAGATGGCACCGCCCCCGGCGGCGGTGGCTCCGCCGTCCTCCGGCAATTCTCGCCGGGTGGATCTCGGCTTTGAGCAGAGAACGGTGAAGAAAAAAGAATGAATTTTGAAGGGTATTTTTGGTATATCCACTAAATATTATAAGAAATGGACAAATCATTTACGAAATACTGACGGCCGAGGGTAAATACATAATTTTCGTAATTAGGAGAGAATAAAATATAAATTTTTAAAATACGTGAGAAAGTAAAAAAAAATAGAATTCTATAAAAGGTTTTCTGTAATTTAGCCAAAAGAGAATGCTTTTGGGCTAAAATAAGTGGGTGCCAGGTCTATTTTTGGGAAAACAATTTTGGATTCAAAAGTAATTGTTTGCTTAAAGCTTTGACAACCTTATTTTCAAATTTTGATTTTGATTTCTAGAAATAATTTTTTAATTTTTGAAATTCAAAATCAAAAACAGGTAAAATCAGTTTTTTGAAATCTCATTTTAATTTTGGACTCAAATTTTAAATTTTTTTTATTTTTGATTCAAATTTTACATTTAAATTCAAATTTAAATTTTAAATTGTATATTTAAATTCAAATTTAAATTTTAAATTGTATAATTAAATTTTAACTTTTAAATTTTAAATTTTAAATTTTAAATTTTAAAATTAAAATTTGGATATAAATTTCAAATTTCTAATTTAAGATCAAATACAAATCTTAAAATTTAAAATTATTACATTTAAAATTATAAGATTTTAATTTTTAAATTACAAATTACAAATTTTTAAAATTAAAATTTTGAATTTTTAAATTTTAATTTTAAATTTTAAATTTTAAATTTTAAGTTTTAAATATTCAAAATATTAAATTTCAAGTTTTAAATATTCAAATTTTAAATTTTAAGTTTTAAATATTCAAATTTTAAATTTAAAATTTCAATTTTAAAAATTTTAAATTTTAAATTTCAAATTTTGAATTTAAATTTAAAATTTTAAAATTTAAAATTTAAAGATCAAATTTAGATTTTAAATTTGAAATTGAATATTAAATTTAGATTTAAACTATAAAATATAAAATTTATATTTTAAATTAAAATATCAATTTTAAAATTTTTGTGGACGATTAAAATTCAAATTTTAAATTTAAATTATTTTAAATAAAATTGAGTAAAAAAATTATTTTTTATAAAATACAAAAAAATTTGCTAATTAACTTTACAAAATTAGTTCATAAAAATTACTTTTCATCCAAACTCAATCAACCGCTCTACGATTTTTAATGGAAATTAAATTTTCAAATCAATATCAATTTTTTAGAAATTACTTTCCTAGAATCTTAGCCAAATGAACCCTAAGTTGGGTTAGAAGCAATAAATAATATGCTTCTTCGTTTTTTAGTATTTCAACGGTATATATATATTTTAATTAAACTAAATAAATGTGCACAGAATGTTAGAATAATATTTAAAATTTCTAAAACCCTCAATAATCATTTTTATTATTTTATTGTTAATTTTAATTTTATTGATTCTCATTTATTATCATTTAATTATTATTAAATTCTTAATTAAGTTTTAAACGTTTTTTTGCATTCATAGACTCTTAACTATTCTTTATGGGTGATGTGAATGTTGGGAATTCCAACTTTCACCTACACCTTACACCGATAAGTACTATTGTGTATATGATAATATACACACACTCATACACATACACAAACAATTGATTCTTATTTCGATTTCATTTTCTTATATTGTTTTACTATCGGGTGTTGAAAGAAACTTCGTCAACCTCTTCCGCGGTCGCGCTCGTAGGAAAAGGAGTTCCGGTTGTACCTTGGGGTGGTATCTCCGATTAATCCGCACGAAGGACGGAAATACGCCTTAGTGCAGTGTATCGCACACTTCCGGATCAATTTTATTTCTGTTTATTTTTATCTACAATTTCTGAAATTTTCATAGCGATTAAAGGTAAGTTCTGTTATTCAAATTTAAACATAAACTAATTAGATAATTTAATCACAAACAGATGTAGTAAAAATATTTTTCCTAACACAGAATGCTATCACATATAGAAATAATAAACATATAATATTTTGATCATGCATAATGTATTGTTCCTGTATTTTGCAAAAAAAAAAAAATTGAGAACTTAGCTACAAATATGAATTAATTAGGTTACCAACTCTAAATATCATACACCAACCATCAAACTTAATTTGTAGCCCATGAAAGTGGAAAAAGCAATAGGTGGAGCCGACCACTTGAAAGTGGAATATGCAAAAGGCAAAAGAGGAATTGTCTGTGAAGTGTGAGGACACAGAGCAAAACCAGTCAACCACACCACCTCCTTTCGGATATTTAAACCACAAACCAACTGCACTAACTAAATCATATCCAATTCAATCAAATCAAGTACCAATCTTAATAGGAAAAGTCTACCTATACACCCATCATCGGGGTGTAAATCCTACATATGGAAATGTACGCTTCGGATTACTCTTGAGATAAGCAATAGATTCAACTATGATATTTTCACTCCTGTTTTTTTAGGTTATTATATATTTTTCCTCCACTACTTCCCCGTGTACCCGGTACCGGTACTTTATGTACCGGCACACAAGTACTCTCTATTTATTATTTTTTTTTAAAAAAAAATTCTGAATAAAAATTTAAAAAAATTTAGAATTTAAATTAAAAAATTAAATTTAAATTTAAAAACTAAATTTGCACAAAATTAAATTAAAATTTTTCCACAAAATTAAAATTAAAATAATACTAGTGCTAAGAATGTCCCATGAGAGGAAGACATGATCCGAAAATTAAATATACATTTTTACAATTTAATAATTGTAAAAGATATTTCAATTTATAATATTTAAATTTTAAAAATATTTAATTTTATTCCAGTTTACATTTTTTTTACTTTATTTTATAATAAATTTTGAAACAAATAAAATATATTTAATAAAAAAAAAACAAATAAAATATAAAAAATATTTAAATTTAAAAGAGTACCGGTAAGCAAGAAAGTGTACCGATATTGAAAAAAAGAGGGAGTAAGAATAGAATATTTAAAATATTAAATCAATCTTGACCGTCCACGTTCGGAATGTATGATATACATCTCGAACGTGATTGTACCCCTAGCAGCGTTCATAGTTAAGCACGCAGAGTTGACTTCTGAAAGGCAACCAATTTGTTACGACTAGAATGATTATCTTACTGTTCATGGCAACTGCTACACTGTTATAATGGGCAAATAGGTTAGTTGAGATAGTTTTGATGCTAATTTTTTTTATTGACAAATAAACCTATTCAATTCGATCACTATTTATAAATATAACTTACCTAAATCTAATCCATCTCTAATAAAGTTGGCTATGCTAGTATTTGCAGAAATCCAGATTTTGAAAGATAACTTTTAGAAAAGGATAGGATATTTTTGCCTAAATTACACAAATTTCAGTAAAACAAATCATCATTTCTAAAGGTAATCGTGCCGAAAGTTACAAAATAATTATTCTGAAAAAAAAAATGACGAAAAGATATTAAGACTTTCAGGTTTTTTCGAAAAAGCGTGATATTTTATATGTCAAATACATAAAAATTAATGTGGAGGTGCCGCTGTACAAAATAGACGCACTAGGAGCTATAGGTAATAAATTGTAAATCAGAGTGGCTAAAATGTAATTTTTATAAAAATAAAAACGTAGCACTTTGCGAAGAAGTTGTCATTATATATATAAAAAGTGAAAAAATTTCGCAATGGAGGACTCCTATGTGTACAAGACTGAGAGAGGGCTAGGATAAGAAAATTATGCAGGGATTAACCTGCAATTATTGCAACTAAAGTGAAAAATAAAAGGAAAATATCAAAATCCTAACTCTAATTCTATATCCCTCTCTCTCTCTCTCCCTCTCCCTTTGCCTCGCCGCTGTCACCCTTGGTCTTCGCCAATGCGTCGCCCACTGTCAGCGACCACCCTGCCCGGCAGGGGAGCCAACCCAAGCCTCCTTTTCCATCAATCTCTCTCTTGGTCTCTATTTCTCTCTATCACGTCTCGGGGTCGAAACTGTGACCTGGGCTCGCCAACAGATCCGCCACCCATACGGGAAGCCCTGCATAGGCGAAGCGTCTAAGCTGCAAAAGATAATACTACGGCTATACAGATATCAGAGCTGAAAAGTAAACTACTAAAATATAAAAAAATACAACTCCAAAATAAAACTCTCAAAAGTAACTATATACAATAATCCAGCAAACTGTACTACAAAACTCCAAAAGGGGGTACAACTACACTCCAAGGACGGGTAGAGAACTAGCTTGCGACTCCCTTACCTCGATCAGCAGAAATAGCAACTGGAGTAGCGGGGACAAAAGTAGATGCCTCTGAAAAATGTCACCACAGCGGGTATGAGAACTACATCAAACAGTAGTTCTCAGTGGGTACCGTCCCCAAGACGAACGGTCTGTCCACTAAGTCTATTAGAGACATAATATAACAATGCAATAAAGAGAGGTAAATAAGCAGGAAATAAACTCTACTGCTACCATGCCTCTATTTATAATATTCAATGGGTGATACAGATGAAAATAATGCATCGACTGTAACTCGGTATACTCAATCAACCCAATCACACTGACTGCCACATAGGGTCCAGTCAAATCTGCGCCTACTTATTACCACACATTCCCATGGGGACGGGAATTACGTAGGCGGTCCCACTCAGACTACATCGACAAGCTGCGAAAGATAAGCTCCGGAGCGGCACTCGAGGGGCGCGACCCCACCGAGGAAGTATCCGCGCATATCAGTCAAGCTCAAACGGCTCATGCGGGTTATAATCCAAATCCACGATCAATCAGATCGAAACCAATAACTCAACACTAACCACATCAGTCGGAATCACTCAACGGCTTGGGACTATCGTCCCCAAACGGCTCCCAGAACAGACCACTCGACTGACCACACTAAATCCACTGGCCAAAGGTACTCAACCGCCAACCACAAAGGAATGTCCGAAAGTTCCGAGAGACTAACGCCTACAACCCTATCAAACAAGAACAGGTTCTAGGCACTTTCTTTCCAAAATATGGAAACGACCCCAAGAACCCAAATCACTCAAACCCTCTCTGATGAGGAAGTTTGTAAGAAAAGATGACAGTTATTACTGAAAACCATTTTGATTTGAGAAGCCCTAGTTTAATGAATTTTAGTTCTTTAAGAAAATTATTTAAAACAAGTTTTATTTTCCAAACCCCGAAGGGCTAATGCCTTCACCCTATCAAACAAGAACAGGCTCCGACGACCCTTCGAAATTCGGAAGGAAAACATTTGTTTACTAGAATTATGTGTCCAAAACAGTCCGGGTTTCAGGTCCTACTATCACCAACTCAACACTACTACGAACACTGGTCGGAGAACACTCGACAACCCGGGACCGCCGTCGACCCAAATGGCTCTCGACACTAGCCTTGATTTAGCCTCAGCTACCAGACTCCACTCGGCCCCCAGACACGAGTGCTAATGCATCCCACAATAACCCGACCACTCAGTCCACTATCCGGGCGAGGAGAAACTCTAAGTCTAGGGAAAAAGAATATAGAGTGTGGGAAATCTAGAACATGAAGAAAACTAACCCATGTGAGGGTTTTCTACTAGTCTGGTTAAATACATGCAAACATATGACGGAGTGTTAGTCAGGGTTCCAATATTTCGTTATCACAAGAGATAATCAATTTACTAATTCTATAATACATGCTTGCATCTTAGTCTACAAAAAGGATATAGAGTGTGGGAAATTTAGAACATGAAGGAAACTAACTCATGTGAGGGTTTTCTACTAGTCTGGTTAAATACATGCAAACATATGACGGGATGCTAGTCAGGGTTTCAATATTTCGTTATCACAAGAGATAATCAATTTACTAATTCTATAATACATGCTTGCATCTTAGTCCACAAAAATGAGTACTTCACTTAACGTGCATGCATTCTACAACATAGAATTAGTACGCCGCCCATTAATTTTGGAAGAAATTCAATCCACCAAGAACACGCTAATATGTAGTTTGAATAAGCTAAAAGTGTACGTGAGTGTTCCTTAGGTTCACACGGTTCCAACGAACCAAAAATCACCCGAAAACTCCTCCAGTCGATGAAATATAAGCCAAACACCGCAGTCAATCCAAAACACCCAAAACAGTAACACTGCTGCAAGTCTGTCCATAAAACAGCAAAATACCTCATTCGAGATGCCTTTCAAAAATTCCCAAAAACATACGGTTGCGATCCTCGCAAAGTGTAGATAGAAATCGAGTCCTTAAACTCCCAATTCCGACAACCGTAGGCCGAGAAAGTGCAAGATTACTCCTCCGCTGTCGAGAATATGCAATAGCAAAAAGGAGGTCTAAAGATGCTGTGATAACTCCCATAAAAACTCAAAACGGACAAGAGCAATGCATACCAAAATCGAAGGATTACCTGTCGTGGAAACGCCGCTGTAAAAATCGGTGAAAACTCCAAGAACTCAGCTCGGGGGAGCCCGCAAACGAAGAGCCGATGGAAAAGACCAGTGTCGAAAAGACGTCGAGGCTCGCGGAGTCAGGGAGTAAAAATATAAAACGGCGTCTAAAAATTCTCCGGGAGGTCAAAACGTGAAGAAGACTCTAAGAAAAAACTCTCTTTCAAAAACGGTCCCAAAATCGGATTTCAAAAACTCCTCAAAAGAAGCCCAAGAGGGGCTATTTATAGAGAAAAACTCCAAAAGACCACTATTCCAGTCAAGCCTTGTTTCGGGCGCTGGGATTCGACCTGCTAAACGCCCGAAACACGTGGTTCTCATCCGACGCCTCCCGCACAGCACCCGGATCAACAGGATGCCACCATGTGTCCTGCTACCCTGTGCCTCGTGGGCCCGGCGCACGCGCAGCGGCTGGCACCAGCCAATGGCCGTGAGCCACGTGGTCGGTCGCGGTCCACGCGCCGGTCGTTGCGCCAGGTCTTCCGGACGCTGTCGGCCAATCAAAAAGTGCCACATGGCGTCGCCCCACCAGTTACGGCGTGATTGGCATAGCCCGACCAATCACGCACTGCCACGTGGCTGGCGCGCTCGCTCGCTGGTCCCGGTGCACGTGCCCGGGAAGTGGACTGGCGTGCCCGCGCCCCCGCAGCCGCCAGTGCCTGCCCGTTGCCACCCTGCGCCTGCCCGCGGCCGCCAGCGCCTGCCCGGCCTGTGGTGACCCAGATCTCTGCAGGGCTTCTACAGTGTGACCAGCAGCTTCTGGAGGCCTATGTGGTGTGTCGGCGGTGTTGGTGCACCAATTGGACATAAGTGATGGACTCTGGGTGTTAAATGGATTACTTGGGTAATCGATTGAGCATGTCGGATGTTTAGAAGTGGTTTCACGCGAAATGGATATTAAAATTAGACTCAGCGCGAAGTTTGGACAAAAGAACACCTTTTCGGATGCCTTCGATAAATTTTAGAAGTGGAATTTGGCAAAACGGACGGCTGATTTGGATTCAGCGTGCGAAAACGATCAAAATGGACTATTTACTTGCATTTTTCGGAGTCCGGATGCAAAAACATGATTTTCGAGGCATGGGTTACTGTTCCGGCCGGCCGGGCATCGCCGGAGAGCGGCGGCGGGCAGGCGCGGGCAGGCGCGCGGGCAGCAACGCGCGGTGCAGCGGGGATGCGTGCCATGTGGCGTTTCTTGGTTGGCGTAGTGTGGGCACGTGGCATTTTGGCATTGGTGGGTTCATCGGCGCGGTCCACGGACCAGTGGAGCAGGTGTCTCGGGCGGCATGCACGGCGTGGTCAGCGGCAGCGCGGGTGCGCGCACGTGGGCGCGCCGACCGAGGCGCCGACACTGGCGCGGGGAGCTCCGCCACGTGTCGCAAGCGGGATGGCCAGGTTCGCTGTGCGCTGTGCGATGACCACGTGTCAACGGGATAGAAGCACTTCAGAAAAGTATTCTATCACTTGGAAAATTTTGCAAACAAGGGTTTAAATTCATCGGCAAGAAAAATCACTTGAAGGTATGTCAAGATTGTTTGGTGTTGATGAAAGGAGAGCAAGTAGTTGGTCTTTATAGATTAGCGAGCGAGACTCAAGTGGGAGAAACGGTTGTTGCAAGCGCAAAGGTGAAGTATTCCACGATGTGGCATCGCCGTTTAAGACACATGAGCGAGCGCGGATTGCAGGTATTATCCAACCGTGAACTTCTTTTAGGTTATAAGTCCGCGTCATTAGATTTTTATGATGATTGCATCTACGGGAAGCAACGAAGGTTGTCTTTTTCTCTATCAAATCAAAGAAGTAAGAAATAACTCGAGTTGATTCATTCGGATACTTGGGAGTCGCCCAATACTTCGTTGGGCGGATGTTCTTATTTTGTTTCATTCATTGATGATTACTATCAGAAGACTTGAGTGTATATTCTAAAGCGAAAGTCCGATGTGTTTGAGACTTTTAAGAAGTTCAAAACTCTTATGGAGAATGAAAAGGATTTAAAAAATTAAGTGCCTACGTTCTGATAACAGAGGAGAGTATTGTTCAAGAGAATTTGACGAGTTTTGTATTAAGCATGGAATTAAGCGGTATCTCACGGTACCCGGTACTCCGCAATAAAACGGTATAGCGGAGATGTTAAATAGAACACTCATGTAGAGGGCCCGTAGCATGTTGAGTACCTCAAACTCGACAAGAGATTTTGGACGGAAGCCGTGAGCACGGCTTATTATTTGATTAATCGAGCGCCGACAAAATCGCTTGGTTTGGAAATTCCTGAAGAAGTCTGGAGCAGCAAGTCCGTTGATTACTCTTATCTTCGTGTCTTTGCATGTGATGCTTATGCATAGATACCGAAGGAGAAAAGGTCATAATTGGATAAGAACTCTCGGAGGTGTATATTTCTTGGCTATGCAAAAGATGTTAAGGGGTATCGATTGTGAGACCCTACTACCCACAAAATAGTCGTAAGTCGTGATGTTGTCTTCAATGAAGGGTCCTTTCAAGGCACCATGGAAAAGCAAGATGATGATGCTATGATTCCAATTGAGCTCTTTGAAGCGCGCGATAAGGTGCAAGTTGAGCAAACATAACAGGACGATGAAGTGGTTGATGATAAACCAGACTTGGAATCTCCGCAATCATCCGAAGATACAAATTCACCGATAGAGTCGCCAGCGGATTCCGGGCGTCCTAGGAAGGTTATTAGACCTCCTGCAAGGTATATTGACTATATGACTTCATTTATTCCTTCTGCTAACCATGTTAGTGCATATGTTGCTTTGGCGGAGGAAGATGAACCGACTTCGTATAAGGAGGCTTGTGAGTCGACCAATGCTGGAAAGTAGCAATGTGGATTAGAGGAGGAGATGGAGTCAAATCGCAAAAATAGGACTTGGGAACTTGTTGATTTGCCGAAGGGAAGGAACGCGATTGGATGTCGGTGGGTGTTTAAGGTGAAGAGGGATACAGATGGGAATGTGGAGAGGTTCAAGTTAAGATTGGTGGTGAAGGGATATGCTCAGAAGCCGAGATTCGATTTGATGAGATCTTCTCACTAGTGGTTCATCTTACCACTATTCGGGTTGTTTTGGCGATCGCGGCGGTCATGTATTTGGAGTTTGAGCAGATGGATGTAAAAACAGCATTCTTGCATGATGACCTGGAGGAGGAAATATATATGTCGCAACCGGAAGGCTTTGTCGAAAAATATAAGGAATATTTGGTTTGTCGGTTGAACAAATCGTTGTACGGCTTGAAACAGGCGCCAAGGTGTTGGTACAAGCAATTTGATTCCTTCATTATGAGTTTGGACTTTGATAGGCTTGAAGCGGATCATTGTGCATATTTCTACGATTATAATGACGGAAGCTTCTGTATTTTGTTTTTATATGTCGACAACATGGTGGTCGCCGGAAACAACAAAGGCTGGGTATCTATATTGAAAACTAAGTTAGCCGGTGAGTTCGATATGAAGGACTTAGGAACTATGAATCAAATACTCGAGATATAGGGACTACGGGAGAGAAAGAACAGGAAAGTTTGGCTTTCACAGAAGAGTTATGTGGAGAAGGTTCTGCGACGCTTCAACTTGCAGAACGCAAAGCCAGTTTCTACCCCGTTTCCTATTCATTTAAAATTGTCGGCTGAGCAATCATCGGGTACGAAAGTAGAAAAGGCCGACATGGCTCGGGTACCATATTCATCGGCAGTAGGGAGCCTTATGTTTGCCATTGTGTGCACGAGATGTAGTGTCCCAGTTTTTCCCCTGTGTTTTTCCCCTGTTCGGGGTGTGGAACACCTAGTGTTGGTGTGTTGGGCCCCAACATGTCAAAGGGATGTGTTGTTTGGACTCAGGGAGGATTTGGGGTCAAGCCTGACCTTCGGCTGCCTTTGCCGAATTTTAGGAATGGAATCAGGCTAAACGGAGGCCGTATTTGGATTCAGCGCGGAAAAACGCTTGAAAACGGCTATTTACTTATTTAATTTGGAGTCCGGATGCCCAAAAACGGACCCCCGGAAGTTTTCTGTGCAAAATGGTGCATGGGGGGACCTGTGGACCGGCCGGGGACACGTGGCGCCTCCTTATTGGGCCGGCGCGCCACTCTCGGTCCACGGAATGGACCGCCGGTGCACGGTGCACCGGCGGGCCACGTGGCGGGCTCCTGTTGGACCGGCGCAGCACGCGCGGCGCATGGAGCAAGCGCGGGCAGCGCGGGCAGGTCGGGCAAGCTGGGCAGCGGCGCGGTGCACGGTGCACCGGGGCGCGCCACGTGGCGGCCCCGGGTTGGACGGCGCAGGTGCGCGCGGTGCACCCACAGGCGCGCGCCTGCGGCCGTACGCACGCGCGGGCGCAGGCGCGCAGGCGGCGCGGCAGCGGCGGCCGGCGGGCGTGACGGGCGGGAAACGCCCGCCACGTGGCGCCACGCCATTGGGTGGCGCCACCCACCCCGCCGCCCCGCAGGGGGCACGTGGCCGCGCCCGGTTCGCCGGGCGCGCTGTCCCCTGTGCGGGGGACACGTGTCGGACGCCCGAGCGGGTCGGACCAAAATTCGGTCCGACCCGGATCCCGTGTGGGATGGGCCGTGGGCTGGGCCGCACTGTAGCCGCCCGAAACTCCCTGGGCCGGGCTGCACTGTAGCAGCCCGAAAGTGACCCCTGCGCCCGAAAGTGGGGACACAGGGGTCATTTTCCCAATTGTTGGCTGGGCCTATAAATAGGCCCCTCCCCTCTCTTCTTGGGCTTTTTCCGAGAGAAAGAGAGAGAACCAGGGAGAGAGCCTTGAAGAGAAGTTTTTCCTCTCACTTTTTTCTACCTCGTGGTGCGTTCCCAGATTTTTGGGAAGATCGACAGCGGCGTTCCGGATTTTACAGCGTGCCTCGGTTTTCCCCCATTTCGGCCCGTTATCGTTGCATTTCAGTCCGAGGAGTCCCCTGCGCAGTACAGGAGTCCGATTTCGACGATTTCTTCGCCAGTGTGTTCCTAAGAGGTAGGGCTTCGTTTTTCGTGTTGATGGTTTCTCCAGATTCCGATTCTTTGGCACGATTCCCGAGGTGATTTGACACCCCATTTTGCTGTTTGGATTTTTGGACAGCGGCGACTTCGACGAATTATTTCTCCGCGTAGGAATATCGGATCGGGGTGATTCAAGAGTCGATTTTGGGCGATTTTTCGCAAGGAACGCAACCGTGATTTTTCTGGGATTTTAGGAGCTCGGGACAGAGGTGAAAATTCCTCGTTTTGCGTGCTGATTTTAAAACAGCAAATGTGTGTTTTGAAACTGTTATATTTACACCTTGTACACTTGTGTGATGTTGTAGGACATTGTTGCAGCTGACGGTGTGTTTAGAGGACAGCGGGTATTTTCTGGGTATATTGTACACGCTTTTCGAGGTGGGTGGTTGCGTTGCCCTCTTTGTTGACCTGCACACTAGGAATAAAAGAGTTTCCCAACTATGCATGTGATAGATAACTTGTGATATATAAACCTATTGTATTTGGCCCCTGAAATAATTTAGTAGCTTCTATGTGAAAATCTGGGACAAGAAAATTGGACAATTGCTATATCGTGAACCGCATGCAAATTGGTAACCCAACAATATTTTTAAAATAGTTCTAAAATTGTTCTTCACATGAAACTTAGTTCCTTTCTAAATGTTTTTAAAAGAGAACACTTGCATGCTCATTGGACATCTAGTTAGGCCACTATCTTACTGCAGCACTATATTATGGGACTTGACTTAGGAGAAAACATGTGTTATTGTTATTCTTCTCTATCGATGCATGTTGCTCGAGTCTGAGCGGGATTTTGAGATAGTGGTGTCTGGACTTTGAGTTTGGGACAGTTGGGATTGTCTGAGGGGATTGTGGGGCATAGTGGCAACCGCGGATGATAGGCGGTTGACCAGATGTTTTTACTTTATCAGATTGGGGTCTATAGGTTCAGCGGTAACCGCGGATTTTGGGCGGTTGACCGGGTGTTATTATCACATCAGATTGGGGATTGGGGTTGCATTAGTGGATGGAGTATTCCCACTTTGATCACAGTCATGATCCAGTCCTGCTATTGTGAGACATTGGTTACAGAGATACTTTACTCGTGTGGGTCGCTCCCCTCGAGTGCCACTCCGGAGTAGGCTTTTAGACCGTGATGGGTGCCGGTCAGTTGGTGAGTTGTGAGTGATGACAGAGCAGGCAGTGCCAGTATTTCCTGGCCCTTTGATTGGGTTTCTTTGGGCAGTCAGCTTTATAGTTGCATCTATACAGTCATCTTTTGGCACTGCATTTAGAGGCATAGTAGTGGTAGTTTCTTTTCAGCAGTCTTTATTGCATACCACTGTTCTTTCCTTTTTGCCTCTTTATTCCTAGTGGGTGCGTCAGCATCAGAGGTTTTACCCACTAGGGGAGGCTACTGGTTTATCTAGTAGTTCTCACCCCCATTGTTGTTTCTTGTTCTTTTCCCCTTTGTTTTGCAGAGTCGACTGTGGGAGCTGCTGGGCCTTCAGCGGCAGATCGAGGTAAGAGGATCGCCGACTAGCTAGATCGTCTACCCCGAGCGAGAGTTTAGCTAGACTATTACTGTACTCCCCTTTTGTATCTCAGACTATAGTAGTTTACTTTTGGGTCTGGCTGTGGCCAGCTGGTTGTATTATTTATGGTGAGCTGGGAGTATATTGTACTTTTATTTCAGTTTACACTTTTATTTCAGTCTGAGATTACTGTTAGTTCTATTAGTTCAGCTCTGTTATGCTCTTCTATTGTATATTATCTATCTGAGCAGGTTACCAGCGCTTCGTGTACATGGAAAATTCTGTGTACACGGCGGATCTGTTGGCGGGCCCGGGTTCTGGTTACCCCCGGGGCGTGACAGATTAAGTTGGTATCAGAGCTTAGGGATAGGTCAGTTGGGACTTAGGAAACCCTAGGCTTTTGGCAGACCCTAGGATGATAGGGCGTGAGAGGCGTGACACTTTGCGAAAGTCGTTGATTTATTTATTGGACTCTTCCAGTGAGTGAGGAGGGATCGACATACCCAATTTCTGGTGGACCGTTATGTTGGCTGCAGACAACATAAAGTCGCAGAAATTGGGGGATGTCTTTGACTTTCGCTAGATTGGGTCGTGTGGGGTTATGTTACTGATTCGTGTTTTCTTGTGGCAGGATGCCTCCCCGACGTCGGATTCCCGCTCTGGGTGCCCCTACACCCCCTGTTGAGCCGGAGCAGACGGGATCCACTGAGATTGGTGAGTTGCGGGCCATGATGGCCCAATTGGCGGAGAGCCATCGTCAGCAGCAGCAGAGGATTGATCAGCTGCTCGCGCAGAGAGAGACACCACCCCCAGCTGTTCCTGAGGCCTTTGTGCCTCCTGTTGCACCTTTTGTGCCGTCAGCGCCATCTTCGAGTAGCGGGGCTCCTGGAGCTATTCAGCCTTTGACTGCGGAGGAGGAGCGGGATTTTGCTGACAAACTCGCCCAGTTTGTTAAGCGGGGACCACCTAGATTCTCAGGGCGGGATGCTCCGCCCTCGGCTGTTGGGAAATGGCTTTCTGCGATGGAGAAGCTTTTTCGGGATTTCTTCATCGACCCGAAGTATCGAGTGCACATGGCGGTGCACTGTTTGGACGGGGATGCTGATTTTTGGTGGCAGCGGGTGGAGCCACCGGAGTTCCGGATTTCTCGGCAGCTGCCCTGGGAGGAGTTCCGGCGGTTGGTGCTGGACACCTATTTTTCGACCAGTGTGAAGAAGAAGTTGGAGGACGATTTGAAGAACCTGCAGCAGGGCGAGCGATCGGCCCATGCCTATTTCCAGGAGTTCATGGAGTTGTTGAACTGCGTGCCCTTCGTCGCTCGTGACGGGCCGCACCAGGTTGAGATGTTCGAGGGAGGCCTTCGTCCAGAGATTTACACCCTGGTGCATGCTCAGAGATTTCAGACTCTGGATGCAGCCGCAGAGCATGCACAGTGGGTGGAGAGAGGTGATCAGGTGGTGGCCAGACAGCGGGCCGCGGTCGCTCAGGGCTCCGACAGAAAGCGACCAGCCCAGGATGAGGGGGGACAGGCCAGTACTTGGAGGCCGCCCCGACCGCCACCGCCTCAGTTCCAGGGCCGTGGGCGTTCGGAGCGGCGAGGGCCTGGTGGATCCCAGAGGCCCCAGCAGCAGCAGCAGCAGCAGCAGAGATCGCAGTCGTCGCAGCGCGGATCGCAGCGGCAGCCACAGCGACAGCGACAGTCTCAGCAGCAGCAGTCCCGACAGACACGGGCTCCCAGCAGTTGTATTTTCTGTGGAGGTCCGCACTTCCCCGGCACCTGCGACCAGCGGTGGGGTCGTTGCTACGGATGTGGACAGCCAGGGCACATTCGAGCTGCGTGCCCCTTTTCGACCTCAGCCGCCCCTTCTTCAGCGTCTGCCCCAGCATCATCGCAGCAGCGGTCGACGGCCCAGCGGCCTTATGCTCCAGCGAGCAGGCCATCTTCTTCTCATTCCACCGACTATCGCCCTCCAGCTCAGAGTGGGCGGGTGTATGCTGCACAGGTAGAGGATTCTTCAGCAGCAGACCATGTGGTGGCAGGTATCACTTTACTTTCTGGCATTAGGACTCGCACCTTATTTGATACTGGAGCATCGCATTCTTTCATTAGTAGATCTTTTGCATCATTACATGGGTTAGAGGTAGGACTTTTGCCACGTGCACGAGAGGTACAGATTCCCGATCACACTTTGCTCGTGGAGGAGTGTTGTTGGTCCTGCCCGATGCAGATCGAGTCCTGGATTATGCCAGCAGACCTGTTGGTCTTGAGACAGCTGCAGGATTTTGATGTGATTCTCGGGATGGACTGGCTGGCTCGGTATTTTGCGACTATTGACTGTGCCGAGAGGACTGTCACTTTTAGAGAGCCAGACCAGGAGGTGTTGGTGTACCGGGGATGTCAGAGCGCTTTCTTTGCCTCTATGGTTTCGACTTCCCGAGCGAGACGGATGATTCACCGAGGATGTGTAGCCTTTTTGGCTAGTGTTGTAGAGGGGCCTACAGCGGCACCGGGACTCGGGGATATCCCTATCGTCCGCGAGTTCCCGGATGTGTTTCCACCTGAGCTGACTAGTATGCCGCCCGACAGAGAGATTGAGTTTGTGATTGACGTAGTCCCAGGAACTGCGCCAATCTCTAAGGCTCCTTATCGGATGGCACCGGCTGAGCTGAGAGAGCTTAAAGCACAGTTGCAAGACTTGATGGATAAGGGTTTCATTAGACCCAGTGTGTCGCCCTGGGGAGCACCGGTGCTATTCGTGAAGAAGAAGGATGGGTCACTTAGACTGTGTGTGGACTATAGGGAGCTGAATAAAGTGACCATCAAGAACAAGTACCCTCTGCCGCGCATCGACGATCTCTTTGATCAGCTGCAAGGGTCTTGTGTCTTTTCCAAGATTGATCTACAGTCTGGTTACCACCAATTAAAGGTGAAGGCCGAGGATATTCCTAAGACTGCTTTCAGATCACGGTACGGGCATTATGAGTTTACAGTTATGCCGTTTGGATTGACTAATGCCCCTGCCGCCTTTATGGACTTGATGAACAGGATATTTCGGCCATTCTGGATCGATTTGTGGTGGTGTTCATTGATGATATCCTGGTTTACTCCCGGAGCGAGGCCGAGCATGAGGAGCACTTGAGGACTGTGCTACAACTTCTGCGGGAGAAGAAGTTGTATGCCAAGCTGGTGAAGTGCGAGTTTTGGCTTCGGGAGGTAGCTTTCTTGGGCCATGTGATTTCCGCCGCCGGTGTAGCTGTAGACCCGGCGAAGATTGAGGCAGTTCGTGATTGGCCCCGACCGACGACTGTATCAGAGGTGCGCAGCTTCATGGGATTAGCTGGTTATTATCGTCGGTTTGTGGAAGGCTTTGCGAAGCTTTCCACACCCCTCACTCGGTTGACGCGTAAAGGGGTTAAGTTTATCTGGAGTGAGGACTGCCAGAAGAGCTTCGAGGAGCTGAAGGACAGACTGATGACTGCTCCTATCCTTTCCCTCCCTGTTATGGGGAAAGGATATGTGATCTACAGTGACGCATCGCACAGTGGACTGGGTTGCGTGTTGATGCAGGATGGGAGGGTAATTGCTTATGCATCGAGACAGCTCAAGGATTACGAGAAGAATTACCCTACCCACGACTTAGAGCTCGCTGCCGTGGTGTTTGCACTGAAGCTTTGGCGCCATTACCTGTACGGGGAGCATTGTGAGATCTACACCGACCACAAGAGTTTAAAGTATCTGTTCACCCAGAAGGAGCTGAACTTGAGGCAGCGCAGGTGGTTAGAGCTATTAAAGGATTATGATGTGGACATCCTTTACCACCCAGGCAAGGCTAACGTGGTCGCTGATGCATTGAGCCGAAGAGCAGTACAGAGTTTGTCTATGTTGATCACAGACCAGGCGCCCCTATTGGAGGAGATGAGACGGCTCGAGATAGAGGTTGTGTCCCCTGGGGTCTCTGCTAGACTGACGTCATTAGTCGTGCAGCCCACTCTGCTAGACAGGATCAGGGAAAAACAGAGTGAGGACCCCCACTTGACCAGGATTCGAGATCAGCTTCCGAGTGATCAGTCAGGGGACTTTACAGTGGATGCTGCGGGAGTACTGAGGTACAGGGACCGAGCATGTGTGCCAGTGGATGCTGAGATCAGAGAGCAGATATTGAAAGAGGCCCATTATACACCTTATACCCTCCATCCTGGGGGGACTAAGATGTATAAGGACCTCAAGGCACACTTTTGGTGGAATGGCATGAAGAGGGATGTCGGGAGGTTTGTGGCCCAGTGTTTGACTTGTCAGCAAGTAAAAGCTGAGCATCGGGTGCCAGCTGGCAAGTTACAAAGTCTCCCAATCCCTGAGTGGAAATGGGACCACATTACCATGGACTTCGTGGTCGGATTGCCGAGGGCACAGGGCGGAGCAGATGCTATCTGGGTAGTGGTGGATCGACTTACCAAGTCAGCGCACTTCTTGCCTATGCAGACTACTTGGCCACTCGATCGACTAGCCCAGTTATACCTTGATGAGATTGTGAGACTGCATGGAGTACCCGCCTCCATTGTGTCAGATAGAGATCCGAGGTTTGCCTCGCGTTTTTGGGGGAGTTTGCAGACTGCGATGGGGACTCAGCTCAGTTCAGTACAGCTTTTCATCCTCAGACTGATGGGCAGTCAGAGCGGACCATACAGATCTTGGAGGACATGCTGAGGGCTTGCGTCTTGGATTTCGGCGGAGGTTGGATTCGGCACTTATCCTTGGTTGAGTTTGCGTACAACAACAGCTTTCAAGCGAGCATACAGATGGCTCCGTTTGAAGCGTTGTATGGACGCAAGTGCCGATCACCACTTTATTGGAGTGACGTAGGCGAGAGACGGACCTTGGGGCCAGATATACTGCTAGAGGCAGAGGAGAAGGTCCGCGTGATTCGACAGCATCTTCAGACCGCTCAGAGCCGACAGAGGAGCTATGCTGATGTTCGGCGACGAGACTTAGAGTTTCAGGTTGGAGATCATGTATTTTTGAAAGTCTCGCCGTCCAAGGGGATCAGGAGGTTCGGCAAACTCAGCCCCCGATACATTGGACCATTCGAGGTGTTGGAGCGTATCGGGCCTGTTGCTTATCGACTTGCACTTCCCCCGAGACTGGCTGGTGTCCACGATGTTTTCCATGTTTCCACTGAGGAGGTACGTCTTCGACCCGTCGCACGTCATCGACTTTGCACCCCTCGAGATCAGCGAGGATTTGAGATATGAGGAGCGCCCAGTACGGATTCTTGATCGGGAGGTGAAAGAATTGCGCAATCGGACCATTCCCTATGTGAAGATCCTTTGGAGCAATCATGATGAGCGCGAGGCGACGTGGGAGCCAGAGTCAGAGATGATGGACGCCTACCCCTACTTGTTCGAGGCTCTGGATTGAGGTATGATTTTAGTTTCGAGGACGAAACTTTTATTAGTGGGGGAGGATGTAGTGTCCCAGTTTTTCCCCTGTGTTTTTCCCCTGTTCGGGGTGTGGAACACCTAGTGTTGGTGTGTTGGGCCCCAACATGTCAAAGGGATGTGTTGTTTGGACTCAGGGAGGATTTGGGGTCAAGCCTGACCTTCGGCTGCCTTTGCCGAATTTTAGGAATGGAATCAGGCTAAACGGAGGCCGTATTTGGATTCAGCGCGGAAAAACGCTTGAAAACGGCTATTTACTTATTTAATTTGGAGTCCGGATGCCCAAAAACGGACCCCCGGAAGTTTTCTGTGCAAAATGGTGCATGGGGGGACCTGTGGACCGGCCGGGGACACGTGGCGCCTCCTTATTGGGCCGGCGCGCCACTCTCGGTCCACGGAATGGGCCGCCGGTGCACGGTGCACCGGCGGGCCACGTGGCGGGCACCGGTTGGTCCGGTCCAGGGCGCGCGGCGCACGGGAGGTGCGCGGGCAGCGCGGGCAGGCCGGGCAGTGGGTGGGGCGCGGTGCACGGTGCACCGGGGCGCGCCACGTGGCGGCCCCGGGTTGGCGGCGCAGGTGCGCGTGCACCCGCAGGCGCGCGCCTGCGGCCGTACGCACGCGCGCGCAGGCGCGCTGGCAGCGGCGGCCCGGCGGGCGTGACGGGCGGGAACGCCCGCCACGTGGCGCCACGCCATTGGGGGCGCCACCCACCCCGCCGCCCCGCAGGGGGGACGTGGCCGCGCCCGGTTGCCGGCGCGGCTGCCCCTGTGCGGGGGACACGTGGCGGGCCCGGGCGGGTTGGACCAAAATCGGTCGACCGGGATCCCGTGTGGGATGGGCCTGTTGGGCTGGGCCGCACTGTAGCCGCCCGAAACTCCTGGGCCGGGCTGCACTGTAGCAGCCCGAAAGTGACCCCTGCGCCCGAAAGTGGGGACACAGGGGTCATTTTCCCAATTGTTGGCTGGGCCTATAAATAGGCCCCTCCCCTCTCTTCTTGGGCTTTTTCCGAGAGAAAGAGAGAGAACCAGGGAGAGAGCCTTGAAGAGAAGTTTTTCCTCTCACATTTTTCTACCTCGTGGTGCGTTCCCAGATTTTTGGGAAGATCGACAGCGGCGTTCCGGATTTTACAGTGTGCCTCGGTTTTCCCCCATTTCGGCCCGTTATCGTCGCATTTCAGTCCGAGGAGTCCCCTGCGCAGTACAGGAGTCCGATTCGACGATTTCTTCGCCAGTGTGTTCCTAAGAGGTAGGGCTTCGTTTTTCGTGTTGATGGTTTCTCCGGATTCCGATTCTTTGGCACGATTCCCGAGGTGATTTGACACCCCATTTTGCTGTTTGGATTTTTGGACAGCGGCGACTTCGACGATTTATTTCTCCGCGTAGGAATATCGGATCGAGGCGATTCAAGAGTCGATTTTGGGCGATTTTTCGCGAGGAACGCAACCGTGATTTTTCTGGGATTTTAGGAGCTCGGGACAGAGGTGAAAATTCCTCGTTTTGCGTGCTGATTTTAAAACAGCAAATGGTGTTTTGAAACTGTTTATATTTACACCGTGTACACTTATGTGATGTTGTAGGACATTGTTGCAGCTGACGGTGTGTTTAGAGGACAGCGGGTATTTTCTGGGTACATTGTACACGCTTTTCGAGGTGGGTGGTTGCGTTCCCTCTTTGTTGACCTGCACACTAGAGAATAAGAGTGTTCCCAACTATGCATGTGATAGATAACTTGTGTATATAAACCTATTGTATTTGGCCCCTAAATAATTTAGTAGCTTCTATGTGAAAATCTGGGACAGAAAATTGGACAATTGCTATATCGTGAACCGCATGCAAATTAGTAACCCAACAATATTTTTAAAATAGTTCTAAATTTCTTCACATGAAACTTAGTTCCTTTCTAAATGTTTTTAAAAGAGAACACTTGCATGCTCATTGGACATCTAGTTAGCCACTATCTTACTGCAGCACTATATTATGGGACTTGACTTAGGAGAAAACATGTGTTATTGTTATTCTTCTCTATCGATGCATGTTGCTCGAGTCTGAGCGGGATTTTGAGATAGTGGTGTCTGGACTTTGAGTTTGGGACAGTTGGGATTGTTGAGGGGATTGTGGGGCATAGTGGCAACCGCGGATGATAGGCGGTTGACCAGATGTTTTTACTTTATCAGATTGGGGTCTATGGTTCAGCGGTAACCGCGGATTTTGGGCGGTTGACCGGGTGTTATTATCACATCAGATTGGGGATCGGTGGTTGCATTAGTGGATGGAGTATTCCCACTTTGATCACAGGTCATGATCCAGTCCTGCTATTGTGAGACATTGGTTACAGACGATACCTTTACTCGTGTGGGTCGCTCCCCTCGAGTGCCACTCCGGAGTAGGCTTTTAGACCGTGAGGGTGCGGTCAGTTGGTGAGTTGTGAGTGATGACAGAGCAGGCAGTGCCAGTATTTCCTGGCCCTTGATTGGGTTTTCTTTGGGCAGTCAGCTTTATAGTTGCATCTATACAGTCATCTTTTGGCACTGCATTTAGAGGCATAGTAGTGGTAGTTTCTTTTCAGCAGTCTTTATTGCATACCACTGTTCTTTCCTTTTTGCCTCTTTATTCCTAGTGGGTGCGTCAGCATCAGAGGTTTTACCCACTAGGGGAGGCTACTGGTTTATCTAGTAGTTCTCACCCCCATTGTTGTTTCTGTTCTTTTCCCCCTTTGTTTTGCAGAGTCGACTGTGGGGAGCTGCTGGGCCTTCAGCGGCAGATCGAGGTAAGAGGATCGCCGACTAGCTAGATCGTCTACCCCGAGCGAGAGTTAGCTAGACTATTACTGTACTCCCCTTTTATCTCAGACTATAGTAGTTTACTTTTGGGTCTGGCTGTGGCCAGCTGGTTGTATTATTATGTGTGAGCTGGGAGTATATTGTACTTTTATTTCAGTTTACAGTTTATTTCAGTCTGAGATTACTGTTAGTTCTATTAGTTCAGCTCTGTTTATGCTCTTCTATTGTATATTATCTATCTGAGCAGGTTACCAGCGCTTCGTGTACATGGAAAAATCTGTGTACACGGCGGATCTGTTGGAGGGCCCGGGTTCTGGTTACCCCCGG
>CM054937.1:6874380-6926229 GCA_029168755.2 Tillandsia fasciculata | reverse complement strand
GTTTGGCGACGGGCGTTCTTTTAGTTACATTGTTGGTGGAATATTTGAGACTGTTGTGATTAATTGAATGCTTGTATTGAGAGATTGTATAGTGCGACGCCGTGCATATACAGGGGAGACTCTGCCCGATTTTCGAGTAAACACTGTATATGTGGCGGGTCTGGGCGCGCGCCGGGGAGGTCTGAATCAAATCAAAAATTTATTACTAAAGGAACTTGAACTACCAACTCTTTGTTTTCCGCTGAGCGAGACCCCCGGGGCGTGACACAAGTACATATCCGGTCAACCGCCCAATATCCGCGGTTGCCGCAATACCCTGCCGTCTATATCATGTCCTATAACCGACCTCCGGTCAACCGCCCAAAGTCCGCGGTCACCGCAAAACCCTGCCAACCACAATCCAACACAACCCGTCCCTGACACCAAGGTCCCGGCTACACTACCCAAACCCTGCTCGTACCCGAGCAACCTGAACCCATGACTAACCATGAGGAGAAAAGAAGCAAATATTGGTTTCTCCTAAGTCAAGTTCCAATATGATAGTGTAGAGATAATGATGGCCTATCTAGATGTCCATACAAGCATGCAAATGTCTCAAGGAAAAGAAAGGGAGTAAAGCATATAAAGATCCACTAGGGTATAAACAACATGCCAGAATCCCTAATGAACTAACCTGTCCATAATCCATGGTCCGTCAAAAAAAATGATCAGAATAATACCCGCACATAGATCTAGCCTCTACTCCATCGAGTAATCATATCATAAAAGACTATGTGCAACATGGCATGCTAAAAGATCACTCTATAATACATCAATCTACATGATCTAAGCATTCCTCAAGCTTCCATCTCGATGCTAAATATAGTACAATAAACATGCATGCTAACAATCACATAAGGTAAATCCCTTTAGGTAAGTTTTTACTATTCATCCTCATGAATATTCAAATCCGCAAGTCCCCGATAATATTTAACATGAATATTAAACTTGCAATTCCCTTTATCAATCATCATTCCTAAGCTTACCCCTAGTCACATATAGTGTACCCTAAAATGCAGGCATTCTAACATACGGAATTAGAAGAACCGTCCACCGGTTCTGGGATGAAGCAACACCACCTGAAGTGCTTTCCGCAGGCAAAGCCGAAGTCGGTGAAGTGTGTAGTCCACACGCTAACTCAAAATCCGCTGAAACTGCACTCTCGGCTATTCACGGTCGCAAAATCTCTGCTCCAACCAACCTCGCAACCACAGCGGCCTGTAGCAGCCCCCAGCGGCGTCCACGGTACCAGCTCCGGGGGCCCTTGGCGGGGGTACCTCGGGGGAGACTTTGGTGGCACCCGTTCCTGTTGTGGTCGCCGCCGCCGCTGGGGAAGGGACAGTCCCACTGACGGAGCGAGAACGAGTGCGGGCCAATCTGGCGGATTTCATGAAGTTCGAACCACCCACGTTCGAGGGGGAGACGACTGATCCCTGGGTCGTCGAAAAGTGGGTGGGTTCGATGGAAAAGTTGTTCGAGGACTTACTTATCGAGGACCCTGAGCGCGTTCCCCTGGCGGTTCACTTTTTGGAGGGAAACGCCCGTCTGTGGTGGAAGACGGTGCGCCCTGATCCCACCAAGGGCACCGTGCTTCTATCATGGACGACGTTCAAGCAGGAATTGTTTGGGGCCTTCTTCACAAACAGCGTCAAGAAGAAACTGGAGGATGACCTGAACCATATTCAGCAAGGGAGTAAGACGGTTATGGAATATCAGCGCGAATTTGTGCGCTTGGCAAATTGCGTCCCTTTTGTCATAAGGGACGAACCCCACAAGGCGCAACTGTTCGTGGATGGGTTGCGTAGTGATATCTTCCAGGTGGTTCAGGCCGCTGACTTGCATACGTTCCAGAAAGTGGTCGATCGGGCCACTGTCGTAGAGCGCGGGTTCGCCGTTACCCGCGCTAGGAGGGAGGCCCCGGCACAGCAAGAAGATAGGAAGCGGCAACAACAGAGCTACGGGGGGGGGTCATCTGCTGGGAGCCGACCCCCCAAGCGGTGGAGGTCACAGTCGGGAGCACGGAGCGCACCCACGGGAGGGCCGAGGCCAAGAGATAGGCCTTGTGTGATCTGCGGGGGAGCACACGGGGTGTTGGATTGCCCCCAGAGAGTTGATCACTGCTTCCGTTGCGGCAAGCAGGGGCACTTCCGCCGCAACTGCCCCCTTGCCATGGGAACAGCTTCTTCTGCCGCATCCACGCCTTCGCCACAACTCTCCGGGCGGGGGAAAGCCCCCATGGGGTCGACCTCTAGGCCCCCGGCACCGCGGCGCGAGGAGGCGAGGCAGCCCCAACCGGGTGGGCGAGTCTACTCAATGACCCGCCAGGAGACCGATCCACCGGTGGACATGCTTGCAGGTATTACTTCTGTCTCAAACTCCCGAGCTAGAACCCTCTTTGACACTGGAGCAACCCACTCGTTCATTTCTCGTGATTACGTGTTTATGCATGACCTCGAGGAGACACCTCTCCAAAGCCTTTTGACGGTCCAGACGGCGGGTGGGACACTGGAGGCGACCAGTTTGGTGGCCACCTGCCCAATTAAGCTAGGGCGACTGGCTTGCCCTTGGGATCTGGTGGTGATTCCCTGAAGGAGTACGACGTCATCTTGGGCATGGACTGGCTCTCAAGGTACCAAGTGCTCATCGACTGCGAGAAGCGGATGGTGCAACTGCAAGAACCAAGTTTCCCAAAGAATGCTTACCTGGCGTGCAAGAGTACCTCCTTCCCGGCAGTCATCTCAGCGGCTCGAGCCAGGAGACTGGTAGAGGGTGGGTGTGTGGCCTACTTGGCATCGGTGGACTTGGTTACCCGACCCTCGACGGCACTTTCAGACATCCCAATTGTGAGGGACTTCCCCGACGTTTTCCCAGCGGAACTGCCCGGGTTACCCCCAGAGAGAGAGGTGGTGTTCCCTATTGAACTCATACCGGGTACTCAACCTATCACAAAGGCGCCTTACCGAATGGCCTTCGCGGAATTAAAGGAGCTAAAAGCGCAACTGGAGGACCTGTTAGACAAAGGGTTCATCAGGCCGAGTGTGTCGCCCTGGGGCGCACCGGTACTCTTTGTACGGAAGAAGGACGGAAGCTTGCGTCTCTGCATCGACTACAGGGGAATAAACAAGGTCACGGTGAAAAACAAGTACCCCCTGCCCAGAATAGACGACCTCTTCGACCAGCTGCGAGGGGCGACGGTCTTTTCAAAGATTGATCTGCAGTCGGGCTACCACCAGCTCCGGGTTCGGGACGAGGACGTTCCGAAGACCGCTTTTCGGACCCGATACGGCCACTACGAGTTTACGGTCATGCCGTTCGGGCTTACGAACGCCCCCGCGGTCTTTATGGATATGATGAACCGGATCTTCAGACCATTCCTAGACCGGTTCGTGGTGGTCTTTATCGACGACATACTGATCTATTCACCCACCGACGAGGAGCACGAGGACCACCTACGAACGATTCTCCAAACCCTCAGGGAGCAGAAGCTGTATGCTAAGCTAAAAAGTGTGATTTCTGGCTACGCGAAGTGGGGTTCCTGGGGCACGTGATTTCGGCGAAGGGAATCGCCGTGGACCCCAAGAAGGTGGAATCGGTGGTCGACTGGCAGCCGCCAACGACGGTGACGGAGATCCGCAGCTTCTTGGGACTGGCGGGTTATTACAGACGCTTTATAGAGGGTTTCTCGAAGATCGCGGCCCCTTTAAACCGGTTGACTAGGAAAGGAGAAAAATTTGTGTGGTCGACACAATGCCAGGAGAGCTTCGAAGAACTTAAAAGAAGGCTAACCAGGGCACCAATTCTCGTGCTACCAACACCCGGAGAGGATTATGAAGTGTACTGCGATGCATCGAGGATCGGTCTTGGGGGTGTGTTGATGCAACAGGGAAAAGTAATAGCCTATGCGTCCAGGCAGCTGAAAGATTACGAGAAGAACTATCCGATACATGATTTGGAATTGGCCGCAGTGGTCTTCGTTTTGAAGTTGTGGCGACACTACCTCTTTGGTGTCCACTGTAACGTCTTCTCGGACCACCAAAGCCTTAAGTACCTGTTTACCCAGAAGGAACTAAACCTGCGGCAGAGGCGGTGGCTTGAATTATTGAAGGATTACGATCTAACGATCCAGTACCACCCCGGAAAAGCAAACGCAGTGGCGGACGCTTTGAGCAGGAAGGGGCAACCAGAAGAGACGACGGCACGCGCCATAACGGAGCAGAGCACCTTGATCGCGGAATTCTCGCGAATGAAGTTGGAAGTAGTACCAATGGGCACAGTCGCACAACTGTTGGCTTTGGTGGTAAAGCCGACACTGTTCGAGAGAATTCGAGAGGGACAGCAGACGGACTCGTACTTGCAGCTTATACGAGACAAGATTTCGCCGGATCAGGGAGGGGACTTTTCCGTGGAAGACGACGGCGTCTTACGGTTCCGCGGGCGGATCTGCGTGCCGGATACCCCGGAATTGAAGGAGGAAATCCTAGCGGAGGCGCACCGCGCCCCTTATGCGGCACATCCGGGGGTACAAAGATGTACAGGGACCTTAAGCAGACTTTTTGGTGGCCCAAGCTGAAGGGGGATGTGACTCGTTACGTTGCGCTTTGCCTGGTTTGTCAGCAGATAAAGGCGGAGCATCAGCGGCCGGCGGGAAAGCTACAGCCGTTACCTGTACCCAAGTGGAAATGGGATCAGATCACCATGGACTTCGTCACTGGATTTCCACGTTCACAGCAGGGGCACGACACGATCTGGGTCATTGTTGACCGACTAACCAAGTCAGCGCACTTCCTACCCGTTCACACCACCTGGACTAGGGAGCGATTAGCCCAAGTCTATCTCAGCGAGATCGTGAGACTGCATGGAGTGCCGGCATCGATCACATCGGATAGAGACACACGCTTTGTTTCGAAGTTTTGGCAGAGCCTACAGCAGGCCCTGGGGACCAGATTGCAGTTCAGCACGGCCTTTCACCCCCAAACGGACGGACAGTCGGAGCGAGTGATTCAGACGTTGGAGGACCTGCTGCGAGCCTGTGTGCTAGACTGGGGGATCGGTTGGGAGCGTTACCTGCCCCTTGTCGAATTCGCCTACAACAACAGCTACCAGGCCAGCATCCAGATGGCACCCTATGAGGCCTTGTACGGCAGACGCTGCCGGTCCCCGATCTGTTGGGACGATTTAGGGGAACGGAAGTTCTTGGGACCCGACTTAGTGGAAGAAACCGAAGAGAAGGTTCGCCTTATCAGAAAGCGCCTACTGACCGCCCAGAGTCGGCAAAAGAGCTACGCGGATCGGAGACGCCGGGACCTGGAATTCCAGGTGGGTGAACACGTGTTTTTGCGGGTCTCGCCGTCCAGAGGAATCAAGCGCTTTGGGTTAAAGGGCAAGCTGAGCCCACGGTTTGTGGGGCCGTTCGAGATCTTGGAGCGCATTGGCCCAGTGGCTTACCGCCTCGCCCTACCGCCGAACCTCAGCCGGGTGCACGACGTGTTCCACGTCTCAATGCTCAAGAAATACCTCCACGACCCATCGCATGTCCTGGACGTCTCGACACTCGAACTGAAGGAGGACCTAAGCTTCGAGGAAGCCCCGGTACGGATTCTAGCACGAGAGAACAAGACGCTCCGAAACCGAGTCATTCCCTACGTAAAGGTGCTTTGGAACAACCACGAGGAGCGGGAAGCGACGTGGGAACTAGAATCCAGGATGAGGGAGGGCTATCCCTACCTTTTCACCGAGATCCAGGTTTGAGCTTCGAGGACGAAGCTCGTTTTAAAAAGGTGAGTGGTGTAGTATCCGCTGGCAAAATGTTATGGTTCCATCTTTGGGTCTACTTTTGTTAGTCTTTTTTCGCGTTTCGTTCAGGGGTCCGGGAAGGGGGACTAATTAATTCTGTGTTTCTGGACAGATCGTCGGGGCTCGCGAGTATTTTTAGTCAATAAAGCTCGCGAAACGGAGTCCGCCGGCGAAATCGGTTTTGGATTCCGACTCCGGAATCTCCCGGAATAAATTCCAGAAGGTGACGGTAAGCTCGGTTGACCAACGCGGGTAACCAGTCAGACCGGACCCCGGTTCGAACCCAACCTTTCGTTTAATTGGGTTTATTTTTGATTAGGGAACGGTTCCGTTCCTTTTTCCCCTTTCTCATTATATCCGTCTCAACCTCCCTCACCCTAGGGTACGATACCGAGCGTGGACTAGGAGCCAAAAATCCCACCCCAACCGTACCCTCTCCCTCACCAATCGTGCGGAAGATCCAGGCGGCGAGACCAAGGCAGAGAGGAAGACGACTTCACACCTCTTGGGGTCGAAACCGCAGGACCGGATCATCATTCTCTCGAGGTGAGCACGTTAGGGTTTACTTTTTCTCGTTCTTGTTTCTTGTTCTTGATCAGAGTAGTTCGAGGAGGAGGGGTGAGGGCATCGCCGGAGTCCGGCGCGGACGAAGCCGCATGCGGGAAATGCCCGCATGCGGACGGCATGCCGGCGGCCGCGCAACCCCGCATGCGGGCATCCCCCGCATGCGGGAGGGCTGCCGCCCAGCCGCGCGGGGCTGGGGGCCGGCAGCCCCGCACGCGGGCAACCCCGCATGCGGGTGGGCTGCCGCCCCAGCCGCGCGGGACTGGGGGGCGCGCAGCCCGCATGCGGGTCAACCCGCATGCGGGCGGGCTGCCGCCCCAGCCGCGCGGGGCTGGGGGCGCGCGGCCCGCATGCGGGCCAACCCGCATGCGGGCGGGCTGCTGCCCCAGCCGCGCGGGGCTGGGGGCGCGCGGCCCGCATGCGGGCAAACCCGCATGCGGGCAGCAGGGAGTTGGTGTTGCGGGTGGGTTCCGCGGGAGTCGGGGCCGCCCGCGTTGTCGGTTCGCCCGGGGACGCCGCCACCTTCGCCAAACTGGCGGGGCGTGGCCGCGGTCGACCGGGAGGGCTGGGTGTTCCGCGTCCCCCTTACTTGTGTGTACCTTTCGGGATGTTGATGGAGTTACTAACTCCGGTGAGACGGGTTTGTGTAGGTCCGGGCGGGCGCACCGGGACGCGAAAGAACCCGAAGTCGACCAGCAGCGCGACAGCGAGAGAGGTGGGTTTCTTTGAGCCTAAGTATAGACTCGGTGTTCATGGACAGTAGTTTAATTTCATATTCGTAATACTAATGCTGACGGTTTCTATATTGCGATATTATTCTGTAATCGGTTCATTGTGCTCATGGTTGCGACACGCGCACCCGCGGTCTGGCCACCGCAAAGGGTGCTCTTTTCCGGGAAAGCGGTCTTCGACCCGTGTTAACCCACAAGGTGAAGTGGTGGGGGCCCCCGTAGGTGTGGGGTTTGAAGCATCAAAAGGTGGGGGGAAAAGGTGCGACCTGTCGGGAAAGGCATCCGACGAGGTCAGGTGCCCCAAGGTGTGAGCGGCGTGTTCTGTCGGGATAGGTGCTCGATGGGAACAAGGTGTGTAGGTGTTATAGGTATTACAGATGTTGCAGGTGTTACATGTGTTTGCGGGTCACACTTCCAGTGGGTTGAGTGGGTGCTCCGGATAGTTTTACTGTTGGGTTTGGTTTTCCCTTTACTGCTTATTATCATTATCACATGTCGCTGACTCCCACTCCGTGACAGGTTCTTCCAGGGGTGAGCGGTAGGTGGCGGTGAGGTCGGGACAGGAGTGGTCGGGCTGCGAGGAGCCCTAGTTTGTATCCCCTTTACTTTTTCCTGCATTTCATTTCATACTATCGACTACGGTGTGGTTCGCGATACCCTTGTGGGGTCGGTGTGGATGTTGATTCCCGGTGTTCCGGATTTGATATTATGTTTCCTTTATTCGCCCGTTGGCCATTTTCCAAGCAAAGTAACTAGAAAAGGACTTCGAAAACTATCTTTTAAAAATATGGGGTCGTGTGGGCCCGCTTTTGCAAACTCTGTGGATTTATGGCATCTTTCTAAACCGTTTTCAAAACCTCGGGTCGTGTGGGCCTGTTTTCAAAACTGTGAGTTTATCCTTTCAACTTGTTTGGCGACGGGCGTTCTCTTTAGTTTACATTGTTGGTTGAATATTTGAGACTGTTGTGATTAATTGAATGCTTGTATTGAGAGATTGTATAGTGCGACGCCGTGCATATACAGGGGAGACTCTGCCCGATTTTCGAGTAAACCTGTATATGTGGCGGGTCTGGGCGCGCGCCGGGGAGGTCTGAATCAAATCAAAAATTTATTACTAAAGGAACTTGAACTACCAACTCTTTGTTTTCCGCTGAGCGAGACCCCCGGGGCGTGACACAAGTACATATCCGGTCAACCGCCCAATATCCGCGGTTGCCGCAATACCCTGCCGTCTATAATCATGTCCTATAACCGACCTCCGGTCAACCGCCCAAAGTCCGCGGTCACCGCAAAACCCTGCCAACCACAATCCAACACAACCCGTCCCTGACACCAAGGTCCCGGCTACACTACCCCAAACCCCTGCTCGTACCCGAGCAACCTGAACCACATGACTAACCAATGAGGAGAAAAGAAGCAAAATATGGTTTCTCCTAAGTCAAGTTCCAATATGATAGTGTAGAGATAAATGATGGCCTATCTAGATGTCCATACAAGCATGCAAATGTCCTCAAGGAAAAGAAAGGGAGTAAAGCATATAATAGATCCACTAGGGTATAAACAACATGCCAGAATCCCTAATGAACTACACCTGTCCATAATCCATGGTCCGTCAAAAAAAATGATCAGAATAATACCCGCACATAGATCTAGCCTCCTACTCCATCGAGTAATCATATCATAAAAGACTATGTGCAACATGGCATGCTAAAAGATCACTACTATAATACATCAATCTACATGATCTAAGCCATTCCTCAAGCTTCCATCTCGATGCTAAATATAGTACAATTAAACATGCATGCTAACAATCACATAAGGTAAATCCCTTTAGGTAAGTTTTTACTATTCATCCTCATGAATATTCAAATCCCGCAAGTCCCCGATAATATTTAACATGAATATTAAACTTGCAATTCCCTTATACAATCATCATTCCTAAGCTTACCCCTTAGTCACATATAGTGTACCCTAAACATGCAGGCATTCTAACATACGGAATTAGAGAACCGTCCACCAGTTCTGGAGATGAAGCAACCCACCTGAAGTGCTTTCCGCAGGCAAAGCCGAAGTCGGTGAAGTGTGTAGTCACACGCTAACTCAAAATCCGCTGAAACTGCACTCTCGGTACTCCGTCGCACAAATCTCTGCTCCAACCAACCTCGCAACCACATACAACAATCAAATACCCCACAATGCAACACAACAACAACCAACATCACAACACGACTCACTAATCATACCCCAAAATAACCAAACAGCATTTGATGTTTTCACAACCAGCAGAGAAGAGGGGGAAATTCACCTACGTACAGTCCTCCAAAAATCCTAAAAAAATTACGGTTGCGATCCTCGCGACGAGTAGATACAAATCGAGTATTTATGCGTCCCGTTCCAACACCTGTAGGCCAAGATATAAATACAACAACGCGGGTATGTCAAATATCCAACAACAAAATCCTGTAGGAAATCAGTCCGCAAGAAGCATAATTATCACCTTCGAAGAGTTCTCCAAAAATTCCAATAAAAATATGAACGCGTTCCTCTCGAAGCGTAGATATCAATCGAGTCCTTAAACACCTCATTCCGACGCTCGTAGACCGAGAAATCCCAAGAATACTCCACTGCTGTCCAAAAACTCACAGCAGTACAAGGGGTCAAATATTGCCTCGGGAACCATGCCAAGAACTCAAAATGAGGCAAAGCAATCAACACAGAAATCGAAGACGTACCTCTCATGAACGCGCTGTCGTGAAAATCAGCTCAAAAGTCTATCGGGGTAGCTCAGGGGGTCTCGCGCACTGAAATGCGATGGTAGAAGCCAAAATCCAAGAAACGTCGCAGTGCGCCGCGTCGCAGAAAGCGCGGATGTCGAGGCCTCCAAAAAATCTGAAAGTTCTTCACGAGATGCTCCACAAGATGATGAACAAGTTTGCTAGAGGTCACATAGGGAGAGGAGCTCGGGAAGAAGGCCCAAACGCACTGCAAAGAGGGCCTTTTATAATCAAACTGAACAAATTAGAAAATTCCATCCATGTCCCTGGTTTCGGGCGCCCGAAATCTTCGGGTTGCTACAGTAACCCAGAACGTACCCCAAACTGTCAGCGCCCGAATCCACCCTGAAGCGCCACGTGTCCCCCGAACAGGCAACAGCCACCGCGCCCAACCACCTACCGACACATGGCCGCACCCCGCGCATCTCCCGCCCGCGTCGGCTCCTCGGTCGGCGCGCCCACGTGCGCGCACCCGCGCTGCCGCCGACACTACCACGCACGCAGCCCGAGGTTCCTGCCTCCCTGCTCCGTGAACCGCACCCGTGCACCAGCCAATCACACTCTGCCACGTGTCCAAACCTCAGCCAACCAGGAAACGCCACGTGGCACGCACCCCCGTTGCACCGCGCGTGGCTGCCCGCGCGCCTGCCCGCGCCTGCTCCACCGCCTGCCCGCCGCCGCGCCGCCGCGCTCCGCCGCTGCCCGCCGCCGCCGGCGATGCCCGGCCGGCCGGAACAGTAACCTAAGCCTCGGAAAACGTGCTTTTGCATCCGGACTCCGAAAAATACAAGTAAATAGCCCATTTTCACCGTTTTCGCGCGCTGAATCCAAATCCGCTATCCGTTTTGTCAAATTCTATTTCTAAAAATTGCCGAAGGCATCCGGAAAGGTGTTCTTATGTCCAAACTTCGCGCTGAGTCCAATTTTAATATCCATTTCGCGCGAAACCACTTCTAAACATCCGACGGGGTCAACCGATTACTCACGTAATCCATTTAACACCCGGAGTCCATCACTTATGTCCAATTGGTGCACCAACACCGCCGGCACGCCACATAGGCCTCCAGAAACTGCTGGTCATACTGTAGAAGCCCTGCAGAGATCCGGGTCACCATAATATTAGTGGTAGCTTTTTCATCAGCAGTTATATTCATAGCATACCACCTCTCTTTCCTTTTCGCCTCTGGTTGACCTAGTGGGCATGTCAGAATTTGAGGCTTAACCCACTAGGGGAGGCTATTGTTTTTATAGTAGTTCTCACCCCTATTGTCCTTCTTCTTTTTGTTCTCTCCTGTTTTGTAGAGTCCTCTGCGGGAGTAGCTGGGCCATCTTCGGCAGATCGAGGTAAGAGAATAGCGGACTAGATAGTCGTCTACCTCGTCTGCGAGCATAACAGTATTTTGATTGTATCCCCTATACACTCAGACAGTTGTATTTTCTTTTATTTTGGGTCTGGCTTCGGCCAGCTGGTTGTATTTCTTTGGTGAGCTGGGAGAGACATATGTACTTATTTGAGAGTTATTGTACTTTTATTTCCAGCTTTGGTCTGAGATGTATTAGTTTTAGTTCAGCTCTGTTTTTATGCTCTTTTATTATATCTCTTATATCTGAGCAGGTTGCCAGCGCTTCGTATACACGGAAAATTCTGTGTGCACGACGGATCTGTGAACGGGCCCGCGTTCTAGTTTACACCCGGGGTGTAGTGTCCTGGCGTTCCAATGCCTTTGAATACCTTCTTTTTTTTATGGAGATGTTAGGGAAGCTTTTCACGGTGTTTTCTGTAATGGACCGGCCTAGATCGCGAGTATTTTTCTGCGTTTGAGCTCGAAAAACGGAGAACGGCAAAGCGATCGGATTCGGATTCCGATTTACGGATTTCCCGGAATGGGGGTCAAAGCGTTTGCCTTTGGGTGGTGTATCAGAATCCGTGGTAAGTGGCCGACACGCTTTTCGAGGTGATCGGACGGGATCTCTCTACGATCAGACTCTTTTTCATCTTATTTATGCTATTGGTTTATTTTATTTATTTTGTAATACCTCGACCTTCCCGTTTTCCGTTTTGGTCCTAACCAAATCTTTTCAGTTGTTAGGGGGGGTTGAAGTTCGAGAATTTCTGGGCTGACCGTCAGGGTTTGCGGGTATTTTTAGATAGTAGAACTCACAAAATGATAAACGGGGGTGCGATCGGATCTGAAATCGGACTTACGGATCTCCCGGAATTGGGGTTTGAAGCTCCAGGTGACTGTAAAGTGCACCGAGATTCGTGCATGGCAATTTGCACGATTTTCGAGGAAATCTGAGTCGGATCTTGACCTAGGGGTGAGCGGTTATATATTTTTATATAACACCCTTTTAGTAGTACATTTTTGTTTCCTTTCGAGAACTTGAACGGAGAGGAAAATATTTCGAAATTCGAAAATTGTGAATTTGCGAAGCGAGCGAAAAAGGAGAAGGAAAAAAAGGGGGAATCCATCTCTCGTGGAGTTTTACGTTGGCGACGAGAGGGACGATCCACTTCTCCTTCCTCGCAGGATCACGGCAAGCGATCGGGGGAAACCCCTCTTGTTGTTTTTCCTTTTTGCAATTTCTGAGGGGTCAAGGGTTTGGGTGTTGGTTGTTCGGACGTCCCGTGAGATGTGGGTCTTGTGATAACGGGAAGCCGCCGCCACCGTTGTTAAACAGGAGGCCGTCGCCGCCGTTATCGTGTTCACGGGTTCGCCGTCGCAATCGCCGTGTTCGCGGGGTCATCACCGGAGCCGCGGGGGACGAAAAAATCAGAAGTGCTGTTCACCCCGTACGGCTTCAGGCCACGCGGTCCACAGGACCAGGCGTGCACCCGGCGCACGCCTCCACGGCCCAGAGGTGCGGACCCGGTGCACGGGCGCATGCGCCAGCCCAGCCCAGGCCGCGCGGTGCACGCGCCAGGCGTGCACCCGGCGCACGCCTCCACGGCCTAGAGGTGCGGACCCGGCGCACGGGCGCGTGCTCCAGCGCAGCCCAGGCCGCGCGGTGCACGCGCCAGGCGTGCACCCGGCGCACGCCTCCACGGCCTAGAGGTGCGAACCCGGCGCACGGGCGCATGCGCCAGCCAAGCCCAGGCCGCGCGGTGCACGCGCCAGGCGTGTACCCGGCGCACGCCTCCGCAGCCCGATGGTGCGGACCCGGGGCACGGGCGCATGCGCCAGCCCAGCCCAAGCCGCGCGGTGCAAGCGCCAGGCGTGCACCCGGTGCTCGCCATCGCAGCCGCGGGGGAGGTGGACCCGGTGCGCGCTTCCGGCCGTGCGCGGCCCGGCCCAAGCCGCAGCGGTCCACGGCTGTGGCGTGCTCCCGGTCTGCGCCGTCGCCGCCTGTTGTCGTGGACCCGGTCCACGACTGGACCCGTGCACCGCCCTCAGCCTAGAGGTCCGGAAGCTCTGTTTTTAGCCCGTTTCGTTCCGTTTTTGAGTGTTTTTGACCATGACGATGTTCTTTAACAACTTTTCTTACTGTAGCTTTTTCGGGCACGAGGTGGGAGTGTTTTAGCCGGAGCTTCCGCACATCTTCTCCTTCATATTTGAGGTGGGTACACCCTTAGAACCTCTTTATGCGCAATTTCGTTATTGTTATGCTTATCTTGTTAAGGGGTATGGTGGGTGACGTGGACCTCCGGATTAACGAATGTCGCGGTGGGAGATTGGACGCGCAGTTCGCCCTCTCCGAACAACGGTAGGGTTGTTCGAAGCATACTAGCTTTGGGGACGGTGATCAGTGCGACCATTCGAAATTTGGAAGGTGGGTTCCTCTTTCGACAGTCCAGGAGTCGAAAATGAGGGTAATTGGTAAGAGTAAAAGTTTCGACAGGTTGGAATATTATTAACCCTTGTATGAGCTTGTGTTTTATTATCTTGATATTTATGGCGACTGTGGGTCGCGGTGCTCGGTGATACATCATGTTCCTCTTTCGACAGTCCAGGAGTCGGAAATGAGGGTAATTGGTAAGAGTAAAAGTTTCGACAGGTTGGAATATTATTAACCCCTGTATGAGCTTGTGTTTTATTATCTTGATATTTATGGCGACTGTGGGTCGCGGTGCTCGGTGATACATCATGTTGTGGGTACTTTTCCGATGTTTTAGGGTTCGGAGTATTTGGGAAATATTTAGACATAAAATATTTGCATGATACTTATTTTAACCCGGTTAATCCTTATGGTACGACATTATTGTTCTTATGGCGACCGAGTGTCGCGGTGCTTGGTTACGATGCTCGAGGCTGCAACACGCACATCGGCGGTTTGGCCACCGCGAGGGTGTGCTTTTCCGAAAAAGTAGTATGTTGACCCGTGTACCCCACAAGGTGACGTAGTGGGGGCCCCCGTAGGTGGGGGGTTAGAGGCGCCAAGGTGCGAGCGGTGCGACCCGCCGCGGTAGGTGCTCGGCGTGGTTTACCGAGGTAGGTGCTCGGTCTAGTTTTTCGAGGTTGGTGCTCGGTCTGGTTTTCCGAGGTTGGTGCTCGGTCTGGTTTGCCGAGGTTGGTGCTCGGTCTGGGTTGCCGGGGCAGGTGCTCGGTTCAGGTTATGCAGGGGGAGGGGATACCGTCGATTACACGATGAGGAGGGCGGTTGCTCTGGTTTTCTTACGGTTTGCTTTAGCTATAGCCCTTCATGCATTTCATTCTTTATATCATGTGTCGCTGACTTCCCACTCTGTGACAGGTTCAGTCAGGGGTGAGAGCTAGGGCGACGGTGAGGCCGCACGAGAGATCTTTTGGCCCTTCGAGGCTGCAGACTTGGTTTACTCTCTACCTTATGCTCATTTCATTATCTGCTAGTAGCTATATGGGTTTGATGCCTTTGTGGGTTCGGTGTGGAAGTTGGTACGATTATTACAGTACTCTGTGGATGAATGTTTAGTTACTATCTGATAGTTGGCCGTTTTCAAATAAAAAAAAAAAGAAAAGAAAAGAAAATATTGCGAAAATAATTTGAAAAACATTGGTGTCGGGTGGGCACCGTTTTCAAAACTCCGTGGATTTATAGATTTCGAAATAGTTTTGAAAAACATATGTGTCGAGTGGGCACCGTTTTCAAAACTCTGTGTATTTATGGATTTCGAAACGGCTTTGTAAAATCTGGGTGTCGTGTGGGCACCGTTTTTTTAAAACCCTGTGGATTTATGCTTTCAAAAATTAGTCGGCCTCTTTAGTATTTATGGAAAATGGTTGTATGTATTCGACTGTTGAACTAGTGTGGTTAAAGTGATGATTGTATGGTTGTTGTAGTCAGGACGCCGTGCATATACAAAGGAGACTCTGCCCGTTTGCAGAGTGAATTTGTATATGCGGCGGGTCTGGGCACGCACCGGGGGAGATTAGTTTCAAAAAAAAAATATACGCAAATTCAACTCTTTTCTGTGGTCGTCTTCCGCTTAACGAAACTCCTGGGGCGTGACAGATTAAGATGGTATCAGAGAAAAACAACTTTAACCACAGTAGTCGCTGTCCAACATCCACAGAAGTATATTACCACTGGCTACTAAGTAATGAAATGATCAGGGTATAGGTGCGTAGAGATGCGAGAGTGCGGGTTTGTTAAGTTTTGTTTCTCGGCTTAGTACGGTTGTCGTTCTTGTGTAGACGTGTTGTTTTGGAGGCTGGGGTCGAGGTCGGCTGCCACCGGGATCTCGATGGTTGTTGGGAATCAATGGATTAAGCAACCAGCACAGGATACAGCGGGCCTGCTGACGGTGTTCCTGCACTTGGTGCGGCTGTTAAAACAGCAGATCGTTGCGCCGGCATTTGTTTTCCGAACCCCTTCCTCTGCCGACGTTCTGGTCGTCGTTAGTAACGGTGACTGGTGGTAGCATAATCCGCCGGATTTTGATAGTGTGTCGGCCGTTTTGTCGGTCGTGGGTAACTGGGTAGCCTCTCGTCTAAAGTTGTACCTTCTAGGCCTGCTGGTTTAAGGTTATAGCAGATAATCGGCCGATTCGTTTTGCATCTTGGACAAGGTAGGGGTGGGAATGAGGACTCTTCCCCTCCGGTTGTTACCCATAGTTCGGCTTTTTACTGTAAACACTGCGATGGTTGTAGAGATCGTCGTGATGGGGGTCTTGGGGTTCTCCTTCGGGTTGAAAAATGAGACCACCAGGGCTAGTAAATCTTGTTCGTTTGGGCTCGTTTTTTGTTAGAGAGGCAGTGTCTTGCTTCGCACAAGTGCGCGTAAGTGGCGACTTTTTCTTGGGGGTTTAGCTTTTGACACTGGGTGATGCCAGTTAGCTCTTTTAAGGGGATTGTGGTGGTGTAGCTCTGGGTTGGGTTCCTGTTTCCTGCACAAGAGGGTCGGTTAGGTTGTCCTACGGGTGGGTGAGCGCGTGCTCCCTCGAGTGCGCTTGGAAAACCTAGGCAACCTTTTTGGACAGGGTCTTTCTCGCTGTATTCATTGCATGTCTTCTTTCCGACCCGATAGGTTTTGGATGGGTAGTCGATTGTACCTGGAGGCCGCTGTTTTAGTGGGCTTTGAGCTTAGAAGTTCCCTAGTGGGGGTGTCGCTGTTTGGTTTGGAGTTTTACCGCTCGATTCGATGCCCGGCGCTTGGAGGGGCTACGGATTGGGACCGAGCGTTAGTGGTTAATCAGAGTGTCGCACCCCGTCGGTGCCAGGACGGAGGTAGGACCTTACCATGTGAGTTTTGTCGCCAGCTTCCCATGACCAAGGCATAGTCTTGAGGCTTAGTTTGGGAGCGTTTTGGGTCGTTGATCATTTGGGGCAGGTGTGGATCAAGGGTATCTATCGACTACTTGGAGCTTTAGCACTGGTTACTTTCGGCTAGGATGCCCTGTACGCAGCTCTTTCTGTAGGGTAGACCTTGTGGTAGGTCTTAGAGCTGAAACCTAACTTTAGTTTTGACCGTCGCCTCGGTAGAACGGACAGTCGGAGCGGGTGGTCCGGGTTGGTGGTTATGCTCCGAGCTTGTGGCCCGTGTTGGTGACGGGTGGAAGTGGCCCGTGTCGGTGACGGTTGGGAGCGGTCCGTGTTGGTGACAGGTGAGTTCGTTGTTTTCAGAGGAGAATTTCTGGTAGTAGGTATTCCGGCCTGTTCTGCTGGCACCCCTTAGAGCCTTGAGAGGGCGTTAGTGGGTTTTTTTTCGTTTGTCGTTGGGTTAGTTGTTTTGGACATTTAAGGGCCATCGGTACGGGCTTGGCAGTATGAATGGGGTACCTCGACACATCGCGAGACTTTTGTTGCTGACTACTCAGCGCCGTCAGAGGTGGTCTGCGAACCGGTGGCGTAGTGACGAGGAACTTAAAGACAGGCTAACACGGGCACCTGCGCTTGCACGACCGACACCCGGAGAGGATTATGAGGCTTACCGTGATGCATCATGGATCAATCTTGGAGGCGTACTGATGCAACAGGGAAGAGTCATGGCCTACGCTTCAAGGCAACTCAAAGAATATGAGCGAAACCACCTAACACACGATCAGGAACTGGTAGCAGTCATCTTCGTTTTAAAGCTGTGGAGGCATTACCTTTTTGGAGTTCATTGTAGTGTGCTTTCGGATCGCCAAAGCCTTAAGTTTTTGCTCACATAGAAGGAATTGATTTTGCGGCAGAGGCGTTAGTTAGAGTTGTTGAAGGACTACGACTTGACCAGTCAGTATCACCCCGGAAAAGCAAATGTAGTAGCTGATGCTTTGAACAGGAAGGGTCAAATCGGGGGGGGAGGGGGGAACCGATGAGCACAAATACTCAGCAGGACAGGTACGGTCGAGCGACTTTTGTCCTTGATGGTCAAGCCAACCCTATTAGAGAAATCCTGGAAGGTCAGAAGACAGGCGCAAAGATACAGCTTGTTCGAGACAAGATTCCCCCGGACCACGCGAGCGACTTTTCAGCGAGTGCGAACGGCGCAATACATTTTCGAGGACGAAATTGCGTGCCTGAGCTGCCAGAGTTGAAGGAAGAGATACTGTCAGAGGCGCACTGCGCTCCCTATGCGGCGCATCCGGGTGACACGAAGATGTACAAGGACCTCAAGCAGAATTTCTGGTGGACTAAACTGAAAGGGGATGTAACACGGTTCGCTACTCGCTGTTTGGATTGTTAACAAGTAAAGGCCGAATATCAGCGCCCGACAGGGAAACTACAACCTCTACCTGTACCAGAGTGGAAATGGGAACGAATCAGCATGGATTTCGCCACGGGTTTTTTTTTCCCGCATCGCATCAAGGACACGATGCGGTTTGAGTCACTGTGGATCGATTGACGAAGTCGGCTCTTTTCCCACCCATCCATACGACGTGGACTAGAGACACTCGGCTTGTGTCGAACCTTTGGCAAAGTCTACAACGAACTCTACAGACTAAACCACACTTCAGCACGGCGTTTCACCCCCAGACCGACGGACAGTCCGAGCGAGTGATCCGGATTCTCGAAGATATGCTTCGAGCCTGCGTACTTGATTCAGATGATGGATGATCACAGCTTTTGAGCTTAGAGAGGACCTGAGCTTCGATGAAACATCGGTGCGGATCTTAGCCCGAGCGGACATAAAGGTTGCGCAACCGGACGATCCCCTATGTGAAGGTGCTATGGAGCCACCAGGAAGAACGTGAAGCGACTTGAGAACTGGAGTCAAAGATGAGGGAGTGCTACCCAGTTTTATTGTTGCGGACCAGGGGTAAGTTTCGAGGATGAAACTTATTTTATGAGGTGAGTGATGTAGTGTCTTGGCGTTCCAATGCCTTTGAATACCTTCTTTTTTTGACGGAGATGTTAGGGAAGCTTTTCACGGTGTTTTCTGTAATAGACCGGCCTGGATCGCAAGTATTTTTCTGCGTTTGAGCTTAGAAAACGGAGAACGGCAAAGCGATCGGATTTCGATTCTGATTTACGGATCTCCCGGAATGGGGGTCAAAGCGTTTGCCTTTGGGTGGTGCATCAGAATCCGTGCTAAGTGGCCGGCATGCTTTCGAGGTGATCGGACGGTATCTCTCTACGATCAGACTCTTTTTCATCTTATTTATGCTATTGGTTTATTTTATTTATTTTGTAATACCTCAACCTTCCCGTTTTCCGTTTTGGTCCTAACCGAATCTTTTCAGTTGTTAGGGGGGTTGAAGTTTGAGAATTTCTGGGCTGACCGTCGGGGTTTGCGGGTATTTTTAGGTGGTAGAGCTCGCAAAATGATGAACGGCGGTATGATCGGATCTGAAATCGGACTTACGGATCTCCCGGAATTAGGGTTTGAAGCTCCCGATGACTGTAAAGTGCACCGAGATTCGTGCATGGCAATTTACACGATTTTTGAGGAAATCTGAGTCGGATCTTGACCTAGGGGTGAGCGGTTATATATTTTTATATAACACCCTTTTAGTAGTAACTTTTTGTTTCCTTTCGAGAACTTGAACGGAGAGGAAAATTTTTCAAAATTCGAAAATTGCGAATTTGCGGAGCGAGCGAAAAAAGAGAAGGAAAAAAAGGGGAATCCATCTCTCGTGGAGTTTTACGTTGGCGACGAGAGGGACGATCCACTTCTCCTTCCTCGCAGGATCACGGTAAGCGATCGGGGAAAACCCCTCTTGTTGTTTTTCCTTTTTGCAATTTCTGAGGGGTCGAGGGTTTGGGTGTTGGTTGTTCGGACGTCCCGTGAGATGTGGGTTTTGGGATAACGGGAAGCCACTTCCGCCGTTGTTAAACGGGAGGCCGCCGCCGCCGTTATCGTGTTCACGGGTTCGCCGCCGCAGTCGCCGTGTTCGCGGGGTCATCACCGGAGCCGTGGGGGACGAAAAAATCGGAAATACTATTCACCTCGTACGGCTTCAGGCCACGCGGTCCACCGGACCAGGCGTGCACCCGGCGCACGCCTCCACAGCGCAGAGGTGCGGACCCGGCGCATGGGCGCGTGCGCCAGCCCAGCCCAGGCCGCGCAGTGCACGCGCCAGGCGTGCACCCGGCGCACGCCTCCACGGCCCAGAGGTGCGGACCCGGCGCACGGGCGCGTGCGCCATCCCAGCCCAGGCCGCGCGGTGCACGCGCCAGGCGTGCACCCGGTGCTCGCCATCGCAGCCACGGGGGAGGTGGACCCGGTGCGCACTTCCTGCCGTGCGCGGCCCGGTCCAAGCTGCAGCGGTCCACCGCTGCGGTGTGCTCCCGGTCTGCGCCGTCGCCCACTGTTGTCGTGGACCCGGTCCACGACTGGACCCGTGCACCGCCCTCAGCCTAAAGGTCTGGAAGCTCCGTTTTTAGTCTGTTTCGCCCCGTTTTTGAGTGTTTTTGACCACGACGATGTTCTTTAACAACTTTTCTTACTGTAGCTTTTTCGGGCACGAGGTGGGAGTGTTTTAGCCGGAGCTTCCGCACATCTTCTCCTTCATATTTGAGGTGGGTACACCCTTAGAACCTCTTTATGCGCAATTTCGTTATTGTTATGTTTATCTTGTTAAGGGGTATGGTGGGTGACGTGGACCTCCGGATTAACGAATGTCGCGGTGGGAGATCGGACGGGCAGTTCGCCCTCTCCAAACAACGGTAGGGTTGTTCGGAGTATACTAGCGTTGGGGACGGTGATCCGTGCGACCATTCGAAATTCAGAAGGTGGGTTCCTCTTTCGATAGTCCGGGAGTCCGAAATGAGGGTAATTGGTAAGAGTAAAAGTTTGGACAAGTTGGAATATTGTTAACCCCTGTATGAGCTTGTGTTTTATTATCTTGATATTTATGGCGACTGTGGGTCGCGGTGCTCGGTGATACATCATGTTGTGGGTACTTTTCTGATGTTTTAGGGTTAAGAATATTTGGGAAATATTTAGACATAAAATATTTGCATGATACTTATGTTAACCCGGTTAATCCTTATGGTACGACATTATTGTTCTTATGGCGACCGAGTGTCGCGGTGCTTGGTTACGATGCTCGAGGCTGCAATACGCACACCGGCGGTTTGGCCACCGCGAGGGTGTGCTTTTCCGGAAAAGTGGTATGTTGACCCGTGTACCCCACAAGGTGACGTAGTGGGGCCCCCCGTAGGTGGGGGGTTAGAGGCGCCAAGGTGCGAGCGGTGCGACCCGCCGAGGTAGGTGCTCGGCATGGTTTACCGAGGTAGGTGCTCGGTCTGGTTTTCCGAGGTTGGTGCTCGGTCTGGTTTTCCGAGGTTGGTGCTCGGTCTAGTTTTCCGAGGTTGGTGCTCGGTCTGGGTTGCCGGGGCAGGTGCCCAGTTCAGGTTATGCAGGGGGAGGGGATACCGTCGATTGCACGATGAGGAGGGCGGTTGCTCTGGTTTTCTTACGGTTTGCTTTAGCTATAGCCCTTCATGCATTTCATTCTTTATATCATGTGTCGCTGACTTCCCACTCTGTGACAGGTTCAGTCAGGGGTGAGAGCTAGGGCGACGGTGAGGCCGCACGAGAGATCTTTTGGCCCTTCGAGGCCGTAGACTTGGTTTACTCTCTACCTTATACTCATTTCATTATCTGCTAGTAGCTATATGGGTTTGATGCCTTTGTGGGTTCGGTGTGGATGTTGGTACGATTATTACAGTACTCTGTGGATGAATGTTTAGTTACTATCTGATAGTTGGTCGTTTTCAAACAAAAAAAAAGAAAAGAAAAGAAAACATTGCGAAAATGATTTGAAAAACATTGGTGTCGGGTGGGCACCGTTTTCAAAACTCCGTGGATTTATGGATTTCGAAATAGTTTTGAAAAACATAGGTGTCGAGTGGGCACCGTTTTCAAAACCCTGTGTATTTATGGATTTCGAAACGGCTTTGTAAAATCTGGGTGTCGTGTGGGCACCGTTTTTTTAAAACCCTATGGATTTATGCTTTCAAAAATTAGTCGGCCTCTTTAGCACTTATGGAAAATAGTTGTATGTATTCGACTGTTGAACTAGTGTGGTTAAAGTGATGATTGTATGGTTGTTGTAGTCAGGACGCCATGCATATATAAAGGAGACTCTGCCCGTTTGCAGAGTGAATTTGTATATGCGGCGGGTCTGGGCACGCACCGGGGGAGATTAGTTTCAAAAAAAAATATACGCAAATTCAACTCTTTTCAGTGGTCGTCTTCCGCTTAACGAAACCCCCGGGGCGTGACACGGGGCGTGACACTAGCCTAGCTCTCTCTCTCTCTCTCTCTCTCTCTCTCTCTCTCTCTCTCTATATATATATATATATATATATAGAGAGAGAGAGAGAGAGAGAGAGAGAGAGAGAGAGAGAGAGAACGAGGTTACTATACTATCAATAGTACCAAACAGTTGGCACTATTGAGTTTCCGACCATTGGATACTAGTAGTCCCCTATGGTTTAGTGGGTTGTTGGTGAAATAACATAAATCTTAGGGGACCACTATAATTCTAATCGCATATCCCTTCATCCAAGAGTCAAAAAGTTAATAGTACTAAATACTTGGTATTATTAATAGTATAGTAGCCGGACTCATATATATATATAGAGTCCGACTACTGTGCTTGTATAAGCACCAAGCAATTGGTGCTTGTAAGTTTTCTACCGTTAGATCTTACCCTTTGATTAATTCTATCCCTCAGATCATATTATTCCACCAACCACCTACTAAACCCAAGGGCCACCATCATCCTAACCGTACATTTCTACATTTAAGGATAAAAAACTCACAAGCACAAATAAGTTGGTGCTTTTACAAGTATAGGAGCTCAATTCATATATATATATATATATATATATATATATATATATATATATATATATATATATATATATATATATATATATGTATAAAGTTTTCGGCCCTTTAATCAATTTCACCTCTTAGGTCATCCGATTGCGCCAATCACCTACTAAACCCTAGATGTCTACTATCACCCTAACTATCTATCCTTTCATCCAAAAGTTCAAAACTTACGAACATTAATGACTTGATACTTTTAAAAACACATTCCTTCATCAAGGGTCGAAAAGTTAATTGTACCAAATATTTGATACTATTGATGGTATAGTAGTTGGACTCATATATATATATATATATATATATATATATATATATATATATATATATATATATATATATATATATATATATATATATATATATAATTAGACTTGAATTCTATCGATAGTACCAGGTGGTTGGTTGAATAGTAAAAATCTTAGGGGACCACTATAATCCCAACCGCATATCTTTTAATCCAACGGCTTAAAATTTGATAGCACCAATTGCTTGGTGCTATCGATAGTATTCTAGCCGGACTATAGTGGTCCCCTAAGATTTTTACTATTCAACCAACCACCTGGTACTATCGATAGAATTCAAGTCTAATTATATATATATATATATATATATATATATATATATATATATATATATATATATATATATATATATATATATATATATATATATATATATATATATATATATATATTGTAGAGTTTTTACTTTTAAAAGCACAAGTCCAACTAGTGACTTTTTTACCATTGAATTTGCATTGAGATCCGTGCTATTGTATTTTTTCTTTCTCTCTCTTTAGTTGACTTGACAATAGCACGAATCTCAATGCAAATCTAATGGTAAAAAAATTATAGACATAATTGGGCTTATGCTTTTGAAAGTATATAAGCCCTCCTCTCTCTCTCTGTGAGGTCCCGGAATCCCCCGCGTAGGATTTGCTGGTTGTTGGGAGTCTTTGTGCGCGTGTCGGGCCCAAGAAATGGATTTGTGATGCAATTTGGGATTTAGTTGCATCACTGGAGGCCTGCGTGATGTGTCGGTGGTGTTTGCGCGCAATTTGGACACAAGTGTTGGACTTCGTGCTTAAAAGGAGACCCCGTGGGAATTTGGATGACCCGTCGGGTGTAGAGGTGGTTTCGCGCGTTTCGGATGTCAAAATTGGACTCCGGGCGAAGTTTGGATAAAAGTTTACCTCTCCGGTCGCCTTCGGGAATTTTTAGAGTTGGAATTTGGCAAATCGAACTTTAAAAATGGACCCGGCGCGAAAATCGGATCGAGTGGGCATTCGGCAATTTTTCGGACGAGAATTTGGGAAAACGGACATCGTTTTTGGATTCAACGCGCGAAATCGCTAAGAATGGACTATTTACTTGCTTGGTTTGGAGCCCGGATGAGTTGCGCGTTTTTCGAGGCATCGCGGCACGCATCCCGAGGCGAGGCGACGGCACGGATCCCGAGGTGGCTCAAGGCGCGCGGCGCGGGGTTCGATGCGCACGCTGGCGCGCGCTGGGAACGCGCGCCTGCGCGGGTCAGCGCAGGGGCCGCCACGTGGCAGCCCCCCGTTGGAGCCCGCGCGGGCGCGGGGGGCACGCGCGACCGTGTAACGGGCGCGTGTCCCGCGCCTGTGGGTGGCGCGGTGTAACGCGCCCGTGTGGCGGGCGCGTTACGGCCCGCCACGTGGCGCGCTGGGCGCGTGCGTGGACCCGGCGCACGCACCCGGCCTTGTGGACCGGCCGGTTGGGGGGCTCCCATTGGTGGCCGCCGTGGACCGGGCCTGTGGACCGGATCCGTGGACCGTCTTTCTCTCTCTCCCCCTTTTCTTCTTCTTCTTCCTCCCCGCACCGCCATTTTCTCCCTTTCTTTTCTTTCTTCAGCACCCGAGAGCGAGAGGGAGTGAGGGAGGAGGTTGCGTGAGGTGCGGCGGCGCGTCGTGGACCTCGTTTTGCGTGCGAGGTCGCCCGGCGGAGCGTTTCGGCGACGGCGGCGCAATCGGGTAGGTCCCGTGTGTTGGTTTTTCTGTATTTTTGTACAGTTTTTAGAGCGTTCTTTTAGACTGTAATTGACCCTCTTGCTCTTTTCTGTGTTGGGCACCGTGCACCGTTTTGCGTGTGGATTCTGGCACCGTGCACCGTTTTGCGTGCGGACTCCGGCACCGTGCACCGTTTTGCGTGCGAACTTCGGCACCGTGCACCGTTTTGCGTGCGGACTCCGTTTTGCGTGCGGACTCCGGCACCGTGCACCGTTTTGCGTGCGAACTCCGGCACCATGCACCGTTTTGCGTGCGGACTCCGGCGGCGTGCACCGTTTTGCGTGCGGACTCCGGCGGCTTGCTCCGTTTTGCGTGCGGATTCCGGCAGCGGGCATCGTTTTGCGTGCGGATCGCGTGGAGGCCAATTGCAAGTGTCTACGAGCAATTGGTGGCAAATCGAGGTGGGTGGCCTTATCTCCAAGTTTTATGGACTGTACAGTATTTCTACTGATGTAGGACTATGCATGATAGTTTATTTCATTGTGTAGCATGCTAGATTGTAGGAATTGTTATTCCTTTTATTATCTGTTAATATAGTTATCTTGGAACTTGACCTAGCACCCCCGTCATATGTTGCATGTGTAACCAGACCAGTAGAAAACCCTCACTTGGGCTAGGGTTATTTATGTTTAGACACCCACACTGTTTCTCTATTCCTGGACATAGTGTTTTCCTCGCCCGGGTAGTGGGCCGAGAGGTCGGGACTTTCTTGTAGTGTGGGATGCTTTTGCACTCGTGCTTGGGAGCAGAGTGGAGTCTGGTAGTTGTAGTGGGTTGCTTATCTGTGCCGGGAGCCGTTTGAATAAACGGTAGTCCCGGGAGGTCTTGTATTCCTATTGCGCTGTCGTGGGAGGGAGCCGTTGAGTAGACGGTAGTTCCGGGCCGTCGAGTATCTTCCGGTCCGTGTTGTTGGGAACCGTTGGGGTTGACGGTGGTCCCAGGTCGTTGAGTGTTGTCCGACCGGTATTGTTAGCCTGAGTTGTGGGTCGTTCCTGGCTGTGGAGTACCTCCAGCCAGTGTGCTTGTGCTGCGAGCTGTTGGAGAGGCTAGTGTCTCGTGTTTCGTGTTAGCCGATCAGCTGAGTCGTCGAGAGTGCTCCGACTGTTATGCGAGATATTTGGGGATCTTGAGTCCTACCGTTCTGAGAGTGAGCGTGGTTTTGTCTAGCCTGCTTTTGCCAATGTTTGATACTCTATGCCGCGCCGTTTTCCTCAGTTGGAGTCGCGCCCCTGAGATGCCGCTGTGGATACGATGGTTGGCCTGTTGAGGCAGTTTTCCGCAGTGGATGCAACGATTGGCCTGTTGAGGCAGTTTTGCAGTGGATGCGATGGGCCTGTTGAGGCAGTTTTGCGCGAGGGATGAGTTAGTCGGACAGGACGCCCCACGTAAATCCCGTCCTCATGTGGATGTGTGGTAGTGGGCAGGTGCGTTCCTAGTCGACAGGCGCAGGCTTGACTGGACCTTTGAGGCAGTCAGTTCGTTTGGGTCGATTGAGCACCTTGGGTGCGAGTGGTCTCATTTACTTTCATCTGTTCCACTTTTGAGTGTCTAGATAGAGGCATGGTAGCTGTAGAGTAGTTCCAGCTTTTCTTGTTCAGATTTCTTTGCCTGTTATCTTTTACCTCTGGTAGACTTGGTGGGCAGACCGTTGGACTTGTTGACGGCACCCACTGAGAACTACTGTGGGAAGTAGTTCTCACACCCGTCGTGGTGTCTTTTCCCCAGGGACTTCTTCTCCTGTTCCTGTGCTCCTGTTGCTGATCCTTCTGACCGAGGCGAGGGAGTCGCGAGCTAGTTCCCTACCCGTCGTTGGAGTGTAGCGGTACCCCTTCAGAGGAGAGCTTCAGTTGTTTAGTTTACTACTTTTACCTCTGTTGAGAGAACTTTGTTGTGAGGTATAGAGTTGTACTTTATTTTACAGTTTGAGAGACTGTTGTAGTGAGGATATTTTTGTATGAGAGCTTGTACACTGATGTATTTATTGGAGATATCTCCCTTTTGAGTTTTGTATCAGAGGATTTTGTATACGATCGTATTTGGGAGATGGATATTGTATTATTTTCAGTTGTACAGGGTTTGGATTTCAGTTTTTAGTAGTTTACTTTCGTCTCTGATATCTGTTTACTGTAGTTGATTCTTTTTGCAGGTTAGACGCTTCGTCTGTACGGCAGTTTCCGTACAGATGGCGGATCTGTTAGCGAGCCCGGGTCGCAGTTTCGACCCCGGGGCGTGACAGATTAGAGTGGTATCAGAGCCTAGGTTGTAGGTCGTGGTGGACTTAGAAACCCTAGGCTTGTGGTTGGATATTAGGATGACTACGTGAGAGTCGTGACTTTTAGCGAGAGTCCTGATTGAGTTTTTACCTCTCCCAAGAGACGGGATGAGAGATTGGCATGTTTACTTTCCTAAGCGATTATGTTGGCTGCCGACAACATAATGCTATGGAATGGATGACATGTCTTAGACTTTCGCTGGATTGGGTCGTATGGTTGTTGTGTCCTGACGTTTGTTATTGTGCAGCGGATTGCGATACCCCTGAAACGTCGTGTTGCGAAGAGGACACACCCCGGACCTGATGAGTACCCGAGCAGCGGGAGACAGAGCTATCAGAGCAGAGCGAGACCCAGGAGTTTGTGCGTTGAGATAGTTTCCCACTTAAACCGAGAAGGGCCAAATCCCTGAACGGTAAAGAATCGAGGACTTCGATAGGCTGAGACTAGGGTCTGTTCTTGTTTGATTGGGGTTCTAGACACTAGTCTATCGGAATTTTTGGATCTTTGCCGCGTCAGTCGGTTCTTCTCGTCTATGAGTGGGGTGTTGTTGTGGGAGCCGTTTGGAGTGACGGCAATCCCAGCTGTGTGGACATTTTTCCTGGCTGAGTTACCAGGAGGACATTTTTCCTGGCTGAGTTGCCAGGAGGGCATTTTCCCTGGCTGAGTTACCAGGAGGGCATTTTCCCTGGCTGAGTTACCAGGAGGGCATTTTTCCTGGCTGAGTTACCAGGAGGATATTTTCCCTGGCTGAGTTACCAGGAGGACATTTTCCCTGGCCGAGTTACCAGGAGGGCATTTTTCCTGGCCGAGTTACCAGGAGGGCATTTTTTCCTGGCTGAGTTACCAGGAGGGCATTTTTCCCTGGCTGAGTTACCAGGAGGGCATTTTCCCTGGCTGAGTTACCAGGAGGGCATTTTTCCTGGCTGAGTTACCAGGAGGGCATTTTCCCTGGCTGAGTTACCAGGAGGACATTTTCCCTGGCTGAGTTACCAGGAGGGCATTTTCCCTGGCCGAGTTACCAGGAGGGCGTTTTCCCTGGCTGAGTTACCAGGAGGGCATTTTTTCCTGGCTGAGTTACCAGGAGGGCATTTTTTCCTGGCTGAGTTACCAGGAGGGCATTTTCCCTGGCTGAGTTACCAGGGGGGGCATTTTCCCTGGCCGAGTTACCAGGAGGGCGTTTTTCTCTGGCTGAGTTACCAGGAGGGTGTTGCCCCTGGCCGAGTTACCAGGTGGGCACATGCCCTGGCCGAGTTACCAGGTGGGCACATGCCCTGGCCGAGTTACCAGGCGGTTGCTTTAGTGAGATTGAGATGGTCTGACAGGACGCCGAGATTTGGTGGCGTCGAGTTCGTCCTGTTGGACTACCAGGAGCGCAGTTGTTGACTTGGAACCAGTTTCATGCTTTGCTGCTCAGGGCCATTTTTCCTGACAGTGTAAGCAGAAACTGGAAGGGGATCTTAGACGCCTGCAGCAGGGGAGTCGACCTCTTCTGGAGTATGTTCGCGAGTTTTGCGATTGTTGAGCGGTGTACCCCATATCGCCTGGATGAGGCCCAGGAGGTTGAGCTAGTCGAGAAAGGACTGCATCGGGATATCTATCACTTGGTGTATTCTCGGCGGGTGCCGACGTTAGATGCAGCAATTGAGTATGCTCGGTGGGTTGACCGAGGAGCTGTGATCTTGTCTTAGATAGATGGAGCGCCAGGGACCAGCTCCGGAGAGAGGCATCCAGTGCTGCCTGATTTGGGCAGTTGAATAGATTGAGACCCCCGGGGCCGCCACGATCCCAGTCTGAGGGTCGTGAGTCTCAGAGGAGACAGAGACCAGGAGGTTCTCCGCAGCCGATGTATCAGCAGCAACAGCGGGATGACTGTGTCATTTGTGGTGGGCCGCATTCTGCGCCATAGTGTGACCACAGCCAGGGCACAGATCATGGTCTTGTCCTAAAGTGGGGTCATCAGTCGCATTGGCAGCTTCGGCTCCTCCTCCTCCGCTCTTCCAGACAGGCGAAGCTTCGACAGGGTATGGCCAGATAGTTAGGGCCACTTCTTCGCGGCAGTCCGACGGATGACCACCCCCGAGCGGGAGTGTCTATGTCGCACAGGATGAGGATTCGGGGGCAGCCAGCCACGTGGTGGCAGATATTAATCTTATCTCCCCTTCACGCACTTGAGCGTTATTTGTTACCGGAGCATCGCATTCTATTCTTTTGTAGGGCATTTGCTTTGTTGGATGGGCTAGAGATAGGACCCTTAGCTTGTGCTCGTGAGGTTCAGATACCTGATCACGTGTTGCACATAGATGGGTGTTATTGGTCCTGCCCAGTGCAGTTGGGACCCTGGTTTTTGCCTGTTGATCTTTTGGCCCTTCCTCAGCTCCGGGATTTCGAGGTAGTGTTGGGTATAGGACTGTGAGGATCTGAGGCCTTGATGCTTGAGTATACCACACCGTTGATATACGGTGGTGATGCCACACCGTTAATACGCGGTGGTGATGCCACACCGTTGATACACGGTGGTGATGCCACGCCGTTGGTGCACGGCGGTGATGCCACACCGTTGATACACGGTGGTGATGCCACGCCGTTGGTGCACAGCAGTGATGCCACACCGTTGATACACGGTGGTGATGCCACACCGTTGATACACGGTGGTGATGCCACGCCGTTGGTGCACGGCAGTGATGCCACACCGTTGATACACGGTGGTGATGCCACACCGTTGATACGCGGCGGTGATGCCACACCGTTGATACACGGTGGTGATGCCACGCCGTTGGTGCACGGCGGTGATGCCACACCGTTGTTACACGGTGGTGATGCCACGCCGTTGGTGCACGGCAGTGATGCCACACCGTTAATACACAGTGGGGATGCCACACCGTTGATACACGGTGGTGATGCCACGCCGTTGGTGCACGGCGGTGATGCCACGCCGTTAGTGCACGACAGTGATGCCACGCTGTTGGTGCACGGCAGTGATGCCACGCTGTTGGTGCACGGCAGTGATGCCACGTTGTAGGTACACAACGGTGAGAGTTTTTGTGGATGTTTCGGACTTTTGATCGCGAGTTTGGATATCAGCTTTATGATCGCCTTGCGAGCCAGTTTTCAGTCCCGTTCACCGACGATTTGGTCCCCGTCAGGGTGTTCTCTATTAGTTGAGGGATCGACTTCGACCCGTGGGTCCGTTGGGGTTATGATAGCATGTTGAGTGACCAACTGTGGCATGGGATTATGTCTCTTGAGGATCCCTTTTGAGGTTAGCCTGCAGTTGAGTAGTCCACTCGGGTGGTTTTGGATCGGGAAGTAACCGAGTGAAGACCCCAACTTATTGGATTCCCTTCCTTATTGGATGAATGTGCGGGTATGCTTCGGGTCGCCTTGTTGAGGTTGGCACCATGATGTGGTTTGGTGCGTGTTGCGCTAGTGGTTATTTCAGTTTCCCCCAGCCTTTTATTGGAGCCCTTTGGTATTTCACGTCTCAGCTCAGTAGTGATGTGTTTTTCCTCGCCCGTGATTTACTTGCCCCTTTGAGATCGGTGATTATTGGAGTACGAGGGACGCCCGTTGCAATTTCTGGCTCGAGAGATGAGAGAATTGCACATCGGGTCATGCCGTACTTGTTGTTGTTGTTGCGGAGTAATCACGAGGAGCGAGTGGGGTTTAAGGAACTGGAGGCGTATTGTTAGATACCTAGCCGTGGTATTCTTGACTCCTGATGGGCTTGATCTAGTTTCGAGGACGAAACATTCTTTTAGTGGGGGAGGATGTGAGGTCCCGGAATCCCCCGCGTAGGATTTGCTGGTTGTTGGGAGTCTTTGTGCGCGTGTCGGGCCCAAGAAATAGATTTGTGATGCAATTTGGGATTTAGTTGCATCACTGGAGGCCTGCGTGATGTGTCGGTGGTGTTTGCGCGCAATTTGGACACAAGTGTTGGACTTCGGGCTTAAAAGGAGACCCCGTGGGAATTTGGATGACCCGTCGGGTGTTTAGAGGTGGTTTCGCGCGATTCGGATGTCAAAATTGGACTCCGGGCGAAGTTTGGATAAAAGTTTACCTCTCCGGTCGCCTTCGGGAATTTTTAGAGTTGGAATTTGGCAAATCGGACTTTAAAAATGGACCCGGCGCGAAAATCGGATCGAGTGGGCATTCGGCAATTTTTCGGACGAGAATTTGGGAAAACGGACATCGTTTTTGGATTCAGCGCGCGAAATCGCTAAGAATGGACTATTTACTTGCTTGGTTTGGAGCCCGGATGAGTTGCGCGTTTTTCGAGGCATCGCGGCACGCATCCCGAGGCGAGGCGACGGCACGGATCCCGAGGTGGCTCAAGGCGCGCGGCGCGGGGTTCAATGCGGGCGCTGGCGCGCGTTGGGAACGCGCGCCTGCGCGGGTCAGCGCAGGGGCCGCCACGTGGCGCCCCCCCCCCCCCCCCCCCCGTTGGCGCCCGCGCGGGCGCGGGGGGCACGCGCGCCCGTGTAACGGGCGCGTGTCCCGCGCCTGTGGGTGGCGCGGTGTAACGCGCTCGTGTGGCGGGCGCGTTACCGTGCGCCACGTGGCGCGCTGAGCGCGTGCGTGGACCCGGCGCACGCACCCGGCCTTGTGGACCGGCCGGTTGGGGGGCTCCCATTGGTGGCCGCCGTGGACCGGGCCTGTGGACCGGATCCGTGGACCGTCTTTCTCTCTCTCCCTCTTTTCTTCTTCTTCTTCCTCCCCGCACCGCCATTTTCTCCCTTTCTTTTCTTTCTTCAGCACCCGAGTGCGAGAGGGAGTGAGGGAGGAGGTTGCGTGAGGTGCGGCGGCGCGTCGTGGACCTCGTTTTGCGTGCAAGGTCGCCCGGCGGAGCGTTTCGGCGACGGCGGCGCAATCGGGTAGGTCCCGTGTGTTGGTTTTTCTGTTTTTTTGTACAGTTTTTAGAGCGTTCTTTTAGACTGTAATTGACCCTCTTGCTCTTTTCTGTGTAGGGCACCGTGCACCGTTTTGCGTGCGGATTCTGACACCGTGCACCGTTTTGCGTGCGGACTCCGGCACCGTGCACCGTTTTGCGTGCGGACTCCGTTTTGCGTGCGGACTTCGGCACCGTGCACCGTTTTGCGTGCTGACTCCGGCACCGTGCACCGTTTTGCGTGCGGACTCCGGCACCGTGCACCGTTTTGCGTGCGGACTCCGGTACCGTGCACCGTTTTGCGTGCGGACTCCGGCGGCGTGCACCGTTTTGCGTGCGGACTCCGGCGGCGTGCTCCGTTTTGCGTGCGGATTCCGGCAGCGGGCATCGTTTTGCGTGCGGAATCGCGTGGAGGCCAATTGCAAGTGTCTACGAGCAATTGGTGGCTTATTGAGGTGGGTGGCCTTATCTCCAAGTTTTATGGACTGAACAGTATTTCTACTGATGTAGGACTATGCATGATAGTTTATTTCATTGTGTAGCATGCTAGATTGTAGGAATTGTTATTCCTTTTATTATCTGTTAATATACTTATCTTGGAACTTGACCTAGCACCCCCGTCATATGTTGCATGTGTAACCAGACTAGTAGAAAACCCTCACTTGGGCTAGGGTTATTTTATTGTTTTGACACCCACACTGTTTCTCTATTCCTGGACATAGTGTTTTCCTCGCCCGGGTAGTGGGCCGAGAGGTCGGGACTTTCTTGTAGTGTGGGATGCTTTTGCACTCGTGCTTGGGAGCAGAGTGGAGTCTGGTAGTTGTAGTGGGTTGCTTATCTGTGCCGGGAGCCGTTTGGATAAACGGTAGTCCCGGGAGGTCTTGTATCCCTATTGCACTGTCGTGGGAGGGAGCCGTTGTGTAGACGGTAGTCCCGGGCCGTCGATCGAGTATCTTCCGGTCCGTATTGTTGGGAACCGTTGGGGTTGACGGTGGTCCCAGGTCGTTGAGTGTTGTCCGACCGGTATTGTTAGCCTGAGTTGTGGGTCGTTCCTGGCTGTGGAGTACCTCCGGCCAGTGTGCTTGTGCTGCGAGCTGTTGGAGAGGCTAGTGTCTCGTGTTTCGTGTTAGCCGATCAGCTGAGTCGTCGAGAGTGCTCCGACTGTTATGCGAGATAGTTGGGGATCTTGAGTCCTACCGTTCTGAGAGTGAGCGTGGTTTTGTCTAGCCTGCTTTTGCCAATGTTTGATACTCTATGCCGCGCCGTTTTCCTCAGTTGGAGTCGCGCCCCTGAGATGCCGCTGTGGATACGATGGTTGGCCTGTTGAGGCAGTTTTCCGCAGTGGATGCAACGATTGGCCTGTTGAGGCAGTTTTGCAGTGGATGGGCCTGTTGAGGCAGTTTTGCGCGAGAGATGAGTTAGTCGGACAGGACGCCCCACGTAAATCCCGTCCTCATGTGGATGTGTGGTAGTGGGCAGGTGCGTTCTAGTCGACAGGCGCAGGCTTGACTGGACCTTTGAGGCAGTCAGTTCGTTTGGGTCGTTTGAGCACCTTGGGTGCGAGTGGTCTCTTTTACTTTCATCTGTTCCACTTTTGAGTGTCTAGATAGAGGCATGGTAGCTGTAGAGTAGTTCCAGCTTTTCTTGTTCAGATTTCTTTGCCTGTTATCTTTTACCTCTGGTAGACTTGGTGGGCAGACCGTTGGACTTGTTGACGGCACCCACTGAGAACTACTGTGGGAAGTAGTTCTCACACCCGTCGTGGTGTCTTTTCCCCAGGGACTTCTTCTCCTGTTCCGGTGCTCCTGTTGCTGATCCTTCTGACCGAGGCGAGGGAGTCGCGAGCTAGTTCCCTACCCGTCGTTGGAGTGTAGCGGTACCCCTTCAGAGGAGAGCTTCAGTTGTTTAGTTACTACTTTTACCTCTGTTGAGAGAACTTTGTTGTGAGGTATAGAGTTGTACTTTCCTTTTTCAGTTTGAGAGACTGTTGTAGTGAGGATATTTTTGTAGTGAGAGCTTGTACACTGATGTACTTATTGGTGGTATCTCCCTTTTGAGTTTTGTATCAGAGGATTTTGTATACGATTGTTTGTGGGAGATGGATATTGTATTATTTTCAGTTGTACAGGGTTTGGATTTCAGTTTTTAGTATTTTACTTTCAGCTCTGATATCTGTATACTGTAGTTGATTCTTTTTGCAGGTTAGACGCTTCGTCTGTACGGCAGTTTCCGTACAGATGGCGGATCTGTTAGCGAGCCCGGGTCGCAGTTTCGACCCCGGGGCGTGACACTCTCTCTCTCTCTCTCTCTCTCTCTCTCTCTCTCTCTCTCTCTCTCTTTATATATATATATATATATATAGCTAGGCTGGAATACTTTTTTTTTTTTTTTTTGAGAGAAAGGTAACATGCTACCCGCTTCGTTTATTTTTTAAATAAACTTAGCTGGAAATGTGAAGCAACTAGGCTTCGAACAGCTAGGCTGGAATACTATTAATAGTACCAAGTCATTGGTGCTATTAAGTTTTTAACCGTTCAATTAAAAGATGTGTGGTTGAGATGATAGTGGGCCTCTTGGGTTTAATGGGTGGTTGGGAAAATAACAAAATCTAACAGGTGAAAATAATCAAATGAGTTGATCTAATGGTAGAAACTTGATAGCACAAAATGGTTGGTACTATCGATAGTATAGTAGCCGGATATATATATATATATAAAGTTTTCGACTTTTTAATCAATTTCACGATCATGTTATTTCACCGACCACCTAGTAAACCCTTGGGGCCAATTATCATCCTAACCGTCTATCCTTTCATCCAGCGGCCTAAAACTTACATGCACTAATGACTTATATTTTCAAAAGTATATGAGCTTAATTTTATATCACTACAATAAAATTAGATTATAGAGACACATTTTTCGGCCACTTTTGTGCAAGTATACTATCTATATTGCTTCTATATTCAATTCAAAATTAGGTTATATGAACATATTTTTAGAATATATTATAATAATGTATCGTTATACACCCTAAGGACTGCATATATAGCGATACTAATAATAAATGTCGGTATTTTTGTCAGCGGTATTTTTTTCAAATTTTAGAAATATTTAAAAGTATCGTTATAACATAATTTTGTTGTAGTTGTAGTGTATATATTTAAATTTATATTTAATATAGTATGTTGTGAAATATGATAAAAAAATAATTATTATTTCGGATTCGAATTCAGATTTAAATTTTTTGATCAGTTTTGATATTGAATATAAATTTTTAAAATTTGTTAGATTCGAATTCGAATTTCAATTTTAAAATGGTAGTCTGGTTCGGATTTGAATTTTTAAAAATCAACTCCCAATCCAGCCCATTGACATATGTAGTGGCGGTTGCCTCTTGTGATCGTGAAGCTCCACGCCGGCACTCAATGACACGAAGGGAAGGCAGTGGACAACATCACCTTGGAATATGACGAGGCTGATTCTTCTGAAATTTTTTTTTTTCAGATTTTCTAAAAAAAAATAGTTTTAGTTTTTTTCTTGCTTTTTATTCAAAAAATAAAAACTATGAAAAAAATATTTTTCATAAAAAATTTGTTTTTTCAAAAATAATTTTTTCATGTTTTTTTTTTTTTTTTTTTTGGGAAACCAAACATCCCCTTAGCATATTATATTTGATGCAAATTTAATAAAAAAGTTAATTTTACTTCTTCCTATAAATGACTTAGAAATTAATGCCACTTAAGCTTGCTCATATAAAAGCACTGCTACTAATACATCAAAAGGAATATAAATTTTATATTGAATTTTTTTTTGCCAATTATTTTTAAATACCAAAAAATTTGAAGGCTTTTAAATCCTCAGACAACACTTTTGATGTACTAGTAATATTTTTTATTATAAACAATGCTATTCATACATTTAATTTGGGGTGTATGATATAATTTTATTTATTCAAAAATAGAATATATTTTACTAGACGTTGAAATGACTAATAAAATTTATTTTATTCTGAAATGAGCGGGTGTAGCTATATAAGATGTTCATCCGTTTAGGTTGTACAAAAATATTTTTAAAATATATAATATACTCTACTAATTCAATAAATAAAAATTATTTATTCTTAATGTGACTAGGGGTCGCAATCCAGCTCGCTGTTCGCGAGTCAGCTCGTGTTCGGCTCGAAATGAGCTCGAGATCGAATCGCTCGTTTAGTAAACGAGTCGAATTTTTCAGCTCGTTTAATAAACGAGCCGAACGCGAGCTGGGGTCAACTCGCTCGTGTTCGGCTCGATAACGGCTCGAATATATATATATATATATATATATATATATATATATATATATATATATATATATATATTACTATATATATATATATATTACTATTTAGATTTTAAGCTATTAATTTTTTATAAATTATATTTTTTAATTTTTTTTTTCAGTTTTACATCTAATAATATAAATAAAAATCAAACTTATTGTTCGCGAGCCAGCTCGTGTTCGACTTGTTAATAAACGAGCCGAACACGAGCCGAATTTTTCAGCTCGATATTTAAACGAGCCAGTTCGTGTTCGGCTCGTTTATTAAACGAGCCGAACACGAGCCGATCCCAGCTCGCTCGTGTTCGGCTCGTTAACACCCCTAGATGTGACTAGTTATAAAAATACTTAAAACTTTTGAATGAATAGAATGTAAAATATATAGCCAAATGAGTGTATAAGTAATATTTTTTTAAAGATGAAATATGGTGCAGACCTTTTTTTTTTTGATCCAATGTGAGAAAACTTATTCCATGAAATAATTTATTTTCTTGTATTTTAAAGGGCTTTTTTTGAAATTGACCCTATCAAAATTTAAATTTTTAAAAATGGCCCTGCAAAATTTATATTTGCAAAATTAGCCCTCTTCCTGCCACGTCAGCATCCACGTCATCCGGGTCTGCCACGTCAGCTCGCCACAGCGTTCGGTCCCTGGGGTTTGGTAAGTGAAACACGCAGGCTGAGCCTGCGTGCTCTAAACACTCAGGCTCAGCCTGCGTGATGTAAACACGCAGGCCGAGCCTGCGTGTTTAGAACACGCAGGCTGAGCCTGCGTGTTCTAAACACGCAGGCCCAGCCTGCGTGTTTCATTTGCCCTAGACCCCCGCCCGACCGACCCCTTCTTCCTCACTCACCTATTTCGATCTCTCTCTCTCTCTCTCTCTCGCTCCCGTGCAGCAGACGCCGCCGCCGCAGCCGCCGGGCATCTTCGTCGTCTGAGGAGGAGAAAGAGGCGCACGAGAGCACTCTCATTCCCTCTCTTTCCCGTGCATTTGAGTTAATCTTGCTAGCTAAGGTATAATTTTGCATCTAATGGGTCAAAATTTATTTTATTTATTAATAGTGTTTTCATTTGAGTTAATCTTGCTAGTTAAAATCTGTAATATTTAATTTCTCATATGCTAGTTAAGATCTGTAATATTCGTTGGATCATCATGTTATGTGTTAATTAATATAGGAGCCACATGTCCGGGCTAGAGAATGAGAAAGTTCACATTAATATTTTCGACAACAAACTAAATGTAAAATACTACATAAACTATCAATTACATACCAACTAAATCTAAACCCGCAAAAATTAATTTTTTTTTTATAATATTTTAAAATATATTATATTAAATCTAAATTTTTAAAATATAAATTTAAATATAATATTAAATATTTATATATACATATAATGTAAAATTAATTCGAGTTCGGGTTCGTTGGATTCGAATCGGACATGATTAAAATTTATATTCGAATTTAAATTCGTTGGATTAACATTTTTTATACTTGTATTCGAATCCATAACTTAAGATGAACATGCATGATGATGAGTACTATATAAATGACTCTTAACTCATGATTATCGTGCTCATTAGGGATTTTTAATATAATTTTACAATGTTAGTATTGGAACTACCAGCTAAGATTAGTATTCGAAATATAATTTTACATATATACAATGTTATGTGTTAATTAACATAGGAACTACCAGCTGTAGATTGAAAAGTACTACAGAAGTTCCAGCGAACTGTATCCCCATGATCTCAGTTTGCTGTAACCATCATGGTACCGCAATGGATTGTTCTGTAATCTGTCAAAAATGAATAAGAATATATGCCAATAAGAACTGTTAGAAAGTATCTGTAGATTGAAAGTACTATGCGCTTTTGCACATAACTATCTAAAATAGCCAACAGATTTCCTGCACTTTTGCTCATCATAGTGATCTTAATTTGTCAGTATGTCTGGTGAATGTGCTCCGTTTTATATTCATTGGGACGGAAACTTAGTCGTGAACAATAATATACCACAATACATTGGTGGCTATAAAGAACTGATCGGAATTCGCCGCGACATCACATTTCGGGATTTCGAAGCAGAAATATACAAGGTCACTAATTATGATCGAGCGGAGTTCCGTCTACGCATAACAGTTCGATGTCCAATGGGACCTAATGAACGGGAATTACTTGACATATCAAGTGATCATGGGATTGTAGGCGTGATGAGTTTTTTCCCATTTCATGGTTGCATCAAAGTATACGTAGAGAAGCAAGTGTTGACTACACGTCACCGTCCAACCTCTGTTTACCAAAGAGATTATGTCGATCTTGAACGAATTCGTACATCAAGGTATGAAAATTTAGAAATTTTCAATTTCAATCTTTGTCCTTTAGAAATGGATAATTTACATTTTATAAGTATTGCAGAATGTCTGAAGTCCCATATGTGCCAGTGAGTACATCATTACCATATATTACTGTGGATCCATCTTTATTCGGTGGAGTTGATGAGCGGTAAGTGATTATATGATTTAATTACATATATTATCTTAATAGATTCGAATAGTTAATCATAAATACCTTTGCAGATCAACTATACATCATAATATATATGCGGGTCCATCATCTAGCAATCGACGTCACTGATGTAGAGTTGAGAAATATAAATGAAAATGAGGATCCTTAGTGGAGCGGTGGCGGAGGGAGACGCAGTCTTTTCACTTGAGACATGGGGAGATGACAGTCACCTTGATGGATGTGGCTGTCATTACTGGACTCCGCATTGATGGGGGGGCGGTGACCGGACTAGGCTCGTATCAGTGGGGGGTGCTATGTGAGCTCTTGCTTGGGGTGCTTCCTGCAAATATCAGAGGCGGAGAGATCAAACTTGAATGGTTGTATCAGCAGTTTCACGACATCCCCGTAGATGCACAGCCCGTAGTGATAGAGGCTACAGCCAGAGCGTATATTTTGTTTCAGATAGGTTGTAGCCTAATGCCAAACCCAAGCAGAACTAGAGTGTATTTAAAGTGGTTGCCTCTATTAGAGGATTTTGACGCTTGTGGTGCCTTGGCATGGGGTGCGGCGACGCTAGCTCATCTCTATCGAGCATTAGCAAATGCTTGCATGAGGGGGAAAGCGGTGTGTTGTTGTTTCGCGACATTACTTCAGGTACATTTCTTTACTACTAATTTCATTCATGAAATTCATTTATTATTTCTAAATAGCTTAATATGTAGATTTGGGCATGGGATCATCTGCACATTGGTCGACCTGAGATAGTCGGACCGCAGTTTGATCTTATTGATCTGCCACTAGGTTGCAGGTATGTATTAAATTTTAAGGTTTCTGTGTTTTATATTATCATTACTAATATATTATATGTGAAACAGGTGGAATAATAAGCTGGCTTTTCGAGACAATGTCAGGACGGCCGACATTGAGTTTTATCGTGATCAGCTTGATTGCCAGTTGGAGTCTCAGGTATATGAGTTAATTATCATAAGTTTTCATTCACATAACTTTTTTTTTTTTTATACAAGTTACTTATCATTTACTTTTCACAATAGATTATATGGAGGCCATATACAAATGATATACTAGGGTCACTTCCACCTTTTTGTCTAGTGGGGTCTCCGGTATGGCGATCACGGACGACCCTAGTATGCTTTCATATTATTGAGCTACATCTTCCGGATCGGGTGCTTCGTCATTTTGGATTTCGACAGCATATACCCGACGCAGTACTTGCTCTACCTCGCATCACTTCACGAGGTAGACCGGATGAGAACTGGGCGGCATTTCATGACATACATATTCAGGATTGGGACAATCGACTGCAGCATATAGTAGAGGTGGACCCCCATGTAGATCCCGATTATATACGCGCCGCTTCTATCTACATGCAGTGGTATTGGAGTATCACCAGGAGGTGGATATCTACTCCAGCACAGCGTCCCCCCCTTGCATATGAGCCCCATGGACATCGCGAGAGATTTTTGGTATGATATACTAATTAATTTCATTTTCAAACGAAAGGCAATATAATTATTGTGATACTGTTTTCATTTCAGGTCGATCTCCTTCAGAAAACAGAATATACGATCAGAAGTGTACTACCCCAGCTTTCACATATTGGAGCACCTTTCGACATTCTGACACGTGGTGCTGCTGAGGTGGAGGTTGGTTTACTTACTGTACAGACATTACCACATACTACACCACGCCCAGCGGATCATGGTGGAGCATCGACGTCGGGGCATGCACCATCACCTAGTCCATCGGGGACACAACCAGCTTACCATGGTGGAGCTTCGACGTCGGGGCATGAACCATCAGATATTACGCCACCAACGGGGTACGTACCACTTGGTCATCGTCGACGAGGAACTGATCTTTTTTATTTTAGGCGAGCACGGCACCGACAGTCCTCCCAGACTGATCAGCCCTCATCTTCAGGTCCTTCACAGTCAGAGGGCACGGCTATTTCACAGTTGGACCAATTGGACCGTATAGAGCCATTTGATTAGTTTATATTGTTATATATTGTTATATTTCTATTATTTTGTTGTGATGAGCTGTATTGTTGTGTTGTGTGATGTGATGTGATGTGATGTGATGTGATGTGATGTGATGTGATGTGATGTGATGTGATGTGATGTGATGTGAAGTGTTGTTGTGATGCTGTGTTGTGATGTGATGTGAAGTGTTGTTGTGTTGTTGTGATGTTGTGTTGTTGTGATGTTGTGTTGTGCGATATTCTGCGATGTGATGTAATGTGTTGTGATTGGGTTGTGCTTTGTTGTGCTTTGTTGTGCTTTATTGTATTGTTGTGTTGTTGTGTTGTGTTCGTAATCATGTATTTTGCTTCTTCTTTGAAATGTTGAAACTTACTGTAATAATTGTTCAATGTAATATTTATTTTTTCTCTTTTTCATTCCTTTCTTTTTTTTTTAAATGCTCACTATGTATATGCTTTGCATTTATTATTTGTTTAAAGCTTTGGTGATTGTGAAGAGATTGTTTACTTAATTTTATTCTGATAACCTCTTGAATGATTTTCCTTTATTCTGATGAGCTTCTTATTTTCTTTAAATTACTGCTTTTGTTTTCAAAATTGTTGCTCTTAAATTCTTAAGATCCTGGTGAAATAGAATATTAGACACTGCATTTGATCTCCTTTTTGCACTAGTTAAACACAAAGATTCATTGTTAGCTTCTAAAAGAAAAGAATCCACCAGTACATCTAGTGTATTATAGAGTTGAATGCACGCTGAATTATGATGAAAAAAAATTATTCAGACTAAACATGCAGGATTTTGATGAAAAAAAAAATTTATTCAGACTAGTGTAGAGTACAGGTTCTACATCGAGCATTGACTCCTATTTATAGAAAAATTTAAAAATTCTTGCATCATGTGTATTTTATATTTACAATGTGGTTCGGGTGATTTCAGACTGTGGCGGAAGCTCCCGGGGTGAAAAGTGAGTTCGCGGCGCAAGATTGGAGCACTTTGGAGCTTGGTTCAGGGGTGGTAGCAGTATAGAACACGCAGCCTCAACCTGCGTGTTTAGAACACGCAGTTTGGGGCTGCGTGTTCTAAACACGCAGTCTGGGCCTGCGTGTTTAGAACACGCAGGTCGAGCCTGCGTGTTTAGAACACGCAGGTTCCACCTGCGTGTTTCACTAAAACAAACCGGGCGCACCAGCGGCTGTGGCGAGCTGACGTGGCGGACCCGGCTGACGTGGCTTGCTGATGTGGCAGGAAGAGGGCCATTTTTGCAAATATAAATTTAGCAGGGCCATTTTCAAAAATTTAAATTTTGATAGGGTCAATTTCCAAAAAAGTCCTATTTTAAATTAAGAAGAGATTGAAATTAGCACTAAGACTTTTTTTTCTTTTTTTTTTTTTTTAGAGAGAGAGAACGCTAAGATATTTTTTGAGGAAAGAGATTAAGCACTAAGATTAGAATTGATTTGTAGGCCTTTTGGGATCCAATAGGAAAAGGATTATCTCATGAGATAATCTAATTTAATTTAATTTAATTTAATTTAATTTAAGAAGAGATTGAAATTAACTAGAATTGCTTTATACATTTTGTCCATATAAATATCCCATGCCGAAAAGAGTCAGTTATGAAGTTGGATCTGGCCATCTTGTTGTGTTTTTGACAAAGCTGAGGACTTCTTTCCCCTCCTTTCTTCTTCTTTCCCAGCCTCTTCTCCAAATTTTAAAATTAAAACTTAAAATTTAAGTTTAAAATTTTAAAATTTAAAAATAAAAAAATTTAATTTAATTTTAAAATTTAAAATAATAAAATTTTTAAAATTAAAATTAAAATTAAAATTTGAATTTAAAATTTGAATCCAATAATAAAATTTTTAAATTTTCAGACATTGAAATGGATTGTTATAAATGTGTTTTTACATACCTAAACACTACCTAGTAAGCTATTTTATAGGGTATAGTATACTTAAACTATGCTCTATATTTCTGTAAAAAATATTATTTGTATATTTCAAATTGGAGGTGTATTTTACACTCTATTCAATTTAGGATGGGATGATGAGTGAGATGTATTTTACTAATCACATTACTGTAATTAGTAAAATAAAATTTATTCTTCATTTTTAGATAAGTGGAATGTATGAATAGTATTTTTTTTTTCTCTACTTTACATATATGAAGACTCTAATTTATTTAATAATATAATAATTATTATTTGGGTATGTAATGAAATACAGCTTACGGAACCGACGAAAATGACTTGAAACTGTCCCTATTAGAAAATAAAGTTTCTATATTTTTGAATGGAGATTTGATGGAGAGAATCATGAAGATTTGCCTAACAATTTACTTACTATTTTCAACCAAGATTATCTTGCCAATTCAGCATGGATTCAATGGTAGCATATAGAAGGCAATAATGGATTTAGTAACCGCACAAAGAAGGCAATAATATTTTATATTATTTTTCCTTTTTTAATAGATTCGTGATGTATATTAAATCTTGTACATACTATCATTTTTTGTATGAGAGGTTCGACTAATTTCAGTCACTCCAATTTGAATTTACTCTCTTCCACTTAATCATTTTCTTTACATGGTATCAGAGCATTGAAAGTTCTCTACCTGTTATTTTTTAATGGCGAAAGAAGATGCTAATAGCTCTACTTCTGTCATCGATGTTTATTCACCATATTATATTCACCCATCCGACAATCCAGGAGCTATGCTTGTAGCTCAACCTCTTTTGGGAGATAACTACGGGACATGGAAACGATCCATGATTGTAGCCTTGGGTGCAAAGAACAAGCTCTCCTTTGTGGATGGGACTTTAGCAAAGCCAACGTCTTCGATTGATCTCGTTCAAGCATGGGAACGATGCAATCATATGGTATTCTCTTGGTTGATTAATGCATTAAGCAAAGATATCCGAGAAAGTGTGGTATTCGTCGAAACAGCTCATGTGTGATGACCCGGATCTCCGCAGAGCTGCTGCAGTGCGTTGGGGTGGCTATTGGAGGCCTACTTAGTGTGTTGGAGGTGTTTGGGGCATAATTGGACATAAGTGTTGGACGTCGGGCTTATTTGGATCATGTGAGTGATCAGAGGACCCCGTGGAGGGTTTAGAAGTGGTTTCGCGCGAATCGGATATTTAATTTGGACTCCGCGCGAAATTTAGGCTAAGAACGCATTTTCGGGTGCCTTCGGCAAATTTTAGAGTTGGAATTTGGCAAAACGGACGTCAAATTCGGATTCAGCGCGCGAAAACGGTCAAAATGGACTACCCACTTGTCATTTCTGAGCTCGGGTTACTGTTCACCGCCGGAACAGTGATTCCGGCGATCGCCGGCGGCGGCGGGCAGCGGCGGCGCGGCCTCGGGCAGGCGGAAAGCGGCAGCGGGCAGGGCTCGTGGGCGCGGGCAGGGGGCGCGGGTGCGCAGTCCACGCGGCCGGCGTGCACCGGGGAGGGGTGCCACGTGGCATGACGTGATTGGATGGTTCATTGGTCCCGGTCTACGGAACAGGGGAGTGTTGGTGGACCGGGCGGGAAAACACGTGGCATCTCGTCATTGGTCCGGTGTATGATGTTTTGTGCACCGGGTGCAGCGAGCGCGGGGGTTGGACACGTGGCGAGCGAGGATTGGGCGAGCTACTGTGCGCGTACGGGCGGCAGGCGGCGGGGCAGGCGTGCAGGCGGCAGGCGGCAGGCGGCGGTGCCGGCGGGCGTGGCGGCCACGGCATCGACGTGGCGCACGCGTGCGCCACGTGGCGGCCGCCTATTGGCCAGCGCCAACGGCTCCGTTGACCAGTGGTGCGCCACGCGGCGCGAGGGGAGTGGCCGGATCCGCTGTGCGGTGTTCGTGGACACGTGTCAGTGCGGGGAGCGGGTTGGACGACCGTGCGGTCCGACCGGATCGCGTGCGCGGAGTGGGCCGGGCCGGGCCGGGTTACTGTGTGCGCCCGGTTTCGGGGCCCGAAAGATTCGGGCGCCCGAAACCGGGGACACCATGGTCATTATTGGATTTGTTTTGTGGGCCTATAAAAGGCAGCCCACTTCCCTCTTTCTTTTCCTTTTTCCCGAGCTGTAGAGAGAGAATGGGAGGGTGAGTTCTATATGAAAGTTGTTCCCCTTGATGCCCTTGATCTCATGGTTGATCCCCGGAATTTCTGGAAGCTCGGCAACGGCGATATCGATTTTACAGTTCGCCTCGGTTTTCTCCCATTTAGGCCCATTATCGTCACAGTTCAGTCAAAAATTCACTGTGAGCAAACCAGGAGGAGTTCTTCGACGATTTCTTCGACAGCGTGTTCCTAAGAGGTAAGGCTTCGATTTTCGTGTTGATCGCTTTGCTCCGTTTCGCACTTTTGGCACGTTTCCCGAGGCATCTTTGACCCCTATTTTTCTGTGGTGGATTTTGGACAGCACCGGCTTGTCGATTTTATATCTCAGCCTAGGAACATCGGATCAAGGCGTTTCAGGACTCGATTTTGATCTACTCGTCGCGAGGAACACAGTGGTGATTTTTTTGGGATTTTTGGAAATTGTTTCGAAGGTGATAATTAAGCTTTTCTTGGACAGATTGCTACAGGAATTTTGCTGTGGAGATTTTTAGTATGCAACGGTGTTTTATTTTTATCTTGGCCTACAGGTATCAGATCTGGGCGTTTAAACAGTCGTTTTGGGGCTACTTTTCGCGAGGAACGCGACCGTGAATTTTCTGGATTTTCTTGAGGATTGGACAGAGGTGATAATTACTGTTCTTTGCTGCTGATTTTACAAAACAGCAAGGTGCTGTTTTTGGGGATCGATTTGTACACCGGAATTGACTCTTGTTTAGTGGTTCGCAGATCGGGGCGCGTTTTGCCTGAAAGTGACGCTTGGACTGTGAGGATATTTCTACAGCTGTGGATCGCGCTTTTCGAGGTGGGTGGTTGTTGCTTGCCTCTATATCTGACTTACTCACTAAGTTTATTAGAGAACCCCACTATTGAGCTTATTGATTGATTATCGTGCATAATTGCCTGATATAAATGTGAACCTATCATCTGAGTTAATTTTGTGGATATAGCATGTTGGGGATATTATTGGGGTAATATTGCTGTAGGAACATGATCATTGGAATAATTTATTATTGATAATTGACATGCTACTTTAGCACCCAGATTTTATGAAAATGGATTAAATAGATTAATTGGTGGGACATAATGACTTATTTATGTGCGGGTTTCACTCTGGGGATTTATTATGGATCAGGGATCATATACATGTGTAGTTGACTGATGATTTTAGCATGACTGTTTTATCTATGTGGATATTATTAATCGTTACACATGTTAAACTGTTACTTGACTTTCTTTCTCTCCCACATCGTATGAGGACCTTTGCATGCTTATTTGGACATCTAGATAGGCCACTATTTTATTGCTACACTATCATGTTGGGATTTGACTTAGGAGAAACCATGATTGCTTTCTTTCTCCTTTTTATTTTGACTTTTGAGTCATGTTGCTCGGGTTCGAGCAGAGGTTTGGGATAGTGTAGCTGGGACCTGAGGGTCAGAGATAGGGAGTACTTGATGTTGGATTGTGGGGTATTGCGGCAACCGCGGATAGTAGGCGGTTGACCGGATCTGTATTATTTTACCCAATTGAGGGTTGGGGGTTATTGCGGTGACCGCGGACTTTGGGCGGTTGACCGGATGTTTATTATTGCATCAGATTGGGTATCAGTTTTCTCTAGTGGATGGTGTTTTCCACTATTGAGTATTATTGCATCAGATCGGGGTTTTGTTAGTGGACGGAGTTTCCCACTTTGATCATAGTCTTGATCCAGTCCTGCTATTGAGAGACAGTGGTTACAGAGATGCTTGATACAGTGATATTTTACTCGTGTGGGTCGCTCCCCACGAGTGCCACTCCGGAGTAGGCTTTTCACGGTGCCGTGCGCCGGGCACCATGGTGAGTACAGTTTTGAGTCCTTGGGACTCCTTTTGCTTCGGTGTTATGCGTAGGCTGGCATACCCGTCGCGGCAGAGCAGGCAGTACCAGTTTTTACTGGTGGCACTAGATTGGGTCTATTTGGTCAGATACTGTTTCCTGATGCACTCATACCGTCATTTCCTTCGGTATTGCATTTAGAGGCATACTTGTTGTGGTTTCCCCTTTTATTCAGTAGTTCTGTTTACAGCTTTCCTACTTACCCCTTTTCTTGCCTCTAGTAGACTTAGTGGGTACGCCGGAGCTTGAGGCTTTACCCACAGGGGGAGGCTACTGGTTTACTAGTGGTTCTCACCCCCATTGTTGTTTCCCTTTGTTTTCTCCCCCCTGTTTTGCAGAGTCCTCTTCGGGAGTTGCTGATCTTCGGTCGTTGTCCGAGGCGAGGGAGTCACGAGCTAGATCTTTACCACCCGAGGAGTATAGCTGTATCCCCTGGTTGGAGATTCCTGGTAGCTGTTGGCTGGTTTTTACTCTTTTATTTGGAGGGAGATCTCTTGTATTTGGAGAGACTGATGTTGAGACTGATGTACTATAGTTTTAGTTTATCTCCTTTTATAGTTGAGAGATGCTGTACTGAGGACATTGTATGATGATTATCTGTATTTGAGGAGATGGATATTGTACTCTATTTCATGTTGTTCAGTGATTGGATTTTATTTTACAGCATTTCATTTCAGCTCTGATATTTGTGTAGCTATAGTACTATCTTTTGCAGGTTAGACGCTTCGCCTATGCGGGTTTTGGCATAGGTGGCGGATCTGTTGGCGAGCCCGGGTCGCAGTTTCGACCCCGGGGCGTGACAGATTAAGTTGGTATCAGAGCTTAGGGATAGGTCAGTTGGGACTGTAGAAACCCTAGGCTTATGGCAGGACCCTAGGATGACTTCGAGAGAGTCGTGAGTTTTGCGAGAGTCCTGATTGAGTTCTATACCTCTCCCAAGTGATGGGATGGGTGATTGGCATGTTTATTCTCCTAAGCAATTATGTTGGCTGCAGACAACATAATGCGGCGGAACGGTTGACATGCTCTAGACTCTCGCCGGATTGGGTCGAGTTGTGTTTTGTGCTGTGGTGCAGTTGGTCGTGGTGAGCGGTGTCTCCCCGACGCGTTGTGCGGATTGGTGCGCACTCGTCGCAGCAGTGGAGCTTGAGCGGATTGTTTTGAGGCCGGATATCCGGATTGAGGTCAGAGAGCTCCGGACCCAGATGACAGGATTGTCAGAGGTTTATCAGCAGCAGAGTGAGCCGCTGGTCTAGGTGACACAGTTGTCGGAGCAGTGGGCAGCCCGATAGTGTTTTCTTCTGAGACCACCTGGTGACAGTATCCTCAGCAACAGTGATTTCTGTGGCGCCGAAAGGGGCGAGTAGCCCCCCTCCGTGCTAATGTTTTGTGTTGTGGCACCGAGGCGGGGTGGATTGCTGATAGTGGATGAGTTGTGGGACATCATTGATGGATGGAGCCAGTTTTGGCAGATGAACCACCCCGACGTATGGATTTGAGTTGGAGCCTTTGGAGGCAGAATTATGGTTGTTGGTGATGGAGTGATCAATTGAGGGTCTCCCTGTGCTAGAGAGTTGAGGCAGTTGTTGAACTATACGCTCCAGGTTTCGAGGGACGAGGCGCGTAGGGTATGTGTGACTGGGAGTGGATTGCGCCAGAATACCCCTTTTTGTTTATCTGATTCCCCCTGTTTTGGATTTTGGATTTTAGATGCCTCGATGGGGTAGGCAGTGTGTATGGAGCGTACTGTTGCAGCTCCTTTGGATAAGGATCTGCCGCCAGAGGCGAGTTCTGGATAGAGGCACCTGGCGCTAAGTGTTGGAGGACAGATCGGCTGGCAGAGGCACTTTCGTGTTCCTTTCCTAGATGGTGGACCTCCTTGTGGATGGATTATGTAAAGCTTAACCAAAGGAAGGTTACCCTTTGTGATTGATAACATTCGTGTTTGGGGTACAATAGATGTGCTTGAGGGGTGAGCTGGGTAAGGATATTTGAATGAGGAATTGCATGAATCAATGGTGTTTTGTCATATGACGATTGCAATAATGGATTTTCTGAGATGTCAGAGGTCAGGTGGACCCCGGTGACAGCATCCGCATCGTTATCAGAGTGGCGCAGCGGTAGCGTGGGTTTATTGTCTGCGGAAGACCGTATTCATCGCCTCAGTGTGAGCAAAGGCGGAGAATTGTGCTTCTTTTGGTGGATAGCCTGGAATTTCAGGCGGATTAAGTGACGACCACCTACATCGAGCGGCTGAAACTGTGCTGCCTGGGTGGAGGGCACCAAGGCAGTGGATTGGGTTGTCGCAGGTGTGATTTCATCACAGCAGTCGGAGTTAGAGCATGTTGCATTCCTGTATGGACTAGAGTCAGGTTTGTTACCACATGCACTAGAGGTACCGGTTCCTGTTGGGTGGTGCATGTGGAGGAGGTTTGTGGATCATGTCCAGTGCAGTTGAGACCTCGAGTGGTATCGACAAACTTATGGGTATTTGTACCTGGTCAATGTTTGACCCAGTGCGTGGAATTGGTTAGCACAGTACCACATGGTGTTTGACTGCGGAGAGAGGAGGTTATGAGCTTCTGCAAGCAGACATTAGAGACTTGTTCATTGAGACAGTCAGAGCACACAGGTTGCAGCGACTATGCACGAGGTGCCTACGGCGGCACCGGGACGCGAGGATATCCCTGTTATCGTGAGATCCCGGGTGTGATTCCACCGGGGCTGTCACGCCCCGAGTCCGCCAATTTGTACGGTTCGGGCACGCCAACAGACCCGCCAATCGGGTACGACCTTTCGCTACCCGATTGGAACGGTAACATCCAAGATAACACAACCAGTGTATGCGGAAGCTCAATATCAGAGTACTAAAAATCACTACAAATTTAAACTTTCATTAATAAACAAACAGTTTAAGCGGTAATGAAAGCATACCAGAGTGAACCATAAATTAAATCTATTACACTTTACGTCTTTGAACTTGCAATTAGAATTATTACAATTCCTTTACATAAATTCCTCACCATACAAGGTTCACTCAAGAAATATATAAAAGGGGTACCTCTGCTAGACCCTCTAGGTCTCTATGCTGCTGGGCACTTGCCCCTGTCGAATGCCTCGCTGACTGCACCTGTATCCGTCTCGACCGCTGCATCCATGCCTGAACCTGTGGGGGGGTCACCCAAGGGGTGTGAGAACTACGACAGAGTTCCCAGTGGGTTCAACCACCGAGAAAAAGTGTCCTACACCACTTGGTCCAATGGAAGCAATAATAATAGTGCTAGGAAACTAAAATCCTCGATATCAAATGCAGCTATACAAAATAATACATCACTGTCTGTATATACTCATCAACCCAGCACTACACTGTCTAGCAATACTAGGCTACCATATAATAGGTCACTACACTATCTGTGTATACTCATCGACCCAGCACTACTCTGTCTAGCCACACTAGGCTGCTAAGCACCAACTCGGCCACTATGCCGCTGTATACAGGGTCCAACTATCCCGGCCACCTTGGCCACTCTATTTTTCTTTATTCTTTAGATTCTGGTGCTTTAGTTCAAGTTAACCCTCAGAAATTTCTTATCCAACGGGCCCCAGCCCGGTAGTCCTGCTACCATAAGATAAGATTTCTAAGGTTGCCGATAACACCCGCAAGTGTTACCCCGTCCTACGGAAGAAACGTCCCGAACGGGTCTCTACCCGGGAGAGGGATACTGCCCGTACCTCCAACATGGGCTGGTTTCACCGTAGGTCCGCCCGTTTTATCTTTATATCTTCTTTATTTTCTTTTTACTTTAGTTCTTAGCCTCTTTGCCTTTGAACACTTGCTTTTCTTTCTTATTCGAGCTTATAGCCCCCTTATTGCCACTGGCAAATCACTTTCTCTTTTCTTTGAGCATTTAGCTCCTTGCTTTCACTTTTAGCCCTTCGAAAGTACCTCGTCCGACGGGTCACTGCCCAGGGAGTCCTGCTCCACTTGACGAGTCTCAAATTCGAAGGCGCCATTTACATTCTCTTTACGCTTTTTAGCCACTTTTAGCTTGCTTTTAACTTTGCCTTTTTACAACAATTTTCCTCTTATCCTAGGCCTTGCCATAAGGATAACTAGAGAGTCTCCTGGACTCTTAAACATTTCTCTTTTATTTCTTTAACTCAAATTGAAGTTAAAGTGATTGTCCATTTGCCCAGACACCCTATGACCCACTCTAGGGTTGTATTATTTAGCTTTTTGACTTTGCGATTATGCAAACTTTTCCTTAGAGTTTGACTCTAAGCTGATCACTTTGCTATCAGTTTAATTCTTTAGACTTTGTGGCCACATACTCTTTTCTTTGCCGAACCTGGAGTTACATTATCTCTATTTACCTGTTGCACTTTGCATTTAGAGTTATCTTGACTCTAATCCATTTTCTGCGAGTATAACCTCCACTAGTCACCTTAGGTTCTCTTACCTAAGTTTCATATCATGTTTAACCTAGAGTCCCTTGACTCTATGTTAACTAGTCTATTCTCAACCCACTAACTTACCTTAGGTTTCTTCTACCTAAGTCTTATATCATGCTCATCCTAGAGTCCTTGACTCTATGTTGATCCCTTTATCCAATCTCCTTAGGTTATCTCCTAAGACAATGCCACTCATTCAATCCTAAGGTATACTCCTAAGTTTGATGTCACTCATTAAACCCTGAATCTAGGTTTTCTCCTAGTCTTACTACCAACATGTCCTTTCCTTATGCTTCACATGATTCCTAGGGTTATACCCTAACACGGTCTCCGATAACAAATAATTGATTCCCCTTTTTACGCATGCAATTATTTCCATCTCAAACATCAATAAAGTTTAACATCTACGCAGGCAATTATCATCCATATTTAGCAATTCAGAAAAATCTACTTTTCTATCTGCATCCTTCTACACATGCAAGTTTATCTCTTATTCTAATAATTAGAAAAGTTTACTTCTCTTCTATATCCATCTACACATGCAAAATTCAATCATAATTACCCAACGCCTCTAGCAGGCTACTATCATGCTTCAAGATCAAAAGCAGAGGAAAAAGTGGAGAGGTCACCCATTTTCGGTAGAATTCCCCACCTCGGTGTATTCTTTTGGTCCTTGAAGGAGACAATTTCAACTCCTTGGATCCTTGAGACTTCCCTACATTGTAAGGAAAGCAAAAGATGAAGCAATTGCTTTTACATGATTCACTAAAATTCATAAGGCGGTAAAACTAATCCCTTTTTGAAACTT
>CM054937.1:6821136-6874280 GCA_029168755.2 Tillandsia fasciculata | reverse complement strand
GTCCACGCGGCCGGCGTGCACCGGGGGGGTGCCCACGTGGCATGACGTGATTGGATGGTTCATTGGTCCCGGTCCTTGCCACGGAACAGTGGATGTTGGTGGACCGGGCGGGAAAACACGTGGCATCTCGTCATTGGTCCGATGTATGATGTTGTGCACCGGGTGCATGCGAGCGCGGGGGTTGGACCGTGGCGAGCGAGGATTGGCAGCTACTGTGCGCGTATGGGCGGCAGGCGGCGGGGCAAGCGTGCATGCGGCGGTGCCGGCGGTGTGTGGCGGCCACGTCATCGACGTGGCGCAACCGTTCGCCACGTGGCGGCCGCCTATTGGCAGCGCCAACGGCTCCGGTTGACCAGTGGTGCGCCACGCGGCGCGAGGGGAGTGGCCGGATCCGCTGTGCGGTGTTCGTGGACACGTGTCAGTGCGGGGAGCGGGTTGGACGACCGTGCGGTCCGACCGATCGCGTGCGCGGAGTGGGCCGGCCGGGCCGGGTTACTGTGTGCGCCCGGTTTCGGGCCCGAAAGATTCGGGCGCCCGAAACCGGGGACACCATGGTCATTATTGGATTTGTTTTGTGGGCCTATAAAAGGCAGCCCACTTCCCTCTTTCTTTTCCTTTTTCCCGAGCTGTAGAGAGAGAATGGGAGGGTGAGTTCTATATGAAAGTTGTTCCCCTTGATGCCCTTGATCTCTTGGTTGATCCCCGGAATTTCTGGAAGCTCGGCAACGGCGATATCGATTTTACAGTTCGCCTCGGTTTTCTCCCATTTAGGCCCATTATCGTCACAGTTCAGTCAGAAATTCACTGTGAGCAAACCAGGAGGAGTTCTTCGACGATTTCTTCGACAGCGTGTTCCTAAGAGGTAAGGCTTCGATTTTCGTGTTGATCGCTTTGCTCCGTTTCGCACTTTTGGCATGTTTCCCGAGGCATCTTTGACACCCATTTTTCTGTGGTGGATTTTGGACACCACCGGCTTGTCGATTTTATATCTCAGCCTAGGAACATCGGATCAAGGCGTTTCAGGACTCGATTTTGATATACTCGTCGCGAGGAACACAGTAGTGATTTTTCTGGGATTTTTGGAAATTGTTTCGAAGGTGATAATTAAGCTTTTCTTGGACAGATTGCTACAGGAATTTTGCTGTGGAGATTTTTAGTATGCAACGGTGTTTTATTTTTATCTTGGCCTACATGTATCAGATCTGGGCGTTTAAACAGTCGTTTTGGGGCTACTTTTCGCGGGGAACGCGACCGTGAATTTTCTGGATTTTCTTGAGGATTGGACAGAGGTGATAATTACTGTTCTTTGCTGCTGATTTTACAAAACAGCAAGGTGCTGTTTTTGGGGATCGATTTGTACACCGGAATTGACTCTTGTTTAGTGGTTCGCAGATCGGGGCGCGTTTTGCCTGAAAGTGACGTTTGGACTGTGAGGATATTTCTACAGCTGTGGATCGCGCTTTTCGAGGTGGGTGGTTGTTGCTTGCCTCTATATCTGACTTACTCACTAAGTTTATTAGAGAACCCCACTATTGAGCTTATTGATTGATTATCGTGCATAATTGCCTGTTATAAAAGGTGAACTTATCATCTGAGTTAAATTTTGTGGATATAGCATGTTGGGGATATTATTGGGGTAATACTGCTGTAGGAACATGATCATTGGAGTAATTTATTATTGATAATTGACATGCTACTTTAGCACCCAGATTTTATGAAAATGGATTAAATAGATTAATTGGTGGGACATAATGACTTATTTATGTGCGGGTTTCACTCTGGGGATTTATTATGGATCAGGGATCATATACATGTGTAGTTGACTGATGATTTTAGCATGACTGTTTTATCTATGTGGATATTATTAATCGTTACACATGTTAAACTGTTACTTGACTTTCTTTCTCTCCCACATCGTATGAGGACCTTTGCATGCTTATTTGGACATCTAGATAGGCCACTGTTTTATTGCTACACTATCATGTTGGGATTTGACTTAGGAGAAACCATGATTGCTTTCTTTCTCCTTTTTATTTTGACTTTTGAGTCATGTTGCTCGGGGTCGAGCAGAGGTTTGGGATAGTGTAGCTGGGACCTGAGGATCAGAGATAGGGAGTACTTGATGTTGGATTGTGGGGTATTGCGGCAACCGCGGATAGTAGGCGGTTGACCGGATCTGTATTATTTTACCCAATTGAGGGTTGGGGGTTATTGCGGTGACCGCGGACTTTGGGCGGTTGACCGGATGTTACTATTGCATCAGATTGGGTATCAGTTTTCTCTAGTGGATGGTGTTTCCCACCTTTGAGTATTATTGCATCAGATCGGGGTTTTGTTAGTGGACGGAGCTTCCCACTTTGATCATAGTCTTGATCCAGTCCTGCTATTGTGAGACAGTGGTTACAGAGATGCTTGATACAGTGATATTTTACTCGTGTGGGTCGCTCCCCACGAGTGCCACTCCGGAGTAGGCTTTTCACGGTGCCGTGCGCCGGGCACCATGGTGAGTACAGTTTTGAGTCCTTGGGACTCCTTTTGCTTCGGTGTTATGCGTAGGCTGGCATACCCGTCGCGGCAGAGCAGGCAGTACCAGTTTTTACTGGTGGCACTAGATTGGGTCTATTTGGTCAGATACTGTTTCCTGATGCACTCATACCGTCATTTCCTTCGGTATTGCATTTAGAGGCATGCTCGTTGTGGTTTCCCCTTTTTATTCAGTAGTTCTGTTTACCGCTTTCCTACTTACCCCTTTTTCTTGCCTCTAGTAGACTTAGTGGGTACGCCGGAGCTTGAGGCTTTACCCACAGGGGGAGTCTACTGGTTTACTAGTGGTTCTCACCCCCATTGTTGCTTTCCCTTTGTTTTCTCCCCCCTGTTTTGCAGTGTTTTCTTCGAGAGTTGCTGATCTTCGGTCGTTGTCCGAGGCGAGGGAGTCACGAGCTAGATCTTTACCACCCGAGGAGTATAGCTGTATTCCCTGGTTGGAGATTCCTGGTAGCTGTTGGCTGGTTTTTACTCTTTTATTTGGAGGGAGATCTCTTGTATTTGGAGAGACTGATGTTGAGACTGATGTACTATACCCTTTTAGTTTATCTCCTTTTATAGTTGAGAGATGCTGTACTGAGGACATTGTATGATGATTATCTGTATTTGAGGAGATGGATATTGTACTCTATTTCATGTTGTTCAGTGATTGGATTTTATTTTACAGCATTTCATTTCAGCTCTAATATTTGTGTAGTTATAGTACTATCTTTTGCAGGTTAGACGCTTCGCCTATGCGGGTTTTGGCATAGGTGGCGGATCTGTTGGCGAGCCCGGGTCGCAGTTTCGACCCCGGGGCGTGACATCATGAACTTTGGGCTGAACTTGAAGAACGATTTTCACAAGGAAATGGTCCTCGCATCTACGAAATTAGGTGCACCATCTCCAATACACGCCAGGAGCAACTCACAGTTGCCACTTATTTTTCTAAATTAAAGCAAGCTTGGGATGAACTCAATTCCTACTCTACAGTCCCAGTATGCAACTGTGGAGCATTGAAGGAGATTCAACGACAGCGGCAAACCGAGCATATTTATCAATTCCTTATGGGATTGAATGAGGCGTTTGGGACTATACGCACTCAAATCATCGCGATGGATCCTCTACCAAGTCTTGCGAAGGTATATTCTCTTATCCAACAAGAAGAAAAACATATTGGTCTCAAAATATCTCACTCAAATCCATCAGAACTGACCGCTCTTATTGCTAAGGGCGGTTCATCTAACCGCTTCAATGATGCTCATTCAACTAAATCCGAAAATTCTTCAAAGATGAAGCCACGTTTTATTTGTGACCATTGCGGCAAATCTGGGCATACCAAATCTCGGTGCTATGAGATTATTGGTTATCCTGTTGGACATGCAAAACATAACCCTTCTAAGTCCGAAGCTTCTTCTCAAGCTTTACGATTACAAGGGAAAGGGGGAGCATCTGGACATCAACAACAACGCTCGAGGCATTTCAACACCGACAACAACAACAATAATGGTCAGCAATTTGTTGGGTCGTCTAGTTCAGGTGGTAATCTCCAAACACATGGTGAAAGTCCATTACCTCCTCTCACCAGTCAACAATATCAACAGTTGCTGTCGCTTCTGAATATAGATGTACCAAATCCTTCAGCTAATTTTGCCGGTAAAATTTCTCCTCAAATCCAAACAAATAAATATTCCTCTTCATGGATTATTGACTCCGGAGCTTCCGATCATTTTACTTTTGATTCTTCCTTGTTGACTGGTGTTGTTTCTTCTACGAATACCAAGCCAGTTTTCTTACCAAATGGGTCGAGCAATTCCATCACTCACATTGGTAACACTTGTATTTCTCCAAATTTATATTTGAATAACGTCATGTGTGCTCCGTCCTTTAACTTCAATCTTCTCTCCGTTAGCAAACTCACTAATTCTATGAATTGCGCTGTAACTTTTTTCCCAACATTTTGTGTATTCCAGGACCTGACAACGAGGAAGTTGATTGGAGTCGGTGAAGTGCGGGATGGATTATACCATTTTGTTCAACCACCTGTCGTTGCTACCGTCTCAAATAAACCGAGTCATCTTTGGCATTGGAGACTCGGCCATCCTTCGAAACACAGGCTTGCTGGCCTTTCTCCTTCTCTTTTTCATGATCATCCTTGTTCTCTTGAATTTTCTGAAGCATGCACTCTTGCTAAACAAACTCGTTTGCCTTTTCAATCTAGTTTGAGTAAAAGTTGTTCTGTTTTCAACTTGATCCATTGTGATATTTGGGGGGGGTACTCTACCCCATCTCATTCTGGTGCACATTATTTTTTGAGCATAGTTGATGACTATTCCCGTTGTACTTGGATTTATCTCATGCGATATAAATCTGAAGTATACAAATTTTTGCGCGCTTTTATTAATTTGGTGCACACTCAATTTGATTGTCATGTCAAACAAATAAGGACTGATAATGGATCAGAATTTCTGTCTCAATCTATGCAATTGTTGTTTCAAGAGTATGGCATAATTCATCAAAGGTCCTGCGTTCATACCCCTCAGCAAAACGGGATTGTCGAGCGTAAACATCGTCATCTTCTAGAGGTTGCACGTGCATTACGTTTTCAAGCAAATCTTCCTATTAATTTTTGGGGAGAATGTGTACTTACTGCCACCTATTTAATAAATAAGATCCCTACACCCATCCTTGATGGTAAATCACCCCATGAAATTCTTTTTGGTTCTAAACCTAATTATGATCATTTGCGTGTTTTTGGGTGTTTATGTTATGCACGAAATGTTGATCCTCACAAACATAAGTTTGATCCTCGAGCGAAGCGTTGCGTTTTTGTTGGCTATCCTATGGGACAAAAAGGTTATCGTGTTTATGAGATTGAAAGTGGTAAAATTTTTGTTAGTCGTGATGTGACCTTTTGTGAAGATGATTTTCCCTTTCATTCTAATAATCAAAACGAAATTGTTAACCTTCCTACCGCCATTACCACTGATGCCAATTATGATGATCCTATATTATCACCCACAATTTCATCACCAACTGAAGACAACACTGATATAGAACATCCATCCACCACTCATGTTGACGATGCACCCCGACGATCCTCACGCGTTACTCGACGACCTACTAGATTAGATGATTATGTTTGTACTAATGTTGATTCCAATCCATCCCAAACATCATTGACACATTCAACGGCCGCTTTGTCAGGTAAACCTCAATCTTTATTCTCTGTTATTTCCTATGGAAACTTCTCACCCTCTCATCGTGCCTTTTTGTCTAGTATTTCCTCTCATGTAGAACCAACTTCCTATTCCCAAGCTGTTAAAGACCCAAAATGGAGAGAGGCAATGAAAAAAGAGCTTGATGCAGTCAAACTCAATAATACATGGACTTTGGAACCGTTACCACCTGGAAAGCGTCCCATTGGTTGCAAATGGGTTTTCAAAATTAAATACAATTCAGATGGCAGCATCGAGCGATATAAAGCTCGTTTGGTGGCTAAAGGTTATACACAAATGGAGGGTCTTGATTATCATGAGACCTTTGCTCCCGTCGCCAAACTCGTAACTGTGCGTTGTCTTCTTGCCGTTGCTGCTGCTCGTGGATGGGAACTACACCAACTTGATGTAAATAATGCTTTTTTGCATGGAGATCTACACGAAGAAGTTTATATGGTTCCCCCACCAGGCATTAACAAAAAAGGTGATAACTTTCTTTGCCGTTTGCGCAAGTCTTTATACGGTCTAAAACAAGCATCTCGAAATTGGTTTGAAAAGTTTTCTAATGCTCTTCGATCAGCTGGATACAAACAATCCGTCGCCGATTACTCTCTTTTCACAAAATCTTGTGGCAAAAATTTTAGTGCCGTTCTTGTATATGTCGATGATGTGATTGTGACCGGTAATGACACACCTTCCATAACTTGGCTGAAGAAATATTTGAACACGCTTTTCCATATCAAAAATTTGGGGCGTCTTAAATATTTTTTGGGAATAGAAGTCGCTCGCTCCTCCGAAGGCATTTTTCTAAGCCAACGGAAATATATTTTGGATATACTTGCTGAAACCGGCATGATTGGTGCCAAGGGCTGTTCTTTTCCAATGGAGCAAAACCTTCATTTAACACCTGATGATGGAGATCTTTTGGATGACCCTAGTATGTATAGGCGACTCGTTGGACGCTTAATTTATCTCACAATAACGCGGCCCGACATAACCTATTCAGTCAATATGCTTAGCCAATTTATGCAAAAGCCTCGAAGTACACACATGGTAGCTGCATATCGAGTTCTTCGTTATTTGAAGAGCTCACCTGGACATGGAATACTCTTTTCTAGCTCTACACCATTATTGTTAAGGGCATATTGTGACTCAGATTGGGCAAGTTGTCCTACGACTCGGCGATCAACTACTGGTTACATCACTTTTCTTGGATCAAGTCCCATTTCATGGCGCACCAAGAAACAAAGTGTTGTATCTCGTTCATCAGCGGAGGCCGAATATCGCACCATGGCCACAACTACTTGTGAGTTAACATGGCTTAATTATTTACTTAATGATCTTGGTGTTTTTCATCATCAGCCGATGTTGCTCCATTGTGATAATCAAGCTGCGCTTCATATTGCTTCAAATCCAGTATTTCATGAACGGACGAAGCACATTGAGTTAGATTGTCACCTCATACGTGAGAAAATACATTCTGGGCTCATTACTACGACATATATATCAACAACTAATCAGCTAGCGGATATTTTTACCAAGGCGCTTGGAAGAGAAAGGTTTCAATATTTGACTCGCAAGCTGGGTATTACGTCCCTTCACACACCAGCTTGAGGGGGAGTATTAGAAAATAAAGTTTCTATATTTTTGAATGGAGATTTGATGGAGAGAATCATGAAGATTTGCCTAACAATTTACTTGCTATTTTGAACCAAGATTATCTTGCCAATTCAGCATGGATTCAATGGTAGCATATAGAAGGTAATAATGGATTTAGTAACCGCACAAGGAAGGCAATAATATTTTATATTATTTTTCCTTTTTTAATAGATTCGTGATGTATATTAAATCTTGTACATACTATCATTTTTTGTATGAGAGGTTCGACTAATTTCAGTCACTCCAATTTGAATTTACTCTCTTCCACTTAATCATTTTCTTTACAGTCCCTAAAAGATGTCGTAAAATGAGAGCCCGCCAAGGGCAATCGTAGAAAGGAAATATCTTATGAAAAAATCTATAATTTAATTTAATTTAAAAAAAAGATTGAAATTAGCAATAAAATTAGAATCCATTCGTAGATTTTGTCTTTATAAATAAACTGTTGCATCTAATCAAATAAAAATAGAGTATAAAAAGTAGAAGTTGTGTAGAAGCAGCAGTGTGTACATAAAAGGGAGTGAATATTTATATTTCTTTCATTTTCTTCTCCTGAATACTATGAATTGAGAGAAAGAGAGAGAAAGATAGATAGAGAGAAGGATCAACCATTGAGCTAAGGGTTCCAGTGAGCAGTAGCTTAAGAGGGGAACAAAAAGAGAAGAGAAGGGGTAGATGAGGTTGGAGGAGAGAGAGGGAGAGAGAGAAAGATAGATAGAGAGCTTGACATGTTACAAAGTTAAGAAGAAGGTCCGGGCCCAAGCGGGTGATCCCACATTGGAGGTCCAAGCCTTTCACGTTCCCACTACATAGGAGTACAACCGTCTTTTGTTTTTGAATTAGCATATGAGGGCTTGTTAGTTTCCTTTATTTTAGGTGTTAGTTATGATATAAATAACTCGAATGTAATTGGCTAAACATTTATAGAAAATTTGGATTAACTCTTCTTCAATTCCAATTTCTTTTTCTCTTTCCCCTCCTTTCTCTACCCATTTCACTTTTTTATCTCTCAATATTTTTTTCTTTTCTCTGTTATCTCCCTACTCTTCATTCTCTTCGTCTATTATTATTTTTTTTTTGTGTTACTTCTATCACCAAGTCTTAATATTGATCAACTATGTTGATCCTTACCTGAAAATTGAGTTAATGTCACAAAGTAATATGTGATCGAAGCCCATCATTCTCGGCGCCATTCTCGTCTCAGAGTAGTGTCGTCATAGACGGGTTGCGCAGAATCAGATACGCAATATAAACCACGCTGAGAACGATTGGTAATGCGGTTCAATGCAGTCATCTTGTCATGCCGTTGATAAAATTGGCGTGGAATCGAAAGATTAAGAGAGAAGGTGAGTTTTTATTTTCTTTTAATATTTTTCTTTCTTGTTCTTCATTTTCTCTCACAAATTTAAAATTTTAAATTTGAAAATTTGAAAATTTGAAAATTTAAAATATTAGCTTAAAATTAAAATCTAAAATTTAAATTTTAAAATTTAAAATTTAAATATACAAATCTAATTTTGAATTTTGAATTTTAAATTAAAATTTAAAATTTTGAATTAAAATATAAATCTCAATTTAGGATTCGAATCCAATAATTAAGTTTTTAAAAAATCTACATATTTGAGTGAATTATTATTTTACTTTATAAGTATAGTTTAGTTTTTAAGTGGTTTAATTTTTAGGAGTATCCAAATAATCCCTAGAAATTTTTTTCTGCATGTTGAAACATTATAATTTTTGACCTTTTTATTTAACAATATAATAATAATAATTATTATTTTGTCACGATCGGAGGATTGAAACCAACTAAACTGTATATGGGAAGGGTAAATATAAGTGTACACCCCTGACGGGGTGTACATCTTACACCCCACCCATCCTAGGGTGGGGTGAATTCCACTGGTCACATCGAAGTGACCAGTGGAGGAAGCCCCATTATGGGTGGGGTGTGCATCATACATTTTGGGTGTATGGGTATTATAATAAGCAATTATTATTATTATTATTATTATTATTATTATTATTATATTATATATATATATTTTTTTTTATTATTATTATAAGAGCCTATTTGAAAATAAGTATTTGATGCCGACCTTTTTTGGGATTCAATAGGAAAAGCATTATTTCATGAAATAATTTGATCTAATTTAATTTAATTTAATGTAATTTAAAAAGAGATTGAGATTAGCACTAAGTTTTATTTAGAGAAAATAGACAAGCACTAAAATTAGAATTGATCTGTATGCTTTTTTGGGATTCAATAGGAAAAGAATTATGTTATAAAATAGTTTATTTTAATTTAAGAAGAGAGTGAGTTTAGCACTAAGGTTTTTTTTTTTTTTTTTGTTTCCTGGGAGAACACTATAAGATTATAATTATTTTTTTAACAAAAGAGATTTGCATTTAGATTAGAGTTGATTAGTAGGCCTTTTGGTGATCCTATAGGAAAAGGATTATCCCTCCTCAGATAATGTAATTTAAGTTTAATTTAAGAAAAAATTGAAATTAGCACTAAGATTAGAATTGATTTGTAGATTTGGTTCTATAAATATCCCACGCCGAGAAGGATCGGTTATGGGGTTTGGTTCGGCACCACCGCGGAGACGATCATGTATGAGGCTATGTTGTTGGCTATTTTATTTATAGGTTAAAAATAGGTCCAACTTCCTGTCCGTGATAATAGGCCCAGAAGACAAATAAGTTGAGTTGGATGAGCCCAATAAGTTGAGTGGGGCTGCGGTCCACAATAGATCTAACGGCAAAAGGCCCAACAATAGACCCAACGTCCAGGTGGGTTGAGTCCGGTCGAGACCCGTGGGCGCTGTGTCTGTACGCTTTAAGTGAATTGGTTGCGTATTTCTAATAGCTCGAGCTTTTGGGATTAATGGTTAGCGCCAATGATCCGACAAGTGGTATCCAGTGGCACGGGTTCGATTCTCACACTTATGGGTTAAAATAGGTCCAACTTCCTGTCCGTGACAATAGGTCCAGAAGACTAATAAGGTGAGTTGGGTGAGCCCAATAAGTTGAGTGGAGCTGCGGTCCACAATAGATCTAACGGCAAGATGGGTTAAAATAGGTCAACTTTCCTGCCCGTGACAATAGGCCCAGGAGACTAATAAGTTGAGTTGGGTGAGTCCAATAAGTTGAGTGGGACTGCGGTCCACAATAGACCTAACGGCAAGAGGCCCAACAATAGACCCAACGTCTAGGTGGGTTGAGTCCGATCGAGACCCGTGGGTGCTGTGTCTGTACGCTTTAAGTGAATTAGTTGCGTATTTCTAATAGCTCGAGCATTTGGGATTAATGGTTAGCGCCAATGATCCAACATGTGTATATGGTTTGGAGTTTGAATTTTTTTCAATGATCGGAGAGAGAAAGAAGATGAATTTTTGGATAGGACTCGGATTGATAACTTATTTAAACTTCACTCGGTTCATTTGGTTGAAAGGAGATTGCATTACGTTTATTAATGCTTTGGCCTATTAGTGTTAAATAAATAAATAGACCTCAGTATTAAAGGGACCTTACTCTGCATCCAAAACTTATGTTTTGTATGACTTTGGGCTTGGCTAAATTAGTGAATCCCAACTTCCGCCAAGTATAATAGATTTATAGGAAAGATTGGGCCGCTGTTGCAATTTGATCGTGAGACTTCGTGCATGGTTCCGTTGGAACGAGTTTGTTTAGAAGGTTTATTGGGCTTTGTTTTGAGGTAGTTCAATGGCATCTTGGGCGACAAGATGGAGTCCAGCAGCCTAGTTGTCTCACAGGCATTTTCAGAATGTTCAATCTGTATGTATATCCCTATATGGGATGTTCATCTTAATGGAGGATCAAATGATGATACAATTAAGGAATTAATTATGGATAAATCAAATTCTTATAACCAAAAATCTATCAATTATGACAAGTATTCAAATCACGAGAAATTAAGGAAACTCAAGAATGACAATCTCGCAAGTATGCTAACCACACCAAATAGGAACTATTTGAATTCAAATATTGTACACTTAGGCAGTGTTTGGTTAAGGGATAAAGATGGAATAACCCACTTTATCCCACTATTCATGCCAAACTACATGATTTTTAGCTGGGATATTTTATCCCGGTCAAACCTTGGTATTCTCGGCTATCCCGGGATAGCTTGGAATAAACTATTCCACCATTTTGGTGGAATAGTGCTATTCTAAGAATTAATTCTAAATTTTATTAAGATTATAAATTGAATTAAAGCTAAATTATGTAGACATAATTTATTATATATTATAATACATTATTTTTTATTATAAAATTATTAATTATATATATTAATACATATTATTTTTATTTAAATATTATAATGAATTATTTTTATTAAATTATAATTTATAATAAATTATTTTTTTTAAATATTATAATAATTTTTTTTACAATAAATTATTTTTATAACAATTTATTTTTATTAAATTATATTTTATATTAAATTTAACTATCACTTTTTTTTTATTCTCTACTATTAGATTTTTAAATTTTTAAATTTAGAAAAAATTTAAATTTTATAACTTTTTAAATTTATAACTTTAATTTTTAATAAATTTATAAATTTAATAAATTTTAAAATTTATACAAATTTTAAATTTTTAACTTTAATTTTAATAAAATTAAACGATATTATTTACTAAAATATAAACTTTAATTTATACAAATATTAATTATTATTTAATTAATATTTTATATTAATTAATTAGATAAAATATTATTATTTTAAAATTATAATTACTTTTATTTTTTTACTATCCTCGCTTATTCCAAAAAATGAACCAAACATAATTTCAGTTATTCCTACGAATAACAGCTTTACAAACCAAACACTATTTTTCTTTTATCCCTGACTATCCCGGAATAGCAAGCTATTCCAGATATAAAAAAATTTATCCCCAAGTTTACAATCCCCGAACCAAACATAGCCTTATAGAATGTAATTGTGTAAATATTATAATCCCAAGAATAATGAGATTTTATTTTGTATCCAATAATGCTATATATTAAGTGTTGGTTTTGTGCTCTTCATTACCGAACCAATCACCATTTGATCCTCCATTACATCTTACACTAATGAAATTTAGAATTTTAAATTTTTTTTTAGACTTTTAGTAAAACAAAGTTTGATACAAATTGAATAGATCCTATCCGTTCATAATTTAGAGGGTATATTTTATACCTAGTGCTCATAAATCGTTTGTTATCCTGCGTTTGGTTTAGATATAAAGTAGAAATGTTTATTCTAGAAATAAGTATAAATTCAGGAACAATATTAATTTTACGTTTGAATGAAAATTGGATTGTTCCTGAGAATAAAAAAAAATAGTGTTTGGATAGTTAGATTGGAATAGTGAGAATAAGAGTAATTATAATTTTAAAATAATAATATTTTATCTAATTAATTAATATAAAAATATTAATTAATTAATAATTTAATTTATTTAATTAACTATTACTAAATAACCTTAAATATTAATTGATTAAATAATTAACAATAATGAGTATTGTTAATTGTGAATAAATAATTTAGTTAACTACAACAAATTTAATTAATTAATAAATTAATTCATTAATTATCTAATTGTTAAATAATTAATTAATTAAATAAATAAATTAATCAAAATATTAAATTAATTAAAGAATTAACACAATAATTAAAATTATATTTATTTTAATTAAGTTTATTTTTAAGTGGGAATAAGATTGTTCCATAAAAAAACTGGTTATGTTTGGTTCGGATATAATCGAAAACTGGTTATTCCTGTGATACGTATAAGTTCATGTACAAGCAGAAATTAAAATAATTTTGTGTTTGGTTGAGTATAAGAGTTGTACCGGGGATGAGAAAAATTGTATTTGGTAAGTTAAAAAAGAATAAGAAGAATAGAAGGAATTAAAATTTTAATCTAAGATAAAAATTTTATTGATATGATTTTAAATATTTAATTTAAAATATTTATTAAAAAATTTATTAAAATTTATATTTTACCTATATATATATATATATATATATATATATATATATATATATATATATATATATATATATTAAAAAAATTGGATTTTTGAAAATTTATAAATTTTTAAAAATTCAAAATTTTGTATATAAAATAGGTATAAATTTTAAAATTTTCAAAATTTGGTATAAATTTATTAAAAATTAAAGTTACAAATTAAAAAATTTGTATAAATTTTAAAATTAATAAATTTTAAAATTTATTAAAAATTAAAGTTAAAAATTTTAAAAACTATAAAATTTAAAAATTTTAAAAGCTATAAAATTTAAAAATTCTCTAAAGTTAAAAATTTATAAATGTTAAAAATTTTAATTTTAATTATCTCGAAAACTTACAAAAGTAGTAGCAAAAATTTTAATTTTAAATTTTTTTATTAAAAATTTGTATAAATTAATAAAATTAAAAAAATTAAAAAATTTAAATTTTTAGATTTATTAAAAAGTAAAATTAAAAATTTTAAAATTTATAAAAAAAAATTAAATTTTAAATTTTATAAATTTAAATATCTTATAATTTAAATTTTTTTAATTAAAAAAAATAAAAAGGAACGAGGTGCAACAAGGTTGGAACCCAACCTTGTTCCACGAAATGGGGGGTAGCTGTTCCTCCATACCAGGTTATCTTGGATAATCTGGTATAAGGGGGGGAATAGCTGTTCCCCTCACTAAATGTTGTTTGGGAATAAAGGGATATAAAGGGGATAACCCCTTATTCCGGTTGCCAAACGTAACCTTAGTATTCAATGTTTGGTTCGGGAACAAGGCCTGGAATAATGTCTTGTTCCAGCATTATTTTCCAAATGTGTTTGGTTTGGACCGGAACAGTAGTTCTCGTCTCTCTAGAATAAGCTGGTATAAAGCTGAAAATACAATTCTAGTCTTTTTTGTAAAACAAGCTTGTTCTCAATTGAGAATAAAGGTTAATTAATTAAAGTAAATAAAATTTTAATTATTTTATTAACTCTTTAGTTAATATGATATTTTTACTAATCTAATTATGTTATTAACTAAATATTTATCTATTAGATAATTAATTGTTATAATTTGGTTTAGATTTGTATTTATCTAAATTGAAGTTAAATCCTAATTTAATTAGGATAATATGAGATTTAGATTGTTGGGTATAGAATTTAATTAGAAATTTAATTAGACTACAAATCCTAATTAGATTCTTGTTTGGAGGCATATATTATATATAGCATACCCGGCCACTTTAATGAAGCCGCAACTTTTAATTAGCCGAAGCGCTAATTAATTTAAGCCAACCAAGGAAGATACGTGTTGTTGGTGTTGGTACATACGTTCATATTAATGAAGCCGGGATTTTAATTAGAGGTCATACTCTAATTAATTTAGCAAACCAAGAGAAGAGAGGCCGTATTGGAGGAGCCATATGTTGCTAATGAAGCCGACAATTAATTAAGAAATTGAAGCTATAAAGTGAGGGCGTCCATACGATTGGATTCTTCGAAATCGTTAGGATGGACGCAAATTTTGATATTTCGGATCTATTTGGAGTTTCGGTTTTCTTGAGAGATATAATCTTTGTATTTTACTTTTGACTTTAATAAAAGTCTTTGCGAGGTCTTCGCCCGTGGATGTAGGCCGGTGGCCGAACCACGTAAAACTTGGTGTGCACTTTTCTTTTCTTTTCTTATATTATTTTTATTCTTGGATCTATTTTTCGCCGTTTTGATTTAACAAACTGGTATCAGAGTTTTCTATTCCCTTGAGGATTGAGAATTATGACGATGAAGTTCGAGATCCAGAAATTTGACAAGACCAACAGTTTTGCATTATGGCAAGTCAAGATGCGTGTTATACTAACGCAGCAAGGATTGCAAAAGGCACTGTTGGGAAGTGAAAAGATGTCCGATTCATTAACGGCGGAGCAGAAGGAGGAGATTGATGATAAAGTTCTTACGGCAATACAATTATGTTTATTCGATGAGGTATTGCGCGAGGTTTTGGATGAAAAAACCGCTGCAGGGCTGTGCCTTAAGTTGGAATCTCTCTATATGACAAAATCTCTCACCAACAAATTATATTTGAAGTAACGTCTCTTCATGTTGCGCACGGCGGAAGGTACCTCTATTAAATCGCATTTAGATGAATTTAATTCTATTATTATGAATCTCCGCTCGATAGATGTCAAAATCGAGGAGGATGATGAAGCCCTTTTATTATTATGTTCTTTACCGCCCTCTTATAAGAATTTTCGTGAGACATTCTTGTTTGGTCGGGATACTCTATGTCTTGATGATGTAAAATCCTCTCTACTATCAAAAGAAAGGATTGACATGCAGATAAGTAATGAGACAAGTGGAGCTTCAAGAGAAGGTTTGGTTGTTAGAGGGAGGTCTTGGGAAAAGGGTTCCGGTAATAGAGGTATATCTAGATCAAAGTCAAAATACAGGAATCTGATTTGCGGTTATTGTAAGAAGAAGGGTCACATAAAAGCCGATTGTTGTAAATTGAAAAATAAAGAGCAACGGAAGAATAACAATGATAGAAATCAAAATAAGAAAAATACTAACACTGAGACTGAAGCAAGTGTTGTAGCAACAGAATCAGATGGTAGTGATATTGTCTTCACAGTTACCGATAAGACAAATAGACAAGATGAGTGGCTTATGGACTCCGCGTGTTCCTACCATATATGCATGCACAGAGAGTGGTTCTCGACATACAAGCCTATTTAAGGTGGAGTTGTATTGATGGGAAATCACGCAAAGTGTACAGTTGTTGGCATTGGCACTATTCGGGTATGAATGTATGATGGAGTTGTGAGGACTATATCTGAGGTTTGGCATGTTCCGGATATGAGGAAAAATCTGATCTCATTGGGAACACTTGATGCTAAAAGTTTTAAGTATTCTTCGGTTGATGGATCAATGAAGGTCGCTAAAGGGAATCTTGTAGTGATGAAGGCCAAATTGTTCGATATGTTATATATTCTACAGGGTTCCACTGTGACAGGTTTAGCAGTGGTGACTTCTTCCTCTTTGTCAGATTCAGATAGCACCAGATTATGGCATATGCGATTGGGCCATATGAGTGAATATGGTATAACAAAATTGAGCGAGAGAGGTTTACTTGGTAGTCAGAGTTTAGAAAAGTTGAATTTCTGCGAGCATTGTGTTCTTGGCAAACAAAAAAGAGTCAATTTTAAGGCCGTAGTTCATCGAACAAAAGGTACTCTGGACTATATTCATTCTGATATTTGGGGACCCTCTCGTACTCCAACTCATTGTGGTCAATTATTTTAAACAATGGAAGGTTATGATTGAGAAGCAAACAGAAAGGAAGATAAAGAGATTAAGAACCGATAATGTCTTCGAATTTTGTTCGTCGGAGTTTGAAAAACTCTGCAAGAATGAAGGAATCGTCAGATATAAGACCGTTACGCATACTCCACAGCAAAATAGAGTGGCCGAACGGATGAACATAACTCTTTTGGAGAGAGCCCATTGCATGCAATCTAATGCTGGTGTAGCGAAGAGTTTCTGGGCAGAGGCGATATCTACAGCGTGTTATTTGGTAAACAAATCTCCACATTCGACACTTGATTGCAAAACTTCGGAGGAAGTATCGTCTGGTAGCCCTTCTGATTGTTCTAATTTGCGAATATTTGGTTGTCCTGCTTATACTCATGTAAATGAAGGCAAGTTAGAACCTAGGGCTAAAAAGTGCATTTTTATTGGTTATGTATCGGGGGTTAAGGGATATCGATTGTGGTGTCCTGAATCGTCTAAATTACTTATTAGTAGGGATGTCACATTTGACGAGTCTGTTATGTTATATCCTAATCATATTTCTTCTGATGAGACCCCGAGTACTAATAAGCAGGTGGAGATAGAGGTCGATAGTATTGTTCCATTACAGAATTCTTCTCAGTCAGAACAGTTTAAGTCGCCAGACACCTCAGCTATTGAAACCCCACAAGTTGAGAGGCAAAGCATTGCTACAGGTAGAGCGAGGAGATAGATTAAACCACCACAGAGATACGACTATGAGAATTTAGTTGCTTACGCCCTTTCAGTGGCACAAGATACAGAAAAAGATGGCGAACCTTCCACATATAATCAAGCTATTTCTAGTGCCAGTTCAGCAGAGTGGTTGGTAGCAATGAATGAAGAGATGGAGTCTCTTCATAAGTATCACACATGGGAGTTGGTAAAACCGCCTACAGGTAAGAAAATTGTTGGCCGCAAATGGGTCTTTAAGAAAAAGGACGGAATCTCCGGCGTGGAAGATATAAGGTACAAATCTCATTTGGTTGCTAAGGGCTACAGTCAGATAGAAGGTGTTGACTTCAATGATATTTTCTCATCTGTTGTGAAGCATACTTCTATTCGTGTTCTTCTATCATTAGTAGCTATGCATGATTTGTATCTTGAGCAGCTTGATGTTAAGACAGCTTTTCTACATGGAGAACTTGAGGAGCAAATTTATAGAAGTAGCCAGAGGGATTCATTATTGAAGGAAAGGAAGACCATGTTTGTTTGTTAAAGAAATCACTTTACGGCTTGAAACAGTCTCCTCGGCAATGGTACAAGCGGTTTGACTCTTTCATGACAGGTCACGAATATTCCAGAAGCAAACGTGATAGTTGTGTATATTTCAGGAAGCTTGATAAAGGATCTTTTATATATTTGTTACTCTATGTCGATGATATGTTGATTGCTTCTAACGACATAGTTGAGATAAATAAATTGAAGACATTACTGAAGGGTGAGTTCGAGATGAAAGATCTAGGTGCTGCAAAGAAAATTCTTGGTATAAAAATTAAGAGGGACAACAAGTCAGGACTATTGCATTTGACACAGGAGAAATATATAGAGAAAATTTTAAAGCGTTTTGGAATGATAGACACAAAACCGGTGAGCACTTCTCTTGCGGCGCATTTCAGACTTTCTGCCGCGCTGTCACCACAGTCTGATGATGAACTGGAGTACATGTCACATGTTTCTTATTCTAGTGGTGTTGGGAGCATTATGTACGCCATAGTTTGCACACGGCCGGACATCTCCTATGTAGTGAGTATGGTTAGCAGATATATGACCAATCCTAGTAAGGCTCATTGGCAAGCTGTTAAGTGGATTCTACGATACCTACGTGGTACCATTAACACTTGTCTCGAGTTTGAGAGGTGTAAAGATGGTGTGGTTGGATATGTTGATTCGGATTTTGTAGGTGATTTGGATAGAAGAAGATCACTTTCAGATTATGTATTCTCCATCGGTGGATGTGCAGTTAGTTGGAAAGCTTCATTACAACCAATTGTCGCCTTGTCTACGACTGAGGCGGAGTATATTTCTATAACAGTAGGTGTGAAGGAAGCTATGTGGCTACGAGGCTTATTTGGAGAATTTACTTCTTGTTGGGATCCGACGGTTGTTTATTCAGATAGTCAAAGTGCTATTCAGTTGTCTAAAGATCAAATGTTTCATGAGAGGACAAAGCACATCGATGTAAAGTTTCACTTTGTTCGGGATGTGATCGGAAAGCGCATAATAACTGTTAAGAAGATTGATACTGAAGACAATCCGGCGGATATACTTACTAAGCCTCTTACTATTACCAAGTTCAAGCATTATTTGGACTTGGTGATTGGCAGCACTTGAGGCCCTACTAGGCGTTTCGAGAAGACGGAGCACTAAGAACGTTAAGAAATATTGAGAAGAATTCAAGTCAAGATGGAGTTTTGTTGCAACCTCAACACAGCGGCTAAAGACTACAAATCAAATCAAGGTGGACATTGTTATAATTTGGTTTAGATTTGTATTTATCTAAATTGAAGTTAAATTCTAATCTAATTAGGATAATATGAGATTTAGATTGTTGGGTATAACTAGAATTTAATTAGGAGTTTAATTAGACTACAAATCCTAATTAGATTCTAGTTTGGAGGCATACATTATATATAGCATACCCGGCCACTTTAATGAAGCAGTAACTTTTAATTAGCCGAAGCGCTAATTAATTTAGGCCAATCAAGGAAGATACGTGTTGTTGGTGTTGATACATACGACAATATTAATGAAGCCGGAATTTTAATTAGAGGCCATACTTTAATTAATTTAGCAACCCAAGACGAGAGAGGCCGTATTGGAGGAGTCATATGTTACTAATGAAGCCGACAATTAATTAAGAATTTGAAGCTCTAAGGTGAGGGCGTCCATACGATTGGATTCTTCGAAATCGTTAGGGTGGACGCAAATTTTGATATTTCGGATCTATTTGGAGTTTCGGTTTTCTTAAGAGATATAATCTTTGTATTCTACTTTTGAGTTTAATAAAAGTCTTTGCTCCGTTTTCACCCGTGGATGTAGGCCGGTGGCTGAACAACGTAAAACTTAGTGTGCACTTTTCTTTTCTTTTCTTACATTATTTTTATTCTTGGATCTATTTTTCGCCGTTTCGATTTAACATTAACTAATTAATTTATTAATTTATTAAATTATTTGTAGTTAATTAAATTATTTATTAACCATACTCATTATTGTTAATTATTTCATCAATTAATATTTACGGTTATCTAGCAATATTTAATTAAATTATTTAAATTATTATTTAATTAATATTTTTATATTAATTAATTAGATAAAATATTATTATTTTAAAATTATAATTACTCTTATTCATACTATTCCAATCTAATTATTCAAATACTATTTTTTCGATATTGTTCGTGTTTTTCTGAAATAAACCGTTATAATTAATTTATACCCGAACCAACTCCATTAGTGTCCTACAAATTCATATAAGATTTTAGCTTTTTTGCCCTGTAACATGTTGCAATTGAAATTTTGATAACTAGTTTAATTAATTTTTTTAAAAAAAATTCAATTAATTAATTTTTTTTTTTAAAATCAATAGTAATTAATTATAATTTTTTAAGTGCAAAACAATTAGAAAACTTAGTAAATAAACAGCAAGGAACTTCTCGATGTATTAAAGATAAACAAATGGAATATTTATAAATTATTTTTTTTTCTATTTTGCACATGATATGTATATGGACTTAGTACATAAACTGCAAAAAAAAATTTGAATTTTTTTTATTTTGCATATGTAAGTGTTAGAGCTTTATTACGTTGGAGTCCGACACATGAACAATAAAGTTAGAAACGTCAGTGTTAAAACTTTATTGTAGTGATTTGGGTGACAAGTATTTTACTATATATGTTGGAGCTGGATATTTGATTCGGTTGCATGCAAATAAATTTATCCATGTTGTAACTTATAATATCATTATTACTATTATTTTTATACTTATTTTTAGGTTAGTTGAGAAAACTATAATAGAAGAATCGAATGAATAGGTTTTTTAAGAAACAACGTGCTATTTATTTTTCATGTAACTAAATATTTAATAATGGATTAATGGATTAATTGCATATAGGTTCCTGCAAATATATCGAATAGTAAATATATTTCTATAAAATTTAACTTTTTATATTTATTCATTCAAAAATTTACCGTTATTTAAATCTACCCCTACCGTCCATCTCTGTTAGAAAAATTAAGTTAACCATAGGTTAAATGCTTAACCTTGGTTAGATAAAAAAAAGTAAATTTACCTTTTTATCCTTTGTATATTATAATTATTTAATATATTATTTAATTAATTAGATAAAATATTAGTTAATTATTTAATTAATTTAATTAATTTAATAAATAATTAGTTAATTAGTGAATTAGTCAATTATCTGGTTAGTTAATATATTTGTAAAGGGGTAAAAAAGTCATTTCACATCGAATCTGTTAAAAATAAACAGATTCCAAACGGTATTAAACCAGAGGGGTAGATTTGAAGAACTTAGAATTTTTGAAGGAATAAATATGAAAAGTTAAATTTTGTAAAGATATATTTGCTATTCGACATATTTGCAGGGATCTGTATGCAATTAACCCTTTAATAATTGAATACGTAGTTAAAATGAATATTTGTTTTGCTGTTTGAGGTTTTTGTTGTTCAAAATTTTTTTTTTTTTTTTTTTTTTTTTTGTTTACGACAGGTTATCATATTTTGGAGAATGATTGGATCTAAGGCATGACAAAGACTCTCATAAAATATATATATATATATATATATATATATATATATATATATATATATATATATATATATATATATATATATATATATATTGGGGTGATGAAAATTTCAATTTAATTTTTTTAATACAAAATTTAAAACTTGCAATTAAGAATTTTGAAATCAAATGTAAAATTTGATTTTCATTTGAATTTCTAAATTTAAATTTTAAATTAAAATTCTAAAAGTAAATTTTAAAATCAAATTGAGATTTTGAATTCAAATGTTAAAATTTAGAATTTTGTTTTGAATTCACATTTCAAATTTAGAGTTGAATTTTTTAATTCAATTATAAATTTATATTTGAATATGAATATCAACTTAATTCAAATTTTATCAAATTTTAATTTTAACTCAAATTTTGAATCTTATTTGAAATTTGAAATTCAAATTCTGAATCTGATTTGAAATTTGAAATTCAAATTCAATTGAATTCAACTAAAAATTTCAACTTTTCAATTGAAAATTCTAGTTCAAACTCAACATTGGAATTCAAAATAATTTTGAATTCAAATTGACATATTAAATTCAAATTCAAACAAATTCAAAATTCAATTTTAAATTTTAAATTCAAATTTCAATTTTAATATTAAATTTTAAATTATAATATTAAATTTTAATTCAGATATTTTTATTGACGATCTGAGATGAGAGGTTTTGCTACGTATCATACGGATTAGCCACAGAAATGGTTTAAAATTTAATTTCACATAATTTTTCTATTTAGAATATCTGTCTACCAATAAGATTTTATAATTTTTATAAAAAAATTATCCAATAAGTTTAATTATTTCACTATAATTATATTAGATAAAAATAATATAAAAAATATATAAAATTTAAATAAACAAAATAATTTTAAATTCAAAAATTAAATAAACAAAATAAATTTAAATTCAATATGATAATTTTGAAACTACTTTCTTAAATGTTTGAAAACTAAATTTTATAATTTTCCTGAATAAGAGAGAATATAAGTTGAGTCTTTTTACGGTCGCAAGACAGAAAGGATTTACCGAGAAATGTGGCGGATAAAGAAAATAAATAAATAAATAAAAAATAAAAACTTCCAACTATTGTACTTTGAAATGAATCTCTCAACTTTAATTTTCTTTTATTGATATCTCTTTAACTTTTTATTTTTTTGATTTAGTTTTTCCTGATTTGTTAAGTAATAAATTTTGTTAAAGCTAGCAGGTAAATTAGTTAACGGATAAATTAGTTATCAGTAAAGAATTAACCTAATTTTATTTGCTATAAAATAATTTAAACTTCATCGGTAAATTTTGATAAAATTCTTAATTTATTTCGCTGAAGTCACTAAATTCAAAATTTTCAAAATTTGACGGGTCTTAACATAAAAAAATATGGCTTCAGGAGTTATTTCAGAGTGCCCTATAGTTGAAGGGGTCTCCATAAAATATATAAATATAAATAAATAAGATTTTTTTTAAGTTCAAAGTTTATAAACTGTCCTAATTAACTGATTATTTCAAATTTAAAAACAATTATACAGTCGTAACCGGTTGTTTCAAATTTAAACACAAGCTCTCTACTAGATGCAGGAAATTGCTCCTTTTTTTCTCACTATTTTTTAATTTATTATGGTTTTTTTTTTTTTTTTTTTTTTTTGTTCAGATTTAAACACAAGTTCTCTACTAGGTACAGCAAATTACTCTTTTTTTTTTTTTTTTCTCCTCACTATTTTTTAATTTATTTTTAAATTTTTTATTTTATTTTTAAAATTCTCTCTTGATTGTGATTTGTTTTTTTCTTTTTTTTTCCTAAGAACATGAAATTTTAGCCGTGAAAAAATCATTATTATGATAGTCCCAGGAAATTATTTTATCCCTTATTATTACACTAAGGTATAGTGGCTTTTTGTATACATTGTTGTTTATTTTAGTTTAATATATGAAATCTTTATATCTCAAGATAGATAAATCTATAAAAATGGTTTGATTTTATAGCAAATTTAAGTTGCACTTTTTTCTTTTTTTTTTTGGGTCGTGTGAGTCACTGTTTGATTGCAATCATTAAATATCCTTTTTTACAAATTTTTCATTATTTGAATTATTTTTAGCTAACAAATCCACCTGCTTAGTCTCAAATTTTCTAATTTTTTTTTGCCTACTTTTGCAGATTATGGATCTAAATCACACTATAGAGGATGATGGGAGGGATTTTGCCAGGAGCTTATCAATGAAAGGAAGAGCTCAAAACACTCTTGAGAATTCAACAGCAAGAGAAAATTCACTAACTAGAAAAAACAACTCAAACTCTAGTTCTCCGAGGAGGGATTCAATAAGTTTTCGTCGTGATATGGACGATCGATCACTCAATTCAATTAGATTTTCGCACGAGGTAGCGGATAAGATACTTGGGAATGTCGATAGCTCGATTGTAGCTCGAGTAGGAGATAGCGGGGATCGAGTGGTGGTGGAAGATAATGAGGTTGATCAGGAGAATGGAAGCCCAAATTTCGTTGCGGATGATGACAACAGAAGTTTTAAGATTAGTGTTGGTCCAATTGCTGATGATTCTTTGGTTCTAAATCATGTGGCGAAGTCGGACGACATGATTTATGCACCGACGTCTATCTCGCCATTGACGGCGGAGGTTGTGTCTTCCCTCCCAAATGGTTCCACTTTGGCATTAGTAGACAAGAATCAAGAAGTTCTTGTGAAGAATTCGTCGATCAAGGTATGTGTTATGTGTCATGAATAATTCCTTTTTATGACCAAAAGTCTAATGTGGGCCCAAGTAATTAATCTTTAGAGCTATTGGAGGAAGTAGTTACAACTTCATATAACAACAAAAGCAGCTTCAAAGTGAAGCATGTTAACGTTTTGCTGTAATAAATTTTTTTGAATTTTTGGTTTGTCAAATACTTAGCTTCTACTTCTGTAAAGAAGCTGCTCAAAAACCTTAGCCAAGAAGGCACAAAGAGTGGTATTATTTTATAGCACACCTATATTTTTGCATTCAAATAACATGATGCTCTCATATATATATATATATAATACTGATACTTGTTATTTGTGGGTGACTACATTGCTCATATAAGTAGTTTAGTAAAAATTATAAGTGCTTTCCAACAATGAAAAGATTTATTAAGTTGTAATTGCAATGTTTAATGTATTTGTTGGCAACATCATCATTTGCAGGGTAAGCAATATAGGATTTCACGAAGATTGGATTATTGCAATTATCTGATTCACTTAGCTCTATTTGGATTTCTTGGGGTAGAGTTCCCAACTTTTCCATAATAGTTATTATGTGATATTAGTTGCTTGCCTTGACTTGACGATTTTTCAAAAGAAAAAAAAGTCTTAGTTTCTTAAATTACCGTAGTGTGTTTGAGCCAAATTAAAAAATTATGTATTATTCATATGTGACAATTTACTAAATGATTTATCTTTCTTGCAACAGTGCTTGCATTGTGTGTTCATAACATTGAAACTAACATATCATATGTTTATTAATTTCATTAAATTTCACTAGTTCTTTGTACATTTCTGTTGAAGCGATTCGCAAATTTCATGACTAATGGATTAATATTTATAGAAAAAAAATTTTATTTGTTAGTTGTTTCACGTAGGTTGCAGAGGAAATATCAAATGATGATCTTACTATAACTTCTATGTTTGTTTTTTTGGGGACTCATTTGATATTTTCGTAGTTAAAAATATCTTAAAAAAAATTCCTAAAGGCTAACTATAATATACCTATAGCATCCTCTTTATGAAATTCCCAACTTCTAGTAGATCTTCTAGTCACTATGTTAGATATCATCATATTTTTTGCCAAAAAAATTAAAAGAAAAAAATAAATATTGATTCAACTTAAGAAATCATGAATATCCAATAATCATCTTAGCTCAACTTTAGTAATATCCAATAATCATGGTGTGTGTGTGTATATATATATATATATATATATATATATATATATATATATATATATATATATATATATAGTAGATCTTATATATTTTCAAAAGCACAAACCTATTTATACTTGTGAATTTTTATCATTGGATTTGCATTGAGATTTGTGCTATTATACTTTCTCTTTTTCTCTTTTTAATTGACTTTACAATAGCACGAATCTCAATGCAAATTCAATGATAAAAAATTCACAAGCATAGTTGGGCTTATGCTATTGAAAGTATATAAGCTCTACTCATATATATATATATATATATATATATATATATATATATATATATATATATATATATATATATTCTTCACGAACCAAGAGGGATTGATTCTAATTTGTCGTTTCAAATTCATATTCTAATTTAATGCAGTTATTTTGCAACAGATTTTAGGGAGAATAAATTATGCATAATCTCTTTGTTCTTCTTTTACTTTACTTTTTTGGTAAAAATAGATTATGCAATTATTCAAAAGAATATGAGTGCTTTCTTTTACCCTATATTTTTTATAGTAGTACACAAGAATTGCGTTTTAATTTTAGCTCACTCCCAATCAAGTACGACTAAAAAAGTGTGAAAGGCCTCACACTTGAGCAGAATACACATGCTAACATTCTAAGGAAGATCTCACCTCACACTTCAGCGAATTTATTTTGCCTTTCTTTCTTGTGAGGATATAAGAATTAGAAATGGCACTAAGAAATACTTTTGTACAAACTTGTGTTTCCTGTTATCTAGAATTAATTTGAAGTTATTTTCTTTCTCAAGAAGTTTGTAAACATGATATATAGGTCTAATGTTTATATGTATATACATAGAAAGATTCATGTATGGATACAAGCTTACATGTATGTTATGCATGTGTGTACGTACATTGTGTGCAACAGATTCATATTGTAAACTTATTTACCAGGTACTCACAAGACATTCACTAGAAAAGCTCTTTGGGCCAGACAATCTCGCACTAACCTCTGATGATTCCCCACTATACCTTGATCTACCAGCAAATATAGTATGTCTCTACTCATATCACCTAATATCTAATTCACGCATTTATTTTTTTACCATATAGTTATTAAAAAATTGTTTGTTTGCCATGTAACAGTTAGGTTGTTTCCTTATGGGCTGGTTTGGAATTGTTTTCAAGGCCGATGTACACGGAATATCCAATCATTTAGCAGTTGGCTTGACTACTGGATACGCGGGAAGTCTAACCACATTTAGTGGATGGAATCAAAAAATGCTTGATTTGTCGGCCAAAGGCCATTTGGTGTTTGCTCTTGCTGGTATTATACTAGGTGAGTTGTCACTATTTAAGAATAATTTATTTTGGTAGATCACATCTTTTCGTGACATTTAAAGTTGAGTTATGAACATTTATATTTGGTGACAAATCAAGGTACTAGATACAACAAGATACACACAAATATAGGATGAACTTTAAATTGAATGACAGCAAAACTATGTTAATGGCATGTAAGAGGCTGTTGATGGCTAGGGTATTTAACTACATTGGCATTTTTTGTTCATTCAAAGTCAACACCTTTACAAGTGAAAATACAACCCCTTTACAAGTTGGGGACTCAGCCTTGTAAAGATTGAGTACCAGTAAAATCTTCACTAAAAAATTGAGAAATACTAGTGCAGTACATTATTCATTACTAAGTAGAGTTCGTTGTTGTTCACAGCTTTGTTGAAAAGCTTGCCTTATCTTTTACATTTTCTTAATTTTCGATATCCAGGTATGTTTATTGTGAATGAATCTATCACAATCGGTGTTGAATCAGCTGAAGCTCTTTTAGTGAGAAATACTAGTGCAGTACATTATTCATTACTAAGTAAAGTTCGTTGTTGTTCACAGCTTTGTTGAAAAGCTTGCCTTATCTTTTACATTGTCTTAATTTTCGATATCCAGGTATGTTTATTGTCAATGAATCTATCACAATCGGTGTTGAATCAGCTGAAGCTCTTCGAAAGTGGCTACTGAAACGATTTGACAAGAGTTTAGAGAATTTTAAATCCAAACTAGAACATTGGAGAATGGAAATGCGCATTCAAAATATAGCAGTGATAGCACTTCTATTCTTGGCAATGATTGCAATATGGTTTTTATTCGGAGCATTAGCTATACTTCAGCTACATAGCCTTGCTGATGTAACAATACTCTGGTTGGGTTGCACAGTGGGACCTCCCGGGGTTTGGGTTCGATGGTATTTGGCACGACTTAATGGACGAGGGCTCGGAGGAAAGAGATATTTCAAATGGCTACCTATTGGAACACTTTGTGCCAATGTTCTTGCTGCGTTTCTCATGGCAGTATTAGCAATAATAAACAGAGAGGTATGGAAAAAAAATCTTTGATACTTAGCTATCAATTTTACTAAATTTGTTAATATTTTGGCAAGATTAATATTCATGGAAACAATTTTTTTTTTCTATTTTTGATCCCTTTATTGTTAGTTGACCTTCTACCAAATGAACTCGTATAGTAGTTATAAAGTTCCTTTTTATTTTTCTCAAAAATGGAGAGGCCTTAATATTCATACTTAATTGAATCAATTACTTACGGTTGTAAAATCCATAAATCATTTCACATGTTTCACTAGGACTTTGAGATTGTTAGGCCCTATTGAAGCTTATAAGAAGTGCTATTTAAGTAGATCTTTTCAAAAGAGAAAACACAGTTTTTCCACTAAAATCCCCTATAGCAGAAGTGGAAAATTTAAGTTAAACTTTTACTTGTTGGGCCCAAAAGCTCACATAGCTTTTCGATACACTAGATTGAAGCTCACATAGCTTTTCGATACTCTAGATTGTGTTAGTCAATAATCTGATTTTTGAAACTTCTGTTTTTTCATGTAGAGAAGCTTGAACACTTATAACTATTGCCTTCATTGCATGAATTGTTTGAAAATTTGGTCTTAAATTCAGGTAAACACAAGGAGATGTTCCATCTTCATAAGTGGAGTTCAGCTCGGCTTCCTCGGTTGTTTGAGTACAGTTTCTACTTTTGTAGCTGAAGTTTATACCATGAGGCAAAGCGGTAACAAAGCGCGGGGTTTTTTCTACACTGCACTCACCTTTCTAATCTCCTTTGCTTTAGGGACTTTGATCTACTCAGTACCGGTTTGGGCTAAACATCACAGTTAGCTTAGCTTTTTATAAAATTTCCGCAAGAAAATAAAAATGTTATTGCATAAATTGTTGGATTTTGTTTTGGAGTTCCAAGTGTAGATTGAGCACTCTAGAGCTTTAAAGTGACATTGTAGTGGTGACTGTGATCTCTTCTTTTGAATGATGTAGAGATGTGTTTGATAAAGCTATGGATATAAATAATTTGCAGATCTTTTCTCTTTGGTTTTCTACTTTAGTACTCTGATATGAGTTACTAATAATATGGAGTTCAGATAATGCAATATGTACTTATTGAATTCCTAGTGTTTGATTTGTGTGATTTCAGCTTGAAAGGGTAATTATAACCTCTATGTAATAGAAATCATCTGGATGTCTTTAAAGAGATTCTTCAGTTTTATATTTTTGGATATTTAAGAAAGCTTAGAGTTTTGACAACTACAATGTCCAGGGTGTGAAAAGTGGAGGTTCAAATTTAGAAGCATTGCTTTTAACAACTCTGAAAGGCTTTTTGAGATATTTTTATGAAAATGATGTTTATAACTTTGTAAAACTGTGTTACTCAAACATCGATTCTATTAGAACTCCATCTAAGTGAGATGTGTGTTAAGGATATTTATATCAATAGAATAAAATTTTGACTGAATGTTTACTTATGACTCATAATTCATACTACCGAGTTTATATAAAGCACAATCTTTCTATTTTCTCAGGCAAGATTGCTCGGTGAAGCTTGTTTGGTTTTGTATATCATACTCTGTGTAGTAGTAAATAATTTCTTAAATAACAGAAAAGTTTGTGTACATTACAACTTTCTTGTGAATTGCCCTTTTCTAATTTGCAGTTTACTTTGATGTTTTTCTTTTTTATGAAGTCAGTTATTTTGGTGTTTGGTTGCTAACTTCAACATTTTCTACCTAAAGGTGCCATTTTTAGCCACCTTTGTGACGCCCCACTTCCCAGGGGGTCACCCATCCTAGAACTGCTCTAGCTCTAGCACGCTTAACTCTCACAACCTCTTGGATCTTGCTACCATCCAAAATACTATAGCCGGATTAAGAGATTTAGTCCTATTATATCATTTATATATAGGACTAATCGAAATTCCGGGGGTGTCACAATCTTCCCCCCTTTAAGCCCTGACGTCCACGTCAGGCTCAAGCACACTCACAAGCACCAGGCGATATAAGACTCGTCTCGCTAGCCTTAGCCGACCTTGTGGGGAGCTGCACTCCACCCACAACGGTCATTAGCCGGGGAGCCCTACCCGCTATATAACCCTGGCTCAGCCGAGACTTATCTCACATTTCCGGCTGGTGAATGGCTCTGATACCAACTGTGACGCCCCACTTCCCAGAGGGTCACCCATCCTAGAACTACTCTAGCTCTAGCACGCTTAACTCTCATAACCTTTTGGATCTTGCTACCATCCAAAATGCTATAGCCGGATTAAGAGATTTAGTCCTATTATATCATTTATATATAGGACTAATCGAAATTCCGGAGGTGTCACAACCTTACTGCAGTAAAACATTGTGTGGGTGTTTCGAAATCAGCAAACAATCTACTTTAGTCATTGAGTTTAGCATTAAGTCAGCAAAACAATTTTTCTAGCCACTGAGATTTGTAATTCATAATTTAGAAATTAGGACACCAACTTATTCTGGAATATGATGTTTTTAACTGTTTCTATTAGAGAATATATCTTTTAGTCAGCAAAATAGACGCTTTTCATCATCATTTTTATTACTGAGCAGTAGTTTAATTAAGATTTTTTTTTCCTACGCAAGGTCTAAACCCTTAACCCTAGACCCTAATCCTTAAGGCCCCGTTTGGTAATGGAACGGAACCGGAAATAGCGGGTTTATCCCCCTTATTCTCCCAAACGCTCCAGGAACCATCTGGTATTGCTTAACCCAGAACAAGGAGAATAGCTGGTATAACAAATCTCATCCTATTATTTTACTATAAAAATTTTTACCATATTACCCTTCTTATCTACTTTATCTCATCCCAACATATTATTTTAATAAAAACTCTCTCCTCACTCTCTCTCCTCTTCCCTCCTTTCTCTCTTCCCAATACACTTTCATCATCACAAATCCCTCTCTCCTCTCTCTCTTTTCCTTCATCCCACCTCCTTTCTCTCTTCCCAATACACTCTCATCATCACAAATTAATATTATAAAATTTTAAATTTATTATTTAAAATAAATATTATAAAATTTATTATTTAAAATAAATATTATAAAATTTTAAATTTTAAAATTAAAATGTTGAAATTTTATATTTTAAATTTAAATTTTAATTTAAAAAAATATAATATTAAATTAAATATTATTTTTAAATAATATAATTTAATTATGATTATAATTTTATTTCTATTTTTTTAAACCATTAATCCATTAATTAAAACGAAATAATTAGATTTTAACAACTTTTATCACATTTTTTTAAACCATTAATCCATTAATTTTAATTTGAAAAAAGTTAAGATTAAATTAAATGTAAAATTTTTAAATAATACATTTTAATTATGATTATAAATTTATTTTTATTTTCTTAAACCAATAATTCATTAATTAAAATGAGAAAAACGAGTTTAGAAAATTTTAATGACATAATAAAGCTCGTGGGCAAAAATTTATAAATATTTAGTAAATATACGAATTTTGCGAATTTTAAAAAAATTTTATGTTAAAAATTAATTATTTAAATTTAATATTATATAATTGTAAATCTTAAAATTAAAATGTTGAAATTTTATATTTTAAATTTAAATTTTAAGTTGAAAAAATTAATTATTAAATTAAATGTATTATTTTTAAATAATATATTTTAATTATGATTATAAATTTATTTATATTTTCTTAAACCAATAATCCATTAATTAAGACGAGAAAAACGAGTTTAGCAAATTTTAATGACATAATAAAGCTCGTGGGTACAAATTTACCCCTAAAAATTTTTCTATTTTCAGATTTACCTCTCTTAGAAAGCTAATATTAAAACTACCCTTCTTACGTTCCAACTTCTTTCCAAAATACCCGTGAAGTTAAACTCTGTTAGTGTACCGTTTGGAACTGCCGTTATCTGTGTGTAATTACTATTTTGCCCTTTCAAATATACCCTAAACCCTAAACCGTAAACCCTAAAACCCTAAACCCTAAAACCTAAAACCCTAAACCCTAAACCCTAAAACCCTAAAAAACTCTAAACCCTAAACCCTAAAACCCTAAACCCTAAACCCTAGAACCCTAAAAAACCCTAAACCCTAAAACCCTAAACCCTAAACCCTAAGACCCTAAAAAATCCTAAACTCTAAATCCTAAACCCTAAACCCGGGCAAAATAGGTATATCTGATAGTTTTCAACTCCGATTATTATTTAACTCTAGTTTAACCCTAGTTAACTTAACAAAGGGAAACGGTAGGGGTATTTTTAATAACGGTGGAACGTATGAAGGGTATATTGGAAAGGAAAAAATAAGAGGGATAAATAAGATATTTCTTCAGATTTCAGGGTTACACAGGCAATTATTCTTATATATATATATATATATATAGTTCAGTAAAAATTATAAGTGCTTTCCAACAATGAGAAGATTTTTTAAGTGGTAATTGCAATGTTTAATGTATTTGTTGGAAACATCATCATTTGCAGGGTAAGCAATGTAGGATTTCACGAAGATTGGATTATTGCAATTATCTGATTCACTTAGCTCTATTTGGATTTCTTGGGGTTCCCAACTCTTCCATAATAGTTATTATGTGATATTAGTTGCTTGCCTTGACTTGACGATTTTTCAAAAAAAAAAAAAGTCTTAGTTTCTTAAATTACCATAGTGTGTTTGAGCCAAACTAAAAAATTATGCATTATTCATATGTGACAATTTACTAGATGATTTATCTTTCTTGCAACAGTGCTTGCATTGTGTGTTCATAACATTGAAATTAACATATCATATGTTTATTAATTTCATTAAATTTCACCAGTTCTTTGTACATTTCTGTTGAAGCGATTCGCAAATTTCATGACTAATGGATTAATATTTATAGAAAATAATTTTTATTTGTTAGTTGTTTCACCTAGGTTGCAGAGGAAATATCAAATGATGATGTTACTATAACTTCTATGTTTTTTTTTGGGGGACTCATTTGATATTTTCGTAGTTAAAAATATCTTAAAAAAAAATTCCTAAAGGCTAACTATAATATACCTATAGCATTTATGAAATTCCAAACTTCTAGTAGATCTTCTAGTCACTATATTAGATATCATCATATTTTTTGCCAAAAAAAATGAAAGAAAAAAATAAATATTGATTCAACTTAAGAAATCATCGAATCGAATATCCAATAATCATCGTGTGTGTGTGTGTGTGTGTGTGTGTATATATATATATATATATATATATATATATATATATAGTAGATCTTATATATTTTCAAAAGCACAAACCTATTTATACTTGTAAATTTTTTATCATTAGATTTACATTGAGATTTGTGCTATTATACTTTTTTTTTCTCTCTCTTTAATTGACTTTACAATAGCACAAATCTCAATGCAAATTCAATGATAAAAAATTCACATGTATAGTTGGGCTGGTGCTATTGTAAGTATATAAGCTCTCATATATATATATATATATATATATATATATATATATATATATATATATATATATATATATTTATTTCTTCATGAACCAAGAGGGATTGATTCTAATTTGTCGTTTCAAATTCATATTCTAATTTAATGCAGTTATTTTGCAACAGATTTTAGGGAGAATAAATTATGCATAATCTCTTTGTTCTTCTTTTACTTTACTTTTTTGGTAAAAATAGATTATGCAATTATTCAAAAGAATATGAGTGCTTTCTTTTACCCTATATTTTTGATAGTAGTACACAAGAATTGCGTTTTAATTTTAGCTCACTCCCAATCAAGTACGAGTAAAAAAGTGTGAAAGGCCTCACACTTGAGCAGAATACACATGCTAACATTCTAAAGAAGATCTCACCTCACACTTCAGCCAATTTATTTTGCCTTTCTTTCTTGTGAGGATATAAGAATTAGAAATGGCACTAAGAAATACTTTTGTACAAACTTGTGTTTCCTGTTATCTAGCATTAATTTGAAGTTATTTTCTTTCTCAAGAAGTTTGTAAACATGATATATAGGTCTAATGTTTATGTTTATATACATAGAAAGATTCAGATTCATGTATGGATACAAGCTTACATGTATGTTATGCATGTGTGTACGTACATTGTGTGCAACAGATTCATATTGTAAACTTATTTACCAGGTACTCACAAGACATTCACTAGAAAAGCTCTTTGGGCTAGACAATCTCGCACTAACCTCTGATGATTCCCCACTATACCTTGATCTACCAGCAAATATAGTATGTCTCTAATCATATCACCTAATATCTAATTCACGCATTTATTTTTTTACCATATAGTTATTAAAAAATTGTTTGTTTGCCATGTAACAGTTAGGTTGCTTCCTTATGGGCTGGTTTGGAATTGTTTTCAAGGCCGATGTACACGGAATGTCCAATCATTTAGCAGTTGGCTTGACTACTGGATACGTGGGAAGTCTAACCACATTTAGTGGATGGAATCAAAAAATGCTTGATTTGTTGGCCAAAGGCCATTTGGTGTTTGCTCTTGCTGGTATTATACTAGGTGAGTTGTCACTATTTTTAAGAATAATTTATTTTGGTAGATCACAACTTTTCGTGACATTTAAAGTTGAGTTATGAACATTTATATTTGGTGACAAATCAAGGTACTAGATACAACAAGATACACACAAATATAGGATGAACTTTAAATTGAATGACAGCAAAACTATGTTAATGGCATGTAAGAGGCTGTTGATGGCTAGGGTATTTAACTACATTGGCGTTTTTTGTTCATTCAAATTCAACACACAAGTGAAAATACAACCCCTTTACAAGTTGGGGACTCAGCCTTGTAAAGATTGAGTACCAGTAAAAACTTCACTAAAAATTTGAGAAATACTAGTGCAGTACATTATTCATTACTAAGTAAAGTTCGTTGTTGTTCACAGCTTTGTTGAAAAGCTTGCCTTATCTTTTACGTTTTCTTAATTTTCGATATCCAGGTATGTTTATTGTCAATGAATCTATAACAATCGGTGTTGAATCAGCTGAAGCTCTTTTAGTGAGAAATACTAGTGCAGTACATTATTCATTACTAAGTAAAGTTCGTTGTTGTTCACAGCTTTGTTGAAAAGCTTGCCTTATCTTTTACATTTTCTTAATTTTCGATATCCAGGTATGTTTATTGTCAATGAATCTATCACAATCGGTGTTGAATCAGCTGAAGCTCTTTTAGTGAGAAATACTAGTGCAGTACATTATTCATTACTAAGTAAAGTTTGTTGTTGTTCACAGCTTTGTTGAAAAGCTTGCCTTATCTTTTACATTGTCTTAATTTTCGATATCCAGGTATGTTTATTGTCAATGAATCTATCACAATCGGTGTTGAATCAGCTGAAGCTCTTCGAAAGTGGCTACTGAAACGATTTGACAAGAGTTTAGAGAATTTTAAATCCAAACTAGAACATTGGAGAATGGAAATGCGCATTCAAAATATAGCAGTGATAGCACTTCTATTCTTGGCAATGATTGCAATATGGTTTTTATTCGGAGCATTAGCTATACTTCAGCTACATAGCCTTGCTGATGTAACAATACTCTGGTTGGGTTGCACAGTGGGACCCCCCGGGGTTTGGGTTCGATGGTATTTGGCACGACTTAATGGGCGAGGGCTCGGAGGAAAGAGATATTTCAAATGGCTACCTATTGGAACACTTTGTGCCAATGTTCTTGCTGCGTTTCTCATGGCAGTATTAGCAATAATAAACAGAGAGGTATGGAAAAAAAATCTTTGATACTTAGCTATCAATTTTACTAAATTTGTTAATATTTTGGCAAGATTAATATTCATGGAAACAATTTTTTTTTCTATTTTTGATCCCTTTATTGTTAGTTGACCTTCTACCAAATGAACTCGTATAGTAGTTATAAAGTTCCTTTTTATTTTTCTCAAAAATGGAGAGGCCTTAATATTCATACTTAATTGAATCAATTACTTACGGTTGTAAAATCCATAAATCATTTCACATGTTTCACTAGGACTTTGAGATTGTTAGGCCCTATTGAAGCTTATAAGAAGTGCTATTTAAGTAGATCTTTTCAAAAGAGAAAACACAGTTTTTCCACTAAAATCCCCTATAGCAGAAGTGGAAAATTTAAGTTAAACTTTTACTTGTTGGGCCCAAAAGCTCACATAGCTTTTCGATACACTAGATTGAAGCTCACATAGCTTTTCGATACTCTAGATTGTGTTAGTCAATAATCTGATTTTTGAAACTTCTGTTTTTTCATGTAGAGAAGCTTGAACACTTATAACTATTGCCTTCATTGCATGAATTGTTTGAAAATTTGGTCTTAAATTCAGGTAAACACAAGGAGATGTTCCATCTTCATAAGTGGAGTTCAGCTCGGCTTCCTCGGTTGTTTGAGTACAGTTTCTACTTTTGTAGCTGAAGTTTATACCATGAGGCAAAGCGGTAACAAAGCGCGGGGTTTTTTCTACACTGCACTCACCTTTCTAATCTCCTTTGCTTTAGGGACTTTGATCTACTCAGTACCGGTTTGGGCTAAACATCACAGTTAGCTTAGCTTTTTATAAAATTTCCGCAAGAAAATAAGAATGTTATTGCATAAATGGTTGGATTTTGTTTTGGAGTTCCAAGTGTAGATTGAGCACTCTAGAGCTTTAAAGTGACATTGTAGTGGTGACTGTGATCTCTTCTTTTGAATGATGTAGAGATGTGTTTGATAAAGCTATGGATAAAAATAATTTGCAGATCTTTTCTCTTTGGTTTTCTACTTTAGTACTCTGATATGAGTTACTAATAATATGGAGTTCAGATAATGCAATATGTACTTATTGAATTCCTAGTGTTTGATTTGTGTGATTTCAGCTTGAAAGGGTAATTATAACCTCTATGTAATAGAAATCATCTGGATGCCTTTAAAGAGATTCTTCAGTTTTATATTTGGATATTTAAGAAAGCTTAGAGTTTTGACAACTACAATGTCCAGGGTGTGAAAAGTGGAGGTTCAAATTTACAAGCATTGCTTTTAACAACTCTGAAAGGCTTTTTGAGATATTTTTATGAAAATGATGTTTATAACTTTGTAAAACTGTGTTACTCAAACATCGATTCTATTAGAACTCCATCTAAGTGAGATGTGCGTTAAGGATATTTATATCAATAGAATAAAATTTTGACTGAATGTTACTTATGACTCATAATTCATACTACCGAGTTTATATAAAGCACAATCTTTCTATTTTCTCAGGCAAGATTGCTCGGTGAAGCTTGTTTGGTTTTGTATATCATATCTGTGTAGTAGTAAATATTTTTTTTTTTGAGGGAAAGGCAGCTGCTGCTTCATTCATTGGAAGTATGAATTTAGCTACAAGGTTCAAGACAGCGGGTTCTCGGAAAAAAAAAAAAAAAAAAAAAAAAAAAAAAAAAATCTACTAGGAACATTGATCAGGTGTAGGCCGAAGCCCAGGACAAAGTCAGAGCGCTTGCTGAGGAGCAGAGTTGGTCCGGAAGGCAAGAGACCAACGAAAACCTTCTGTTGTTCCGTTCCAGCCAGACGGGACCACCAAGCTGCCGCGATGGTGGTGAGGTCCCCCTGCTCGCTGGAGCTCCCACTGGTCGCACAAGCATCCCACAGTAGGTTCACTGTGAGGCAGCGTTGGGCAGTTGCATTGTTGGGTAGCAGGCAAGCCAGCAGAAGGCGAACAGTCTCGCAAGAAGCGAAAAGGTGATCCGCGGTTTCCAAAGGGCAAGTGCAAAAGATGCAACTGGTATCCCCGGACCACCCCCATTTAAGTAGCCTGTCCAACGTTAGCACCCTTCTTTTAAGTACCAACCAGAGGAAGATTTTGACTTTCAGTGGGGTTTTGATATCCCAAAGTTTCTGAAAACTTCTTTCGCGCACGCCAGAGTCCTGTAGGAAGCGGTACATGGATTTCACCGTGAAGGTTTCTGAATTTGACCATCTCCATTTGAAAGAGTCCCTTCTATTCGAAAGGCGGATTCCTGACAGAATGCTGGCTAAGCTCTGAAGCGTCATTCTGTCCACGGTGCTGCTAGCGGTGAAACCAGGCAGGCATCTTCGCCTCCTCCAGCCATTACGACCAAAGCTGTCTGAGACCCGAACGGCTTTGTTGTTTACCGCCCCGTAAATACGATGGAAGAGACAACGCAGGGTCGTGTTCCCTAACCAAATGTCTGTCCAAAAATTCGTCCAAAGGCCGTCTCCTACCGAACGGGAGGTGCTGCAACTAAAAAGTTCTTTCGTTGTTAAAACACTTCACCACTGTGAAAAAGGCTTAAAGGTGATCCCTTCGCTCAGCGGTCGCCGTCGGGTGTAGTACATCCTTTGGATCAGTTGGCTCCAGGCGGTCGGCTCGGCTTTGAAGAAGCGCCACCACTACTTAGCCAGCAGTGCAGTGTTCAGGTTGTAAATAATTTCTTAAATAACAGAAAAGTTTGTGTACATTACAACTTTCTTGTGAATTGCCCTTTTCTAATTTGCAGTTTACTTTGATGTTTTTCTTTTTTATGAAGTCAGTTATTTTGGTGTTTGGTTGCTAACTTCAACATTTTCTACCTAAAGGCGCCATTTTTAGCCACCTTACTGCAGTAAAACATTGTGTGGGTGTTTCGAAATCAGCAAAGAATCTACTTTAGTCATTGAGTTTAGCATTGAGTCAGCAAAACAAATTTTCTAGCCATTGAAATTTGTAATTCATAATTTAGAAATTAGGACACCAACTTATTCTGGAATATGATGTTTTTAACTGTTTCTATTAGAGAATATATCTTTTAGTCAGCAAAATAGACGCTTTTCATCATCATTTTTATTATTGAGCAGTAGTTTAATTAAGATTTTTTTTTTCGGTCTAAACCCTTAACCCTAGACCCTAATCCTTAAGAGAAGTTTGGTGCATAGAAGGCAAGGAGGTGTTATTGTCCCCGTGATGTTGTTGAGGAGAAAACGGAGAAAACGACTGTTTGGTAGCCGCCTAAAAATTAAAGGACAGCATTGTCGTTTCCTAGAGCAATTTTGCACAGAAATTACTGCCAGCACATGGTGTATTTTTTATGCCCTATCCATATCATCTATCTATTAACTTATATTAATTTTTATATTTATTTACCACCTCTCTCCTTCAGTTTTAATCCCTATATTTATTTTCTTCTCATTTGACAATAATTTTTATACGGAACCGCATTAAATTTCTTTCTCATGTAATTGTTGAATCAAACCACATTTTGATTAAATTTTGTTTTTTTTTTTGCTGCAAACCAGTTCAACTCATCTGGTAGTAATTCTTAAACCGAACCGTATTTTAGTAAAATTTTATTTCTTAGACCATATCTAGACCATACCGAATAACTTTTTATCTTTTTTTTTTTTTTTTTTTTGCCTTCTTTGAACCAGGCCATCCAACCCGAATCCAATTTTTATTGAATTGGTCCGCTTCTCAATTGTTTTCACCTCTGACATTTTTTTTGGAATTAATAAATAAAATATTTAACTACTTAATAATTATTAGTTGGCCTTTTAGTTTTTTAATAAATCTTTTTGTTTTTTTTAAAAATAAATTATGATAATTTAAAATAATATGACTTTTAGTATTTCTATAAATATTTTTTAATATACCTAGAAGTGTCATTTAGTTTTTCTATAAATATTATGAGTAAATTAATGTATAGAAAAGTTGAAAGATTTTTTTGAAAATTTATATATATGTAATAATTTTATGATAAAAAAGACAAATCTAAGTTTAGTTGAATTTTCTATTTTTATTTAAATATATATTTTTGTTTCCAAATATCTTTTATTTTATTTTTATTTTTTTGAAATTTTCTTCCTATTATGAGTGAGATAATATTAGTCTTTACTAATTAATTTGACAAAAAATAATTTAATTTGTATATCAAATAAGATTATTGCTTATACATTTTTTTCTTTTGCATTTTTAGTTTTTGTTTGTTCGGTAGATTATATTTTTATCTCTATAATAACAGCTATCCGTTACAAAACATAATCACTACATTATATCAATTAATTATAAATTTAAAAATAATATATATTTAATATTTTTTATAGTATTAATTATTAAAAGGCAATATTTAAAAAGTTTATTTTAATTATATCTATCTGCTGTATCAAGCGGGTCACTACATATTTATTTTATGATCAATATCTTAAAATTAAAACTCAATGGATATACACCATTTTAAAGATCAAAGCCCACAAAGTCATAACCTTGGAAAACCTATTAGTAAAGCATAAAAGGGTCACAACAACCAACAATTAAAAAGAAAAGAACCATTGTATGATTTGTCAATAAGCATTCAAAGTTTATAGTTTTACTATTTATACTTTATAAATGTTAATAAGCGCATTTAATTAGTTAGATTATTTAGTTAGATTTTGCTATTTGAATCTCAATCATAGCTTTTATAAATATATATAGTGTTTTAGATTATGTGCATGAATAACTTTTATTATTTAAATTTTATAAATTAAATATGGACAAACCTATATCGCTTACATCCATTCTTTATTATTTCAGTTGGCTAATGTTGATGACTTTAAATTGATATAAAAAATAAATTTCGGTGGCTGATTATAAAATTTTAAAAATTTTAGATGATAAATATAAAAAATTTTGATAGTTTACATGACTTGTATGTAAATAGACCAAGGTTCGGCTGGCTCGTCTACTTAACCCTATATAAAAGATAACATAGTGCAATACCAGAACCAGGACCTAAAAATATGTAAATAGATCTGATAATTGAAGAAAAATTTGGTGGAAAACTTTACCTACTGCAGACGTAATCCTCACAGTTGTGTAAAGGAGTGCTTACTTGCACGTAAAATAAACCAGAAAATAATTTTCAAGCTAAAATAGAATTTTCCCAAATACTCTATTTTTTTTAAAAAAAAAAAAAAAAAAAAAAAAAAAAAAAAAAAAGATAATCTCACGTCTCAAATAAAAACATTAGTTTTCATTTTTACAACTTTTGCTGTTGAAAAATGCAAAGCAAAAGTTGGAACACCTCTCATTCCTACTCTTGTTTTCTTTTCCTAAAAATCAAACAAGCATTAGAGAAACAGAAAAAAAAGATACAAACAAAACTAGGATTGCAAATTAATAATCAGCAAAAAGTTACTTGCTGCATTGTTACAGCTACAAGGCTAAAAACAAAAAAACAAAAAAAAAAAAACAATAGCTTGAAAAATAGATCAAGCTATTACTCAAAAAAATGAAAAAAACAAAAAAAAAAAAAAATTATGATGGCCAATTACAACTATCGAATAGTGTTTCCCTCAAGGCTTACGGATTTTAAAGCCAAATACTCTGGGAATGTACAGCTGTGACGGCTTCTGTGGCTTTAGATGCTCATATGTCATCAAAAAGAGGTGAGGAAATGTCGTCCCAAAATAAGCTCCATCTATGTCTAGGCATGGTAAAGAACAAAGCAAAATCACATGTCGAGAAAGCGAAAGCACCGTTCGATGCAGTTTTCCGTTCAAAAAGTTCCAAAAAAAAAAAAAAGAGGAGAAATAACTACATAAGAGGCAGAAGCCACATGTAGAAGGTCAAATGCTTGGCAGTTCCTGAACTTCTGACAAATTGCAATTTAGTTGGTTCAGATCGTTTGGTTTAAAAGAACGATCCCTAAACATGGTTTCTGATGTCACCCAAAATCTAAGCTGAGCTCATATCACTTATTAGAGATATTGGATGGCAAACACAGCTAAGGATGACATTGCAAATTGACCATGAATTAGGGTAACATCAGGTGCTAATCTATTTAAGTGTATGGTACTACCCATACACTTAAATCACAACTAATAGATCATGTGTAAGAAATGCATGCATACACAAACAACATAATAATTGTAATTTTATTTGGGCATACACAAGAGTATTATCTTGCGCTAGTGGTCATTCAAAAGAAGCGCTAATAAGATGCAGTAAAGCGGGAATAGAAATAACAATAACAAGATGCATCTAAAAGCTGCAGTAATATCCAATCAAATGTAGTTAAAATTTGAGAGCGAAAGGATACCATTTTGGTCCTTGGATGTTGGATAATATATGTCTTCGCATTTGGGGCAATACACTTTCACGTTACCGATTCGAGGGATGTCTGATTGACCAACTGGGAGACATGCTTGGCCGCTGCAAAGCACTCGCCGGCATCTTCCAAAGTCATAGTTTTTGAACTTTTCCAGCTGGAAAAGAATAAACAGTCAGTAACCTTAAATTGGTGCATTATAAAATGCAATTATGAGATAACCAATCCTATTAAATATGCAAAATATATGCAAATGAACATGCAAAGTTAGTATTTCTGTGCACTTGGAAACATTATTAATTTGCATGTGCGAGCGCAAAAGGATCTGGTTTTCAGGGGTACCCATGTTACATATTCACTTATATGTAAGCATGTAACAAAACACTATTTGAGTTTAATTGAATTACCCACCATCGTAGTCATTCCTTTACTGGTTATAATATATCGAGCATGAATCAAACCATACAGCATCTCTGCAGCTGATTCAATCAACTCATTTTGGTTCTCAGTGAGCATATCACCTGTTATAATAAGCAATTAACATCAATATAACCAGATATACATTAATTCACAATAGGCTGGAGTACTATCAAAAGCAAACGGGTTCCGTTGCTCCTGATTTGTTTTTTATGATGGAGCTTCCAAACCGACGATCGACACCATTAAATATAATCTAAACCATATAAACTATTTGGAAATCAAATTTAATGTTTTTCCGATATTTTTTTCTTGTCCATCAAGTGGACACAAAAATGAACGGCTGAAAATGAATATCCTTCAAAAAGTGATGATAGGAGTCTTGTAATCAAGATCGAGAGTATAGGTCTTGTTTTAAATAGTTTTAAAAAAAAAATTACCAAACTTTAATTAAATTAGATTTTTTTTATACCGTTAAACGAGCAAACGCCTCATATCAACTATTAAAATTACAACTTTTGCAACCCTTTGATCATTAGGTCAATGATGTCGAAAAAATTTAAAATTTGATTTCTAAATATTTATAATGGTCTAGATCATGTTCAACGGTGCCGATCGTCGATTCGGAGGCTCCATCATCGAAAACAATACAGTAACAACGGAGCCTGTTTGCTACCAATATTATTCCAGCCGAACTCATATATATATATATATATATATATATATATATATATATATATATATATATATATATAGAGAGAGAGAGAGAGAGAGAGAGAGAGAGAGAGAGAGTCCGGCTACTATGCTTGTAAAAGCACCAAGCATTTGGTGCTCGTAAGTCTTTTACCATTAGATCTATTCTTTTGACTAATTCCAACCCTTAGATCATGCTATTCCACCAACCACCTACTAAACCCAAGGGACCCACTATCATCCTAACCGCATATCCATTCATCTAAGGGTCCTTTCATCTTTTCTATATATATATATATATATATATATATATATATATATATATATATATATATATATATATAGATATAGATATATATAATTGAGCTCCTATGCTTGCCCTTGAATGAAAGGATGTGCGGTTAGGATGATAGTGAGCCCCTTGGATTTAGTGGGTGGTTGGTGGAATAGCATAATCTAAGGGTTGAAATTAGTCAAAAGAATAGATCTAATGGTAAAAAACTTGCGAGTACCAATTGCTTGGTGCTTTTACAAGCAACATAGCCGGACTCTATATATATATATATATATATATATATATATATATATATATATATATAACAGTGAATTCAGAAGCACTATATTGTTGCATTAGATCCTCACCTGTCTACATAAAGATGAAGTTACTATATATTAAGAACAGTAAAGGATAAAACTGTATTCGCTAATGATATAAATTAGATTTATGAAACTAAGATACCAATAAGCCCTCACTAAGATTTATGAAGAAAAAACCTAGATTCTCAACTCCATAGAGTAAGCAATTCTAAGAGAGTAATTTGACTTGGGTGCTTATGTCTTATAACTATAACAACATAAGAGCATGTGATCCCTATAAAATTCTCTGCCTATTTATTGCCAAGGTCTCTAGTTTTGTTGTTTCAGTTGGCATGATTCACAACAACCAGATTTTAGATCATTTAACAAGCAAGAACTACATAACAGTGGATGCCGTAAGTTACTAGATTGTCACATTAAGTACTTGCTTGTTCACTTAGTTTAAACATTAAGAACAAGAGACCACTGAGCTTGTTTGGTGATGATATAAATTAGACGCATGAAACTAGGAGAGTGAAAACCTCTTACTAAGATTTATGAAGAACAAGAGACCACTGAGCTTGTTTGGTGATGATATAAATTAGATGCATGGAACTAGGAGATTGATAACCTCTTACTAAGATTTATGAAGAAAATACTAGATTCTGAACTCATTGGTTAAGCAAGTCTAAGAAACAGTAGTTTGGCTTTGATGCTTATATAAGTTTTAAACCAATAAACAAGTACACGTGATTCCTATAAAATTCTTCTACACCTACCTACGACCCAGAACTCTAGTTTTGTTGTTCCACTTGGCATGATTTATTAAATATTATTAGGATTTTAGTGGACAAAGCTGGCCTGATTAGATGATCCTTTAAAGGCCTAAAGCCCATCTCATATTAGGCACCACAAGAGCTCAACATTGGAATGAACATCTGCAGTTTCTTTAAGAACGTGTTGGTTCTTTTTCTTTAATTGAACTTCTTTACAGTCTGTTTGGTATCGAGGGTTATCTAAGATATGCTTCTTCAATTTTCAGTAGGACTGCAAAAATTATATCATAATTGAATTATTTAGATCTACACAGCTTGATATGTTTTACCAAAACAAACTGAATAATTTCCATCACATTTTCAATAACAATAGATAAAGCATTCTCCCCACAATCCCAAATGAAGCCTTAGTCATCTTATTGCTTTTCCTTAATATAATTTTCTACCATTACTTTGAAGAGACCTGACGCAAGTCATAAACAACTACAAGTGTCCATATATGCTACGGAGCAAGAAAAAATTTCGAGCATTGACTTCTGCAAACCAAGGCAACAAACCTCAGTTGACAACAAATACAAGCAAACTAATTCAGTACCCAAAACAGCTAAATCAATCTTGAAATCTCAAAGTGTTATTAGTGAAAGCTTATTTAGCAACTAAAACATTTCATATAAACCATAAAACTAATAATAAGTAAAGTCATATTAAAACAATTTTTCCATACAGTCAGCCTGTTTTGCTTTAAACAATGATAGAGAAGACGTATAATCAAACTTACCAGGAGAGGACTCAACATCCAAAATTAGATCAAGAGCATAATCATAATATGGGACTTGACTGCTAAGCCCACAAAGGTTGAAATCATCTTGTATGTACTCTTCATCAACTTCACAGAAAAACTCATTTCCTTTCAAGCTACAGAACCATGAAATCCATGTGGTGTCCTCTTCATCAGAACCACTAGCATCCTCTTTACCGTTAGTTTCCAATTCCTCTGTAATGATAAAACATTGAAAAGCAAGATTAAATCACAGGGAAACAAAGATAAAGTCATCAGGAACAAGCAGCATTAACCAAACAAGCATTGTTAGATCAAAACATACAGTAACTTTACTTAAGGCACCTGAAAATGTCAACTATCCTAAAACATGTATGACACTAATAAATGATAATATCTTAGCAAATAGCAGCATGAGACAAACTGATCCAATAAATGATAACATCTTAGCAGAAAGCAGCATAAAACAAACTGGATAATAACCAAGATAATGGACAGAATGCTAAATATTAGCTTCATTTAAAAATTATCGATGAAGCATATTGAATAGTAATGTTCCAAAAAGTGATCCATATGGCCACATATGCAGTTCGGACCGTACACATGTAATATGCAGTGCAGCATGCGATTAGACCGCATATGTTCACAGCCACATATACGGTAAATTTTTTTATAAAAAAAGGTGGGATTGAAATACAATGTTGAATGAGATATAATTATACAAATGCATATGACTATTTTCATACAAGTTTATTTAATAATAATGCATATAAATACAATTATCTTTATATAAATAAAACCTAACTATCTCTCTTCTTATTTTAGTAAGTATTATTTCTAATCTATCTATTAATTATGTTTATAAATACTGAATAATTTTTTAGTTGTTAGATGTTATTATACTAGATTTTTTTATTTTAAGTGTTGGCCTCTCAAATGATGTAAATAACAATTTATTGAAAAAAATATTATTATTCATAAAAGTTTAGAACATCGCTTTTTAGAACATTGATTTTTGTTTGACATTTTTTATGATTTCACATCACAACTCTATTTATTTCTCTATTTAATAATTAAGAGTAAATTTCTAATTGTTTGTTTATTGACACGTGTGCATATGAGGTCTTTACTTGAAATTAATTATTTTAATTTGTGAATTCTGAATTGTTACTTTAGTTATTTAACTTTGTTAGAAAACATATATATATATATATATATATATATATATATATATATATATATATAGAGAGAGAGAGAGAGAGAGAGAGAGAGAGAGAGAGAGAGAGAGAGAGACCTAGGCTACTATATTATTAATAGCACCAAGTTATTGGTGTTATTAGGTTTTTGACCCTTGAATTAAGAAATGTACGGTTAGGATGATAATGAGCCCCTAAAGTTTAGTGGGTGGTTGGAAAAATAGTATAATCTAAGGAGTGGAAATGATCAAAGGGGTAGATATAACGGCGAGAAACTTGGTGCTACTATGCTATCGATAGCATCAATCATTTGGTGCTATTAGGTTTTTAGCCCTTGGATTAAGAGATGTGCGGTTAGAATAATAGTGGTCCCCTAGGATTTAGTAGGTGGTTGGTAGAATAGTATGAAGGGTTTAGTGGGTGGTCGGTAGAATAGTATGATCTAAGGGGTGGAAATGATCAAAGGGGTAGATCTAACGACGGAAAACTTGGTAGCACCAAGTGCTTGGTGCTATCGATGGTATAGTAGCCGGACTCATATATATATATATATATATATATATATATATATATAGAGAGAGAGAGAGAGAGAGAGAGAGAGAGAGAGAGAGAGAGAGAGGGAGAGAGTAAAGCTTATATGCTTTTAAAAGCATAGTCCCACTTGTGTTTGTGAATTTTTCACCATAAAAATTGTCTCGAGATCCATGTTGCTGTAAAGGATAATTAACAAAGGTTTTCTCCTTTCTGTCTCTCTCTATCACATGATCTCCCTCTCTCTCTAGCGGTGTGGAGGAGGTGATAGCAAAAGAGTTGGGTTTGGGAGGGTGGAGGAGGTGGGTTTGGAGAAGTCCTGTGAGATGGGTTTGGGGGGGGGGGAGAGAGAGAGAGAGAGAGAGAGAGAGAGAGAGAGAGGAAGAAAACGTGACACAAAGAGACAAAAAGAAGAAAATGTTTATTAATTGTCCTTTACAACACTACGAATCTCGAGACAATCCTATGGTAAAAAATTCACTAGCACAAATGGGGTAGTGCTTTTAAAAGCATATAAGCTTTACTCTCTATATATATATATATATATATATATATATATATATATATGTGTGTGTGTGTGTGTGTGTGTGTGTGTGTGTGTGTAGAATTGAGCTCATATGCTTGTAAAAGTACCAAGTCATTGGTGCTTGTGACTTTTGGCCCTTGGATGTAGGAATATGCGGTCAGGATGATAGTGATCCTCTAAAGTTTAGTGGGTGGCTGGTGGAATAGTATGATCTATGGGGTGAAATTAGTCTAAGGAATAGATCTAACGGAAGAAAACTTACTAGCACCAATTGTTTGGTGCTTTTACAAGCATAGTAGCCGGACACTATATATATAAAGAGAAAGAGTCCGGCTACTATACTCTTACAAGTACGATCGACTTCGTACTCATAAATTATTTTCGATGATAGAATTTCTAAATCGACGATCCATATCGTTAAACATGATTTAAAGTATTTGAAATTTTTAGAAACTAAATTTTATAATTTTTCGACATCATTAGCCTTACGATCAAAAGATCTCAAAATTGATAATTTTTAACGGCCGGTATAGAATGCTTGCTAGTTTAACGGTGTAAGCGAATCAGAATAGGTTGAATTTTTGATAGAAAATTCTATTCACTACCTACATAGAGATTTACATAGAGATCTACAACTTCGATCTTAAATTAAAAAATCCAATCCTCTATTTTTAGGAGGCTGTTCGATTTTAACAATTCATTTTATGCTCACTTGATGGACTTTATTATAATTTTGAAAAATTACGAAATTTAGTTTCTATAAGTTTAAAATGGTTTAAATTATATTTAACGGTACGGATCGTCGATTCGAAGCTCCATCATTGAAAACAACTTATAAGCACGAAAGGGTCTATACTCATAAAAGTATAGCGGCCCTAATATATATATATATATATATATATATATATATATATAGAGAGAGAGAGAGAGAGAGAGAGAGAGAGTGTGTGTGTGTGTGTGTGTTAGGCTGGTATGCTTATGGAAGCATGGAGCTCTCCACGCTTATAAGTTGTTTTCGATGTTGGGATTTTCGAATCGACGATCAGCTCCGCTAGACTTGATCTAGAGTATTTGAAGTATTTAAAAAATAAATTTTTTGATTTTTTGATACCATTTGCCTAATGATCAAAAGAGCTCAAAATCAATAATTTTAATGGTCATGGTAAGCCGTTTGTAAATTTAACAGCGTAGAAATGTCCAAATCAGATAAAATTTTGATAGAAAATTTTTTATACTATATAAAATAAAAACAATATCTTTGATCTAGCATTTGTGTCATATCGTCACATTTTGTGAGATTTTTATTTTCAGCCGTTAATTTTGAGCTCTTTCGATCATTAGGCAAATGATATCGAAAAATCGCGAAATTTATTTTCTAGGTACTTCAAATACTCTAGATCAAGACTAACGGAACCGATCATCGATTCGAAAGTCCCAACATTGAAAACAACTTACAAGCATGGATGCCTCCGTGGTTATAAAAGTACCCTAGCCACACTATATATACGCACTATATATATATATATATATATATATATATATATATATATATAGAGAGAGAGAGAGAGAGAGAGAGAGAGAGAGAGAGTCCGGCTACTATTCTTGTAAAAGCACAAAGCAATTGGTGCTTGTAAGTTTTCTACCGTTAGATCTATCCCTTTGACTAATTTCACCCCTTAGATCATGTTATTCCACAAACCATCCGCTAAATCCAAGGGACCCACTATCATCCTAACCGCACATCCCTTTATCCAAGCGCTAAAAACCTACAAGCACCAATAAATTGGTACTTTTAAAAGCATAGGAGCTCATACATACCAAGAATTTAAGTGTCGTGGTACGAAGTCGTGCCGAAAACAAGGAATTAAGTATCCATCGACACGGGCCGTATCCACCATGTCGTATCGTGCCAACAAGATACCGGCACGATACAGCCCCCGTGCCGATGGCACAACTCAAAATCCTTTTTTCTTTAAGTTACTAAGTAATTTTTTCAATAAAGTTCAAAATATTTGATAAAAATACAAAATAAGCAATTAGAAAAAAAAATTGCTAAAGAAAATAAATATTTCATGCCATTATGTATAGGCACACATGTATTTTTTGTGACTGGCACTCATTGGCACGGCCCGGCACCCACCGTGTCGTACCGTGCCGGCAAGTTTTCGGCACGACCCCGTACCACGGCACTTAAATCCTTGGCCGAAAACTTGTCGACACAGTACGGCACGATGCGTGCCAGATCATGCCGATAAGTGTCGGTGACAAAAAATACATGTGTGTCGACACATAATGGCATGAAATATTTATTTTTTTTAGCAACAAAATTTTCTAATCGCTTATTATGTATATTTTTCAAATTTTTTAAGCTTTATTGCGAAAATTATTTAGTAATTAAAAAAAAAAAAGGGTTTTGAGCTGTGTCATCAGCACGGAGACTGTATCGTGTCGATATCTTGTTGACACGATACGACATGGTGGATACCGACCGTGCCAATAGATAATTAAATCCTTGATATATACATACATGTATATCAAGGAATGAAGTGTCGCCCGTGCCGAGCGGCACGTACCGCGCCCATACATTAGGGGCACGATACGGGAGGGGTACTACCACCCCCCCCCCCCCCCCACCCCAAATCTCGGCGATACCCAATGGGTATCGCTCAAGACAGGGCGATACCCATTGGGTATCGCCCGTACCGTGCCGGGCGTGCTGGGGAATTTTTTTTTTTTTTTTCAAAAACACATGATTTTACTATTTGACCGTACCATCTTTTTTGTTTTTTTTTCTCTTTCCACGTTAGTTTTTGAATTTTTTTTTTTCCTTTCTCTTTCCATCAATGAATGGGAAAGGAATATTTTTTTCCTTTTCCTCCCTCCACTCCCGCTCCCGCTCCCGCAACAAATTTTCTATACTCTCTCTTTCTTTCTTCCTTTCTTTCTCCCGCAACATTTCTTCTTAAATTTTTTTTTCCTTTTTCATCACTATGAAAGAGGCAAAAAAATTGCAAATCGAATAGGTAAGTAAAAAATATTATAATTTAAGTTTTTATTTAGAATTTTTGAATATTTCATAATTATAAAGCTCTTTTTAAAAGAAATATAAAATTAGTCATTTTTTATTTAAATTTAAATAATTATTATATTTGTGAATTTTATTATTATATTATTATTACTATTCTCTATGAGGTATAGTTGTACTTTATATATAAAAAAAGTTATCAGTATGTTAATTGGTGAGTATAGCAAGCTATATATAGTCAATATTCATAATTATTTGACTAAATATTTCAAAACAATATTATAAGAGCTTATTGGAAACAAATAAAATTTAAAAAAAAAATCAAACTAGAGCGTGTCATTGGGAGGTCATACATATTCATTGGCAGGCAAGCGTGCCACGTGTCGGCACGGAAGCGTGCCCATACCGTATCGTGTCAGGCAGACAACAACACGCTCGTGCCACAGTACTTAATTTCCTTATATATATATATATATATATATATATATATATATATATATATATATATATAGAGAGAGAGAGAGAGAGAGAGAGAGGGAGAGAGAGCTTATATGCTTTTAAAAGCACAAGCGTATCCATGCTTGTGATTTTTTTACCATTGGATTTGTATTGAAATTTGTATTATTGTAAAGTCAACTAAAGAGAGAAAATACTATAGCACAAATCTCAATACAAATCCAATGATAAAACATTCACAAGCATAGTTGGGCTTGTACTTTTAAAAATATATAAGCTCTCTCTCTCTCTCTCTCTCTCTCTCTCTCTCTCTCTCTCTCTCTCTATATATATATATATATATAGCATCGAGCACTTAGTGCTATCAAGTTTTCTATAGTTAAATCTACCATTTTAACCATTTCTATCCCTTACTCCACCAATCACCCACTAAATTATAGGGAACCACTATCATCCTAACGGCACATCCCTTTATCTAAGGGCCGAAAACCTAATAGCACCAATGACTTACATGTTATTAATAGTATAGTAACCTAGTTCTCTATATACATATATAGAGTTGAGCTAGAATGTTATCAATAGCAAACGGGCTCCGTTGCTACCGATTTGTTTTCAATGATGGAGCTTCCAAATCGACGACCGGTACCGTTGAACTTGATCTAGACCACTGGAAGTATCTAGAAATCAAATTTTAAATATTTTTGACATTATTGACGTAATGGTCAAGGGTTGCCAAATTTATAATTTTAATGGTAGATATGAGTATTTTGCTCGTTTAACGGTGTAAAAAAATCTAAATTAATTGAATTTTGATTAGAAAACTCTTTAAACTATTTAAAACAATATCTATACTCTCAATCTTGATTACAAAACTCCTATCATCACTTTTTGAAGTATATTCATTTTCAGCTGTTTATCTTTGTGTCCACTTGATGGACAAGAAAAGTATAAAAAAAACATAAAATTTAATTTCTAAATAGTTTAAATAGTCTAGATCATATTTAACGATACCAATCGTCGTTTTGGAAGCTCCATCATCAAAAACAAATAGGTGGCAACGGAACCCATTTGCTATCGATAGTATTCTAGCCTCTCTCTCTCTATATATATAGAGATTGAGAGAGAAAGTCTGGCTACTATATTATCGATAGCACCAAGCACTTGGAGCTATCAAGTTTTTCACCATTAGATCTATCTCTTTAATTATTTCACCTCTTAGATCATACTATTCCACCAACCACCCACTAAAGCCTAGGGAACCACCTATGAAGCACGGATACTTCAAATTGCATGTCGTACCCGTATCGAATACCGATACGCGCCCAATACGTGTTCGATGCATGTCCGATACAAGAATGAAGTATCCGGCATTTTTAAAAAATAAGAAAAAATATCGGATACGGCTCGGATAGGGGAGGGGATACAACCACGCTCTTTTTTATCTACAATGATCGAAATTTAAAAATTTTCGAAAAGTATGCATCCAAACTCATTGGAAATAAGGAAAAGAGTGAGAAAAATGCAAATCTCTCTTCAATTTGTCATTTCTTCTATCTTTTTGCACTTGAATGGTTGAAGGCGCTCTTTCTCATTCTATCTCCACAAAGTATTAAGCTATGATTCAGTTCTTTACCACTTCTCTTTTACTTCTTTTTTATCTAATTTATCAACCTAAAACTAATCAACAAAAGCAAAAGAGAATAATTTTTTTCTTCTTCAATTAAATTGTTAGCATATTTTCTTTTATTACTGCTATATATAATAGAATTTAATAAATTGAACATATATGTTGAATAACTAATTATCTACTTTGTGCGACTAAATATCTATTGTTATCATTTGATCAAGTTGGATAATAGTTGGTTGATACTTTTTGAATTATTATTTCATACGATTGATTATATTTTTTTATAAACAGATGTAAAACAATTCTACAAATTTATGTATATCAAAATATATTCCTTAATATAATCCAGATATTCTAATTGTTCTCAATATATCATTACATATAATCAATATATATTTAAATATATTTAAAATAATATTTTATTTAAATATATCCCGCGTATCGTATTCTTAAAATTTTAGGAATTGTCGTATCACCGTATCCGTATCCCCGCATCCGTATCTATGCAACATAGGAAACCACTATCATCCTAACCACACATCCCTTCATCCAAGGGCCGAAAACTTAATGGCACCATCATTGGTGCCATTAAAAGCATAGTAGCCTAGTTCTATATACCGATAGTATTCCTAGCGCTCTCTCTCTCTCTCTCTCTCTCTCTCTCTCTCTCTCTCTTATATATATATAT
>CM054937.1:6773636-6818636 GCA_029168755.2 Tillandsia fasciculata | reverse complement strand
TTAGATCTATCCCTTTAATCAATTCCACCCCTTAGATCATGCTATTCCACCAACCACCCACTAAACCTAAAGGGCCCACTATCATCCTAACCGCACATCCTTTCATCTAATGGCTAAAAACCTACAAGCACCAATAACTTGGTACTTTTAAAAGCACAGGAGCTCAATTCTATATATATATATATATATATATATATATATATATATATATATATATATATCAGTAGGGTTGTTGTGCTGGCTCCTAAGTCGTTTTCGATGATTGAACTTTCGAATCAACGATCAGTTTCGTTAGACTTGATCTAATGTATTTGAAGTATCTAGAAAATAAATTTTGCTATTTTTCGATATTATTTACCTAGTGATTGAAAAGGCACAAAAAAAGATGATATAGCACTAATTTGGATATTGACTTGCTCTAGATAGTATAAAGAATTTTCTAGCAAAATTTCATTTGATTTAAATACTTCTACATCGTCAAACTTGCAAACGGCACACACAACCATTAAATTGATGATTTTGAGCCCTTTCGATCACCAAGTCAATGATATCAAAACTGTAAAAAAAAAAATTTAAATACTTCAAAAACGCTAGATCAAGTCTAACGGGGCCGATCGTCGATTCGAAAGTTCTATCATCAAAAACAACTTAAGAGCACACAAGTCATACTCATATATATATTTATATCATTAACATTTTAATAGATGGACCGCATATGCGTCCGCATATGAGACCGCATACTAAATATGCACTATGCAGTAGTTAACAGTATGGATATTGCATACCACCTTTTAGAACATTGATGAATCGCATATGCACATAAACACGATAATTTAGCATATTGAATAATACATGCACATTGATCATTGATGAAAATCAAATTATAACAACCACTTTCTTTATTTGTCCAACATGTTAGCCATTGAAAGAGTCACCAACTCCTATGAGGACAATCCACATATATTGATTTATTATGATCATACTCTCCTATGATCAAATAGCATCGCTATAAACATACTGTTTCCAATGATAACACTTGAGAAAAGATAGCAAGTACACATCTAAGGCGAAAAAACAGTAAAACCAAGGTTTAAATATATGTTATGTTGCTCAAGAGGGAAAAAATATTTTAATCTATAAGATAAGTTGCACTACTTGTTCCAAAACTTATTAGCCAAGTTTCACTAGCCCTCAAACTTCTTAGTTGGACATTCGACACACGAAACTTTTGACCCAGCTTTAGTAAATCCTATCGGATCGTTGGTGCTAACCATTAATCCCAAAAGCTTGAGCTATTAAAAATACGCAACCAATTCACTTAAAGTGTACAGACACAGTGCCCACGGGCCTCGACCGGACTCAACCCACCTGGACATTAGGTCTATTGTTGGATCTCTTGCCGTTAGGTCTATTGTGAACTGCAACCTCACTCAACTTATTGGGCTCACCCAACTCAACTTAGTAGTCTCTTGGGCCTATTGTCACGGGGCAGAAAGTTAGATATTTTTAACCCATAAATAAATAGCCAACAATCCCCCTCCCAATACCTGCACCGTGTGGGAATCGAACCCATGCCACTGGCTCTGATACCACTTGTCAGATCGTTGGCGCTAACCATTAATCCCAAAAGCTCGAGCTATTAGAAATACGCAACCAATTCACTTAAAGTGTACAGACACAATGCCCACGGGTCTCGACCGGACTCAACCCACCTGGACGTTGGGTCTATTGTTGGGCCTCTTGTCGTTAGATCTATTGTGAACCACGGCCTCACTCAACTTATTGGGCTCGCCCAACTGAACTTATTAGTCTTCTAGGCCTATTGTCACGGGGCAGAAAATTGAACCTATTTTTAACCCATAAATAAATAGCCAACTGTTAAATCGAAACGTCGAAAAATAGATCCAAGAATAAAAATAATGTAAGAAAAGAAAAAAAAAGCGCACACCAAGTTTTACGTGGTTCGGCCACCGGCCTACATCCACGGGCGAAGACGAGGCAAAGACTTTTATTAATGTCAAAAGTAGAATAACAAGATTATATCTCTCAAGAAAACCGAAGCTCCAAATAAAACTGAAATATCAAAATTTGCGTCCATCCTAACGATTTCTAAGAATCCAATCGTATGGACGCCCTCACCTTAGAGCATCAATTTCTTAATTAATTGCCAGCTTCATTAGCAACATATGGCTCCTCCAATACGGTCTCTCTCCTCTTGGGTTGCTAAATTAATTAAAGTATGGCCTCTAATTAAAATCCCGGCTTCATTAATATGGCCGTATGTACCAACACCAACAACACGTATCTTCCTTGGTTGGCCTAAATTAATTAGTGCTTCGGCTAATTAAAAATTGCGGCTTCATTAAAGTGGCCGGGCATGCTATATATAATATATAGCTCCAAACTAGAATCTAATTAGAATTTGTAGTCTAATTAAACTCCTAATTAAATTCTAGTTATACCCAACAATCTAAATCTCATATTATCCTTATTAGATTAGGATTTAACTTCAATTTAGATAAATACAAATCTAAACCAAATTATAACAATCTCCACCTTGGTTTGATTTGTACTCTTTAGCCGCTGTGTTGAGGTTGCCACAAAACTCCACCTTGAATAGGCTTGTACGTCGAGAACCACTCTCTGTGCATGCATATATGGTAGGAACATGCGGAGTCCATAAGCCACTCATCTTGTCTATTTGTCTTATCGGTAACTGTGAAGACAATATCACTACCATCTGATTCTTTTGCTACAACACTTGCTTCAGCCTCAGTGTTAGTATTTTTCTTATTTTGATTTCTATCATTGTTATTCTTCCGTTGTTCTTTATTTTTCAATTTAAAACAATCGGCTTTTATGTGACCCTTCTTCTTACAATAACCGCAAATCAGATTCCTGTATTTTGACTTTGATCTAAATGTACCTCTATTACCGGAACCCTTTTCCCGAGACCTCCCTCTAACAACCAAACCTTCTCCTGAAGCTCCACCTGTCTCATTACTTATCTGCATGTCAATCCTTTCTTTTGATAGTAGAGAGGATTTGACATCATCGAGATATAGAGTATCCCGACCAAACAAGAAGGTCTCACGAAAATTCTTATAAGAGGGCGGTAAAGAACATAATAATAAAAGGGCTTCATCCTCCTCCTCGATTTTGACATCTATCAAGCGGAGATCCATAATAATAGAATTAAATTCATCTAAATGCAATTTAATAGAGGTACCTTCCGCCATGCGCAACATGAAGAGACGTTGTTTTAAATATAATTTGTTGGTGAGAGATTTTTTCATATAGAGAGATTCCAACTTAAGCCACAACCCTGCAGCGGTTTTTTCATCCAAAACCTCACGCAATACCTCATCGGATAAACATAATTGTATTGCCGTAAGAGTTTTATTATCGATCTCCTCCTTCTGCTCTGCCGTTAATGAATCGGACATCTTTTCTTTTCCCAACAGTGCCTTTTGCAATCCTTGCTGTGTTAGTATAGCACGCATCTTGACTTGCCATAATGCAAAACTGTTGGTCCTGTCAAATTTCTGGATCTCGAACTTCGTCGTCATAATTCTCAATCGTCAAGGGAATAGAAGGCTCTGATACCAGTTTGTTAAATCGAAACGGCAAAAAATAGATCCAAGAATAAAAATAATGTAAGAAAAGAAAAGAAAAGTGCACACCAAGTTTTACGTGGTTCGGCCACCGGCCTACATCTACGGGCGAAGACGAAGCAAAGACTTTTATTAATGTCAAAAGTAGAATACCAAGATTATATCTCTCAAGAAAACCGAAGCTCCAAATAAAACCGAAATATCAAAATTTGCGTCCACCCTAACGATTTCTAAGAATCCAATCGTATGGACGCCCTCACCTTAGAGCTTCAATTTCTTAATTAATTGCCGGCTTCATTAGCAACATATGGCTCCTCCAATACGGCCTCTCTCCTCTTGGGTTGCTAAATTAATTAAAGCATGGCCTCTAATTAAAATCCCGACTTCATTAATATGGCCGTATGTACCAACACCAACAACACGTATCTTCCTTGGTTGGCCTAAATTAATTAGCGCTTCGGCTAATTAAAAGTTGCGGCTTCATTAAAGTGGCCGGATATGCTATATATAATATATACCTCCAAACTAGAATCTAATTAGGATTTGTAGTCTAATTAAACTCCTAATTAAATTCTAGTTATACCCAACAATCTAAATCTCATATTATCTTAATTAGATTAGGATTTAACTTCAATTTAGATAAATACAAATCTAAACCAAATTATAACACCAACAAATCCGGCCTTCAAAGATAAATTATCTATTGCACCTGGTGCATCCGTACATCCATGCACCAAATCCATCGGCCCTCCATCCATCTCATAGTTTCAATCAAACAGTTCAATTCCTATGTAGAGAAAAGATTTACACTCAATTAGAAGTGAAACTGAAATATGAAGTGGAATGAAAAGCCGATCAATCGATGTGTGGAGAACCAATGTTAAGATGCATGGAATGCATGCAATTTTTTTTTTCTTTAACAACAAATGAGGACAAGGACTTAAGCGAACTAATTTCAAAATTTGAGGTTTTGAATGTCCAACTAAGAAGTTTAAGGATCAAAGAGAACTTGGGATTAGTGGTGCAATATAACCTAAATTGATGTAATGATCATCGGTCTATTCCATACACATCCATTAAATATAAGTGTGCATTAAGGAATGAACAGAAGGTGAAACCACCATGTCTGCTATAGTCTTTTTGTAGTTGTACTGAAAAATGCGTGCTAGTTGCCCCAGTTTCACAGGTTCATGTTAACAGCAAAGCGTGTCAACTAGCGCATATAGTTGTATACAACTTACTCTTCCGAGACACTGAATTGCTGAAAATTTTGTGAACCTAAAATGACTCTTTGCAATGTTTGAGGAAGAAAATAAGCTAGATATCACACCGGCCATCAGTTTGCTTCAAACTTGTAAATTATCATTAAACTACAACACATAAGCCATGATTCCAAAAATTTCTTAGAGAACCAAGGTATTTGAAGAAATGACAATTGTACATGTATGAAGCCCATTGCATAATACAAGAACTTATAAGGATACTAAATCCAAAAGAGGAGAGCTGCATGAGCTTTTGACATACACCATCTGTGAGAAGCAATAAAATTTCTACAAGAATTACTCACTCAAGACTTCCAAACTTTTCTAGTCTGGAGGTTAAGATGCCAACTTGATTGGACCAATGGTAATATAAAGGCTTCCTAACTTGGATGATGCAATTTCATGAAAATTTTAGGTCCTATTTGGGCATTGGAATAAATTAGCCAAGAATAACTTATTTAGAATAAAGATTTTTTAGTGTGATTGTAAGAAAGAAGTTTAATTTTAGTTTTTACCCCTTGAAAGGTCTTTGTATCCATAATTTGATAGAAAATCATGTTTCACCTACGAAATGATTTATCTTATTTGAAAAAAATATTTTGAAGGTCGAATATAATATTCAATCATGGACATTTGGTCACACTCATTTACCAAATGTACAAATTTCTTAAGGAGATATACATAACAAGATATTTATGCATCCAAACAGGACCTTACAAGCAGGATCGTCTCATAGTAATAGTACTTGCTAAAAAAATCTCTGCTATCAAGTCTAATATGCTAGAGGTGTTGGGGAACTAGGTAGATATCCGTGGAAGTCTAGGTGGACAAACTATAAGGGCCACAGTTTGCACATGATTGTCATGGATTGCTAGCAATGGCAGATAGGTTGGATAACAGATTCTTTGCATACCGACGAGGAGTTTATCAAAAGCAAAAGAAAATTCAAAAGCATCGATGAATTAGGAGTAGCAGTCGGTTTCTACTGTCTACATTGTCCGCTGACAGGTTACAGCCATATATAAGTACGTATTCTCATATACTTTTCTATCCATCTAATCTTATATCTATCTATATTTACTGATTAAACAATGCACAACTACTTCAGAAAAATTCAGCAATGTTCTTTTGTCTTCAAAATAATGGTTAAACATGTTGAGCAAAGTAGCAAACGAATAAGAGGAGGTCTTCATACCACGACAGAGATTCCTAAGTTGCCTGATGAATAAAGAAACAAAAAAAAAAACATAAAAAAATGACAATTATCATAGATCAGGTCTTAAACAGGGAAAAAGAATTGCATTCAAAGCACTGCAAATATACCTCCCATACAAAGAATAAGTCTTAATTACCTCATTCTACACCATTTTTTTCCTTTCGGGCATGTAAATAATATGCTAAAATATCTGCATATTATGCAGAAATATGCAGAGATCACTCGAAACACAAGCAGAGATTACTCGAAACATCAAAAGGGATTAGAAATCAAAACCCTAACCTTTGGAGCACTTGTTCTTGGACAGAGGGGAGAAGTTCCCCGTCGATGTGGAGGGCATCACAAGCCTATCCTTGCCGTTCAAGCCCCACGAACTGGACGGCGAGGATTTCTCCAAGTGCCTGTCGAGGACCTCGTTGATCCGCTTCCGATCGAACGACCCGTTCTCCGCCTTCGATGCCACCGCTCCCCGGTCCTTGTACATATCTCTCCCCCACTCTGCGATCCTCGCGAAGAAATTGGAGATCGGCAGCGGAGATTTGGGTGAAAGGAAAGGAGAAGAGGAGGAGATAAATGGGTAGAGGATGCGATTGGGGTTCGGGTTAGGGAGAAAGGAAAGGGGAGGTACCCATCTCTATGGGTCGGATTCTCGGTGGTATTGGAGAGCGTGTGAGACTGGAGGAGCAAGGAAGAGAAGGAAATGTAGGGGGTTTTGTGGTAATTACGTGGAATTTTAAGTTAAAAATAGATAGGATTTCGATACTTTATCTTATTCTACTTTTTTATATTTATTTTTAAGTTTGCTTAAACAATTATTGAAGAATAAAATTAAATAAAAAATTGTTATTTTATCTAAAAAATTTATTAATTTTATATCCATTTTCAAAAACGCTCTTTTTATTTAAAATTTTAATTTGAACAATTTTATGAAAACGTTTCTATTATTTCTATTCTTTTATCTTGTTTCTTTTCCTCCTTTCTTTCTTTCTCCTCTTACTTTCTCTTCCTCCACATCACCAACATGTTGCTCCCTCTTACCTCGTCCATGTATCCATTACCACCGCTGCGCTTCCACCCACCTACGTCTTTCCCATAGAGAGCAACAAGACTATTAAGGACAAATAGTTTGGCGGCGAAACCGTAGCGGAGGGCATGGTCGTAGACAATAGCTACAATGAGAGTGTTGTAAAATTTGAGGACAGTAGGGAGAGAGAGCGCATTAGGGTAGAGACAGCGACTGCAGAGCATGTGGCAAAAAAGACAAGATTGGAGAGGCACTGTAACTCAAGAAGGTTATAGTAACACATTTTAAGAACTCTATTACACAAGTGTTCTAATTGTATCTAAAAAAATTTTGACCCAAAAAAAAAATTATTTGAGCCCTGTAAACTCTTCAATGAAAACTCAGTCCAAAACTATTGGCCAAAAAAAAAAAAAAAAAAAAGAAAAGAAAAACATGTAGTTGATCTAAAAACTCCAGGAAGCCCATGTAAGAACTGTTAAATATTAGATATGAAATTAAGTTTCGAGAACCAAACTCGAGTGATGTGATGTGATAATTGTGAAATCCAAATTCTAATTAATTTAAATTTTAAATTCGAATTTTGATTTCGGAGAGGTGTAGCTCGAAATTCCCTGTCTGAACGATCGGATCGCCCTGAACATCATAATGAAGTCCATTTCTCGATCTAGCGCATCAAAAGCACAATCTTAAAAGAAAAACGATAAATCGCAAAAATAAAAAATGGAGTATTTATTCAAAAATCGTGACATTTAATATGCCAAATTGCATTATTTTTTAGGTGGAGTTAAAGATGGGTTGAACACTACTATATGTGAGTTTTGAGTAATAAATAGAGAACCGAAGGGGTTAATTGCAATCTTTACAAAATAGAAGAAAGGGCAATGTGTAAAGAGGTTATCATTCTATGTAAGAAATTTTAGAGTTTTCGTGAGCAGAAAGGCATACAAGAATGTAGACTCAAGAGAGCAATGCGAGTAACCAAGTTTCACAGAATTTTGGGACTTCTATGCAAAATGGCACAGCGTGGAAGATTGAGAAAGAAAAAGTGATCGGGGATACTTTCAAAAAAGACACGACATTTTATATGATTCTTTTTAAGTTCTGGGAAAACGAAAAGTACAATGTTAAAGTACACTTAAAGACGAACACCTAAAGCCAAGTTTCACCGAAAATAAAACTTCGGGTAAAGAGTTACGAGATATTGAATCCAGAACTTGCGTGCAGTTTTTTATGTTGGAAACCGAATACTGCAGATTCAAAATGAAAAATTTTACAAAATATCCAACGTATTTTAGCAAATAAGGGCTCTATGAAATCTACACTTAGAGACGAACGTGTCGGTCCAAGTTTTGCTAGAATTGGATTTTTCATTTCGAAGTAGCAGCATCCTGAAGTCGCCTCTTGCACGCAATCTAGCAGAATAGTTGTGAATTATGAGGATCTTTGAGGCTTTTCGCGCAAGTGTGTCGCCCTAGTAGGGAATCGGTTGCAATACCTTGCGAAGGATGGAGTGTGTGCACACAATTTTTTTTAAAAAATAGACCTCTATGCAATTGTGCGTATGACTTTTGTTTGGATCCGGGAAACCCTAGTTTTTTTGGGGGGGTTTTGGTGTTGCCCAAGCCTTAGCCACCAACTCCCTCCATCAGTTTCTCCTCGATCCGCGCGCGCCATACTCTTGGTTGTTAGTGCCGCCGAGCCTCGACCACTCAACACCGACCAAAGAGGAACCCCGTGCCTTTTTTCCCTACGAACGTGTCACGCCCCGGGGTCGAAACTGCGACCCGGGCCCGCCAACAGATCCGCCGCCCATACGGGAAGCCCCGTATAGACGAAGCGTCTAACCTGCAAAAAGAAGAATACTATAGCTATACAGATATCAGAACTGAAAAGTGAACTACGGAAATAAGAAATAGAACAACTGTCAAATAGTACAAGTCTGAACCTCACTACAAAAGTCTCTCAAAATAAAACTCTCAAAAGTAACTAACTACAAAAAATCAAGCAAACTGTACTACCAAGCTCCAAAAAGGGGTATCGCTATACTCCAAGGACGGGTAGGGAACTAGCTCGCGACTCCCTCACCTCGATCAGCAACAAAAGGATCAGCAACAGGAGCAGCAGGAACTGGAGAAAGGGTCCCTGGGGAAAGACACCACAGCGGGTGTGAGAACTACATTCCACAGTAGTTCTCAGTGGGTACCGCTACCAAGCCCGACGGTCTGCCCACAAAGTCTACTAGAGGCATAAGATAACAGGAAAACTGTAATAATAAAAAGATAAGCTGCAAAGAGTCTACAGCTATCATGCCTCTATCTACAATGCTCAAAGGGTGATACAGATGAAAATGATGCATCTACTAGCTCTCAAAATATAGTCACCCAATCTACACTGACTGCCACATAGGGTCCAGTCAAACCTGCACCCACCTACGGCCGTTACATCCAAGGAGGACCGGACTTACGTAGGGCGTCCGTGACTACCAAAACTGACCCAGCCAGAGGGACTGCATCGACAAGTCGCGATAGCAAAGTAACAGGCCCAACTCCGGAGTGGCACTCGAGGGGCGCGACCCCACCGAGGAAAGTATCTGCGCATCTCTGTCGAGCTCAATATGGCTCATGCAGGCTATAATCCAATCCACGATCAACAAGATCGACAATAACCAACTAATCACATCTCTAACTCACTGGCTGGAAATACTCGACAGCCGGGACCACCGTCAACCTGACGGCTCCCACAACAGGACAACAACCCAACATGCAAACTCACTAACAGGATATACTCCACAGCTGACAACAATGAAGGGTCCGAGAACCCCGAAAGACTATAACCTACAACCCAAATCAAACAAGAACAGGCTCTAGGCATAGCCTCTCGTTGTTCTCGACCTTAAGAAAAGGCAGCCCTTAGAATCCAGACCACTCAAATCTTCTCGAGTAGAGAAGTTTACAGTAAAATATGACATTTATTACTGAAAACCATTTTTCATTCAACCCACGTGGGGTGAGGACTAAAAGTTGTTCTTTTTTGAAAAACCATCTCGATTTAAGGAAAAACCTATTTTTAATGATTTTTAGTTCTTTTAGGAAAAATAGTTGGAAAACAAGTTTTTATACCCAAACCCCGACGGACTAATGCCTTCGTCCAATCAGACAAGAACAGACTCCGACGACCCTTCGATATTTGGAAGAAAACATTGGTTGACTAAAATCATGTGCGTGTCCAAAAAAGTTCTGGGTTCAAGGTCCTGCTATCACTGGTATACTATTGCCACTAACACAGTGGCAACACATAAAACAGAGAAACAAGACAACCCAGGACCACCGTTCACCCAAACGATTCCCGCCATAGATAAAAGACCAGCTACCTCTACCAGACTCCACTCTGCCCCAAAGCACGAGTGTAACATGCATCCCACACTAAGAGAAATCCCGACCACTTCGCCCACTACCCGGGCGAGGATAACACTATGTCCAGGAATAGAATAAGAAGTGTGGATGTCTAAAGCATAAATAAACCTATCCCAAGTGAGGGTTTTCTACTGGTATGGTTACAAATACAACATGTGACAGGGTGCTAGGTCAAGTTCCAATAGTGGTACTTAAGTTAACACAGATAGGAAGCATACATCAACATGATCATGATAACAACGCGAGAACATCCTCTCTATATCTAACAAGCTTCCTAACACATCTAACAATCATGTATGATTTACTACACAATAGAGTTAATGAATAGTCCACCGATTTTGGAGGCGATGCAACCCACCTGAAAGTGCTAAACTGTCCAAAGTCCAAAAAGCTGAAAATACCCAGGAATAATTCTCCAAATTCCCACAAGTCCAACGGGTCCAAAAACACCCAAACAACTCCCCCTGGGTACAAAGATATAGTCCGATGTTACAATCAACACAATTAATCCAAGTACAGAATCTGCTGAAATTTCAGTCCCAAAGATAAGAAATTTCCACCTGTAAGATAAACTCCAAAAATTCTAATAAAAATACGATGACGATCCTCGTGAAGCGTAGATGTCAATCGAGTCCTTAAATGTCGAATTCCGATAACCGAGTGCAGAGATAAAAATCCGAAAAGGTGCTGCTATCCAAGAAAATCCACCAGCAACAAAGGGGGTCAAAAATGTACCAGAAACCCCAATAAAATCTCAAATATGAGGAGAGTGAAAAATATGAAAATCGTAGATTTACCTCTCGTGAATCCAACGCCGCAAAAATCATCCAAAAATACTATCGGAGTAGCTCTGTGGACCTCGTGGACCGAAATGCGACGATAACGGACCACCAACGGAAGAACGTCGCTCTGCGCTAATATGTCGAAGTCGTCGATGCCACGGCCTCCAAAAATTCCGAGCTTCCTTCGCAAGATCCAGCACAGGATGAAGATCAAGTTTACAATAGGGCTCATTCGCATTTGGGCTCGAGAAAAAGCCCAAAATCGAAGAGCAAATGGCCTATTTATAGGCTTTTCCCAAAAAAGAAACAAAATGGGCTTTTGGGCCCAATTTCCAGGCTCCCGCGAGCTTTCGGGCGGCTACAGTGCTAGGCCAGCCCAACACTGTGCGCGTCCGAAACGCTGAGGAGCCGCCACGTGTCCCCTTCGCGTCCCGCACGCCCGCCAATCGCGGCGCGCCGCGTGGCCGCGCGGTCCACGGCGGGGACCGTGGGTCGCGGTTCACGGCGGGCCACTTGGGGCACTGCGCCCGCCAATGAGCGGGCAACACGTGGCTCGGCGGGGTCCACCGTGCCCCACGTCCGGTGCGGTCCACGTGCTGTCGCGCGTGCGTTGACCCACGAATCGCCTCCTGCCACGTGGCATCCCTCCCCCCCGTTGGCTGCTCCCGGTGCACGCCAAGTGGGCCGTGGACCGGCCTACCCGAAAAATCAGCCCGTTTGGCCCGTTTAGCCTGAAAATAGCCGATTTTCAACATTTTCGCGCGCTGAGTCTGTTTTTGGCATCCGGTTGATGCACAACGGGTCGATACACCAATAATAGGTGTTTTCTCACCACCGACCACCCAGACAGGTCGTATGGAAAAATCGAGACACCACATCCTCCCCCACTAAAAGAAAGTTTCGTCCCCGAAACTAAAACGCACCTCCAAAACCAACTCGTCCAAATCTACTCGAAGTACGCCAACACATCCAAACAAGAAAGGTAAAGGCCGCACCATCAAGAACGTCATCAACTCCAACTCTCAATTTGGAAAGCAACCAAAAATAACAAAAAGTCCAAAAATTTCGAAAGGCCGGTGCCCTCGCCCCAATTAAATAAGAATAGGTTCGGGCACTGTCTCCATTTCTGGAGTAGCCTTTCGAAGTTTTCGTCCTGTTCGTAAGTTTCAGCATAAAGGCGAGAAAAAATGGGAGAGAAGTGTTGAAGCCGTTCCTGATGTGGCTACAAAAACGTAAGCTACGATCTAACCGTGACCTCTAGGAACACAACCTCTAGTCCTAATCGTCACCTACGCTCTAAAGGTGGCATCTATCCAAAGCCGTTGAATCCAACGCTGTAGGAAGGGTACTTCGGCAACCAGTGAAAATGAACTCCTCCTGTCCAACTCGCGGAAGGGTCACTGTTCTCATTCCACAATCAGTCGTTGCTGCCACCAAACTGTCACACCTATCGGTATAATCCCAAGTTTCAACTGCCTAGTGATCGAGCTCCACAACCTCCTCTACTCGTAGGATCCTTCCGAGAATCTAAACCACCAATACATGTAGCAATAATCCTATCTCTTATCCATGCAAAGATGCAAATGCTCTACTAACACATGCAAGAAAAAAAAAAAAAAAAACAAATGACGGTACCAAAATGCTCAAGCTCAGCTGGTTGTAACTAAAATCATACCTGCGACGACATGATTCGCTGCTGGGGTGTCCTCCACTTGAGCTGCGTAAACCCGTCCACTGGGTGCAGAAGGTCATCGCCCCGTCTGTCTCGACGTCGTGGCCTAATCTACTTGGCGGTATACCGGAGGGGCTTCCACTTCCTAAACAGGCAAGTGGGTGCTGTGGCGATAGGTAGCACCGACAAAATGGCTCGGGGGCAAACTGCTCGAAAATGTCCTAACTCTCCACATAGGAAGCACCGTCCCTGTTTCTGATCATACTGTGATGGTAAATGGGGCCCGCCACAGATAACGCACCGATCCTGTCGCTGATGCCGATATTGCTGCTGTCGGGGATACTGCTGCTGAGACTGCTGATACTGCTGCTGCTGCGGGGGTCCACCAAATCTCTGGCGCCTTCGAAACCCACGATCCTCAGGGTGAAATCGTGGAGGTCTCGGCGGCTCCTGCCTACTCATCTGTCCCCCGTCCTCAGGCACTGGGCGCTTCACGCCCGAACTCCCACCTAAGGTCGTGTCCTGCTCCGTAATCACAACATTCCCTTGTTCCACATAAAGGGCCTGCTCTATCGAGGCATCCAGAGTCTGCAGCCTGTGCGAACGGACAAACTGATAAATATCCCGGCGCAAACCTCGCTCAAACATATAGATCCGATGCGCCTCGTCCCTGGCCGCGTGTGGTACATTGGCCAACAACCAGTTTAAGTCTATGATGTATGCCTGCACGGTACGGTCTCCCTGTCGGAGATTCTTCAACTCCTCCTCTAACCTCTACCTAACACTCTCCGGGAAGAAGGCTCCAAGAAGTAAGCTGCGGAACTCCGCCCAAGTGAGCAACTGTGTCCCAGGCGGACCAACAGGTCGAACTCGCCGCCACCATGCCTCGGCATTGTGCTCTAGAAAATTTGTTGCCAGAAAAACCTGAAACCTCTCCTCGATAAAAAGAGTCTCAAAGAGTCGCTCCATCGCTGTGATCCATGACTCTGCCTCCCACGGCTCCAAACTCTGCCCAGAGAAACGAGGCGGGTTGAGCTGGCAGAACCTAATCAAGCACTGTACAACCTCTCGCTACTCTGCAGGGGTCAACTGTCCTGTCGTCCCAGACGGCTGTCTGCTGGCAATCGGCGCAACAGGGGCTGCCGGTGCTGCTGGTACAACTAGGGGTGCCACGGCCGGCAAAGATGGTGCGGGGGAACTCTCCGGGGGTGCTACAACTGGCTGCGCCCTCTGCTCAAACATATGCATCATCCGGTCCATGGCTTCCTCCTGGCGTCGGGAAGCCTCCTCCTGACGTCGGATAGCCTCCGACATCTGAGCCATTTGAGCCCGAAGCTCCTGTACCTCTTTCTGCTGGCCCTGCTCCGACTTCTCCTGCTCAAGCTCATCGGAGGAAGAAGGCTGAGAACGCGTCCGCATCCCGCGTCGGGGAGGCATCGTGCTCACCTGCGATAATATCCAAACATCAGGACAGAACAAAAACTCGACCCAATCTAGCGAAAGTCTAAAACATGTCATCCATTCCACATCATTATGTTGTCTGCAGCCAACATAATTACTTAGGAGAATAAACATGCTAATCACTCATCCCGTCCCTTGGGAGAGGTACAAAACTCAATCAGGACTCTCGCTATAAGTCACGACTCTCACGTAGTCATCTTAAGATCCATCCACATGCCTAGGGTTTCTAAGTCCATAATGACCTACGACCTAGGCTCTGATACCACTCTAATATGTCATGCCCCGTGTAGTGCACCGACTCCGCGGAATAGCGAAGTGCGGTGAAATCGCTTGTAACGTGTTCAAAATATGAATACATTTGAATTCAGGTCGTTTCGGATCGAAGCGGGAGCCTTCGGATCGAAAAGCGAGTTGACGGCGCGCGAATCTGAAGCTTCAGACTTGTGAGGCTTCTGGTTGCATTGTGTACCGGTACGCATCAAGGGGTATCGGAACGAATTAAAGGGGAGGCCGACAGAGAGTTCTCGGGTTGAAGAATTTCAAGAAAAAATCTAAGTCCCTGGGTACCGGTACCAAATGTTGTGTACCAGTACCCCAAACTAAAGAGGCTTGGGTACCGGAACGAAAAGTGGGGTACTGGTACCCTATACAAAACAGAAGATTTCGTAGGTTTAGTACCGGAACGCGAAGTTTAGTACCAGAACTGAGGGCTGCGTACCGGTACTCAAACCCGAGTACCGGTACCCAATGCCAGGAAGTTGGGACAGGGAGATGAATTCTTTTGTAAGTGGGGGTAGTTTGGTAATTCCCCCCCTCCCCAGCTAATACAAGAATAAAACCTCTCTCTCTCTCTCTCTCTCTCTCTCTCTCTCTCTCTCTCTCCCATTTCTCTCCCTCTCGCTCTCTCCCTCTCTGCGCGTGCGAACCAGAGAAGAAAGGAAAGGAGGAAAAGAAGAAGAAGAAGTTGGAGAGGAGGCTAGGGTTTGGGATTTGATCTCCAAGGAGCTTGGGGATTTCGTGAAGGTCTTCAAAGAAACCTTTCATGAGAAGCTCCACCCCTTTTCTCTTCCTCTTTTGGGTCAAGAAATCCTCATAAGAGGTAAATGTAAAATTAGGGTTTTTCTCTTTTAAGGTTTTTATGAGTTTATATGGTATAAAAATAACCTTTTATGGTTCTAAACCTATTTTTAGGGATTTTCATGAAGAGGAAATAGATCAAACCCTAGTTCTTGCAACAAGAACATCAAGGTAGGGGATTCTTCCAAAAATGGTTGACCTCTCCCATTTGTCCTTTGATTTTCTGACCTAGAAGCATGTTAATAAGCATGCTAGGGTATTAGGACCATGTATGTGATAATGAGGGCCTAACCCTAAAAGAGGATTATATTTAACCTATTGTAGGTTAACTTTTGCATGAGTATAAATAGTAAAGGATTCATGTGTAGTGGGATCTTTATAGGGTATAACCCTAGAAAATTGTATGATAGATGTAAAACTAGGAGAAAACGTAGATTAAGGATTTAATGAGTGGCATGTCAACCTAGGAGCTAATCCCTAGATGAACGAGTGGCATTGTCCTAGGAAATAACCTAAGGTTGCAAATAGAGTATTCAACATAGAGTCAAGGAACTCCAGATTCATGTAAAGTGTAAATAGGGTTAATGAAACTCTAAGCTAAGAAGAAAACGCAAAATAGAGTCAATGAACTCTAGGTTGTGTATAAGATGGAACTTAGGTAAAGGAAACCTAAGATGAACCAGTCGAGTTAAAACTCTCAATTAATGAATTAGAGTCAATGTAACTCTAAGTTGAATGTGAAACAGGAAAAATAGAGTTAAGGAACTCTAGATAAAAGATGAAAATGCAACTAGAGTAATGAACTCTAGGTTAAGGTGAAAAAAAATGGGTAATAGAGTCAATGAATTCTAAATTAAGTGAAAGATGAAATAGAGTTAGGAAACTCTAGGCCTATGTTGAATGCGAATAGAGTTAATAGACTCTAGGCCAAATGTAACAGAAGGTTAATAATGTCCTTAGGACATAGTAAACCCTAAGGTTGTGAACATAGGGTTTTGGGATAAGGATAAGTAAAGAGAAGAAATGAAAGGAGATAAAGTTAAAAGAATTCGGCCGTGAACTACGATGGGTGGTGCCTACTGTTACGCCCCGGGGTCGAAACTGTGACCCGGGCTCGCCAACAGATCCGCTGCCTATGCAAAACCCCGCACAGGCGAAGCGTCTAACATGCAAGAAAAGGTACTATAGCTAACAGATATCAGAGCTATAAATAAAAATCTGCTGTAAAACTAAAATCAACCACTGTACAACTGGAAATAAAACAATAATGTCCAACTCCCAAAAATGATAATCATACAATATCCTCAGATACAAAACCCAGAACTCAACAAGGAGGTATCTCCAAATAAAACATCAGTGTACAGGCTCTCAATACATAACATATCCTCACTACATCAGTCTCTCAAAAGAGGAAATAAAATAACTAATCTACTGAAGATCTCCTCTGAAGGGGTACTGCTACTCTTCAACGACGAGTAGGGATCTAGCTCGCGACTCCCTCGCCTTGATCAACAACCGCAGAATCAGCAACACCCACTAAGACTCTGCAAAACAAAGGAGAGAAAAAAAAAAGAGGGAAAAAATCCCCAATGGGTGTGAGAACTATACCAAAAAGGGAGTTCTCAGTGGGTACCACCGCCAGGCCCGACGATCTGCCCACTAAGTCCACTAGAGGCATAAGATAACCAATGCAGTAAAAACTGAACAAGAAAGCTGGAGACACTCAACAGCTACCATGCCTCTATCTAAATGCTCAAAATGGAAGAACCAATGAAGGATATGCCACAACTAACACATGAAGTGCACAATCGACCCAATTGAGCTGACTGCCACATCTGGTCCAGTCAAACCCGCGCCCACCTACAACCACCTCCCACTGCCGGGCAGGAATTACGTAGGGTGTCCAAACGGACTAACTCGCTATTGAGTAGTGGCTCATGCAGGCTATAGTCGAAATCCACGCTCTCTCTCAGAACGGATAAACTTAAGATGCTCAACCTCTCACACAACAGTCAAAGAACTCTCAACGACACGGGACCACCGTCAAACCAAACGGCTCCCAACAACACTAGCACTGGTCTAAACACAGCTACTAGACTCCACTCAGCCCCCTGACACGAGTGCAACAATAAACATATCTACCTGAAACAAACCCAATCAGATGGACCAGTAAGAACTGGTACTGCCTGCTGTGCCTTGCCTGTATCGGGTATGCTGGCCGACGCATAACACCGATGAAAAGAAGGAGTCTCAAGGACTCAAAGCCTGTATGTAGCACACTCCGGAGTGGCACTCGAGGGGAGCGACCCACATGAGTAAAATATCTCAGTAATAAGTATCATAGTAATATAAATCAGCATGACTGGATCACGACTCAGATCAAAGTGGGAAAATCCATCCACTAAAGAAGCCCCCGGTCCTCAAACAGATGCAAAAGTACTCAAAAAGTGGAAAACTTCGTCCACTAGAGAAAACTGATACCCAATCTGATGTATAAATAAATATCCGGTCAACCGCCCAATATCCGTGGTTGCCGCAATACTCCACAAATCATAATCTAAAACCGACCTCCGGTCAACCGCCCAAAGTCCGCGGTCACCGCAAAACCCTGCCAAACACAATCCAGCACAACCCGTCCCTGACACCAATGTCCCGGCTACACTACCACAAACCCATGCTCGCACCCGAGCAACACAGACCGCCTGACTAACAAAGGAGGAGAAAGGAATAACATAATTTCTCCTAAGTCAAGTTCCAATAAGTAGTGTAGCAGTAAAAGATGGCCTAACTATATGTCCATACAAGCATGCATTTGTCCTCAAGAAAGATAGAAGAAAGTAAACCACATGCCAAAATCACTAACGAACTACACCTGTCCATAATCCTTGATCCATAATGGCTCCTCAGAGTAATACCTGCACATAGCTACATAATCCTGCACCATCACATGAACCAATCCCATAAACGGCTATGTGCTAACATGGCATGCTACATAATCACATATAGGGTAACATTATCTTAGGTAAGCTTCCACTAATCACCAACATGACTATCCAAATCTCGCAAGTCCTCATAATATAACATGAATATTAATCTTGCAATTCTTTTATACAATTATCATTAACAAGCTTACCTACCTCTCAATCACATACTGTGTACCCTAGACATGCATGCATCCTAACATAAAGAATTAGAGAATCGTCCACCGGTTTTGGAGATGAAGCAACCCACATGAAACGCTTTCCGCAGGCAAAGCTGAAGTCGGTGAAGAGCGTGGCCACTTGCTAATAAAATCTACTGAACCCGCATCCTCGGTACATGTTGCGCAAGCCTCGGCTCCAAACAACATAACCCCAACAATGCAACACCACAACAATAATCAACATCACAATACTCTAATCAAAACCCCACACAAGCACTTGCTGTTTTTCCAAAACAGCACTAAGAAGGGAATTTCTCACCTCCAAGCAGCACTCCAAAAATTCCAAAAAATTCACGGTTGTGATCCTCGCGACGAGTAGCCCCAAAACGAGTATTTATACGCCCCGTTCCGACACCTGTAGGCCAAGATCAAATTAAACAATGCAGGGCGCCGGCAATCCACAACACTGCAAAAACTGCAGGATACAACCCCAAAGAAGCTTAAATCTCACCTTTGAATAATCCTAAAAAAAATCCAATAAAAATACGAGAGAGTTCCCCTCGAAGCGTAGATATCAATCGAGTCCTTAAACGCCTTATTCCGATTCTCATAGGTCAAGATAGAAAATCAACAAGCCTCCGCTATCCAAAATCTCACAGCAGAAAAAGGGGTCACAAAAACACCTCGGGAACTGTGCCAAAATCTCAAAATAAGGAGAAGTGATCAACATAGAAAACGAAGCTGTACCTCTCATGAACGCGCTGCCATAAAAATCGGCTCAAAATTCCATCGGGGTGATCCGGTGTGTCTCGCGGGCTGAAGAGCGACGGTAAAAGCCAAAAATCCAAGGTGCGTCGATGTGCGCCGCGTTGCAGTAAACGCCGATGCCGCGGCCTCCAAAAATCCCGAAAATCCATCAAGTGGTGGAGGGCACAGTGTAGATGGCTCTGTAGAAGAGGGAGCTCCCGAAAATGCCAAAAACCCGCACATAAGGCCCCATGCTGCCTATTTATAGGCTGAAATCCAAGCCAAAAATGCACATTGGGGTGCTGTTTCCGGGCGCCCAAATCATTCGGGCGCCAACAGTGGCGCTGTTCCCTTCAACCGCGGAGCGCTCGAAACAACCTGGTTCCGCCACGTCACCCGCCAAACAGCGGACAGCCAAACCGGCCACCCACCTAACGCCGCGTGGCCCGCCGCGGTGCTGACGCGTGGCACGCACCCGGGCAACGTGCGCCTGCCGTGCCCACGTGCGCGCTGCCAGCGCCGCCGGCGACCCCTGCCAGGCACGCATTCCGAGGCCTGCCACACCTGCTCTGTGGACCGGGCGCACGTGAACCGGCCAACCAGCGGCCGCCACGTGGCCCCAACCCGGTCCACGGCTCCCCGCGCACCCCGTAGACCGCGCCTGCTGTGCCAACGAATCCCCCGCTGCCACCTGTCCATCCTCCGGTGCACGCCCAGCCCCGTGGACCGGGCGGCCACACCCCTGCGCGCAATGCCGCCGCGCCGCTGTGCTCCGCCGCTGCCCGCCGCCGCCGCTGCACGCCGGCTGCCGAAACAGTACACTAACTTCGAAATCCGTGCACGGGCATCCGGGCTCCGAAAAATATAAGTGAATAGTTCATTTTCATCGTTTTCGTGCGCTGAATCCAAATTTCCGTGCGCTGAATCCAAATTCGCTGTCCGTTTTGCCAAATTCCAATCCTCAAATTTTCCGAAGTCATCCAGATAAGTCATCTTAACCCAAATTTCGCGCTGAGTCCAATTCTGATGTCTGTTCCGCGCGAGACCACTTCTAAATACTCGACGAGGTCGTCTGACTACTCTCGTGATCCATTTAACACACCGAGTCCATCACTTGTGTTCAATTTGCGCATAAACACCGCCGACGCACCACAAAGGCCTCCAGAAGCTGCAGATGTAACAATAATCCTTACGTGGGATTTTCAGGTCCTCACACCTACAACCTGTTCTTGTTTGATTGGGGTTGTAAGTATCCATCTTTTGGAACTCTCGGACCCTGCATGGTTATGCTCTAAAAAGAAAATAAGATAATGTTGCAACATATCAAAATGGTTTGCTGGGAGATGCCGATCACCCTCGACTCCCAGGGGAGATGCCGATCACCCTCGACTCCCTATGTTGTGGCGGGAGATGTCGATCACCCTCGACTCCCTATGTAGTGCTTGGAGATGTCGATCCCCCTCAACTCCAAGTGACTAGTGGGCACGGCGATGCCGATCACCCTCGATGCCGTGGGCCCGCAGTGTGAAAGTAAAGATAAAAGAGAAAAGAAAGATAAAGTAAAAATGAAAGTGATAAGCTAAAAGCTTAATTAAATGGAAAAGATAATAAAACGGGCGTACCTTCGGGGGTGAAATGTGGTCCTGTGGGACGTAAAAGGCATGTCCCTCTCCCTGGGCGCACCTGTCGGACATAAAGGGCAGTGTCCCTCTCCCAGGTGGCGACTCGAAGGACACATTTTTCCGTTGAGCGGGGTAGCACTTGCGGGTGCTATCGGCAACCTTAGAGATTCTTGTCTTGAGGTAGCATGTCTGCCGGGCTGGGGCCCTTTGGGCAAGAATCTCCGAGGGTTTAGCAACTTGAAATAAGCACAAGAATGTGAAAGAGTAAAGAGAAAATATAGTGGCCGAGGTGGCCGGGTTAGTATGACCCCTTTCGTAGCAGCATAGTGGCCGAGTTATGGATAGTAGCCAGAGTGGTAGGAATGATAGTAATGAGACAGAGAACATACACAATAGTGCATAATTATTCATACATGTTATGATCATGTTAGTTAACATCTGCAGTTATTATTAGTATAGATTATCTTGCTATCCTGCTTCCATTGGACCAAGTGGTGTAGGACATTCCTTCTCGGTGGTTGAAGCCACTGAGAATTTTAAGTAGTTCTCACACCCTTGGATGACCATTTTTTCAGGTACAGATACAGGTCCAGTCAGCGAGGCATACGACAGGGGCAAGGGCCCAGCAGCATAGAGACCTAGAGGGTTTAGCAGATGTATCCCTTTTATATTTTGAGTGAACTATGTATTGTGAGAAAAAGATGTATAATGTAATAATGTTTAAGTTTCAAGTTGAGAGATGGAAATGAAATAAATTTTTATTATGGTTCACTGATGTATGCATTCATTTATGGTTTAAACTTGTTGTTTAATGAATGAAAGTTTTAGTTAGTAGCTGCTTTTACTCTGATATTGCATCTCATCATAAGCATTGATTTGATTGGACATATTGTATCGTTCCTTTAGGGTATAGAGAGGTCATGCCCGATTGGCGGGTCTGTTGACGCGCCCGAACCGACCAAATTGGCGGCCTCGGGGCGTGACACCCCGGGGTCGAAACTGCGACCCGGTCCCGCCAACAGATCCGCCGCCCATACGGGAAGCCCCGTATAGACGAAGCGTCTAACCTGCAAAAAGAAGGATACTATAGCTATACAGATATCAGAGGTGAAAAGTGAACTATTGAAATAAGAAATAGTACAACTGTCAAATAGTACAAGTCTGAACCTCACTACAAAAGTCTCTCAAAATAAAACTCTCAAAAGTAACTAACTACAAAAAATCCAGCAGACTGTACTACCAAGCTCCAAAAAGGGGTATCGCTATACTCCAAGTACGGGTAGGGAACTAGCTCGCGACTCCCTCACCTCGATCAGCAACAAAAGGATCAGCAACAGGAGCAGCAGGAACTGGAGAAAGGGTCCCTGGGGAAAGACACCACAGCGGGTGTTAGAACTACATCCCATAGTAGTTCTCAGTGGGTACCGCTACCAAGCCCGACGGTCTGCCCACTAAGTCTACTAGAGGCATAAGATAACAGAAAAACTGTAATAATAAAAAAATAAGCTGCAAAGAGTCTACAGCTATCATGCATCTATCTACAATGCTCAAAGGATGATACAGATGAAAATGATGCATCTACTAGCTCTCAAAATACAGTCACCCAATCTACACTGACTGCCACATAGGGTCCAGTCAAACCTGCGCCCTACGGCCGTTACATCTAAGGAGGACCGGACTTACGTAGGGCGTCCGTGACTGCCAAAACTGGCCCAGCCAGAGGGACTGCGTCGACAAGTCGCGATAGCAAAGTAACAGGCCCAACTCCGGAGTGGCACTCGAGGGGCGCGACCCCACCGAGGAAAGTATTTGCGCATCTTTGTCGAGCTCAATATGGCTCATGCAGGCTATAGTCTAATCCACGATCAACAAGATCGACAATAAACAACTAATCACATCTCTAACTCACTGGCTGGAAATACTCGACAGCCGGGACCACCGTCAACCCGACGGCTCCCACAACAGGACATCAACCCAACATACAAACTCACTAACAGGATATACTCCACAGCTGACAACAATGAAGGGTCCAGAAACCCCGAAAGACTAGAACCTACAACCCAAATCAAACAAGAACAGGCTCTAGGCGTAGCCTCTCGTTGTTCTCGACCCAAAGAAAAGGCAGCCCTTAGAACCCAGACCACTCGAATCCTCTCGAGTAGGGAAGTTTACAGTATAATATGACATTTATTGCTGAAAACCATTTTTCACTCAACCCACGTGGGGTGAGGACTAAAAGTTGTTCCTTTTTGAAAACCATCTTGATTTGAGGAAAAACCCATTTTTAATAATTTTTAGTTCTTTTAAAAATAGTTGGAAAACAAGTTTTTATACCTAAACCCCGAAGGGCTAATGCCTTCGTCCAATCAGACAAGAACAGACTCCGGCGTCCCTTCGATATTTGGAAGAAAACATTGGTTGACTAAAATCATGTGTGTGTCCAAAAAGGTTCTGGGTTCAAGGTCCTGCTATCACTGGTATACTATTGCCACTAACACAGTGGCAACACATAAAACAGAGAAACAAGACAACCCGGGACTACCGTTCACCCAAACGGTTCCCGCCATAGATAAAAGACCAGCTACCTCTACCAGACTCCACTCTGCCCCCAAGTACGAGTGTAACATGCATCCCACACTAAGAGAAATTCCGACCACTCCGCCCAGTACCCGGGCGAGGATAACACTATGTCCAGGAATAGAATAAGAAGTGTGGATGTCTAAAGCATAAATAAACCTATCCTAAGTGAGGGTTTTCTACTGGTCTGGTTACACATGCAACATGTGACAGGGTGCTAGGTCAAGTTCCAATAGTGGTACTTAAGTTAACACAAATAGGAAGCATACATCAACATGATCATGATAACAACGCGAGAACATCCTCTCTATATCTAACAAGCTTCTTAACACATTTAACAATCATGTATGATTTACTACACGATAGAATTAATGAATAGTCCACCGATTTTGGAGGCAGAGCAACCCACCTGATAGTGCTAAACTGTCCAAAGTTCAAAAAGCTGAAAATACCCGAGAATAATTCTCCAAATTCCCACATGTCCAACGGATCCAAAAACACCCAAACAACTCCCCCTGGGTACAAAGATATAGTCCGATGTTACAATCAACACAATTAATCCAAGTACAGAATTTGCTGAAATTTCAGTCCCAAAGATGAGAAATTTCCACCTGTAAGATAAAATCCAAAAATTCCAATAAAAATATGACGACGATCCTCGTGAAGCGTAGATGTCAATCGAGTCCTTAAACGTCGAATTCCGATATCCGAGTGCAGAGATAAAAATCCGAAAAGGTGTTGTTGTCCAAGAAAATCCACCGGCAACAAAGGGGGTCAAAAATGTACCAGAAACCCCAATAAAAGCTCAAATATGTGGAGAGTGGAAAATATGAAAATCGTAGATTTACCTCTCATGAATCCAACACCGCAAAAATCATCCAAAAATACCATCGGAGTAGCTCTGTGGACCTCGTGGACCGAAATGCGACGATAACGGACCACCAACGGAAGAACGTCGCTCTGCGCTAATATGCCGAAGTCGTCGGTGCCGCGGTCTCCAAAAATTCCAAGCTTCCTTCACAAGATCCAGCACAGGATGAAGATCAAGTTTGCAATGGGGCTCATTCGCATTTGGGCTTGGGAAAATGCCCAAAACCGAAGAGCAAATGGCCTATTTATAGGCTTTTCCCAAAAAAGAAACCAAATGGGCTTTTGGGCCCAATTTCCGGGCGCCCGCGAGCTTTCGGGCGGCTATAGTGCTGGGCCAGACCAACACTCTGGGCGTCCGAAATGCTGAGGAGCCGCCACATGTCCCCTCCGCGTCCCGCGCGCCCGCCAACCGCGGCGCGCCGCGTGGCCGCGCGGTCCACGGCGGTGACCGTGGGCCGCGGTTCACGGCGGGCTGCCCGGGTCACTGCGCCCGCCAATGAGCAGGCGACACGTGGCCCGGCGGGGTCCACCGTGCGCCGCGCCCCGCGCGGTCCACGCGCTGTCGTGTGTGCATTGACCAGCGAATCGCCTCTTGCCACGTGGCATTCGCCCCCGTTGGCTGCTCCCGGTGCACGCCAAGTGGGCCGTGGACCGGCCTACCCAAAAAATCAGCCTGTTTGGCCCGTTTAGCCCGAAAATAGTCGATTTTCAATATTTTCGCACGCTAAGTCCGTTTTTGGCATCTGTTTGATGCATAACGGGCTCGATACACCAATAATAGGTGTTTTTTCACCACCGACCACCCAGACAGGTTGTACGGAAAAATCGGGACACTACAGCACGTGCTTACAACCCATGTAACGGGCTCGTTGTTTGGGCTCCGGCCGAGGTTGTCGTCCTTGTCACATTCTCTGGTGAGCATAGCCGTAAAGGGGTGGTCCTCTATCATTGGTAACAAGCTCAACAACCATAGCTTTCCCTGTTGCACGGGTTTAGAGAATGAACCTGAGATGCATTGTGATGACCCGGATCTCCGTAGAGCTTTTGCAGTGTGAATTGTGACTTCTGGAGGCCTATGATGTGTGTTGGAGTTGGTTGCGCGCAAATCAGACTTCAGATTTGGACCCAGCACGAAATTTGGATTAAGAATACTTGTTCGGATGCTTTCGACAAATTTTAGAAGTGGAATTTGGCAAAACGGACATCGGATTTTGATTCAGCGTGCGAAAACGATGAAAATGGACTACTTATATTTTTCGGAGCCCGGATGCCAAAACACGAATTTCGAGGCGAGATTGTACTGTTCCGGCAGGCCAGGGTAGCGCCGGCGGCGTCGGGCAGCAGCGGAGCGCGGCGGCAGAGGCGTGGGCAGGCGCGTGCGCAGCGGCGGGCAGGGCGGTCCACGGGTTTTGGCGTGCACCGGGAGCAGCCAACGGCAGGCGTGCCACGTGTCGCGCGCTGATTGGGCGGTCAACGCACGCGCGATAGCAAGCCGGGCGCGGCGCACCGTGGACCCCGCCACGCCACGTGTCGCCCGCACATTGGCGGGTGCAGCAACCCGGATGGGCCGCCGTGAACCGCGGACCACGGTTCCCGCCGTGGACCGCGCGGCCACGCGGCGCGCCACGATTGGCGGGCGCGCGTGCGCTAGGCGCACGGGGCGCGGAGGGACACGTGGCAACGTGTGGGCGATTCGGGCGCGGTTGGTGGGCCGGGCCGCATACTGTTCTGGGCTCACTGTAGCAGGCCGGATGTACCGGGCACCCGAAAATTGGGCCCGAAAGCCCAATGCTTGGATTTTTGTGGGCTTTTTGTGAGGGGGCCTATAAATAGGCCCCTTCTCTTGCTGTTTTGGGCTTTTTTCTGAACCCAAATCCCCTTGAGCGCTTAAGCAACTTTGCTGATCTTCTTATGCTGCATCTCTCGAGGGAGTTTCAGAATTTTTGGAGGGCACGACATCGACGGTGTGAGGACCCGAATCCCCGCTTAAGGGTTCATTGATGGATTAGTGGCTTCTGGGAGTGTTTGTGCGCGTGTCGGGCCCAAGAAATGAATTTCTGGTGTAAATTAGGAGCAAGGTTGCTTAACCGGAGGCCTTTGGAAAATTTTAGAAGTGGAATTGGGCCAAACGGATATCGAATTTGGATTCAGCGCGCGAAAACGATGAAAATGGACTATTTACTTGTATTTTTCGGAGACCGGATGCCAAAACACGATTTTCTAGGCTAGGGTTTACTGCTCCGGCGGCCGAAGTTGCGCCGGCGGCGGCAGAGCGCGGCGGCGGGCTGAGGCGCAGCCGCTCGGTCCACCGCGAAGGCGTGCACTGGGGAGCTGGACGCGTGGCGGCTCACGGTTGGCGGGCGCAACGGGCGCGGTCCACGGGAGTGACGCGGGTGCACGGTGGACCGGAGCGGGACACGTGGCGTGATGGCATTGGCTGGTGCACGAGCGCGCGGTCCACACGGCTGGCGGCGGGTGCCTCGGGATGCGTGCCCAACATCGGGCTGAGGGCGGCGCGGCCGCGCACGTGGGCGCGGCGTGGGCGCGGCCGGGCGCACGTGGGCGTGAATCCCGAGGAGTTGACCCCGGGTTCGGCGGCAGAGCGGGAGGACACGTGGCGCGACGCGGTTGGCTGCGCTCACTATTGCCTGTTCGGGGACACGTGTCGCTCCAGGGACGATTCGGGCGTTGATGGTTTGGGGTGCATTTTGGGTACACTGTAGCAGCCCGAATGTTTTGGGCGCCCCAAAGTTGGGACACAATGGGTATTTCTGGATTTGTTGAGTTGGGGCTATAAATACCCCCCTTTGGCCTGCGATTTGAAGCTTTTCCCGAGCTCTTCTCCGGCAGAGGTCTCAAGCAAAAATGTTCATCATCTTGTGCTCCACTTTGTGATGGATTTATAGAATTTTTGGAGGCCTCGAGATCCGCGCTTTCTGCGACGCGGTGCACTGCGACGTTTCTTGGATTTTGGCTTCTACCGTCGCCTTTCAGTGTGGGAGCCCCCCTGAGCTACCCCGATGGAATTTTGAGACGATTTTTGCTGCAGCGCATTCACAAGAGGTACGCCTTTGATTTCCATGTCGATCACCTTGCTTGATTCTGAGTTCGTGGCACGGTTTATGAGACATTTCTAAGCCACTGTTTTGCTGGTGAATTTCTAGACAGCGGAGGCTTGTCGGATTTATATCTCTGCACTCGAGTATCGAAAATCGACGTTTGAGGACTCGATTGATATCTAGGCTTTGCGAGGATTATCGTCGTATTTTTCTGGGATTTTTCTGAGGCTTGCCCGGAGGTATATTTTTCTCCTTTTATCTATGCATAGGATTACAGTTGTGTTGTTGTGAGGTTTTGCGCACCCTTTGTTGTGGAATTTGTAACTCGGCCTACGGGGCTCAGAATTGGACGTGCAGGTACCCGTTTCGAAGGTCTCGACGCGACGATCGCAGTAGTATTTTTATTGGATTTTTTAGAGCATTGTTTATAAGTGAAAAATGCGCATCTTTGGGACTGTTCTAGCAGATTAGTTGTACTTGGGTTTTTGGTGGAATAAAGTGTAATCTTGGACTTTTTGTTGTACCCAGGGGTATTTGCGGGTGTTTGTGAACCCGTTGGTGTTGAGGATTAGTGGAGGTTGTTGCTCCTGGTATTTTTTTCAGCTGTTGGACCTTGGACTGTTAGCGTTCTCAGGTGGGTGGCCTCGTCTTCAATACCTATGGACTGTACAGTATTTCTACTAATGTAGGACCTTGCATGTTTGTGAATTTATGGTGTAGCATGCTAGAATGGGATAATTGATATTTCTAGAGTTATTCGATGATCATGCGATCTTTTGCTTCCTACTATCTGTTAAATTATAGTTATCTTGGAACTTGACCTAGCACCCCCGTCATATGCTGCATGTGTAACCAGACCAGTAGAAAACTCCAACTTGGGCTAGGTTTATTCTGCTTTAGACATCCACACTTCTTATTCTTTCCTGGACATAGTATTATACTCGCCCGGGTAGTGGGTTGAGTGGTCGGGATTCTTTTTAGTGTGGGGATGCATGTTACACTCGTGCTTGGGAGCAGAGTGGAGTCTGGTAGATGTAGTTGGTCGTTTATCTGTGGCGGGAGCCGTTTGGGTAAACGGCGGTCTCGAGATATCTTGTTTTCTTGTTTTATTTGTCGCCACTGTGTTAGTGGCAGTTGTATATCAGTGTTAGTTGGACCTAGAACCCAGAACCTTTTTGACATACACATGATTTTAGTCTATCAATGTTTTTCTTCCAAGCATCGAAGGGCCGCTGGAGTCTGTCCTTGTTTGGTTGGACAAAGGCATTAGCCCTTCGGGGTTTGGGTATTAATACTTGTTTTATAACTGTTTTTCCTAAAAGAACTAAAATATATTAAATTGGGTTTCTCAGATTAAAATAGTTTTCAGTAATAACTGTCACCCTTTTATTACAACCTCCTCACCCGAGAGAGTTTGGGTGATCTGGGTTCTAGGGGCCGTTCCTTTGTCGGGACAAAAGCCACGAGGGCCGAGCTTAGAACCTATTCTTGTTGATAGGGTTGTAGGTGTTGGTCTCCCAGAACTTTCGGATCCTGGTTGGTGTCTTCTGCGTGTTGTACCGAGGTTGTCGTGTTCCCGAACTGTAAGGGGGTCGGGAACTTCGATAGGCGGAGCCTAGAGTCTGTTCTTGTTTGATAGGGTTCTAAGCACCGACCTATCGGGTTTTCCAAACCCTTATGGTGTCGGTCCTTCCTGTGTTATCTGTGAGTTTGATGTTCTGTTGTGGGGAGCCGTTGAGTAGACGGTGGTCCCGAGCCGTCGAGTATCTTCTGGCCTGTGTTGTTGGGAACCGTTGGGGTTGACGGTGGTCCCGGGTCGTCGAGTGTTGTCCGATCAGTTTTGTGAGCCCTGAGTTGTGGGTCGATCCCGGCTGTGGAGTATCTCCAGCCAGTGTGTTTCGTGCTTTGAGTTGGTGAAGTTTGCTAGTGTCTTGTGTTTCGAGTGAGCTGATCAGCTGAAACGTCGAGAGTGCTTCGACCGTTGTGCGAGATGTTTGAGGATTCTGAGTCTTTCCGTTCTGAGAGTGAGCGTGGATTTGGACTATAGCCTGCAGTGCCACTTTGAGCTCGACAGAGTGCATGGATACCTTTGTCCTCGATAGGGTCGTGCCCCACGAGAGCCACGTCCGGGGTGGATCTGTTACTTTGGTATCGCGACTTGTCGACGCTGTCCCTCTGGCTGGGCCAGTTTTGGCAGTCACGGACGCAGTCCCTCTGGCTAGGCCAGTTTTGGCAGTCACGGATGCCCTACGTCAGTCCGGTCCTCCGTGGATGTAACGGCAGTAGGTAGGCGCAGGTTTGACTGAACCCGAGGAGGCAGTCAGGTAGATTGGGTGATCTGAGTTGAGGGATAGTAGATGCACCATGTTTTTATCTGTTTCACTTTTTGAGCATCTAGATAGGGGCATAGTAGCTGTAGAGTTATTCTTTTCCAGCTCTTTCCTTCAGTATTTCATTTGTTACTTCATACCTCTAGTAGACTTAGTGGGCAGACCGTCGGGCATGTTGGCAGCACCCACTGAGAACTACTGTGGGATGTAGTCATCACACCCGTCGTGGTGTCTTTTTCCCCAGGGACTTCTACTCCTGTTCCTGCTGCTCCAGCTGCTGCTTCTTCAGATCGAGGTAAGGGAGTCGCGAGCTAGATCCCTACCAATCGTCGTCCAGAGAGTAGATGTACCCCCTTATTATTGTGAGAGTTACATATTGAGAGACCTTTGTAGTGAGGTATAGAGTGTACTTTTCTTTTATATTTTGAGAGACTTATGTATTTTGGTGAGGACTTGGAGTTGTATTTATTTTATTTCAGCTTTTACTTTCAGCTCTGATATCTGTTTAGTATAGTATCTTTCTTTTGCAGGTTAGTCGCTTCGTCTATACGAGGCTTCCCGTATGGGCGGCGGATCTGTTGGCGAGCCCGGGTCGCAGTTTCGACGCCGGGGCGTGACAGACGGCTTCGGCGATTCGGCACAGTGCGACGTTTCTTCTTCGGTGGCCTATTTCCGTCGCGTTTCAGTCCACGAGGTCCACAGAGCTACTCCGACGGAATTTTTGGATGATTTTTGCGGCATCGGTTTCCTGAGAGGTAGGCCTTCGATTTCGTTGTTGATCACCTCGCTTTGTTTTGAGTTCTTGGCACGGTTTACAATGCATCTTCAAACCCCTTTCCTGCTGGTGGTTTTTCTGGATAGCGGAGGCTTGTCGGATTTTTATCTCTGCACTCGGGTATTGGATTTCAACATGTGAGGACTTGATCGACATCTACTCTTTGCGAGGATCGCCGTCGTATTTTCATTAGAATTTTTGGAGATTATCTCGCAGGTGGTATTTAAGCATTTTCAGGACTAATTTTTCAGCAGTTTGTAAACTTGGAATTTTGTGTTGATTGCAATGTTTGGACCATATCTTTGTACCCAGGAGGTGTTTTTGGGTGATTTTGGACCCGTTGGAATCGTGGGAATTCGAGGATTTGTCCCCGTTCAGTTTCAGCCTTTTTGGATCTTGGATTGACGCACGCTTCAGGTGGGTTGCTTCGTTTCCAAAACTGGTGGACGGTTCATTAATTTTGTTGTATAGAAAGCATGCATAATTGTGAGATATGTTAGAATACATGTTAGAGAGATATTGTCTTTCCTGTGTTGTTGTTGAAATCATGTTGGTTAATGTTCCCTGATCTTGCTTTAGTTAAACTAAATGCTACTTTTGGAACTTGACCTAGCACCCTGTCATATGTTACATGTGTAACCAGACTAGTAGAAAACCCTCACTTGGGTTAGGTTTATTTATGCTTTACACATCCACACTTCTTATTCTATTCCTGGACATAGTGTTATCCTTGCCCGGGTAGTGGGTCGAGTGGTCGGGATTTCTCTTAGTGTGGGATGCATATACACTCGTGCTTGGGGGCAGAGTGGAGTCTGGTAGATGTAGCTGGTCTTTTATCTGTGGCGGGAACCGTTTGGGTGAACGGTGGTCCCGGGATGTCTTATTTCTCTGTTTTATGTGTTGCCATTGTGTTAGTGGCAATAGTATACCAGTGATAGCAAGACCTTGAACCCAGAACCTTTTGGACACACACATGATTTTAGTCAACCAATATTTTCTTCCAAATATCGAAGGGTCGCCGGAGTCTGTTCTTGTCTGATTGGACGAAGGCATTAGCCCTTCGGGGTTTGGGTATAAAAACTTGTTTTCCAACTGTTTTTCCTAAAAGAACTAAAAATCATTAAAAATGGGTTTTCTTCAAATCAAGATGGTTTTTTCAAAAAAGGAACTACTTTTAGTCCTCACCCCGCGTGGGTTGAGTGAAAAAAATGGTTTTCAGAAATAAATGTCACATTTTTCCTGTAAACTTCCCCACTCAAGAGGATTTGAGTGATCTGGGTTCTAAGGGCTGCCTTTTTCCTTTGCGTCGAGAACAACGAGAGGCTATGCCTAGAGCCTGTTCTTGTTTGATTTGGGTTGTAGGTTCTAGTCTTTCGGGGTTCCCGGTCCCTTCTTTGTGGTCGGCTATGGAGTATACCCAGCTAGTGAGTTTGCTTGTGGAGTTGATGTTCTTTTTGGGGAGCCGTTGGGTTGACAGCGGTCCCGACTGTTCGAGTGGTTCCTGTTAGTGAGTTAGAGATGTGATTTGGATAATGTCGATCTTGTTGATTGTGGATTTGGACTATAGCCTGCATAAGCCATATTGAGCTTGATAGAGATGCGCAGATACTTTCCTCGGTGGGGTCACGCCCCTCGAGTGCCACTCCAGAGCTGGGCCTGTTACTTTGCTATCGCGACTTGTCTACGCAGTCCCTTTGGCTGGGCCAGTTTTGGCAGTCACGGACGCCCTACGTAAGTCTGGTCCTCCTTGGATGTAACAGCTGTAGGTGGGCGCAGGTTTGACTGGACCCTATGTGACAGTCACTGTGATTGGGTTGATTGAGTACTTGGGTTAGAGTCGATGCATCATTTTCATCTGTATCACCCTTTGAGCATTGTAGATAGAGGCATGATAGCTGTAGACTCTTTCTAGCTTATCTTTTCATTATTACAGTTTTCCTGTTATCTTATGCCTCTAGTAGACTTAATGGGCAGACCGTCGGGCTTGGTAGCGGTATCCACTGAGAACTACTGTGGGATGTAGTTCTCACACCCGCTGTGGTGTCTTTCCCCAAGGACCCTTTCTCCAGTTCCTACTGCTCCAGTTGCTGATCCTTTTGTTGCTGATTGAGGTGAGGGAGTCGCGAGCTAGTTCCCTACCCATCCTTGGAGTATAGCGGTACCCCTTTTTGGAGCTTAGTAGTACAGTATGCTGGATTTTAGTAGTTAGTTACTTTTGAGAGTTTTATTTTGAGACTTTTGTAGTGAGGTTCAGACTTGTACTATTTGACAGTTGTATTATTTCCTATTTCAGTAGTTTACTTTTCAGCTCTGATATCTGTATAGCTATAGTATCATTTTTTTTGCAGGTTAGACGCTTCGTCTATACGAGGTTTCCCGTATGGGCGGCGGATCTGTTGGCGGGCCCGGGTCGCAGTTTCGACCCCGTGGCGTGACATGCATCCTTGTGGTTGTGGCCCAGATCCGCCGCCGCTGCTGACCCTTGTCGCCGACCACCGCCTCCATTGAGTTCCCCTCGTCGGCAAGCGCCTCCTCAGGCCTGGGCCAGCACCCCCAGGCCACAAGAATAGAGTTGGTGTGCTACTGTTGTGGTGCTCCGACTTTTGCTAAAATGGCAAAGTGCGGATAAGACGCCCTAAACATGTTTAAAAATACGAGTAAAAAGAGTTAGAGCAAGTTTGATTTGAAGTGAAAGGCAATCGGACCAAAAGCGAGTTGAAAATGAAATTTAAAATGAGTTTCGTATTGAAAATCGGCTTAAACTTGACTCCGGAGCAGTCAAAATGGTTGTGGGTATGTTAGAAATGGATTCCGAGAATGTCGAAATAATCCCATGGGGTTTGGGGCCTCGTAGAGCGAAAACACATTTTTGAGGCGATAAGAATGTGGGAATTTGCCCTTCGAGGTCCAGACCTTTTTAGAAAAGTCCAGACCATTTTAGAAAGGTCCCCACCATGAGAAGAAAGGACCAGACCATCCTGGTGCGCAGGGAATTCTACATTCGGGGTTCGAACTTTTTTAGGAAAAAAGTGCGGACCTTATTCGCGCATAGTGTAGGGGACGTTCAGGGTCCGGACTTTTTTAGGAAAAAGGTTCGGACCTTTTTGGGCCTGTCAGCGAGAGAGAGTGGCAAACTTGTAATTTCGTGGGGGACCCTAGTATAAAAACGTGGGGGATTTCACCCCACCAACCTCAGACCCTCCTCGCTCCCTCTCTCACTTTCTCTTTTCTCTTTTTCTCTCTTTTGAAAAGAGAAACCCTAGCTACAAGGAAGGGGTTTGTTGGGTTTTGATCTCCTTCAGGGCTACGAAACGGAGGAGGATCACTAGGAGAGCACCTTGGGAGGAAGAAAAATCTCTCTCTACCTCTCTTGAGTAAGAAATCGAGATGTGAGTTTTTACGAATTTTGGATTTTTGAGCTCCAAAGAGATTTCTAATGACCTCTTTTGGTTTCTAACCCATGTTTTAGAAATTTTTCTTGAAGATCAAAAGATCAAACACTTTCTCTTTCAAGATCATACAAGAGATGGTGGATTTTATCGAAAATGGATGATTTTATCTCTTTTTTCTTTTTTTTTTGATTTAGAAGTATTTGTTGTAAGAGTAGGGTGTGTAGAGATACAATTAGAGCTATTGGGTAAAATTAGGATTTAGCCCTAAGTATTATAAAAGAAATAATTACAAGATTTAGGCTTACTTTAAGTGATATTAACCTAATTGTAGGTCCTTAGCATGGATTTGACTTAGGAGAAAATCTATGTCAAGTGATATGACATGTGTGGCATAAAACCTAAAAAAAATATTTAGGTTGATTGAGTAGCATTTAACTTAGGAAAAAACCTAAGGGATATAGAGTTAAACATATAGTAAAATAACTTTAAGGTTAGAGTGGAGAGTTGATGTCCTAGGGACATTTGGCAATCTGGCCTAGAGTAAGAACTTAGGGTTTAATGTGAAATGTGATTAACAAAAAATCTCTAACTTGAATTAGTGTCCTAGGGAACACCCAAGCTATCCTAGAGTAACTAATTTAGTGTAAAAAAAGGGAAATTGTGAATATACCTTCGGATTTGAGACCCATCATCAGCGCAATGCGGCTCCTAGGGCAGAGGCCCATCTGACGGGGTACCTTTGGAAGGGAATGCAAGTAAATGCAAATGGCGCCTTCGGATTTGAGACTCGTCATATGGGAATGCAACTCCTTGGGCAGGGCCCAGCGAACGAGGTACTTTTGAAAAGTATAAAGATAAAAGAGAATAAGTAAATGGCCAAGAGTGGTCGGGTTAGATGTAGCCCCACTTAGCGGCATAGTGGCCGAGTGTGAGTATGGTAGCCTAGTGTGGAATAGCATAGTAGCTTGCATGGTACCAGTTGTCACGCACCGCATGTCAAGCCCCGGGTGTAAATCAGAACCCGGGCCCGTCTACAGATCTGCCGTACACACAGAATTTTTCGCGTACACGAAGCGCCAGTAACCTGCTCAGATATAAGACATATAATAAAGAGCATAAAACAGAGCTGAACTAAAAGACTAATAAATCTCAGACTGAAACTGGAAGTAAAATACGGTACATCCGTAAAAATTATACATCTGTCTCTCCCAGCTCACAAAAAATATACAACCAGCTGGCTAAAGCCAGACCCAAAAGTAAAAGTACAACAGTCTGAGTAAAAAGGGTACACCCAAAGTCCAGCTAAACTCTCTCATCCTACCAGGAAATCTATCTACTCAACCGTCCTCTCTCCTCGATCCGCCGCTGAAAGCCCAGCAGCTCCCGCAGAATGTAGGGTTTAGGTTAATAAGGATCTAATAGGGGAAAAAACACCTAGAGGGGGGTGAATAGGTGTAAACAATAAACACTCAAAAATCTTTGTGCGATAAAACCCAATGCGGAAAAATAAAAGAACACACAAGATTTTTACGTGGAAAACTCCAAACCGGAGTAAAAAACCACGGGACCGATAACACGGCGAAATCCACTAGAGTTAACACACGTACAAGGTGATATAACGTACTCACAGACGACTCAACCTTTTACCATACGCCCCTAGTCGATCTTCTCCGCTCGCTCCACAACGCTTCTCGAATCCACGATCCGCGCCGCCAACGCTGAATCCACAGCGTCCAACGTCGAGTCCACGACGTCCGACCGAATCCACGGTCTTCACCCAATGGTACGCTTCGAATCCACGAACGCACCTCGCTCCGAATCCACGAGAGCGATAACACCTTGAATCCACAAGGCCACGCGAGTCCACGCGCCGATTTTGGGGTAAATCGTTGTTTGTTTGGGTGGTGATGATCCGCCGAATACTTAGATCAAGAGTAGATCGGAAATACCATCTAAGTATTCATTAGTTTGATTCAACTCAAGATATGAGTATGAAAACCTAGAATCAAACTAATCAATATAGATGAAGAACCATTAAATAGATCTAATGATTTCCGTTCTTCTCTATATGTGGATCTAAGGCCGTATAAAATGATATTTGAAAATGACGGCTCTTTTTCCGATGTGTGGATTGCCCTAGAAATGAAAAGGAAGGGCTATTTATAGGTTAGAAACCCTAGGAAGAATATTCGGATCAAAAACAAACTTTTCTGGAAAGTTTTACGGACGGCGATCCGGATTGCGCAAGTCACGATCCGGATCGCAGACGCGTAGAGAGCAATTTCCAGAAAACCGCCTGTTCGGGATCCGGATCATAATCTACGATCCGGATCGTTCATACAGTTTTACCAGAACAATGTGTTCGGGATCCGGATTGAGATTCCACGATCCGGATCGTTCAAGCCAACAGGTAAAACTCATGTTCGGGATCCGGATCATCAAATGCCATGATCCGGATTGAACTAGTGTATGAACGAACACCCTTCGGGATCCGGATTGAAACGACATGATCCGGATCCTGAACATGTCCCATGTCCAGTTTTTGATGAATATGCAGTTAAAACCTCTTCCAGGTGTTTCTACACTATAAGAAGTATTCGGATCATCAAAATTATTTAGTTAAACGTACCTGATCCTTTTGAATTCTTCTTTCTTGAGATTGAGGTATATGATCCAAAGTTTCTTCATCTTCAATCTTCAAGACTTAAACTATTCACGAAATACGCCAACTCAAATTCCGTAACAATCTCCCCCTTTGGCGGTTTCGTGACAAAACACAGATCCACAAAGAAAATTCAAAAAGGATATTTTTGTTGCTATCACCATACAACAAAAATTTACAAAAGAGTTCCAGAAAAATAAAAACATGAGATAAACTCCTAGAACAGACTCTAGACTTAGACATCTGTAACTTCTGCACACAGAAAACATTCTTGACAAACAAAATCGTTAGATACCTCAAGAATTGAAACATTGAAAACCAAATGCAGAATTAGAGTTTGATCTCATCATGACATTTGAAAGAATCAGATATGTGAAAGAACATAGTTAAAACCAACATATCTTCTAAGCAATTGAAAACCAAATGTCAAAGTATGTTAGTCCAACATCAACTTGTTAGTCATATTACATGCCCAAATAGTTAGTCAAATAGTTAGTATAGAAGCATGTCACAATCCACAAAAGAAAACCCAAGTTGAGTTGAGATTCATACTTACCTTGATTCATTCCTTGATTCATTCACAGTCATTGTTCAGAGTTCATTGTTTTTCATTGTTCAGAGTTTATAACTCTTCAACTCTCTCACTCTCATTCTCTCCCCCTTTTTGTCACAAATAAAGCCAAAAATGTAGCATGAGCTACAATATGTAAGGAGAGTAAACAAAAAGTTCATAAGTTTCTAACAATATGCACAAAAAGAGAATTAACCTAAGAATATGCACAAACTGAGAGTTAAACTAGACTAAAAGAATCAACTAAACTAATCCAAATTCAGTTATCGAGAAATAAATCCTGCACAAAAAGACAAAGTTAGTTATCAGAATCTGAAAAGTCTGAACTCATGCAACCAATCTTGGACATAATCTTTCGCATCCGCTTGTCCATTGAGTTTATTTTCTTCGTGATGGTGATGTGAGCTGCTGTGGTTAGCTCCAGTTCATTCGCAACCCTTTGTTGTTCCTTCAACATTCGTTCCTGCTGAACGGATAGTCGTTGCTGCAACTTGAAAATTGAAGTCAATGATGCTTCATCATCTGTGCCAGGTGCTTGATGAGATGGTGATGCATCCGTGTCAGGCTTCTTTCCAAATGCAGAAGCTTGAGTGACATGAGGCAGCTTGTGAAGAGATTTGACAATTGTGGACTCGTCTATCATGTTCAAACATTGATGATACGTCGCCGAGGTGATGTCAACTTGAAATTTCTGTAAGATCCTCATTATGATCAATGGAAAAGGAATTCTTTCGGTAGGATGAGGATGCTCAACATATCGTGTCATTCTGTTCCAGATGATGTATGGTATGTTGACATTCAATGCCCTTGCTTCTGACGGGTGTCCTATGAGATATAAGAACAACAACCGTTCCCATCTCACAACCTTCGTCTGCATGTTTGGAAGTATATTGTAGCAAGTGATGAAGTTCAGGAAGCGATATTCCAGACGAAGTTCTTTGGATCGAACTGATTTGTTCGTTGATTGAGTTCCCTCGAGACAAATCCCCTCAATAACTTTACACCATAAAGTATTTGTCAAATCCACTCCTTTCAGATAGTGAGCTCCTCTTCCGCTTGCTTCCATTCCCAAAACCTCACCAATCAACTGTGGGGTGATTTTAATTCTCGTTCCTTGGATATTCGTATAGAATTCCATCGGACCGTTCTCAAATTCGCGAAGATGCCGTGCGTTGGTATAGAAGGTCCTCACATGGTGCAGGCAGTATCCGAGAGTTTCCGGGAAGCGACATACTTGAATGAGATTTGCTTCATCAATCAAAGTACCAAATTCAGGAGAGTGACTTCGTAGAGCTTCAATGTTCACGTGTCTTTCGCCAATGCACTCGCGATGTGCAAATGCTCTAAGCCGGTCATTGTTAACAAACACTTCTTCATCTCGTGGCGGAGAGTCCGGAGCTATTGGTGGTTCAACATCGGTCTCCTTTCTCCGTCCAAAACGTCGAGCGAGCCGCTTACGTTTTAGAGAAATAGTTGGGGCAGGCATAGAAGCCTTCCCAGAGTTCACTGGTGCTTTTCCTTTTTGCTTCGAGTCAGCAGGCACAAACTCGTCATCATCATCGTCATCCGTTAACATGTCCCAGTGTACTTCATCTGGGTTTTTCTCAAGTTCAGTATCACTGATAATTTCAACCTCTCCTTTTCTTTGAACTTTCTTAGCCCTCTTCAACTTATTGGTTGGTCTAGTGAGCACCATCGAGATAAGTAACAGTACCAACCAGGAGAAAGTCATTGATCCTAGTGCTTTGAGTTCTAAAGAGAATGTCCTGTGAAAACCAACTCAAGAACATATGAAAAATTGTCAATTTTGAAAAATCTTAACACATTGTACCTAGACAATCATAATCATATAGAGAAGCTAAGAATCAAATTAGTTTTCCAAAAAGAATGTTAAAAATAGATCAATTTCATGTTTTACACAAATTCCTCTTTTATGCCCTAAAACCGAATTTTTAGAAATCGAAGGCTAAAAACTCGTTAATCATGCAAAAACCCAGCATAAAAGCAAAACTAATAGATCCAGAGTTCTTATTTCAAAAGAAGTTTGATCAAAAACCGTTCACAAACGAAGAAAATCCATCTTTTCTGCTCGCGTTTGATGAAAAAACCTAAAAACTGTGAAAAACCGAGTTTTGATCATGAAAACTTACTTGAATCCGAAGAAGCTTGAGTTTTGAAGCACTAGGAAGCAAGAGATCTAGAAAGAGAAACTCTAGAAGCTTGGAAATCAGAAATTTTGGTAAAGAAATCTTGAATCTGAAGGTTTCTATAAGAAGCCCTAGCCGCGATCCGGATCGGTCGTGAATGAGATCCGGATCGGCCACATACAGGGAAAATCCTGCATTCGGGATCCGGATCACTTGCCACGATCCGGATCGGCTATACGCAGGGAGAGAATCCTGCGTTCGGGATCCGGATCACTTTGCCACGATCCGGATCGCCTACACCTTTTTCTCCAGAAAAGTTAAAAAAAATACAATAAAATCCAGAAAAAGTATGTAAGCATTTTATCATGTCAACTTTAAACAAATAGCATCGTTTCATACAACAAGAAATAGATTATGCAAAATCTATCAAAATATCCAAAAATGAAACGAAGATTTACGAAAGTTAAAACACTTAAAGTTGAACAACTTCAATTACATCTATCCTGATCTTATGTGTAATGTCTTTATCAAATCATCAATTTCAGTAAAGAAAATGAAGTACCAAGATCAATAGATGTTTGAAATCCCAGATAAGTTAGATAATATATCTAGACAATCTGTTGAAGGAGTGGCTCTTTGAGCATCTTTTACTAAAAATCCCACCTTATACCAACCATGAAATACGACTGAGTCAAGTATTTCAATATGAGTTTCATCAACAATTTTCAAAACAAAAAGTTTGCTTTTCATTCATGGAGTTTCTTTTTCTTTCATTTTCTCCATGTGGTGGTAGTTTTCACACTCCTCACTGGGATGTAACTCTTTCCACATCTTTTGAGCATTTCACATTTCATTGACTCCCCCTCAATTGGCTATCAATTATTTAATATATAAGGTATTCAACCAAACCATTGATCTCGAATTCATACTCGACTAAGCAATCAAATATGATAATGACTATACCAAGAGATCATTGAGAGAGAAATTGACTTTGATCACTTAGAAGATGGTTTAAATAACGTAAATGATCATTGCAACATTGAAATATTATGACATCAAGGACATAATAAATTTCTAAATGCATGTCAAGGATGCAAGTAAAGTCAATTATGAAATATGCTCAATTAGTGTGCTATGTACAAAACATAGATAAAGAACAAAACAAATACAAAGAACAAAAACAAAACCTAATCTAAGCAAAAGTTTCAAAAGAGGTTATTTCAAGGAAAGCATGCCAATTGCTTTACGCAAGTGAATAAAACGTTTTTGATCCAAAGGTTTTGTTAAGATGTCAGCTAATTGATCTTCAGTTGAAATATATGACAGTTGAAGAATGTTTGATTCAACTAGCTCTCTAAGAAAATGATATCTAAGTTCAATATGTTTTGTTCTAGAGTGCAACACAGGGTTTTTAGAAATGTTAATGGCACTAGTGTTGTCACATAAAATGGTTACCGAAGATGTTGAAATTCGGAAATCACTCAACACGCTCTTCATCCAAATCAATTGGGTTGAGCAACTTCCTGCAGAAATGTACTCCGCTTCGGCAGTCGAGAGTGCTATGCAGTTCTGTTTCTTACTGTGCCATGCAACAAGGCAGTGGCCAAGATAGAAGCATGCACCACTCGTGCTTTTCCGGTCATCCACAGATCCAGCCCAATCGGCATCTGAGTATCCAACAATATCCAAAGTCGTTCCCATAGGATACCAAATTCCGAAACTGATTGTACCTTTGATATACCGGATGATCCGTTTCACCGCTTTCAGGTGAACCTCCTTCGGTGCTGATTGATATCTCGCACAAATCCCAACACTGAAGGATATATCCGGGCGACTAGCCGTGAGATATAGTAGACTTCCAATCATACTGCGGTACAGTTTCTCGTCTACATTCTCACATTGTGATTCACTTCCAAGTCCCTTATGGCTAGTTCCCATTGGAGTTGGAAAATCTTTAGAATTTTCAAGATCAAACTTTTTGACCAACTCCAGTGCATACTTGGATTGACACAAGTGAATTCCTTCATCGTTCTGCTTAACTTGTAATCCAAGAAAATAATTCAACTCGCCCATCATGGACATCTCAAATTCGCTTTCCATGGTCTCCGCGAATTTAGAAGCATCATTATCTCTTGTTGCTCCAAAAACAATGTCATCGACATAGATTTGAGCAACTATGAAATTGTTTTGATAATGCTTCACAAAGAGAGTCCTGTCAGCTCCCCCTCGAGTGTAGCCCTTTTCCAAAAGGTGCTTTGTCAACCTTTCGTACCATGCTCGCGGTGCTTGTTTCAGACCGTAAAGAGCCTTTTTCAGTCGAAAAACATGGTTAGGTAGTTTATGATCCACAAAACCTTTCGGTTGAGCTACATAAACTTCCTCATTTAAAAATCCATTTAAAAAGGCGCTCTTAACGTCCATTTGAAATAATTTGATTTTAAAATGACAAGCAATCGCAAACAGTATACGAATGGACTCGAGTCTAGCTACAGGGGCGAAGGTTTCATCAAAGTCTATACCTTCTACTTGAGAATAGCCTTGAGCAACTAACCTTGCTTTGTTCCTGATGATAGTACCTTCTTCGTTTTTCTTGTTCTTGAAGATCCATTTGGTACCTATCACATTGTGTTGCTTCGGAGGCTTCGTCAGTTCCCAGACTTTGTTTCGCTCGAATTGATGGAGCTCTTCCTGCATTGCTTTAATCCAATAATCATCTTGGAGAGCTTCATCAACATTCTTTGGTTCGATTTGAGATACATAGCATGCAAATCCGCAAACCAATTGTCTCCGTGTTCTAACTCCTTCTTGTGGATCTCCAATTATGTTCGATTCAGGGTGATCCTTGGAGATGCGTAACGTTTGAGGTAGAGGAGTAGGCGGAGGTACACGAGATGATTCCTGCACATCAGATAAGCTTGAAGAACCGTTAGATGCATCAATATTATTATCGAAAGAATTGTTAGAAGAAGATGCATTAGCAGGTGTATCATCATCAAGAGAGATATCGAGGGTAGATTTTTCAGATTCAAAGTGAAAAGCTTCATCTACCTTAACATTTATCGATTCTACGATCGTCTTAGATTCTAAGTTAAAAACTCGATATGCTCTGCTGTTTGTAGAATAACCTAAGAAAATCCCTTCGTCACTTCGAGAGTCAAATTTTCCAAGATTTTCACGATCACGTAAAATAAAACACCGACTCCCAAAATGCGAAAATATTTGATGTTAGGTTTTCTACAAAACCAAAGTTCATATGGTGTATTCAAAGTCCCCGGGCGCAAATACACTCGATTGATAACATAGACAGCAGTGTTCACCGCTTCAGCCCAAAAATATAAAGGTAAGTTCCGGCTATGAAGCATAACACGTGCCATCTCCTGTACGACCCTGTTTTTGCGCTCGACTACACCATTTTGTTGAGGTGTGTAAGGTGCGGAGAATTCATGTTTAATGCCATTAGAAGTGCAAAAATCAATGAATTTGGAATTTATGAATTCCCCACCTCTATCACTCCTAACTCGAGTAATCCTTTCATTCTTTTCTATCATAATACGATTGCAGATTTCGAGAAAAGAATCAAAGGTATCAGCTTTTTCTTTTAGAAAGGCTACCCAAGTATATCTAGAAAAGTCATCAACCAACAAAAAAATATACCATTTACCTCCCAGAGATGGTTGACGAGTTGGCCCCATTAAGTCCATATGCAAAAGTTCCAAAGGCCGTTTTGTACCTATGTGGTTCAAATTCTTGTGTGCAGTCCTAGACTGTTTTCCCTTTTGGCAACCGCCACACACAAGGTTTTGTTCAAAAGAAAGTTTCGGAACCCCCTTGACCACATCTTTATTTGAAATTCTAGCAAGTTCCTTAAAGTTTATGTGACCTAGCCTTTCATGCCAAAGTGTTTCATTTTTCAAAGATGCTAGGTTACATTTTTCAGAAATTTTAGAAGGAACTACATAACAATTGTTTTCTGATCTAACCCCCTTTAAAAAGAAAGCATGGTTCATGTCAGTTACAGTGCATTTATCAGATGAAAAATTAACTGAATAACCACTATCACACAGTTGACTTATGCTTATGAGGTTAGTCTTAAGGCCATGAACAAATAACACATTATCTAGAACCGGGCCATCTGGAATAGCTACCGTTCCCTTTCCAACAATTTTGGAAGACCGACCATCTCCGAAAACAACAAGTCCTCCGGAGTTTTTCTCAAAAGTTTGAAAACAGTTTTTATCGCCGGTCATATGACGGGAACACCCGCTATCCAGATACCAAGACGAACTATCATATGCATGCAAGGAAACATTGGTAGCAAGACAGGGAAAGATTTCACCTTTGCGCACCCAAACCTTTTTGGAATGCGTCGGTAATGGTCGTGAAGTTGATTTCCTAGGTGAGAGCGTCTTGCTTGAAGAATTGCTGCTCCTTGATGATGTCGTCTTGAGCGGTGTACTACCAAGGCTCTTTTCCGTCAATTTGGTTGGAGTGGTTTTCCGAGGAATAGCCCTTTTGGTAGTCATTGCAAGATGTGCTTGAGGTGTGCGTTTGGCTCCAGTCTTGCAATTTCTTCTTATGTGCCCTGAAATGCCACAACGAAAACATACCTTGGTTCTTGTCGATTCCGAAGAGGATGTAGTAGGTTGTTGTCGTTGCTTGTCGTGAACACCGGTGTCGGAGGAGGAGATACCGACTGAGGCACAAATACTGTACCACTCGAACTTGGAATGTCTCCAGTTTGAGTGTATCCGAGGCCGAACTTGTTTCTTTGACCAAGACCAAGAAGTCTGTCCAACTTACTCCTTCCAGAAGAAAATCTCTGTAAGTCATCCTTTAGTTGGCGTATGGTCTCTGTCATTTCCAATTTTTCCTGTCGAGCCTCGCCGTAGAGCTTCAAGAAGTAATTCGCTTTGTTCACCATATCTATATAATTCTTCTCGAAATGCTCATTGGACTCTTGAAGGGAAACATTTGTCTTAATCAGATTGTCCCTTTCCACTTCAAGATCGGTTGAGATAGAGGTTACTCTTTTTACTTCATCTTCAAGATCCTGTAATCTCTCTTTCAACCCCTTGTTTTGTTTAGCCAGTTTCTTTGAATCCCTCAAAAGTTGATGGTAGGCTAAAACAAAATCTTCACCTTCCGAATCATCTGATTCATCGTCCGTTGCAATCTTTTCCACAGTGGAGTTGGACAGTGAGTCGGATGTACTTGCCATTAAGCACATGAAGGGAGAAGATGTGGTGGACGCGTGGAAAGCTGTCGCGTTGTCTTCTTCATCACTTGACGATGACTCATTTGACGTGGAGTTGTCATCCCAAGTGACGACTTGCATCGCTTTCTTCTTAGCCGGATTCTTGTTGGGACATTGTTGCTATGTGGCCGTAGCCTCGACATTTGAAACACTGAACTTGTCCCTCAGAACTTTTCTTATCCTTTGAGAAGTTCTCTTGCTTCTTGACTTGTAACTTGAAACCCTTGCCTTTCTTCGACTTTCCGAAGGATGGAGTTTTGCTTGAATTCCCCTTCGAAAGTTGCGGCGAAACTTCCTTGTCAAGAGAGCGAGCTGCTTCTCAAAGTCCTCC